>JAWWEE010000001.1:103299302-103345951 GCA_035221455.1 Xenops minutus
GCCGAGCGCTCCCATTGGCTGCCGCCCCTGCCCGTCGGCGGCGCGTCAGCGTCAGCGGCGGCGGGACCCGGCCCGGCCCCGGCCCCGGCGGGCCGAGGGCGGCAGGAGGGCCGGGGCTGGAGCTGGGCCCGGAGCGGGCGGGGGTCATGGCCACAGCCGGGGGGCCTCATGGTGTAGGTCAGCTTCAGCGCCGGGAGTGGGGGGAGAGGTCTCGCCTTCCGTAGCCTTCAGACGGCAGGTGGGCGTGGCCGTGAAGTGTTTTTTATCCGCTTTGCTGTGGAGCAGCGGCGTCTCGGCCTTGGCAGGTTCCTCAGCCGCTGCAGGCACCGCGGTACAGGGCCTGAAGTACCGCGGAGAGGAGGGGTGCTCCTGAAGAGGGAGGCCCGACCAGTGAGCTTCCCGTTGGAATTCGTAGTGCAGCTTGTGTGCCTTAGGGGTGTGTGGGTTTCCTGCACTTTGCGTGAAAACAGGTCACTCCCTGTCAGATTCATGCTTCACCTTGCTCTTCCGAGAAGTGCTGTTTGTACAGGTGACAACTGAAGCTCATTTAGCTTGTTGTCAGACCTCCCCACTAAAGAAGTTCCAGTTGTGTCTTGCTCAGATGCCCAATTTCCTTGTGTGACTTCATGGTTCAGGGAACTTTTCTGACTAAGAAATGGCCAGTTCACTGTGCGGTTATGCAAGTGCCAGCAGGAACTAAAGGGGTAAGACTGAGATGTAGGAGGGTGGGAGCATTGAGCAGTCCTGACACACTCCTAGTTAAACAAACATACAGGGTAATGCGTTTGTTGGCCCTCCTCCTTTGTCCTCAACTCTTTGGTCTCCTGATTCGCTTTGTCTGTAACAAATACTAAGTCTGTACTAATCGTTAGCAACAGGAAAGATGTGCCATTAACACTATTGTTCGGTATGTTCAGTATTGTGCAGTATGAACTCAAATTTTATTACATATCAGAGGCCTCTGTGAGACTTATTCTACCTGGAGTTTTGGTGGGTTTGTCACCGCAGTGATCCAAATATGAAACCTAAAGCCACAGAAAATCTGGTTTCGTTATTTCTCTCCATAGTAAAGGGATTGTATTTGCTTAATGTTCAGTTCCATTGTCTTAGTGTGTTGCAAATTTCACTCATGCAAATTCTGACAACAGCATTCTAAATTAACTGTTGTTTCACTGTTCAGAGACTGTTGGTAAGTGTTTCATCTTTGCTAGAGTATTCTGGTGTCTCTGATCCCTGCCAAGTTATCTAAATTAAGTTCAAAATTATCAGAAGTATGCTAAATTCAAGGCTGCAATTTGAGGTAGGTGCAATCAATTCTTTTTCTGAGTGCAGTATTTAAGCATCTTTGTGAAATCTGGTTTGTCTTACACATACCTTCCATGGCTGGCTGTTGCACCAAAGAGTATTGAGATCATGTTTGCAGAAATACAGAAATGTCTTTAAGCAAACTCTTACGAAATGAAGAAAACCCACTGGATTTCTGTGAAAAGTTTCATTTAGTGATTTTGCAAGCAGTTAGGCTAGGATGTAGTAGAAGTTGGTGCTTTCAGCTCTCTTCCCCCTCCCTTTACCATTCCATACTTGATGGTCACCTACATTCCTGTTTCTGCAATAAGCGAGAGCATTCATCAGGTAATGTCTGACTCATTATATAAATCCTTCCTTATCCCACAGGCCTATGTGATATGTTTAATTAGTGGCATACTTGGAGAAAGAGAAATAGTCTGTCAGCTTATCTTCATACTTCAGCTGATGCATTAGATCTTGGTTGTATTTCTCTTCTTGTAGCTTCAATTATTGTAGTATGCAGAAATGTGCATAAAACTCTGCAGTGAGATTGAGTTAATAGCCAAATGATTACTTAAAGCTGTGATGAGACAATAGTAACCCTGAAAGGCACTGGTGTCCCTGGGCTCTCCCTTTTGTTGGGTCACTTTTTTCTGTATGTTAGCATGTGTCACGCCTTAAATATAGTAGGATCTAAGTGTGATCCAAGTTAATGCTAGCTGTCTCTGCATTTGTGACTTAATTTAAACGCTGGTAAGTTCTTTGTTTGAGTAGGGTTGCTTTGCCTGATTTGTTTTGGTAGGTAATTCATAGTTTCTACAGAGATTTTTATGGCTTTTATGTTTTACTTTTTAACTGCCTTTGAAAGAGTTCAAATATATTTGTTGTGTGTGTTTGGTTTTAGTATTTCTTGATGTCGAATACCAACATCTTTCAATCTTCGAGATAAAATAATTCCTCTATCTGTGTCTGTCAGTGTCTTGTCTGTGGTGGTGTGTGAATGTCCCAGTGTTACAGTTTGGTTGTATTCATCTTTCATTCTTACATTTCACATTTTTATTCTGTTTCCAGCTCTTTTCACCAAAGCCTGTCTTATTTGGGGATAGGTAACCAAGTGGTAGTGGAAAGATAAACAGTTATTTGGTTGCTGGAGTATGTTTATCAAATGCCAGAGTTGCCAAAGGAGAGAAAATTTTCAAGTTCTAATTACTTTTAAATAAATCACTATCCATTACTGGAAATAAATTCTTTGGGATGCTTGGTTTTACATTGCTGCATAAAAGCTGTAACTTAATATAGTGCAGGGTTAGACACACAGGTGGACATTTAAGGGTGCAAAGAATTCAAGTGTAAGTGCCTTTAATGTTCCACAAACACCTTCTATCTGATGACATACAGAAGCCAAGACAACCTCTTGGTGGAAGAATTCTAAACGATCAACATAAACATTTTTGAAGTTAAAGAGAGCATTTGCAATCTACTGCTTTCTAATTTGGTAATTTCACAGTACTACTCTGTCTACAAATGTTTTTCTGTACAATGCATTTTTTTATGAACATCACCCTTATGTGATAGCATATCCTACTGCCTTACTGAAAATACTAAGTTATGGCCCATACCATGTAGCTGAGAGTATGCACTGAGTCTGAAAAAAAAAGTAGTTTGGTGATGTTTTCTAATTTTATATTGTCGCTTCAGTTTTCAAATAAATTTAGAGGTCTTTTAAACTGATTCCTGTTTCTAATGATTGGATAAATCAGCCTATTTAGTAAGTCTTAGTAACGTGCAATCCCCTTAATTGTAAAAGCCTTATTTGAAATATGTAAATGTAAAATATTTTCTTAATCACACTTTTTTAATTTATAATTTCCTTTCAGTACTTTCTGGAAACATCCAAATATCTATATTTCATGTCAGTAGAGTGAGTTAATGTAATTAAATTATTAATTGGCACAACAAATGCAGTTGCACCTGCATCCAAGTCATAAGTGAAAAATGTCTTGATGGCTTCATTTTTATTCTTTTTTTCAGAAGCACAAACTAATCCGCAAAATTTGTCCATTTGTGGTTTCTACCTGATAGTCAGAGTTGTATTTCATACTGTTTGGTTCTGTGTATATGGTATTACTCTGTATTCCGAGCACTTTTAAGAAGCATCGTAAATACTTAGATTTTCTTACAGGACTAAGTTGCAGTTTCTTTCAGATTATGGTTAAATAGCTAGAAGGGTTTTTTTGAAGGTGCGAAGATTGTAGTTGAATGAATGATGTTGATTTCACTTGTAAGAATGACCACGGTAGTGACATGAGGAGTTGTTTTCCTTTGCCTGAATAAAGAGATGTGTAGGGCTATGAGATGCGAATTATGTCCCCCGTTTTCTTTCTTTTTTTTAAACTAATTAATATTTGTTTGCAAGTATTTGTTAAAGAGGAGTTCAGACCTTGGGTTCTGAGACAAAGTCAGGTTATTACATCTGGGTGCCTCTGGAGAGGGACCCTGAACAAAGAATTTCCTAATCATATGACAGCCAAATCCAAACTCTGCCTGCGTTGTTTCTTTTGGATTAGATGTGAGTATTGGCCAGAGGGAAAACTGAATGACCTGTGGAATTCAACTTCATTCCTACCTTTTGATCTCTTTAAGAAATTAAAACAGGGAAGAGAGCAGGATTTGGAGTGAATTGGTTGTATGAGAGTAAAGACCCAGACCACTGTTACACTCATACGGTTCTGATTCATTCCTGGACTTTGGTCTGTGCTGTGCAATGAAGAGGGTAGAGATCCTGTGTTCCATATAGTTAGAGTGTCATAATGCATGTGAGTTGGCTGAATTTATTTCCTTACTTTAGTGGTTCACGGTATGATTCCTTTCATTAATTTGTTTCATCAAGAATATCAAGAATAAATTCCGCTCCCTTCCCAACCTTGTCAGAAACACTCATAATAACTTTAATAGAGTTATTCTGAAACCACAACATTTTTCTCTTGGTGTAGTGCATTTAATTGAAAAAAAATCTGATACTGCAGATTTGCCACTTGGTGTTTCTGTACAACATCTCATTGTGAGCCGATGTGTGGTTTGATCTGAAAACCATATATACAGTTAGGATTTGTAGATTGATTTGTTTCAAGTGCATTAAGCAAGTCTTATTTATGAAAGATTAATTTGGTCTGGAAATTTTATTTTTTTTTTTCATATGCTTGAATGTGTATGTAGTGGACTTTGTAGAAGTGCTTGTTACTGGCTTGTAGCTGTTCCTATTGAAGCTGGACACTGTAGGAAGAACTGAGTACTGTATAGTTCCAGAAATCCTACTAAGCAGAAGTAAGCTGCTTTCATCCTGATGCATGTTAAAACCTCAGTGTCTGTGTTTAAAAGTGGCTTTGCATTTAGTTGCTAAAGTGAAACTGGACTAAAATTAGCCTGTGGTACAATTGAGATAATGCCAGATGTGATACAGACATACAATTATCTGAAATGCAGATTGGCGTATAGTCTTACCTCTTTCTCTTTATGCTAATAGATTATGTATATGTGAAGTCTGAAGATGATGTTGAGGCAGTGATGATGGACCATGGAGGACATGGACTGGCCACACAAAGCTGCATGTCATTGGAACAAAACTGTGAAGCAAACAGTGCTGTTCACCATGTGGGTCAACTTAGCTATGGTAATTGCTGCTCATTTTTATTGTGATGCAATAGTTAATGGCTAGTTTTAATGCTGTGTCTTCAGTGCTGCTTTATTGAATGCTTTCTATGTTGCCCATACCTTTAAAACACTTTTTATGCTAAAATATTTTGTATTATGTTATATATGATTGTCCTAATTACAGGGGCTGGGACCAGTTTATCACTGTGTGGATATAACCAAAACTGTGTATTCTACACCATCTCTGTAATATCAGATGAATTGTTAATAATGCATTGTTTGCAGCAACTGCCCAGGGCACACCTGACACCTCTGGCTTCAAGCTGGGTGTTAAAGAACCATGTGAGACAAAGGAGTGTTTCTGCCTTCACACTAGTGACTCAGCCATGATAACTCCCCTCCGGGGAGGTATTAGCACCTTCACACTTGGCCTGAGGAGTCATATCTGCTAATGGGCCATCAAAGATTCCAAAAATATCCCATGACTCAGAGAGTTAAATCACCCATTGTGAAACTCCCTGCCCGGGGGGGAAGTACTGGGCATTTCCACCTGAGCCTGAGCATATATAACCTTGGGGTTTGGGGACTTCTGGTACCACTCGCCGGATCCAGCGGAGGACCAGAACCTCCACAGGACTGCGACTGCCACTCGACCAGAATGCGACCATCATCCTCACCAACAGGTTTTTCTTTTCCTTTGCACTCAGGGGGACCATGTGGCACTCAGCACAGGGGCTACTGAACACCATTTGTTTTGTGCCCCAGGGTGCTGGGTTATACTGGGTTAAAACCAGTTTTTCTCTATATCATTTTATTCACTGTAATCTTCTTAGTAAATTGTAACTCTGACTTGTACTCTCTATTGAGTTCATTTCTCCCACCAGTTTACCTTTAAACCAGCACAATGCTATATTATGTTTTAAAAAGACAGTTTATAGTTACTTATAAAGTAAATGTACCTAGGAGTGAATTAGAAAGCTCTTTGAAAAATAAATGTCACGAAAGAACCTAACATAAAAAATTAAGTTTTTAGATAAACTGTCCTGTGTAATTTAGTACTGGAGATACTGATGTGTAATGATAGTAAGATGGCTGTTTAAGGTGATAAATTGCTAGCTGAAAGTAGCCTCTGGTGATTGTCTCTAATTCATTGTATTTATCAAAATCTCTCAGAAATCTTAGCCCAGACAAAAATCATTCATAGCTGTTACAAGCATTCAGAAATTCCAGGAGCAGTATTACCAAGTCAGTGAGGAAAATTACTATAGCTAACTGATGACACTTACTAGTTTGGGGGATTTTTTATTCAGCTGGTTGACTCTATAGAGAATCTCATCAGTATTTATCTTCACAAAGGCAAGTTACATCTGTTTTCTAGTGTTATTGGGTGCTTCTTCTATTTGACAATAGAGTATAGTGTAGTTTTTTGACATTTATGTCTGAAAACAAACTTGTGGGTGGTAGTTGGTTTGGATGGTTTACTTTGGGTTTTACCTCTTTAAAAAAAAAAAAAAAAAAAAAACACGAAAAATCAAGAAAACAAAACCCACAAGAATAAAAACTCCTGCCAAGGAAATGTCATAGAGAGTTGCTGACCCTGTTTTTAGGACAGGAATTATTTTATGGACAAAGTAATCATGCTGAGTAGGTGTGGTTGTTTTTTAAAGGTAAAAGATGGTTTTGTCATCTTTGGGCTTACACCTTCTGTTGTTGTATGTTAATATTGTCTAGTTAAAATTGAGTATAGTCATATATATGACCGAAACATACCAGAAGTTTATCTTGAGTAAAATCGTTGAACTTTGAACTGAAAATCTCTCTGGTTGTTTTTATTCAGCCACCATCTTAGACTGGTACCTTGTAGAGCAGTGCCTTTCCTTTGGATCTGGTTCTGTCTGTCTAAACTAGTTTCTTTCAGTTTTGTCTCTTGCCTATGGATACGTAGCTGGCAGAGCAAGCTCAACATCACTAAGATACAGATCTAGGTCTTTATTTCTCCCCACCTGCTGCAGAATACTTTTGTTTTGCTTTTTTCTTAGCAGTATTTGCCCACAAACTCGGCATAACTTTTTCTGGCACTTTTTTTAGGTTATTGTATTTGGCCCTAAATCTAAATTTGGAAATCTGTATTTGGAAATCTAATCAGGCAGACCGTTAGTTTAATGTAAGCATAATATGTTTGAACTATGGTTAAAACAGGAATCTAACGTATTGTGCCAGTATGTTAAGCCTGCAGCACTTCTTTCAACATGTCCTCTTGTCTGTGTTGATCCCACAGTGTGCTCTTTGTCATTTCTTGGGGTCACCATTCTGGGAGTACTGAGTGCCAGGAGATGAGTGCTAGCTTGGCCTGTGTGACAGGGATGGAGACATGAGATGGTCTGACAAAGGAAGCAAATTCTGGAGCTGGCTGGGAGGGTAGATAGGTTTTAATCTTCACCTTATGTATTTTTATTATTCAGTTATTGATTGTGATTTCAAAATTATGTTAACTATACTACTTAAATCTACCACAGATCTTGCCTAGGTTTTATCTCCTGGCTCTGCTGCATTTGTCTGGGCTCTTAAAACAAGGAAACTTTTTTCCTAGCTTTTGTTACTGGATATATTTGTACTTTTCTGTCCTGCCTCTGGCCCTTCCTTTTCTGCTACATAGGAGAAACGCAGTTGTCTTTGTTTTTCAGTATTTCTCTTAGCTTGTCCCAGTCCCATTGGATCAGTTTTCTCTTCCTTCACTTCTGAGATACTAGCTCTGCTTTCCAACTGGGACATGAAATCTGAGGTAGAAACCTGTCACTGATGTACAGGCACATTTGGCAGTAGACTCTTTTCACTGTGAAAATCCTTTAACATTCTTCAATTCTGGCAGGTCTGGCAATTGTATGGTCTTCAAAAGAATTAGGACAGAGTGGTAATAACTGTAGTCATGGTTTTTTAACTGTACTGGATCCACACATGGAGAGGTGGAGACACTCTATCTACCACTCACGAATAGTTCATGTTTGATAGTCCCTGACCTGGAGCAGGTTTTTTTTGTTGCACAGTATTTCAGTGACAAAACTAGGGGGAACCCTGTGAATGTGGGGGAGTGACAGTGGAGGACTGAACAAATGGGAACTGTGTTTTAGATTGTGGGTGTATTGTTTGAATTTTCAGGTAACTAGTTTTGTTGGGGTTTTGAATTGGACATGGAAATTAGAACAGAGAATTAAGAGTGAAAAGCAAGGCAAATGAAATGGAGTCTGGAGAGTTTGGAAGAAACAATACTAAATTTATCCTTTCTGATCTAAATGAGTTGAATTAATAAATGTTTGATAATATGCTGGTAAACAAACTTCAAATAGCCAAGCAGTTTGAAACTTTAAAGGGTGACTGTGCCTGTTTTTACTGTAGTGAAATGTTTAATGCTTTGGGAAACTTACTGATGTGCTTCGCTTTCTCTTCTCTTTCCCAGGAAGCGAAGGCTTACCAGTGTTAGCTGACCAAATGGCCTCGCAGATGAGCCATTCTACAGTGATGCAGAGACGAAACAGTCACAACCCTGAGAAAGTGGATGTTGTGGTTTTGCGTAATAAAAGAAAACGACTTTCTCCTACTGTAGTGGAACAGAATACAGTATGTTTCACCAAATAGCTCTTGGTTTTGAATCCAGTTTCAATGCTATTTGGAATGTCATTTTTCCTTCACTTTTGTATGATCATTGAATGACATCTGAGTGAAGAAGACGGGTAGGCTATGCATGCAGTGCATGGATGCTTCTAGCAAGTCCTCAGCCTGTCATTCTGCACTCTGTGCATACATCCAGAGTTGCCCCATCCCAGGTGCAGAATCTGGGACTTACCCTTGTTAACCTTCATATGGTTGGTGATTGCCCTACCATCTGATTTGTGCAGATCCCTCTGTAGGACCTCTCTTCCTTCAAGGGAGTGAGCAGCTCCTCTCACTTTAGTGTTGTCGGCAAACTTAGTTAGCATTCCTTCTAGTCCTGCATCCAAGTAATTTTTGAAGAAGTTGAAGAGCACAGGGCCTAAGATGGAGCCCTGTGGAAACCCACTAGTGACAGGTTGCCAGTCAGATGTCACCCCATTCACTATTATCCTCTCTATTCGATCCATGAGCCAACTGCTCACCCACCACATGATGTGTTTATCCAGCTGTGAGATGAGCAGTTTGTCCAGAAGGATATTGTGAGAGACAGTATCAAAAGCTTCACTGAAATCCAAATAGATTACACCAACTGTCTTCCCTTGATCAACTAGATGGGCTGACCTTGTCTTAAAAGGAAGTTAACTGACAAGCAGGACTTTCTTCTCATGAAGCCATGCAGGCTGTGACTGATGACTGTGTTGTCCTTCAAGTGTTTTTCAGTAACTCCCAGAATAGTCTTCTCCATAATTTTACTGGTCACTGAAGTTCTGCCTGTTGTAAAATAACCAAAACCCACACCCACCACCCCCCAGCCTTTCTTTTTTAAAATATTAATTTAAAAAATAAAATTTTAAAGAAACAAAACAGAAAACACCACCAGCAGACTCATTAAATCTGCTGTATATGGTGGATGGGAAAGGCACTCATCCAGTAAAAGAAAAGTGTCAGTATTGTCCAGGTGATGGCACTGTTCTTCCTTCATAAAACCAGTTTACAAGCCATGAGAACATTCTCTCTTCTAGACATTTCTTACAGCTTCTGCTTGCAGTTATACCCATTTAGATAAGCACAAATTTTTTAAATTGTTTATTTAAATTAGTGTAAAAATATACATGAAGTATCATAATTTGAACTCATGTTAGAGGTCTTTTTCAGTATAAATTATTCTATGATTACATAAGCCTGGCTGTATAGTATGTATACTTAGATGAGAAAGTTCTGGCCTTAGAATAACCAAATAAAAATACATGTTATTGTTTGTATATATATTGTCCCTCCAAGGCCCCCCAGCTTGAGCTGTTATTCTGCTGTTGTACTATGTTAAAAATACTTAAAGGAGCCAGATATCTGAGGCTCTGCTGTGGCAAGCCCAGGGTCAAGCCAATAAGGAAACCTTGTCTGGCTTTGAAAGTGGGGTGTGAAGGGACTCAAGGAGGACACCCTTCAGTTCACTGGAACCACCCACTGCAAAGGGGCTTCAGTCCCAGCAGTGCAGTCTCTGGTGGTGGGAATGTGACTGCCAGAGGGGCTCCTGAATGGTCAGACAGGAAGGTTTCCTTAAAAGCAGTACATAAATAAGATGACTCTATTAAAATCCTGTTTCCTTGAGCCCTCTTGTATCCAGGGAAGGGAATACAACTACAATTGAAAGTTTCTGAGGTGGATTCCTAGGGGGTTCTCCCTGCAGTTTATTATTCAAAACATTAAATGCTCTTTATGTTATTTCCCAGGTGAGAACCAGGGAAGAAGAATATGAAGATAGTGACAATGTCATTTATGAGTATGAACCAGACTATGAATGCGTAAGTTAATTTTCCTTTGTTTGACTGTCTTTGAAAAGCTGCTTTGGGATGGGTGTTTTGGGGTAGGCTGAAGTAACATGTGAGATTTGAAGTTGGGGTTTATTTGCTTAACGTGATATCCGAAGTCTGTGTATATATTAGTAGCTTACACACTGTTTTGTTTTGTTTTATTTTAACGAAAAAGGAAAGTATTGTATCCGAAGCTTCCTATGCTGGATATCAGCAGAATACTCTTATGGAGATCCTCAGTTATTGTCAGGTATTTTTTCTTCTTTATATCGGAAATGTTATTTAAACAACTTTAGTTAAACTTCAGGAACATTTGTATTCTGTACTTTACAGCCTATGACTTGATCCTGTCCAGTTGTTCACTTGTTAGTTGCCCACTTACCTCCAATATTTTCAATGAAAAAGTAGTCTTCATATTCTCTGACCTTTTCACAGCGTAGCTGACAAGAATACTTTACAAATGTTAAGCTTTAATACAAAATGTAAAGTCTAGTAATTCATTGTGAGAACCTTCACAGTAATGGGAAAGATATGACTCTGATACACACCCAGCTATTTAAAGTATGTATTGCTTACCAGAGGTGTGCAAAACCCTGGTAGTGTTGTTTTTGTAAGTTCTTTCCTTTTGACTTCTGAGGCATTAGCTAGTGAGACTGAATATAACTGCACTAGGAATTAAAAGCATCCCCTCTTTATTCAGGTAAGCACTTGTGTGACTGGAATCACAGTACTCTAGAGAGTGAAAGACATTTGGGCCATGCTTTAGGGAAGTCAATTTGTGAGGGGCTTGTAGCGAAGTGTGAATGTCTTGTAAGTCTTCTTAAGCATACATTCAGGAATGTAGTGGATGAAGGTTGACTAAGACTGTGTGACTAACGTTCTTGCCACCAGTTTGGGAATGTGTGCTGTGACAAATAGCACTAATGAGAAACTATAGCCTCTTTTGCTGCCTACAGGTACCTTTCCATCTCCTTTACCCCACTGTTATCCCCTCTTCCAAGTGACTCTGCACTAGGGCTATGTGAAGCTTTTTTATAACACCTGTACTGTCCACACTGATTTAAGGTCTTTAGTGCTTCCTTGAGATATTTCTAAATTTTGGGAAGATTTATAAATTCTATTGTCTAAGGCTGTGTAATTTTTTTTAAAAGATAACTATCATACTGTAACTTAATTGTTGGATTTGATAAAATTTTAAAAATATTTTAAAATTTTGAAAATAATTTGAAATTCTATCCACTACAAATCCGTATAGCAATTTCTTTTTCATAATAGCCATATGTATTTTTATAATTTTCTAATTATGCTGTAAATCAACAAAATAAATTGCTGTAGTTAGTTGAAGACATTTTTCTTCTTTGCAACTCGTAATGTCCTTGGCGTGTCTGTTGCAGTGATTGCTGATGACATATGCCTGATACGTATTTTCAAGTTGACAGTGGCGTTTCAATACTAGATTAATATTTTGTTATCTAATTTCTTTATGCTGTTATGTCACAAAGTGTATGTCGATATTGCTGTGTAAGCGTCATGTTTGATTTGCTAAATTCTGGAAACTTTCTTGTCTGACCATCCAGGAGCCACTCCAGGAGTCACATGTGAACCACCTAAGCAGGGACTGAGGCCTCTTTGCAACTACACACCCCACACTCCCACAGTCAGACCAGGTTTCCTTACCAGCTCAACCACAGGTTTACCATAGCAGAGTCTCAGACATCTGAATTCTTAAAATAATGTGATCACGGTGCATCAACAAAATAATAGCTCGAGCTGGTGCCTCTGAGGAGGGACGCCAAACAAGGAAAGCCTGGGCTTTTATACCCTTGAATTCATGAAAGTTTGGGGCTCCTGGGCTCCTGCCTTGTCTCTGCTGGTCTGGTCCCCCGGCTGGGCCACAGATCTCTGTGCCCTTTGTTATGCAAAGGGTTGGCAGGTCATGGCCTCTTGCCTGAGGCTTCTGACCCCCAGAGCTTTACCTGCAGCTCACACTGCAGCTGCTTCCCCAGCTATCTACACTGAGTGTGTTCCTCAGCCTGTGACTACCTCTGGTATTCTTGTCATTCATGTGTCTAGAAATGGTTTTCAGAGTCACTGCTCCATTACCTTCCTGGGGATGGAGGTGAGGCTGACTGGCCTGTAGTTCCCTTCCTCCTCTTTACTGCTTTTCAAGATAGAAGTGACATTTGCATTCATCCAGTCTGTGCACTTCTCCCATTCACTGTGCTTGATCAAAGGCTGTTGAGCATGGCCTTGCAGTATCCTCAGCCAGCTCCATCAGGACTTGTTGGTGCATGCCATCAGGCCCTGGACCTAGGTGTGTCCAGTTTGCTTGAGTATTCTCTGACCAGATCCTGTTACACTCATTGTGTCTTCCTTGGTCCAGCCTTTGCCCTGGTCTCTGGGACCTGGGATTCTGGAAGGCCAGTCTTGCTAGTAAAGGCTGAGACAAAGGTGGCATTGACTCCCTCAGCTTTTTCTGTGTCCCTTTTCTCATTCAGCAGTGGGCTCGCACTTGCCCTAGCCTTCCTTTTGTTGCCTATGTACCTGCAGAAGCCATTCCTGTTGTCTTTGAGATCCCTGTCCTCATTCAGTTCCGGTTGGGACTTTTACTTTACAGACAGAATTTTTCTAAATATTTCCCATTGGTAATAGAGAAATCAATATTTCAGTGGCTGCCAGTAAGCCTGCTTACTAGGACTTAAAATAGCGTATCATAATACCTAATGTGCCTTAGAGCTTGTCAGAAGCTTTTCAGTGTAACATAAAACATGACAAATAGGTAAAAATAAAACATCTACTGGAAGCAGTAAGAGCAACCTTCAAGTGCCAGCCACATTAAAGTCAAAATAGTAAGCTTCTCTGAGTACTGTAGCTTCTCTTTTTACAATGGTAATATTTACCATTGTTGGTTGCATTTCTTATCTAAGTCGATTTTTGATATGCTTACAGAATGTGTAGATTATCCACAGATCGTAGCCAGTTTTAGGGAGGGAATTTATCTTCTAATTGAATTTTCATAGTTTCTTCAGTTTTAGTTTGGGTTCCTCTGAAATGATACTGTTTTCACTCTTGTGTTTGTCAACAGGCCATGTATGATGCCATTCAGAAACTGGATAAAAAATTCGACCTGCTTCATCGTAAGGTCTCGGAAATGCAGCATACTCGTGTAAAGCCACTGTTGCTCAAACCTGTGAGTATTAAAGATCTGAGACATTTATTTTTCCTTTAATTCACTCATTTCCTCTGATGCTTATTTAAAAAACCAATTCTTTCACTAAAATTAAAATTAGTAGCAAAGCAGTAGACTTAGAATCTATTTCAATTGAATTACTTAAGATTTCTTACTGTCTGCCAGCTTCAGTCTCCTGTATTGTTATTGACTGGTGGTCACAGATTGGCAGTGGCCTCCATCAAATCCAGAATGCTGTGATAGATGCTGCAAAATTCTATTTGTATTGGAATGAACAGAGTGAACAGAAATTAATTGTGTAGATACATCTTAAAATTCAGTATATTGCTGTTGCACCTTTGCAGCATGTGATGTGCTGTCTTAGTGGTTTCTGCAGTTAAAAGCATTTAAGCATCAGTCAGGCTGATTCAATTGACTAACAGATTTTTAGCTCTCAGCATTGTGTTGTCATATCCATTAAAGTCTAGAGTTTTTATTTTTCTTAATAAAAGCACTGTTTTTCAACATTTTTAATGAAATTTTATATTGAGTACACACATTTTGTTCCTAAGTGGTCAAACCACTGTTAACTAAGGAGACACAATATTAGTACTTCTAACAGTGCTCTTTAGAAGGAAAACATAATTTTTGATGAAGGTCATAAAATCCATAATGACCTTTTTTCTCAACAATACTGCAAAGCTTTTAATGTGGCAGAGGTGATCTTGCTGTCAGGTGGTGTCAGGAGAGCAGAAAGACCAGCTGATTTAAGGAGGGGTAAAAGTGATGAATTTCTCATGCATGTCAGCTATGTAGGATACTAGGTTTGATTTGGAATGTATTTGTGTTGTCAACTCCATGCTTCTACTGTCCACACATCCTAAACTATGAGATCCAGGGACTAAACTGATCTTGAACCCTGTGAGACCTCTGTGCTTTTACTCCCCTCTAATCATGTGGGATGGCAGCTGCTTTAATGTTTGGATTAAAAGTGACCTGCAATGCCTTTTTATTTTTGAAGGGTTTTATCACTATAAGCTTGTAAGATGCAATGAACTGTTTAAAACCAACAGAAAGGATGCTGGGTTTTTTAATAGCTGTACTATTGTTATTTCTATGAAGGGTTAAGCATATAAATAAGGAAAGGTTTGTGGTAAAAGGGACTATTTTTTGATCTATGAACTCCAAAAGCTGGAGAAACAGCCAAACTTTCAGATACATAAGCCTTTCTTCAGGTCATAGATTTTTTCTTAGTGTTACAAGGGAGAAATATAATGGGATTTCTGTAAACAAACAAAACAAAACCACAAAAAAATAAAGAAAAACAAACCCACACATGTCATCTACATTTGGTGGCTGCTGCTCAGTGACTTGTGCTTTGAACTGGAATACATGCTTTAGGGATTGTATGTTTTTTAATAAAAGTACTCAAAGTGGTGGAAGACATAGCCCATCTCTCAGTTTATCTGTCTTAGTTTCTTTGGAATCTTCCACTGTAGATGAGATCTGAATGTTTAAATTTTTTATCTAGCAAGTAAAGAAAGAAAGTGAATTCTTTTTTCTTGTTTGAAAGGAAGCTAGTATGGCAGTGGAGTCATCCCTTGAAAATTTATCAGACTGTGTCAATGGCTGAAAAATTTTAGATTTTATTTTGCCTATTTACCTTTTTATAGAGCTTTTTAAAGAATGTTTACAAAGTTTTTCTCATTATATACTTGTCTAGAAAGCAGTTGTGCCAGCACCCCAGGTAGAAAAAAGATTGAGAAACATTGAAGCTGACCAGATAAACTCTTAATGTTTCAGCTACAAGTGAGAATAGAAGAAAGTAGAGGGAAAGCTAAAAAGTAAGAGCTCTGAGTTAATGACAGTGACTACTTGAAGGGAGAGTCTGCTGCCAATAGAATAGTTGCTAAAATCTAGTTTTCCTAGTTTGCTAAAAAAAAATAAAAAATAAACCAATTGCCAACGATATCTAATATAACCTTTTAATTTTTTTCTGAATCACGCTTCCAGAAACCAGTTGGATTTACATACAGAAGTTCCAGTCATTTGCCCCAAGGGAAAATAAGAGTACAAAAACCCATGGAAAGGGACTTAAATCTTCATCTCTCTTCGTCAGGCCAGGGAAGGCATAGTCCAGTTATAAGAGTTGCTTTACAAAATGACCATGCTCAAGTCAATTCCCCAGTGAAACGTGCTCAGCAGAGTTTTCAGTTTGAATCACAGCAGCCTGTTGGTAGGCAGAGCCCACCACTTCCCACTATAGTTTCAACACATTCATTGCATTCATCATATGCAGCAACTAATGAGATGCCTGACCTTTCACCACAATCGAATCTTGCACCCAGTATTGTGGAAAGTACTGTCAACGTTGCATCTTCACCAGTGGCATCATCATCAGTGCCAACACCATCTGAACCCAGTCAAGTAAATGATGCTGTGGTGGAGAACTACAGGGATGCATCTGGGGATGTGAATATTAGTGAAGAGCTACCATCTTCTTCAGTCTTCATTGATCCTAGCTTTGGTAAGTTCCTTTGTGATAAATACTCAGAAACACAGGCTAAAACATTCCTACTAGTATTAAAAAAATATGGCTAAAGACATTTCATTATCATTATTTAGGAAAAATAAAGGAGCAGAACTGGCTGGCTGATGCACATTTCTATAATGGAATACTTTTTAAAATTTCTGAAACAAAGGTCATAGGAATGTTTAATATACTGAAGATCACTTAAAAATCTCTGTAGTGTACATGCAGTTGTATGGACTACCACAAGCCTTTGATTTACAGGAGGTGCTTTGGGTTCCTTTAAGACGAGGCCCTTGTTTTCTTTCTCGAGACACTTGATGTAAGCTTTTTTAAGCTGTGTATAACTCACAAGCAATGTATGCATGCATGCATGTGTTTAAAAAGGCAAAAGAGATTACCATTAAAACTCAGTGAGACATGTTTTAAGAAAGCAACTTACCTGATCTGTGTGAAGGAAATACCTGTTTTTTTTTTTTTGTGGAGGATTTTATCAGTGAAACATCCTTTCTATACTCAAATCCTCTAGTGTTTGGTTTATTTCAAAATACTGAATTCCATAGGTCTTTGCATTATAATCAATATGCAACCATAAAAATAACGCTATGTCTTAAAAACTAATGTCTTTCCAAAGCATAAATGCGTGAATTATGTGGAAAGCTGAGCTATGAGGTTTTCATTGCTTTTGGTCTAAAAAATAAGTTCATACAGCTGAAGAACTGCATGAATAGTAGGTGAAATACTTGGATATCTGTCTACAAATTTCTAAGTGTATGATTTAGCAATACTATGTACGGATATGTCATTCTTCATGAGTCATTGTCTTGAAAACATACATGGTATCTGCATATGTGTAAAATAGGCCAGTCTGAATATTGTAGACTTGGGTGTCTAATGTATTTTCTTGGGTGTTTTGATTTCAGTTTGTTATGTTGGTGGTTAATGTGAATTGAAAAGATATTTTTGTTACCTTTCCAGTTTAAAGCTTCTTTTGTATGAACAAGGATAAGTAGTAATACATACTAGAATCAACCATAGTGTAGAACATATTTTGAGAGTACCATAGAGGTCAAGAGAAAAAGTTGGAAAAGTGTTCTGTTCTTAACAATTTGTCTTTAGTTTAACAAGACAAACATGTTTGCTAAGGGGGCAGGAGCCCTCCTGGGGTAGAAAGATGAAAAGCTTCTCCCTCCAAGTTATTATTTCAAAATTAAGAGTCTTCAGGCACAACATGTAGGAAAGGGAAATAACAGTTCTTTACGTATATATATATTTATATGTATATATATCTCTGCTGGTTTAAAGGTAAACCGGCAGGAGAAATGAGCACAGCTCAAGTGAGATTGCAAGTCAGAGTTAAAATTTACTAAAAAGATTACAATAAATACAATGATCCAGAAAAAAACCTGGTTTTAACCCATAAAAACCTGATGTATAACCCAGCACTCTGGGGCACAAACTGAATGGTGTTCAGTAGCCCCTGGGCACCAAAGCAGATTTAAACAAAGGTGTATCACACAGGCAAAAACCCAGACAACTGAGCACTGGGAAACCTCTCTGTGACCAACTCCCAAACCAGAGAAAAAAAAGTGAAGTCCCACCAAAAAAAGAAAACAGTCCTCTCCCCAGCCACCACGTTGGAATGCAAAGCTATTAGCTATCCCTTTGTTTAGGCTTTAGTTAGCTGACTCCAGGAGCAGGTAGTGAGAGAGCTGGGCTTCAACAAGCCATCTCCTTCTGGCTCCCAACCCCCAAACTGCTGTGTTGGCAAGGGACAGGAAAAAAAAGAATTCCGTGAAAGATTTTGAAACTACAGCACAATTTGCTTGGGTTTTAAATTTTTTTTTTCTTTAAATGTGTTTATTTCACAAAAGAGTTTGTTGGTGACCCAGTGAGAAATGTAAAAGTTCTTGGGAGCGATTTGGTGAAGGCTCAGCAAAAGACTAAACCAAAGTATGCAGCGCGCCACCTGGTTCGTGTCCTGTTCCCCAAGAAAACACTCTTGTGCAGCATTATGGGAGCAAGTGCACGAGGGCGCAGGACACTGGATCCAAACAAAATTGCTGCAATAAGAGGTATGTTACCTTTCAAGACACAGATTTACTTCTCTAATACTTAACAAAGGTTTTTAAATTGCAAGGAGTCATCTTCTCTATGTTTCTAGCATTGTCCAGCAACTGGTGAACACATAAATGCCATAGTGGATGTGCTCTACTCTACAATGTCTTCTTGTTTTGAAAGTCCTGCTTTGTAATTCTCAATGTTTCTGTTTCTTCAGTGTGGATGAAACAATTTGAATTTTTCCTGGTTTTGTGTACTTCATCAGTCAGGTTCTCTGTCCTTAAATTTTTCCAGGCAATTTATTTTGTGTTTGTGTGTGACGGGGGTTTTGTGGGTGGGGTTTTTGTTTGGTTAGTTTGGATTTTTCTATGGCCAGGGTATACATGGGACAAACATTAACTGGTGATTTTTAAATAGTCTTCCCTTTCTCTTAAGTTCTCGTCTCTGGATTGAGAAATCGTGAAGATGGGGAGGGTATTTTTTTAAATGTCAAGCCATTTACACAGATCCTATGGCACAGATGTGTTAAAAGATTAAAAGAGTGAGATTATAAAAGCCATGTGAAATGGTTGCAGCAACAGCATTACCCTGTATCTATTCTTTGTGGGGTTTGGTTAGTTTTTTTTGTTTGGTTGGTTTTTTTGGTTTTTGTGGGTTTTTTTAAAGTTAGTATGATAAATCACACATTTCCCCCTAATTATACCAGGAAATGCTTAATACAATAAGAACATTATTCACAACACCTCAGAAAAGTATCATTGAACATCTTAAATTCGTAGCTTAGCTTCAAAACATGAGTTTACTATCACTATTTATAGATCGAAATCCAAAGCTTGTAAATGGAGAACAGTAAACATGAAGCATTTCTTAGCTGTATTTCTCTTTCTAAATTAGAATACTTCTAAACACCATTTTTTGTCATGGAGTTAAAACATTTTCTATATTTTATATGCAGAGTTTCTGGCAACTAACTTTCCTACCTATGATTTGAGTGAGCATGGAAAGGACTGGAAAACCTGTATCACAAATGTCAATGCAATGATCCGCTGTTTACGCTCTGAAACAAAAACAAACTCAGGAAGTAGTCCTAAGGTGATAATTTATTACGTACTAAGTTTGTGCTTTTTTCTCAGGTTAATTCTTTGACCTCCTCATCATACAAATGCTCTAATTGGAAGTTCCTTGGGTTCTGTCGCTGAGTTGTTCAGTGTAGGGCTGCTGACTGCAACATTAGTTCTTGTGGGGAATACTGGAGGCATGTGCCTTTCTCTTGCCTTGCCTCATCCTGCTCATGTGCCCAGAGTTCAGTTAAGAGATGTTTAAGCATAGGAAATGAAAAGGAAAGCACTGCCAATGTTGCCCAGAATTAGTGTCAAATTTGATTGAGAGCTTAAACCTGTAGCGGTTAGCACTGTTTTCACAAACTTTATTTTCAGATATATTCAGCCAGGCATTTTAACTTTATCCTGTACTGACTGAAACATCGCTCCCTAAACACCTGTAACTCCACTTACCTCTGCTTCTAAAATGCTCCTTGCAAATCTCTGAATATTTATTATTTGTTTCACTGTTGTTTTCATGATAGAACTTCAGGAGTAACTGTATTGTAAATATCTGAAATCTAATTTATAATAAATGGGAAATAAACTAAAAGACTAATTAGAAACCTGGTAGACTTCTCCTGGAGTATATGCTAACCTCATTTAATGTTTCAGGAGACAGCTGAGGGGAAAGAAAAAGTGGCAGATGCTCCAGATACATCTCACTGTGTAGATTTAAGTTGCAATGAAGATAGTGGAGGCAATTCACAAAACTCTCAAAAAACAACCAGCTCCACGACTGACACATTGCAGAATTCAGGACTGGATAAATTTCCAGAAGCTCTCCACACATCTTTGGTCAGGAAACAACAGTCTTTGGAACCTATGGGTAAACTAAGAAATTTCCATTTTCTGGAGTTACGTTTTAAGTGGTCAGTGAGAGGCAGAAGATGGTATTGTAGGTGTAACTATGTAGTAAAGGAATTTTGTGAACTATGTGACTCTCTTAAGGCAATTGTGTGGTATATATATATATGGGAAGTCTTCATGGGAGCAAACAAGAACATTATCTGGCAGAATATATGTCTGCATCTACCGGTGTCCCATAATGCATATCCACTGTATGACTGGAAAGTTCCTCTTAAGATACTCTGTTCAGTAGCCCTGGCTTTCTTCTTTTATTTGGTAAATATTCTACCTTCAAGGAGTAAGCTAGCTCAGAATATCTATTGAATGGTATTGCAATTTCACAAGTAAAGCACACCTTTCTGTAAAACTGACTCTTTAGGACAATAAAATTCATAAAGCAGCCTTTATATTTTCGGGTTTTTAATGAAAGTAAAATACACTTTCACAATACACAAATGCATTGCGAAAAAATCCATGTGCAGCATGTGATACTTAGAAAGCCTCAAAGAAAATGAGCTGAGATTAGTTGCCCTTGGGAGTAATTTATTTGACTAGAATCACTTGGGGGCTGTATCAGATCTGCTCCTGTACCCAAGATTTGTTAGTCTGATCCCACAGATCTCCTTTTTTTTCTTTTAGTGTTTATAGTGAAGTGAGGTTGAAGTAGTTTAAAAATATTCACTCTTTTTCTGTTTCCATCTTAGCACCACTGAAATAGCAGAACTTTTATTTACTTATGTAATTGGAATAGCATAATCTTTTCACATGAGATGAAAACAAGTTAGAAAACAATCTTCAATAATGCAAGTTACATTGCTAGCATTGCTGAAGACATCAGAAGTACCATTACATGGTTTTGAAACAGTTAGGGTTTTCTGACTGCTTGGACATTTGTCTCCAGTATGTTTCATTTCAGCATTAACTGTAGTGTTACGATTTTGCTCTGGCCTTTCCAAGCAAGTAGAGTATATTCAGCGTGAACTTTTGGTATTTATTTTGGTGTAATACAGCCACTTTGAAGCATGGTCAATATTGGGTGAGTAAGATATCTCTCTTCCCTCCCTGTCATCTTTCTAGAACCTCTTGGGAGCCCGTGGCGCAATGTTCAGTTGCCTTTCTCAGTCATTTATGTAGCCAAAGGGAAGACGCGGCCAGAACTGTCAGCTCGCTACCTAATTCGTCATATGTTCACTGAAGATGTGCTGGTAAAAAGCAATGTGTATGGTAGTCTTGATCGTGGCATGAGCCCACTGGATTCCAACAAAATTCATGCTCTCAGAGGTAAATAAGAAAATCTCTGTTCAAATGGTGATGTGGGGAAATTAACAAGAGCGATTAGCTTTGTATGCTATGAACAAAGCATGGAGATTCAGAAATTAGTCTGTGAAACTGTTCTGGTGTGTATTAGTGCCAACAGTGGGACAGATTGAGAGGAAGTAGATGGAGTTTAGTAGCTCAAGAAATTATGCAAATCACAAACCTGGTTCCTATGAACAAACTCCGTCTCCATGACATCTGCTTGAAAGGGCAACGCAGTGGGAGATGGAAGCAATGGAGGACATCTGGGATAATTTCTTTATACAGGGACTAGGTAAATTAAGCAGAGGTGTCATGCACAGCAGGTTATGGTGCCCTTCACAAAAAGTCTTGGTGTGGGATAATTGGTAGCAAGATTGCTTGTAGAGACTATGAAATCATGGACCTCAAGATCCTGAGTAGAGTTTAAAAGATCTGAGTAGGTTAGAAGAGCAAACTTTGACTTGGGAAACTTTCGGATGGAAATTTGTGACACAGTTCTAAATAGTAGAGAAGCTCAGGAAAGTTGACAGATCTTTAAGGACAGCATTCTGCAAGCACAAAGGAGTCTATCCTGACACTGAGGAGCACTGGTAGAGCTATGGGGAGACAAGTTTGACTAAGCAGGTAATTTATAATAGCTCTAGAGCAAAAATGTTGTATATCGATTGGAAACAAGAAGAGCTTGTGAAGTGCAATTTAGCAGCTGTTGTGGTTTAACTCAGGTAGCTGAATACCACACAGCTGCTTGCCCATCTTCTTCCCTCCTGTCCTGTTCTTTCTCCCAACCTCACCAGGATGGGGAAGAAAAAAAAAAACAACAAAATTTGTGGGTTAAGATAAAGACAGTTTAATAGGAGAGAAATGTAATGGAAAATAGTAATAACGATGATGATAAAAGAATTAGATTATGCAGACCAAGTGATGCACAATGCAATTGCTCACCACCTGCTGACTGATGCCCAGCCACTGCCCAAGCAATGACCCCAAGCCAACTTTACCCCTAATTTATATGCTGAGAGTGAAGCCATAGGGTATGGAATATTCCTTTGGCAGCTGGGGTCAGCTGTCCTGGCTGTGCTTCCTCCCAGCTTCTTGTGCCCCCCAAGCCTACTTGCTGGTGGGATGCTGTGAAAGGTTGAAAAGGCCTTGACTGCTTAGCAACAGCTAAAACATCAGTGTGTTAATCAACATTATTCTCATCCTAAATCCAAAACATAGCTACTAAAAAGAAAATTAACTGTATCTAAGCTGAAACCAGGACAGTAACCTTGCCTGGAAGTGTTGGCATAGTGTTGAGAAAGCCAAAGCTGACCTAAAAGAATATTCATGACAGCAAGAAGAGCTTCTATCACAGCATTATTGTGGAATAGTGCTCACTGAGTTAGTAGGTTTGCATATTTGACTAGTTACCCTCATCTGGAAGACACTCCTATATGATATTAGAATACCATGGGCATATGATTTAGTTTTAGGTAGTCTTGCAAGAAGCAGGGAGTTGGACTCTGAGCCTTCTGATGTATTCTGTGATTCATCACACTTGTTTGCAATGTGCATTTCCTAAAAGATCTTGGAACTGCTTGTCCTTCTCGTCGGTAATCTAGGGAGATTGAAAGGGTTAAGATCCAGACAGTGCCTGCTAACAGCTCCACAGGTGTGGCAAAACTGCCTCTTGGTCTATAGTATTAAGGCTAAGTAAAAGAGCTGTCCTGTTTTGGCAGCACACACTTGTTTTGGCTTAATTACATCCAAAGAGAGTATATAGCTTGCTTAAATAATTGATAACTCACTGTTACATACTTGTTTATTTTTAGACTTTCTTCAGGAGAATTTTCCCTCCTTTGATCTAAGTGAAAGTGGATTTGATTGGAAGGCGTGTGTGGCTGCCATAAACAGCACAATCCGCAGTCTCAGGCATGAGCTGAAAAAGGCTTCATTCGGACTCCGCCAGAGAGCCTCGGCGGGGCTGTCATCGAGTGCGAAGTCCTCCAAGGAATCCCACTTCAGTAAAGCCAACTGAAAGTAACACTGTCATCTCACGAATTGAAGCCCTCTAACATCTGTCTCAAGTCTTAATTTAGCATGTTTTCATAAATTCTGTGTGGAGGCCTATAATACTGAGTTGTCCTATTAAACTGAGTTGTCAGCAGCACTGAATAGTATCGCTTCATGAGACCAAAGTTAGCAGAACACTTAGGAACCCTAACTCCTTGTACAAGTAGCATTTGTGCTCCTCAGAAATTACTTTCACTGTTCCTTGTAGCACTTGCAGTGTGCTGTCTCTTAAAAGCATCTTCTCATGATTCATTGAATCTGAAAGATTAATCTGATTAGAAAAGATGCACTGTGCATCAGGTCAGCAGAAGCAGACAAAAAGGAGAAGAGGAAAGAATGGTCCTCCTTGGAGGATGAATCATAGCCAGCTAAATTACCTCATTATGTATGAGGAATGAAATTTGAATTTGGTGTGTGAATTTGCCTTGCCACGTGCGTTGTGTCTGAGCACAGTCTCAAAGGTCCAACTTCTTCACAGAAAGAAGCTGCCCAGAAGACTGGCACAGGGCACCGATTTTACCTCTGAAATTTGAGGCAATGGTGGCTTCCAAAATTATGCCTATGTACATAGCAGAACTAGATTTAACTGAGTTTTTCCTCTCCAGGGCAAAGATTTTATGGTTTATTTGTGTAGCAATAGGATAAAACATTGAAGTTATTTATTCTCACTTCACCTTCTGTTTATAACAGGCAGTGTTTATTATATATAATATAGAAATGGCTTTTTAATTACAAATGAAGATATGCGATGGCCTTATTAGATATGACATTAGTAATTTAAGTTCCTCCTGACATCTCCTTGCAGAAGTCCTCTGTAGGATTCAAGTATAGACTGAATTTCTGATTTTCTTTTTTTACTAGAAGTGTACTGCAAATTTGATTGTTCTGGTGTACTACTAACAAATTTTTCTGTTACTATTCTATATGGTATTTGTTGTAAATGCCAAGAACTTTATTGTGTGTAGATATTACTTGTTCAAAACCTTAGAAAAAGCTAAAAATGCTTATATTTTTTCAGTAGTTTTATGACTTTTTTTCACTAGAATGATATATTTATTGAATGACCTGTCTGGCACTGAAATCTGTTGAACGTGGTGCATACCTATAGCTTCAATATTGAAAAAAGAATTGAATAATTGAATAAAAGTAGAAATCGTTTTCTTATTTCTGTTTTAATTGGATCAATTTTTGCTAACTTTTATAAAATAAGATTACAGTATTTTGCTGTTAGGAATAAAGTATTTTACAAATAAAACCACCACATATAGCTCCTTGACTACATCTGTGTGTCTTGAGTATTTCTTACACCATGGATCTACAGTTCAAGTACAGTTTCATCTGAAAAGATTCTTCTGACCTCCTTTAAAAAAACAGGGCTTTGAGCTATGTTCTGATTGAGGTGAAATGATTTCCAGTGATGACTGCCTTAACTGATTCAGTAAACCAAAGCAGCTCTTCTAAACTTGACTTGTCAGTTACAGCTGTGTGAGCTCTCTAAAACACATTTCCACTAAAGGAGTTCAGTAAAATTTTTAAGAAAGTCCTTTAAACTGAACTGATGAATTCCTAGGAGATGAGGCCTTATTCATACAGTGGAATTGGTTTCTGTGTTACTCCCTATTCAAGGACTAAAATAGGGCTGGGAAGCAAACTATTTATTTGAAACAGTTCACAGCCAGGTGAGGTGAGTCACTGCATGCTTGTGGCTCACAAATTAGTACACTTATTCACTGCACTTCATGGCAGGAAGAGTTTAATGTGAGGGAGAGCAAGCTGGGGCTAAGCAGCAACCCCATGCCCTTGCCAAAACAGTGCTCTGGGCTGGGCTGGGCTGGTGACTGGCAGGGACCATGCCCAGGCCAGAAGAGACAAGGTGATGTGTCAGGTCCAGTTGGCAGCAGCAGAGATACTGCTGCAATGCAGGCTTGAGTTTCATGCAGGAGCCAGGGCTGAGTAGGACTGCAGACGTGACCATGAGTGGGATGCCCCGGTTGCCCTGCCCAGTAAGGGGGTTTGAGGGGATGGGGCTGGCACAGCCAGCCTGCAGCATAGCCATGTAGGGATGATGACAGGCAGGTCTTGTCAGAGGTGGCCAAGAGGGACAGGGCCAGGCTGCTCAAGGCACCTGTGGCCTCTTGGTGTCCCCCCTGGGCACTGATCAGGATTTTTGCAGCTTCCACGGCATGGATGTAAACAACCCATCTTAGAGATGTGTTGAGCTTTTATAGCCAGGACTCATCGCCTAGAACAATATCAATACTTCCTATTTTCTTCAAGTGTTTATTTAGATCATTTGATGGAAGTGTTCATAGGATTTTAGAATAGGCTGTAGAAAGATTTATGCAGTTCTTTATCTGTATCTTTTATATATATGGCAATATAATGATTTTGTAGTTGTGTTGTACAATCACCATTTTGTTCAGTGTATGGTGCGATATCAGTGCATGAATTGCAATGAGAACTGCTGACTTTAAATACCACCCCAACTACAGGCTTATGTAAGTATTTAACTCACAACTTCAGCATAGATTTTTTTTTATTATTATTATTCCTTCTCCAGCCTTCGCCCTCAAGTGGTGAGGTGAGATTGAGCATACGACTCCATGAAATTCACTTTGGCACTGGAAGCAGGGCTTTTATCGCGAGTGGATTGAAGGGCTATAGCACCACCTACCGAGAGCCAAAAGTTTTTCTCAGAAACCGAAAACCTCCCTGTCTGAAGCGTGAGATACCGTGACTGAATAATGCAGTTCCGAGAATTTGATTGGTGCTCTCACTGAAAATTTGAAGTTTCACTTTTAGCTGAGCTTTATTCTTCTAAGACTTTCCTGTTAAAAATTATCTAATTTGAGTTGGGATTGTTTGTTCAGTGAGATGCCGTTTTTGTTTTAGTTACTTTTAGCATCATCTGTAAATCTTTAACATGTGGCGCAACTGTTCACGTACAGTTTTGTATGAATAATAAAATGTAGGAGTGATGGAACACAAGGTTCAGCATCCTCTTTTCTCACAGCCTTAGCAGATTCTTTGCCATTTAATCTCCTAGTGTGAAATTTCCAAGGGTGGCATCTGCTTTGTAGGCCCCATTAGTTTAAGCCCAGCTGGCAGCTATGCCCCATGCTTACTTGCTCATTCCCCCCACTGAGATGGGGGAGAGAATGTGAAGGGTAAAAGTGAAAAAAACTCATGGGTTGAAATAAAGACAGTTTAATAGGTAAAGTAAAACAAGGAATTCTTTCACCACTTCCCATGGTTAGGCAGGTGTTCAGCCATCTCCAGGAAAGCCAGGCTCCACCATATATAGCAGTGACTTGGGAAGACAAACGCTGTATCTCTGTACATCCCCTCCTTCCTTCCTTCTTCCCTCAGCTCTGTGCTGAGCATGATGCCCCGTGGTGTGGGGTACCCCTGTGGTCAGTTGTGTCAGCTGTCCTGGCTGTGTCCCCTCCCAGCTCCCTTGCAGCCCCAGCCCTCTTGCTGATGGAATGGAGTGAGGAGCTGAAAAGTCCTTGCCTGTGCAAGTATCAGGGAAAATGTATCTGCATTATCAGCCCTGTTTACAGCACAAATGCAAAACACGGCCCTGCACCAGCTACTGTGAAGAGAATTAACTCTGGTCCAGCCAAAACCAGCACACCCGTTGAGGAAGACAATGCCAGAGCCATCAGCAAGCAGGCAGAGGCTTGGAAAATTCCCAGAGCTGTGTGAAGCAACCACAGGCTGTCCAGAAGGACATCTTTCTTTCTGTAGTGTCAGGTTTCAGAAGGCAGCATAACAATATCATAGGCCGGAAGACATTTAAAAATATCATTGGGGACCAGTTTGACATAGGAAAGGTTCCAATTACAGGGCAGAGAGTAAGGAACCAGCCCAAATAAGGGGATTTGCAAATATGGGAGGTTGGCTATATCCCAAAGTATTTGGGCAGGTGAAACTTACTGAAACAAACTGGTGTTCTAGCATTGGGAAGACCAGAATAACGTGGTCGTGAAAGCATACTGAGTAAGTGCCAAAAAGATTTGGGAAGAGACCTGACCAGATACGAAATTTTGCAAGACCTTTTGGGGAGCAGACGTTGCTAACCAGAGATGGAAAACTACTGTAAATAGGATGCTGTGTGTGTCTTTTCTATTGAATGCCCTAAATTGCATAGCTTAGGTGGTGTGTGGACTTCCACAGGAGATGTCCAATATTTGCTGACTAGTGCCTTTCAGTGTGCCAAAGGCCATCCGTGCTTCTAGTTAGTTCAAGCCAAACGAGTTAAAGCTCAAACAGGGCTTGTTTGATGTGTGCTCTTCTTGCCCCAGTTAAGGCCTGCTAATGTCACACCTTTTAAACTCATACAGAAAAACTCTTGAGTCTCTGCAGGAATCCAGGGCATTATCTTGAATTGCTTTCTATGGTTTTGACCCTGAAGGCTGTCTGAGGGTTTGGTGAAAGGACCTGGAATAACATCATCTAGAGCTGGCCTATTTGAAAAGCTGATGAGAAAGGCAGGCCTGTTTCAGTAAGCATTACTTTGCTTTCTGAGATCTGCATTAGCGTAGAGATTGTTAAGGAGTGTGCAAGCAATGGGTCTAAGTAAGCTGGATTTTGAGAGAAGTTTTTGTATTGCATCCTACTTTGGTTCTTATTGTCCAGAGCATCAATCTTCACTCAGATTTGGCAACAAGTGTGCTGAAAGGGATTGGCTTAGTTTTCTGATCCAGAAGGTAATTCCTTTCCCTTACCAGTTCCACAGGCAGGAAATTTTAGAAGGAAAGGGAAAAGCTATTTAAGTTTACACTGAGAATGGCAGGGGCAGAGAAGAGAACCATATTTTACATTCCTGAATTGCATACTGGTATGCTTGTTTTAATGCCTACAGGAAAGGAGTAAGCAAAGCAGGCAGGTGCTTGGGACATGAAAATGAAATAGGTAGGCACTTTTCCCCCCAATTGTTAGAGAAAGATGAAAACACTGAGAAATTGATGGTAATGCATTACTGACATAATTGGTTTTGTTTAAATATTTTTGCAGACTCCAAACTAAGGAAAGTGAGAAAAATACAGCTTTTTAAAGAAACCTTAAAAAAACCTTTAAAAAACCCCAAACCAAAATGCCACAAACACAACAAAAAAACCCAAAAATATTCTGCCACTTCCTCTAAGAGGTCAAAGATAACATTTCAGTGTCACTATTTTCTGTTCCCCTTTTGCCACTGCTCGGAAAGAAGAATTAGTTTTCTACTTTATGGTTATGACCTTCTTGAAAATAAATTCAGTCATTGAAAGCAGCAACCTATTAAAGCGTATTTGTTTTCCACATATTGTAGAACTCTTAAATTCCAGTAGGATAGTTTTCCATAAAACATTCTTTCCATCTTCGCATGTATTTGGATTATAAGAGAGGATTACTTTTCTGCTGTGTGATCTTGTGGAGGTGCTAGCTGAGCACATTTTGTCTGCCTTTTTTTTTTTTTTTTTGAGGCTGTAGTTTTATAGAGCTATGTAGCAGAGATAAATGAAAGCCAATATCTGTTAAAATCCAATGAGATTTTTTTCCAGGGAGAGCTTGTTTTTGAAGATAATATCTTTTTCTCTCTTACAACTGTAAAAACAGTAAAAGATGCCTTTCCTGTGACAAGAAAGACAGCATAATCTCTGTAAAAGGGGAAAAAACCCTGGGTATTGAAATATTTTGTATTTTTGTGGCTTTTCTCAATTTCATTTTAAATATGCACTTATTTTAGGAAAGCCTTCTCTCAAACACTGGGCAAAACCTAGTCTTGCTTAGTCTGAAGGCAAATCTAGTCAAACTTTCACTTGGCTTTGAGTTTATTACACTTGAACCTATGTCACAGTTCTGCAAACAGCATCTGATAGCATAACTTCAATTTATGACTTCTTAAGGTAGGAAAGATTAATATGGAAACACAGTTGAAAGATCATACAAATAATAAAAAAATGTATAATGACTTACAAAATGATCACAAGGGACAAATCTAGGAAGTGAGTGTTGTGGGCACTCAGACAAGCTTTGCAAATTTACCTATTGCCTCCCGCTGGAGGTTGCTGACCTCATCCCAGCTGTGTAAGGGACCTGCTCCAGTTGGTAATTCAGCCTGGAACCTTCCACAAGGATACTGGACTCTGAACGGCAGTGTCTGAGGTGCCTGCCCAAATGCTCTTCTACTGGTTTCTGTGAAGGCAGAAAGAAAGCCCAAGAGGAATGACAATACCTGAAGCTGTGACAAATGTCTGTGAGGGAATGTGAGCCAAAGCCCCAGCTTCCCCTCTGTCACAGGGATCTAAGAACATGGTCAGAACAGCAACCAGTGAATCCCAACTGCTTTGAAAAATGCAGAAACATAATCTTCAGTATTTTGGATTACAGAGATGTTTTTTTCCCGTCTGTCTTAATTTCTCCAAAGAAAGTCTGTTCAGTTAAATGTCAGGAAAATGACAGTGATCATTAACAAAAGCCACACATTTGCAGAGTAGATGGGTGCTGAAACCATGACAAGTAAGATTTCTGGGCCAGGGGTCACTTTATTCTTTTCTCTATACACAATGCTTTGTGCGAAAGGGTTTCTGAGCAGAAAGCCCATCAGCACTACAGTAATTAAGTAAATTCTGGCCTTTATTTGAAGGTCTGACGCAAACACAAATGAAACTGAAAGTATTCTCTCTGCAGATTGTACTGGAGGGAGGCAAGATTGTTTGAAGTGTAACGATATAGAATTTTAAAATTCTTATATTTTATAGATATAAAAAATTATACATATATATACAAAATATATATTTACATATTTGTGTCTAGTATATATATAAAAATTAATTTTATAGGGGTTATGTGTGAATAAAAAATTTTAAGTTAGAACTATTTTGAAATAGCTGTTGTAAGGAATATTAGTTCTCAGCCAGAACAAATGCAAATGCATCTCATCTTCAGCTGCAGATGAGTTGAAATGTGGAGTCCCTAACCCTACATGCACATTTTGAACACTTTTTTTTCTTTCTGCTGACAGCCTTTTAGCAGCATCCCCTCAGGAGGCTTATATTATAAAGCATAATCTATCTTCTCTTTGATGAATTCTAGGATATTTCAAGAAAAAGTGCTGAAAGAAGCAGACTGCTGCTGAACCCCTTGTCCTGAATCAATTTCCAAGTCCAATGTGCCTGTTAAGTGATGAAGCCCTGCTTATCCTTATTTTAGGGTTGAATTAAGTATCCTATATGCTAGAATGTAGTATTTTCTTTATCTAGTGCCTCCTCAATCTGACTCCTCCTTTTGTGCCTATACCCTGTAGCCATGAGCCATCCTTTCTTCTCCCCATTTCATTGCAAAACAAACCCATCAAACTCAGCTCCAACTCAAGAGGTTCCCCAGTGAAATCTGCATCTGATTCCCTTCTTTCCCAGCTCCACAGCATACCTAGCTACATAAAAGCACCTGGGTTTTTTAACACTGAGCACTTTTTTTTTGGTCTTTATATTCTTTCTGCTAACTTGGAAAGGTCAGCTGGGAGAGCTGTTGTTTAAGCAAATACAGCTCAGCCTAGTGAGTGGTGACTCAGTAATCTGTATTGTCTGGTATCTCCCGACTTGCATCAGAAGTGGAAGAACAATAGCAGAGTCTGAGTCCCTGGGGACTCTGTGGGTTTGAGTTTTGTTTTGTTTTTAATAAAAGCAAGAACATTTGTTGGTGATTGGAATGTCTTAGGATATTACACTGAGATCACATATTTTAGCTGAGCTTTAGTAGGCCTTGCAACTGGAAGAACTGCACAAAGAAAAGAATTGTTCAGTGCAAAAAGAGCAATGCTTTTTATGTCTGCAAAAGACATTGCATTTTGTATGTGATCTCCTCTTCTTAAGTGCATTGTGGATGTAACTGAAAATATACTGCAAAGGACTGTGTAGAAAGATACAGCCTCAAATAAACTATGTAAGAGACTTGAAGATAGAAAAATTATGAAAGGGAAAATAAATACCTCCAGGCCTCTATTTTGAAAACAATGTAAATGTTATATTACATTTCATTTTTGTATGTGTTAGTCATCCCTTTCACGAAAAGAAAAAGTGATACAAACCTTTCCTGTAGTTAAAAGCATAATGTTTCAACCATCTGTAACAGGTACCCTCCTCGCTTCAGCTTTCTTGTAACCCGTCGCCAGTCTGTATTCTGATGTGCTGTAGAAGGGAATTAATCTACTTGCAGGTTTTTTCCTTTTTCCTTCCTACATTCATATGATGTTTCCTGTAAGACTATGAGCCCTCCTATCTGTGTGTGCCATAAAACAAATCTTGGAATTGCACGTCATTTTAAAAAAGGCCTTTCAAAGAAAAGTGCTTTAATTTACATTTGCTTTTATTCGCAAAGGAACGCTGAAGATCCTTCATATCAGAATATAGACCGTGGTTCCCAAAGAATACCAATGATGTACTGTAAACTATGCTATTGATAGACTTGTGTCAGACTCCCAGGCTTATTAAATCTGCATGATTGTGAAGCACTAATTATTTCTATCATGGTAACATGTGGTGACTGCAGCAGAGGTCTGAGCCTGTTGTAGGAGGTGAGGGACACCCAGAGCACCAGTTCTCGTGGGTGAGAAGCGGGTGTCAGGCAGCCTTTCTGTCCAGGCTGCTTCAGGCAGCCGAAGCACAAGGTCACTCTGAAGCCTGTTGCAAGGCTCTTCCAGAAAACCCAGGAGACTCCAGCCAGTATGCTAGTAGGGAAAAAACGCTAGCGTCTCCACGGATTTTGAAGCGATGATGATAAATGGCAGATCATTAGAGGCAGTATGAAAGGAATGGGGCAGGGCTGAGCGAAAATCAGACGTGTCCCTGTGGTGTGGCTTTCCCTGCTACGAGTGCCAGGGACAGCCACTGCCTCAGCCAGGCTTGTGCTGGGAGGAGGCTCAGTGGGGCATCACTCACACTCACTCACTCCATCCTGCCCATGGGGTGTAGAGCATGGGGGAACCCACGGAGGGAGCCCCGGATTCCTCCTCTGTTGCCTGCATGGGGCAGAGACACTGCAGGGAATTCTTCCTATGTTTGCATTGAAAACCTGAAGCTGTGGGGATTTCTTTCCTCAGGTGTTGGAGATAGAAAGGGTAAAAGTAATGAAAATCTGCTAAAGACTGAAAATAATAGAATTCCTCATATTCTCCCCAGCTTCTCCAATCCCCCGGAGCATATGAATTCATTGGCCAGATAAGCAGGATACTTTATGCACTTGGCCATGCAATCTTGGTTTGTATCCAGGGGACTTTACAGGTGTAAAATTAACCACAGGAGACCTCTTCTATTGTTCACTGACTGCAGTGCAAACATATGGAGGACTACAAGTGAAAAATAATTAAAACAATATTTGAGTACATGCCTCTTCTCTCATCTTATATGTGCAACACATGGAAATCCATCTCTTTTTTTGTTTGTTTGTTTCATTATTTCAATGCAGAAAAGTGAGACTCTGTTGTTTAAAACAAATTTTTCTCTGTGAAATAGCACCTTTTGGAGACAGTTTGCCTGTACTGAGAGCACAGCAGTGTCCAGAAATGCACACAAAAAGAAAGGTTTTATGGCTTGGCATGAACAACAGAGTACCTTGGAATGATCCTGTGAAAATACTATGGCAGACTTCTCTAGCTTGGCCGCCAGTGCCTTTCAATAGCATACCTCTTAAAAAAATAAACCTGGATTTAACTGATACTAAAAGGTCATGGTCCATCAGCTACAGTAAAATGTTTTTAAACTTGTCCCAATACACACCCATCCAATAAACCAGGGAGGCTCCTTCTGAAATTTTCTTCTATCTGCTAGAGAAGCTGTATTTTGAAGTTATGCTTACTCAGCAGATTGGAGTGGTTCCAAATTAAGTGGTTTTTTAATTAAAAAAAACCCACCTTCCTAGTTATATCTTTTTCCTCAAGAGACAGGACAGGAACAGCTGCAAAGGTGCCATTCTGATCTCTGATAAATAGCCTGCATTTTATTTACCTATTAAGACCATTTAGCACTCCTGAAAGGTGCCAGTTTGAGAGCTGTAGAGCATACAATTCTTTTTTTTTTTTTAAAAATTGAAGTGGCCAGAATTACTGCGGCACAGGCAGATATGTCATTAGCTTCCCAGCTGTGCCTGACAGTCTCCAAGAGTGAGGGATTCAATCAAATCTCACCCCAAAGTGGAAAGGGTTGCAGAGTCCCTGAAAATTGGGTGGGACCAAGGGGAAAGAAAACAAGGAGTACCAGGGAGAGCAGTTGAATGGGGGAGAATGTGGATGGAGAGAGATGAAGCACAGCATTACCAAGGAAGGAAGGATGTGCCTCCAAAGAGGCAGCAGACACCACAGCAGCTACATGCAACAGTGGCACGGCAGATCTACTCCCACTGATCTGTTGTCTCAGTTTTCCCGCACCTGAATAAAAGCAAATTGTACTGTCCCTTCTGACACCACTGTGAACTTGAGGATCTAGAATATCCTGTTGCTGTTAAAATAATTGATTTGCATATATTTCTTTATATTTGTGTGCATAGTGACTGAGGATTTCTTCCCCAGAGTTTGCCATCATAAATTACAGTGCAACTCCTCCAAACCATTAGTAATCCACTACTGGCGACTGCTTTGGGGGGGGAGGGTGGTACTTAATGGCAATTTCATCTGCAAATATGGTATGTGTTATGTTCTAGTAGTTCTTATTTTTTTCTAAAGCAGCAAACAAAAAGAAACTTACAATACAAACCACCGCCTTGTTACAAATATGAAATCCATTAGATCAATTAGTAGCAGAAGAAGGAACATTTGGGTCCATATTTGGGGTCATTACCAAATCTGCTATCTAATGCCCCTCACCCAGTCTGTCTGTGTGACTGCACGTGTGTATGTCCACAGGCACAGAAAACATATATCAGTTATTTGCAAGTAGAAATACAATGGGTTAATGTTATTTCAATAGAATGCAGGCACATGCAAATAGGCCTGTGTAAAATTTCATGTAGAAATGTTCCTTTTAAACACTGGCTTTGGAGACTGACCTCTCAAAACTATTCTCTTGGCCCAACTTCCTACCAAGAGCATCCACAGGAGCAGGTTTATAGCTCAGCTGTAGCTGAATGCAGGTTTGCAGTATATTACAGCTTTCCTTTAACCTGGATTTAATTTACACTGCCAGTCCTGGTGGAGTGGTGCTGGGTTATGTGAGCTGAAGCCCAAGAAGAGGTCAGGCTGGTACAGCTGCACAGAGCTCAAGCCAGTGTCAGCACAGCCCTGCCAAGGACTGGGTAGGTTAAAGAAAGTGCCAGTTCACAGCACCATTACAGATGTACTCCCTGAGTGTGTTACAGACAGCACAAACCTGGTGCTAAATTGTCCAGTGTCAGCTACATCAAGTCTGGTTGTCTGGCCTTTGTTCAGAGAATGAACATCCTATTCTTTTCAGTCCTCTTGGCTTGGATGGGAGCAGGACTTTCCAGGTCTCTGTTGTGATCCCCTGTGCCCCCTTCCTCTGCTTTGGGTGGCTTCTGGAGGGAATCACTGTGAATTGCTTCATTTTTCTCTTCCATTGTGTGTGGTGGGGGGAGATGGCAAAATATCTTAGAGACAGTATTGCTGGAAATGATCTCAGAGTGCAAGTGGAAAAAGGCACCAGTGACAGCAGGCAGTCAGAAGAGCAGGGGTGGGCAGCCCTGTCCCAGCCCCACAGCAGGGGCAGAGCACGAGGCTGGAAAAAAGTAAACCTTTCACTGTCCCTCCTTGGCTTTAAGGGCCCAGTGCAGAGTTCAGGGCTTCTTCACAATGAAGCAGCTGGGCAACACCTGAAGGCAGTTTACTTAAATCCTAACTGGATTATTTTGGGAATCTGACTGAGTTCCAGGATGGCTGCTTATGAGGAAGTAAATACTTAAAGACAAAATGTTCAAGTGCTTTGCCTAAGCTGTATGTGCTGGCAAGAGGAAAAAATTAAACAGAGCAAAGTGTGAGGGCCAACAGCAGCCCAGCTAGACTGGAATGTGGAACTCACTGAAAGGAGAGACACACAAAGTCTGGACGAGGCACAGGAGTGTGGAACAGCCTCTGCTCGGGCATCCCTGCTGGGTCTGCCCATCACCTGCATGGCTGTGGCCTCCTTACTTTCAGTTCAGGCATCTCACACCTTTGAATAACACTGCTGGGTGACAGACAGGCTTGAAAACATCAGGCATGATGAAATCCAGCTAGTGATTTTAGTGGATGGAGAAAATAGAGGTGATGGAGGTCCACCCCCAAATTGCTTTTAGAGCCTGGGCAGCACACTCTGATGGTACAAGAGCAGCCCCTCTGGCTGCTACCAAGCTAGGATGAAAGATGAGGCCACAGGTGCCAGGTAACACCAGCCAGAATTAAAGCTTCTCACATTATCAGAGCAAGACACTAGTGAGCAGGGCTAGTCAGACTTCAGTAAGCCATTTGGCACTCTTTAAAGGGCATCTTGGATGTGGAGTGCCCAGTTTTAACAATGTCATGTTAACATTAACATAAATGCAAAGAGGAGCATATATCATCCTTGAGGGAAGTGGGTTTGAAGCAGTCAGACAAGGACAAGAAGGAAAAGAACCTGGATGCAGGCAGCTGGACCAGGGAAAGATGCATCAGTGATGGACTGACAGGAATGCCACTGTGCCCAATCTTAAGGACAGAGGAGCAGATGGTTAAAAATGATCCCTCCAAGTCAAAGTCTGTTTTGCCTGAGAGCCCATTTGTTGGCAAAGGCAAGTCCAGCATTTCTGACCATGATTTGGGAGAGAATGATACAGATGGTGAAGAGAAACCTTATGGAGTCAGACCAGCTGCTGCATAAGCCATTGAACAGCTCTTAGCATCAAAGACTTTATAGGCATGGGAGGAATGAAATTTGGAGGAACCACTGCGTGCTTCTCACCTTGCTTTAGCAGCAAAAAAATGGCAGGTTTTATCTGGGCATTTTACACGTGGCTTTACTTTTTATGCTTTTCTTGGACCTAGTGAAATCCAAACAAGTAAAATTTGGTCATGCGGTCCCATGGGGAAGGTCCCCACCTGCATTTTTTGTGTCTGTGTGGATCCTGACATCACTTGTAGCTCTACAGGAGAATGAAGAGTTCAAAGTAAGGCTGGGATGTGCCCATGTTCATTATAATGTTACACAAAGAGTGAGCAAATTAGGTACTACAGGGCACAGGGTGTATGTTGGTCCCGTCTGAAAGATCTACCAGTCTATCCAGATCAGACAAACAACATGCCACACAAGGGTGTGGGATTTACATGCAGGACAAATAACAGGAAGGTGTGTATTCCCTTTGTGTATTCCCTCTAAGGTGTCCTTTGGGGCTGTTGTTAAGTGAGTGCTTTGACAAAGAAAAATGTTGGCCAACTCTAAGGCTTCATTGGTCCTCTGTGCTGAGAAATACTGCAACTGTACAAGCCTCTGTTGGGCTGGAGCAGGTGTCTGCACGACATGCTAAGCCAAGGCCCACTGACTGCTATCCTCACTCATAAAAGCAGTCCTGCAGAGGGCAGCTACCTTCTCTTTTGGAATTTAAATCCCTTGCTTTTGGGGGCCAAAACCTAGTGGCAGCACATAGGGCTTTCAGCATGAAGACCTTTATTGTGATAACCCACTAAGTCACAATATCTGCTAGTGGGTGGCAGTGGTCATGCTTAGCTCAGCTGGGAAGCTCTTGGGGGCCCAGAGAACACATGTGGCTTGCCCATGGCCTCATGGCAAATCAGCAGGGGAGGGATGTGACTGCAGTCACAGAGGAAGAGGTGTCCCACAGGGAGAAGCTCCACTACCATCCTGGCACCTCCGGTACCAACACCACTATGCAGCATAGAAGCCTTTTCAGTGATCTTCCCTTTCCCATGCCATAGTTATAAATGTTGTCATCCAGGGCTGTGATGGAGGTGGGCTTGCCCAGTTGAGCAGAAAGCACTGCTAAAATTACAGCCTAACTGCTTAAAAATCCTGCATTCCAGCAGGCTTTGCACTCTGTTTACTCCTTCTGGAAGCTGTGCAGCTTGTGCCTGACTCAGGCAGATTCTCCATCTCCTGAAAACAGATTTAGAGCCAGGAGCTGATGCATGCTCCCTCCCTGTTCCCACTTGCTAGCTCATGACAAACTCTCCTAGAGCCCTATGGCCACACCAGCCCCCCAACCTTTCTGCTCAATAATGTGTGTCCATGGAGGAATACCAATAAGCTCTGATTTCATATCACCCTCAGATCTGTGGGTAGGAAGTGTTTCTTCTTTCTCTTCTGCTGACCCTCAGATTGTTGTTTTTTCATGGCAGTGCTGATGTGCACCGATTTGAAATGGAACAAGGAGGTCCCTCTTTTCCATTTTTTTGTTGGTTTCTGAGCTGCTTGCGCTTTATTTCAGCCCAAGACCACTACAGCATTCTCTCAGCTGTTATGCCTCAAGCAATATAATTTGGACAGAAAATATCTCTTGTTAAAGTGAAGGGCAAAGCTGGGAAAGAATGCAGGGTGTTAAACACAGTGTTGTGAGCTTGAGAGCCTCACCATGTGTTCCTCAAGATGGGATGCCTGCCGTAACACCGCCTGAAACATGGCTTTCCCTTCAGGCCCACCAGCAAAGTTAAGGCCCTTCCTCCCTATTACAAGTGGCATTGTCTGTGAATGTCACAGCCTGAGAAGCACAAGCCCCACAGCACAGAAAACTTCTGTTGTTGCCTTCACAGATAAGGATAGAGCAATTCATCAGAATATGTTTCATCATTTTTCTGTTGCCAAGCCCTGTTAATGTAATTGCCAAACAACTGCTAGCTTTGCAGTGAGCTCCTGTGCTATTCTTTCAGGGGATTTAAATGGCTTTTTCTCATGGCAGCACGGAGAGGACTACACATGTGTTGGTAATGGGGCAAAGACAGTGTCCCCAGCAGTGGGGATAGGACACATACTAGTAATAGGGACAGCAACAGATGCTGGAGATACTTCTGCCAGCAAACACAGTTTAGACAAAGATGGAAGTTTCTGACCAGCACTAGATAGTCAAGATGTCTGGTCCCTTCTTAGCAGATCCATCAGACCTGATCCCAGGCCTTGAACAAAGGGGAGAATTCTCTCAGGCCCTGACTTGGGCTTTTGAGGAGCTGACTCTCCTCCTTCTCAGTCCTTGTGGAAGTCTGCACTGCCAAAACCATGAGCATTATCTATTTGGGTGCTTCTGTAAGACCTGAGCTCCATGAGTAAAGTCTCATCCTCCATGCACTTGTAAATGTTGTCCCTGGGTGCTGCCACAGTAAATCACCCCTGATGTGCTTGAATCAGATGAAGGGTGTGCAGTCACCTATCTTGATGGAAGGAGGGTTTTCTGTAGGCTTGTTCTTGAAAATTGCAGTTATGAGCCTGCTTCAGCCACCCATGCACTCTGCAGCAGTCAGCAGAATGTGTTCAGATTTAATGTCAGATGCTCCTGGCACACTCTTTTGGGGCAGAGCTGAGCAATAGGAAGAAGCAAAGTGCTCAGTCTGTTGGCTCAGTCTGATGACTTAGTCCTGTCCTTTAGCAGGTCATTAGAGCACAAAATACCCATCTCTTCAATGAGGGAAATGGGTAATGAAGCAGCTGCAGAAGCAGGAAACCAATCTGGAATGGAGACGTCAGATCAGATGTTAGTGCACTTTGCAAATAAATCAAATCACAAGTAATTCCCACCATCTTGTCTCTCCTGCCCCAGTTCTGTCTTGACTTAAAACTTGAAGACACATCCTTCCCCTCCAGAATTAGTGCATTGCTACCTGGGCAAGAATTTAACTCTTGATTTCACAATATGCTTTTCTATTTTAAATTTGTGTTTCTTAGTTGCACCAGCCCAAATAGTTGTGTTGCTCTTGCTGGTGCAACTTTAAAAAAGTACTCATCAGTACACACAAAAATCCAATGCTTTGGAGGCCAGTTAAAAAAAACACTGGCAGATGGTGACTTTTCTGGGAAAAATGAGTGGAAAGCATCTACAATGATAATGTCCTTCTGAGATCTGACTGTGTGTGGAAAGGTATGCAGAAGACCTGTTGTGTCCCCTACAGACACAACAGACCCTCTGTCAGTGACACCAGCTTTCTAGTTCAAGTCACCATAGTTAGTGACTACAACATGCTAATTTAGTTGCGCTTCAGCTGTGTAAGCTCAGTTTTTCCATCAAACGGGCAATGAGTTGGCATGCCTTGCCTTTTCCCTCCATCTTAAAACAAGACAATAAAGCCACAGAGCATACAATAGTGGTTTTTTTCCTACAGGGAGACATTGTTGCCTGAGGAACCAGTGCTTTGTTTGAAAGTAGCTTTATTAGAGAAGAGGAAATTGTGGGGATTAACCCCACCTCTTGCCATGTCTTGGAGTAGCTTACCCAGGGTTCTGCAATGGGGGAATGCAAGTGGGATTCCTTTTGACCTAAGAAGTGCATAAGAACATAACTCCCTGAAATACTGTATCAGACCAAAGGCTTATCTAGTTCAAGAACTAATCTTACACAATGGCCAGAAGCAGACACCTAGGAAGAGTATGCTAAAAAAGGCTGGTGCAACCTCACCCACCTTTTCTGTCTCCACCAGTCAGATACTGCAAGACTTGCCAAGCCAGAGGCCGCGCTTGTGATCCAATTTAATAGACTATCGATAGTCTCTCCCCTGGGGAACTTTTCTAATCCCCCTTTCAGTTGCTTTGAGCCTTTTATGGCAATGAGTTGCACAGCTGTAATTATGCACAGTATGAAACCAGCTTCTTCTCTGTGTTAGTTTTCAAATCTGCTGCCTGTTTATTTCATTGGGTGCCTCCTAACTCTTGTGGTAAGAAAACAAAATTTGCTCCCTGACCACCTTTCCCATGCCAGCTGTGGTTATATTACCCTAAGGAGTAAATTGCCTCTATCTACAACCACTGTAGGGGAACTTCATTTCTTTAATATTTCTTCATACATAAGAGGTCCTGTGCTTTTGATCAACTCCTTCATCCTTCTCTCTAGCCTAATTCCTTTCTTTTGGTAAAGCCTGACCAGAAATACATACAGTAGCCATGATGTGTGTGCTGTATTGATTTCTGCATCAGCATTGCCTACATTTTTCCTCCTACACACGTACAGCACAAGAGCAATGTTAATTATTCCACCCTGCCTGCTGAAACCTAATGTTCTGAGATAAGTGCATAGCCTGTCCTCCAGTGCGCATTCACTCACTGAGGTTCCTAGAAGAAAAAGGTTCAGGTTTGTGGTGTTGGTTCATACTCCCTGGATGCTTAATTTATTCTGGTAAGTCGCTGAGAAGGTGATCAGATGGCAGTGATTCCACATGCTACAGTGCAGGCTGGCCTCAAAAGAAACATCATCAAAGAAAGAGGGGAACAGTTTGGTCTTCAGCCATAGTCCAGAATGTCTCCAGGATTTAAAGTGTTTTCAAAAACTAAAAAGTTTCAACCTCTGGATAAGTGCTGGAAATTTTCTGAAGAAATTTTAAATCTTTCTGTTAATAAATTTAGGCTAGACCCATCTCAGTGAAACATTAAGCGTTAAACATCTGCTGAACATGAAGAACGAGTAAGAATGCTAAAAATGTGCAATCCCATTCCAATTTAGTTCTTTATTCATAGTGGTAATTAAACATGTGCATTAGTGCTCTGCTGCATTAGGATCTAAGTACCTACATACAATTAAATGCTGTGATGAACTGGGTCCCAAAGCCAACATTGCTGTACAGGATTTTAACCTATATTTTTATCTACTGTGTACCTCGATTTTGTGCATTGAATATTTATTACTTGAAAGGATATTTTTCCATGAAGAGGGATTTACTTTAAAATATGTCACATGTGCTATTTTAACGATTCCAGCTTGCAGAATATTTTTGTGATAGGAATAACTAATAAGGTTTTATGTATAAATATTTTTTAAAATAGGTTAATCTCTTGATTAACCACTTGAAGACCATTCTTGTCAGCATCATGTTTGCAGGTTTGGGTATGTATGTATCAAAACACTCTGGGGCTATATGTAAAGTAAAGAAACAAGAGTTTCATATTGTTTTACACACACACACACACACACACACACACACACACATATATATATATACACACATACGTGTGGTTTATTATAAAGATTATCTGAAAAACAGGACAGAAACACTTTTAAATCTCATCTAATCCAATCCATTGCACTTTGAGCTATAGGGTTCTGTGACCATTAAGATCTATGACAGTGCAAAGGCATCAAGAGACAACACAAATGCTGCTGTTCACACTGGTGCCCACAGCTATCCCTGGTTTCTTTGGGTTTGCATTGTGAACTTATTTAGCCAGGAATGCTTCTTTCAGCAGTGGCATCTGCAGCATATTGAATATTGGAGCATGCTGCCATCCATTCTGCTTTCATCCAGTTGAATTGCTGGAGTGATTGAGATGCAAAGAAGTTCCAGGACTTGCCCATTGCCACACAATGACTCAGTGGCCCAGCTGTTTTAAAAAAGAGAATAATTTTCCTGTCTCTTTGCCTTAACAACTTTATTGCAAGGCATCCTTTATACACATTAGGATGTTTCTCTTTTTTTCAGAAGGGATGGGTATTCATGGATACCACTTGTGCTTTCACCTGAATATTTGACCGTCACCTTTCCTGATGGAAAAAATCTTCCTTAAGAATTACTAGTGAAATTTCTTCTCCTTGTTCTATGAAGTCAGTGGAGAGAATAAGCTACATAAATTAATTTTTCTTGGCACAAATAAAAATACACAAATTATTGTCAGCATTGCCTATTATAGAGTCCCATCTTCTCTCTCACTCAGCAGATATGGTGTTAGTATCTTTAGAAGCTTTTTTCCTCCAACACTTAACACTTTTTCAGATCAACCTATCTGGCAGTTTCACTGAATGATCACATGACTTCTGGTCATGCTCTGTGACTACCAGCCATTTACTTTTAAAACTTTTTGCTTCATGATTTCTGTCAATTTCTTGTATGAATTTTTAGGTGATGATGATGATGATTACTGTGTCTAAATGGAAACTAGATTGTTGTTCCATTCATGCATCTTGTGTCTTTGTCTTTTAAATTCCAATTTTTTTCATGAGGCTGGAAATCCACGGAAGTGATAGACTCGTACCAATGGATGGCAGTGTCTACATCCTTGGAAATATAGCAGCAGCAGCACATAACACCATGTGCTGGCACACCAAAGTGCTCAGATTTAATTTGATAACCTGACAATGCCTCAACAGACCTGAGGGTACCCATAAACACATTAGCTGCAAGCATGGTTTTTCCCCCAAAGCTGACCAGTTTCTTAGGACACAGGGTCATTTTTTCAACTTTATGGAATAGGTTTTGACAAAACTCATCAAACACCATCAGGAGTTGAGTTCAGATGCAGTATACATATGTCAACTTGTGGTCTGACCCATCCTGGGTTTTTGCTTAACAGGACTAGCCTTGCTCACCATTGTTTTCACTCAGTGGTAGGGTCATCTTTGCTCTGTCCTTGGGTGTGACCTCACCAAATTACTCCCCAAAACAGTAAAAAACAGGTGAAATTCGAATTGTAATTTTTGTTTAAAAGAATCTAGTGAAGAAATATTAAGTTTTTCTGAGCTGGTTGGTCATTCTATTTTGAGGTGCAGTGACTGAACCCTCTACTTGCTAATACTAGTAGTGCTGCTTGCCAAAAGCTGGCAGAAATGAGCTCACAATGTGCTTTTTTTTTCATGTGGCATCCCACATTTTTAGGCTCTCACTGGTTTCAATGGGAATATATGAATAAATTCAATTAAAACATTTTTTTATTCCTTTTTACTTCCTCTCTGTTCACCAGATGTGCCAACTCATCCTGGGCTTTGGTTGCCAGCCCGGGCTTCCTTTTTTTGTTTATTGAGTTACCCTTAGTAATGTGTGTTCCCTCAGGGGAAGATCCTGGGTTCACTTAGCATCCTATAGCCGATGGTCCTCTGTGGGTGTTTGGACTCACATGGTGAGTGAGTGTGGACCTGGGAATACATCCCTGCCTGTGGAGATTGGTCAGCATGTCCATGGTGATGCATAAAGTGGTTTAGAGACGGTCACCCTCACAGGCTGTTGAGAGTACCTGGCATAGCTAGGAAAAATTAGCACAACTGAGATCATATACATTTTCATTAATCTTTGTGAGCCTTAAATAAAAGGAACAGTGCTGGCAGCTCTGATTAAGAGCTTTCTATTGATCATAAAAGCCTAACGCTAAAATGAATTGTTTAATGTTGAAGGATTGAGATAACAGCCAAATAATTTGATTTATCGCAAAACCAAGACATAAGAAGAAAGAAAATACTTCAAAATGAGAATGCTGCAGTCTCTATGGCAGGCCCTGAGCTAATTTCAGGCAGATCAGGAAAGCACCCCAGCTTCAATGGCTAAATCTGTTCTGCATTACAGGACGGTCAGCCCTTCAATGCCTGATGGGTGCCTTAGCCAGCACTACGTGGAGGAAGAAGGCTTGAGATGCCTTAGCCTTGCACAGTATGCCCGTTCCTCTTTTCCGTGTGTGTATGTATGTGCTTTCACATGTCCCCACTACAGTAGATGCACATTTTTGTACAAAGAGAGAAAATGAATATAAATATTGTATATTGTGTGTGGAATTCAACTTGCTTGACCTCAAAGCTGGGCACTTGGGCTGGTTATTTATATTTAACAGCCTCTATTGTTACTGTAAGGAGAGAAAGCAGCTCCTTAGTCCTTGAAGGGATCTGAGTAACCTTTTGGTGGTGTCTGTTTCTGTTTACTGTTTAGGGAGGAAACCAAGACTCTTATGAGATACCTAGTTTTCAGATTAAGCTAGATACTGGTACTCCTACGTGTGTGTGCAGGATGATAGAAGGTGTGAGCAAGTAACACAGTAGTGGTGAGCCCACGGAACTAATTCACAGCAAATAATCTGCCATTCTGGTGTGTACTGAAGGCTCACACAGAGTTTACCACCCCAGGCACAAAATGCACTTGCAAATCCCCTGCCGTATTCTCGATAATGAGTAACAAAACCGGAGCCATTCTTCTGATCCACATTCTGACTGCATTTATGCTCCTCAGCAACATAATTTTCTTTCAGGATGGTGGAATCCTTGGAAAGGTTCTTTGCTTGGAAAAGTCTCTCAGAATAAGAGCATAAGGTGGTGTACAAGTCATTTGGAAGAAATGAGACATATTCCAAACTTCTCTATGCCTACTTAGCTCCCAAAATGTCTGCTCTGGCTCTGTTAGCAGCTAAGCATCTGTCAAGTTGCTCAGCTGTAGCCAAAACTTACTTAGTGGCCAGCAACTGCAGGCTGGGCAGTGGAGCTCTACCAGGGATTAAGTCAGACCTTGCCTATGAGCTGCATGAGATGTGCAGAAAGAGTTTTGAGAAGCCCAAAGACCAGGCTGCTACTTCACTCATCCATCAGAAGACTGTACTTGCCCCTGAGTGGGGAGAAGTTTGCAAAGGAAGCACAGTGTCTAAAGGTGTGTGCCAAGTGTCGGGAGGTATGTGCTGAGCATGAGAGATATTCAGAAAGTGTGCACCCACCTCATCAGGGCTTAGGGTACAGGAAACTCTCCCTAGGGCTATGTGTTGGAGTGTCAGATCCTCCTAACCTTCATTAGCTTATGGTTAAATATTTTCAGTGTGCTTTTATCATAAATGTGTGTGGATGTCTCTCTGCTTGTGAGCATACACCTTAAAAACAAGTGCATATGCTACTTTAGCCTGACACCCAGATCCTCCTCCCAGTCTCCCGCATGGTTCATTCAGGATTTGTCCTTCAATCGTTGCACTCCTTTTGCCTTCTCCTTATACAGGAGCATATATAGATGCCACATAGCATCAAAGATCCCCACAATAATTTCCTTCTGGAGATCTGCCAGCTCTGTCTGTACACTGTTGCAGTGGAATTAATGTTTCTTGGTTTTAAGGGGATTGTGATATAAAATCACCCTAAATTTGTCCTCCTCCACAGGAGGGAGGACCTTCACTATTCTCCTGATGCTTGTTGAGTCTGTCTTTGAGTCACAACTTTCAGCTACCGACCCTTTATATTTCCTGGCATGGAGTCACTTTGATGTCTGTGTGCTCTTTATTGCCCAGTAGGTATTGACTCTGACAGCACTGCAATGGTTATGGGTTTGCTTTTGGTTATGATTCTTTTAAGATTTTAGCAGGACTTAGTCAGAGGCAAAGAAGTGTCGGGGAAATTTCTGTTTAGTGTTAGTGCCCTCAGTTTCATGGCTGTGCCTTCTTGGGGCAGCTCAGCATGAATGAATTTGCATTTGTCAAATAAGAAGGGAATGCTAAAGCACAAAGGGAGTGTTCTTTCTCCTCTGTTGTTTCATTGTGTGTTTTGAAGTTTATTCTGAATTCTAACATGTTATGCCCATGTGAATAGGAACATTTCAAGAACTATCTTCATGCTGTGATCCCAATAAACTGTGGATGCCACTAATGGAGTCCCTAGCACGTTTTTGGAAGGGGAATACAGATGGCATATGGCACAGAAGAATAATTTCATAGTAATAAGCGAAAGCCAGTTATTAGCAAGACACTGCTTTGTAGCTAATGGTGTTATGGATAATGAGGCAAAGGAGAACCTGTTCTGAATGCTGAGAAACAGCTGATTGCTCTCCTCGGCAGAAATAATATCATTCCTAAAACACCATCGATCCTTTGATAGACTTTGGGGAAATCTGTCATAGTGCTCAAAAGCAAGCTGCAGCATGGCTTTGGAACTGGGCTGTGTTGCAGCTGGCAGGAGAACTTGCTGGCAGCTTTACTACAAAGTTAGGCCAACCTGAGCAGCAGTCCAGAAAACCCTGCAGGTGGCATGGCCATCCAGCCATTGCCAGTGTGCTGCTGTCCCCATGCATTCATAAACAGTGAGTGTTTGGGTTTCTGTGTGCAGCAGTAATAGCACGTCAGAAGTAAGAGGCTGAATTATTTTCAGGTTGTTTTGAGAGAGGGTTGTTGGTTTACTAAAAAGCACCATCTCTCTGAAGGATTATTTTAATAGCCATTGAAAGAAGATCAGCAATGATATAAATGTTTGCAGTTTATTCTTCTCCACAGATAGCTTTGTGAGTGTATCACACTTCTGGCTTGAAAATAGGTTTCCAGTTCTGCACAGTCCCTGAAAGGAAGTCTGCTTATTTTGAACCCTCCCGGGGGGGGGGGGGG
>JAWWEE010000001.1:103349059-103525625 GCA_035221455.1 Xenops minutus
CACTAATGGCAGTGCCTCCCCCAGCTCACCAAAGGCCACAGTAAATTACTACTAATTTCAAAAGGGGCAACAGCAGTGCCAGCGGGCCCTGGTGCAAGGGCAGCCACCCATGGTGGCCACAGAGCTGCCCTGCTACCCACCCTGAAGGGTTCCCCAAGGCTTCACAGCCCTATATAGATATGGTTCCCACACACATTGAAATACAGCCATCTTTGGAGCAGCTGTCCTGCAGCTGCTGTCACCCAGAAATTCCCACAAAAAGCTGTTTCCAGCAGCACTTGTCTGGGCTATGAGGCCATAGCAGGGTGGGTGCCCATGCACCCAGCCTGCACCACCTTCCTTGCTTCAAGCCACACTCAGTGGGAAAGCCGAAACGTTGTGATCAGAGCTCACAGGATGGAGCAGTGGAGAATTTCGTTCCCCCTCTCCATAAAGCCCAGGCCAGCCAGAGAACATGAGCCAATGCTGCTCAGCAAAACCCTCCCCTGGCCCCCCACCATTCCCTCCTGATGGATGAGCTGCAACACACTCAAAAGGTGAGAAGGCCCAGCCAGACCCCTATCTTGCAAGCCTTGGCAAAACTGTGGTAAAAACCTATGAAACAGGCTTTTTCTCTCTCTCTCTCTCCATTCTGTTTTCACTTCTTGTTCATGCTTTGGGCTCTGTGCCCTGTGCAGGGTCAGGGCAATGGCAGAGCCCTAAGGTTTTTGGGGTGGGAAGGAGAGTGGGCATCAGTCTGAAGTGTTCAAACAAATGCTGCACTTCTCCCCGAGTGACGTCAGGCCACCTTTTCTGCTCGAACTGTAGTAAAAATAAACACAGCTAGAACGTGTAGGCACGGCTTGGAAAAGGATAAAGGGGACTTTTCAACATTGGTCTCACTGAAGTGGAAATGATTTCTGATAGCCAGCTGGAAGCTGGCACAGGCACTAGGCTGAAGTTGAGAGTTCATGCAGCTGGGGTTTCATAATACCAAATTGCTAGTCTTTCATTTATTACTTGAGTCAGATCCTAAAATCTTATTTATATGATTAGTCCCTCTGGGCCATATCCTTATTTCTCTTTACACCAGACTGACTCAGAGGAGGGGACGCCTGTGAGGCAAAGCCTGCTCATTAAAAGGTCCCTGTAGAATGGAAAAATAAAAGGCAGCTATGGTAATGTCCTCTAGCCTGCAGCTAGGAAGCACAGACCAACACAGAAATGAGCTACAGTCCAGGCAGCACTCTTCAGCAGAATTAGTGCAGCCCTCCAGAGTCCTCCACTCCTTCCTTCTTCAGATGAAGTTTCAGTTCAAGTACGTGGTACTAATCACGCAGGTCACTAATTTTTTTGATCCAATTTACCTCAAAACCTGCTCCCACCTCCACACTGAGCAACGTGGCAGCCATTACTAGGGAAGTATTTGGTGCAGAGATGGCTCCCTGGTTCCTTCATTTGGACCGATAGCCAGGAGCCCAGGACATTGTGATGAACAGGTCGGTGTGTCACATAGCATGGACTCATCCCTTTTGTTGCAGATAGGGCCAACCTGGAGGGCTGTGGGCAGAGCATGCTGCGTCGTGCTTGGTCTGGAGGTCAGGGGCTGCTGGGAGAGCAGGTGCCCCTAGCAGTGCAGTGTCAGCATCGTTGTGGTTTTGGAGAAAGGATATACTGGGTGGGACACCAGAAATTTGAGACCCCTCTAGCAAAATGATGGGCAGAGGGTGAACAGATGAGAGATATCTGAGATTATGGAGATCTGAGCTTGTCCATCCATATGGTGAAGGACAGGTTTATTATTAATCATAGGATCAGGTTGGACAAGACCACGGGGATCATCAAATCCAATGGTTAAGCCAGGACTACCAAGTCCACCACTAAACCATGTCCCCACATGCCACATCCGCATGTCTTTTGAACACTTACAGGAATGGCAATCCTACCATTTCCATGGGCAGTCTATTCCAATGCCTGACCACCCTTTCAGTGAAGAAATTTTTTCCAATATCTGGCTTAAACTTCCACTTGTGCACCTTGAGACCATTTCCTCTCACCCTGTCACTTGTTACCTGGGAGAAGAGACTGATCCCCACTTTGCTACAACCTCCTTTCAGATAGTTGCAGAGGTCCACTGTTAGCCTCTTTTTATCCAGGCCAAAGAGCCTCAATTCCCTCAACTGCTCCTCATCAGACTTTTGTTCCAAACCTTTCACCAGCTCCATTGCCCTTTTCTGGATGCACTCCAGTATGTCAGTGTCTTTCTTGAAGTGAGGGACCCAAAACTGAACACAGTATTTGAGATGCAGCCTCACCAGTGCCAGCTCAGGCCCACAGACTGCTCAGGCAGCTGAGCCCAGTAGGCAGGATTTATGAACACATCAGTGGGAAGTCAATTCCTTCAAGCTTGTTTCTGAAGCTGGGAGGAGTCCAGCATGAGTGCCACTGCATGTGCCCCTCCTGCATATCTAATCCTTTGTCCATCTATCTCCCACTCAGATGGTCTGGGTCTCCTTGCACCTGGTAGAGTAGACTCTGCCATATTTTGACTCCTGAGCCATCGCTTTAATCAGCAGTCTCCTGCAATAACAGTTGTGGAATGAAAAGGCTGAGGAGAAAAGGCTGAAGGAGGAGGATGAAGTGCAAAGAAGCGGCCAAGCTCTCTGACACACACTGTGAATTCAAATGAAGGCAACCTGCTTTCTGGACTGTGTTCATGCTGTATAAATATTCCCAATTAATCAGAGATCTGGGTAAAATACTGGAGCAAGAGCCTGCAGAATGAAGGCTGCAGGGGCACGCACAGTGCACTTATTCAGGGATGTGAGAGGCTCCAGGATCCGGGGCAGAAATTCCCCAGCAGAAACGTTATGCTGGGGGGAATCCACCAATTACTCCTGTTAGCACCTGCAAGCATGCTTCTTAACAAAGCAACATTCTCTCATTCTCTGGAAATGTACAGCACATCCCGCCGGGCTAATTAAATAGCAACCCCTCCCTTACAAATAAGGGCGCTGCAGTGGGTGTGCATGAGCTCAGTCCCTGCATACAAAGGGTGACCATTCCCAGATCTGATTCCTACAGGGAAATAAAGACTTCCAGCAACAGGGATCTGCTCTGTGCCCGATGCCACAGCTCAGCTCTCTCGGCAAAGCAAGCCCTCCCCACCTGTGCAGCTGCGCAGCGCTCTGCCCCCACCGACCCTACACCCTCCTGCCCAGACTTCATGGGAGCAGGCGAGTTCTGCTGGTTTCAGCTTCCCAGGCCCTGCCTAATTGCAAGACAACACTATGTGCCATGGAGCAGTTCTTTTTGTCGACTTGGAGGGCTTTGTGTAAGTCCTATAAAACACAGGCAAAGTATGTCCAGCACAGCATGGTTCAGCGTGCAGTGCAGTGATGTCGCCTGCACCTGGACACCTCTGGGACCTGTTACCAATGCTGAGGGTGGGATAAAAAGTACTTTGTTTCTTGCCTGTATTTTTGAAAACTGAGAAGAGTGCTCAGGGATTTCTGAAGCTTGAGTTGATTAGCAGTTAATGATGTGTGTCCTGAGGAAAAAGTAAGATTAAATATTCTGCTTGTATTGAACAGGGCATTTTAAGCTTGAGATTTATAGCTATTTTGTTAGTATTTCATGAAGTGTTTAGGTCTGTTGAACTCTTGGTTACACAGCCGCTTAGTATTTTGAACACTCATTTTATGCAGATATAACTTAAACAACTGATGATGTATGAAAGCATGTAAGCGTATGTGTTAGAACTGCATGTTAACTCTCAGGAAATGCTATTGTAAAACAGACACACAGGAATAACTTCTTCAGCAACCCACAGATCTGTGTTGAAGAACTGCTGGTTCATCCCAGAGCCACCCCAGTTCTAGTGCCAGATGCCTTGCAGCTTGGGCACTGCCCTTCCAGCCTGGGAAGTGCACTGTAATGAAGCTTGTTCTTTTCTCTTGTTGCCTCAGCCATCATTACTCTCTCTTGACTCCTCTCAGCTGGAATTGCCTTACACCCACTTTTGAAGCACTGCAAAGCCCTGCCCTTTTCCACGTGGTGCATTTCTGAGTGATGTTATCCACCTGTGGCCTCCATCCTGCAGGCACATCCCAACTCAGCTGCCTGAGTGTCACCCCACATCATTTCTCTTCATGGTCCTTAGTATGTGGTGCAGTTTTTCTGCAGGAGGCTACCATGCTCTTAATACTTACCTATTTTGATGCCTTTCTTCCTAAAGACCTGCTTCTGTCACATTTATTTTAGGAAATACTATCTGTAAATATGTTGATTTAAAAGAAAGGCAAGAAGAAGGGGGTGGCACTTCCTTATCTCTTATGAGAGAAACAAATCATGCCTTCTCTCCATTTCTGGGAGTTTGTCTCTGTAACAAGACAAAAGTGTGTTTATAAAAATGTAGAAAAGCTGCAGAGATAACAGGGAAACAGTCTTCAGGCCTCACTGGTGAGTCTTGGGAGGGCATTTGGGTTGCTGAGCCATCCTGATTCCCATATACCATCCTTTCACAATTCTTGTTACTCAGACTAAGTAGATTCATCAGGCGTAGGTACGTCAAGCCACGCTACATTCATAAGTTCATTTTGCCTTGGAGACATACTCCAAGATCAACACCGAACACATCATGCTTAGCAAATGGTGGCAAATACACTGCGTGGAATGAGGGCACTAATTTTTTCCCTTCACTTGGGAAAATTTCTCTCACACAGTACCATTTGGGCAAAAGAGTAATTGTTCACCAGCATATGAAGTGTAGCCAAACAGACTAAGGTGGACAAAAGCTTCAGGTCCTACATGGCTATTAAAAGTTTCCAAGTAATTGAACACTCGACTGACAAATGCACACAGCCACAGTTGGATAGATATAGGCTTAAAAACAGGCCTTCTAGCCCAGGGAATCCCTAGGGAAATAATTTATAATGCAGATGAGTGGTGTATTTCACAATACGTAAAATTTATATCTCATGCTAGAAAAAGGTTAAAACTAGAAGTGGCTGAAAGAAATGAAGCAACACATTTCTCAAAAGTTCTCAATCTGCATATACAAAGTCATAAGTCTCTGGTACATATGCACTGATAAAACTCATACTTCAGTTTGCTACACACAGGAACAGAAAAGGCAGAGTAACTAACATTGCTCAGTAGATGCTCTGTGTTATTACTGTCATTGCCTCTACAGAGCTCATACAGATTTTGTTATGGGCATAGTTGTGAAAGCCTTCTGATTTTTTCTACCTCCTCTCATTTTTTCCAAATGTGAAGCTGAATTTCTATCTTGCAAGAGGTACTATAGATCCGATTATAAATTGGCTCTGCTCCTCAGCCTGACTGAGCCCACTCTGTGTGGCCAGGGGGATTAGCAGAAGTCAGCTTAAGTGATTTTTTTTAGAGGAAACAGGATGCATTGTATGTATGTGAGCCTTCCGAGGCAGCTTAGCAGAAGCACAGCAGCACTGCCGACAGGGATAATAACACTGCTAATAGGTATGGCACGTCTTCCAAATGCATTCAAAATACTGGTGGCTGCATCGCATTTCACACACCCCCCCACCCCACCGTGTGACAAACACCAATGAAAACCTACAAAATAGTACTTTATTTCCTCTTGAAGGAAATGTGACTTAGACTACAGTTATCTGCTAATTTGGAAGAGAAAGGTGGTTTTAATGCATTGTAAAACAATCATTTGAACTGCATTTTAGCATTGGTATTCTGTAAAAGTCTAAAGGTCATGTTCCTATTTACTGTAGGACTGTATCTGGTGTATATCCAGATTCACAAATAGCTAAAGAATAAAAATTCTTTCTTTGGCAGCTGCAACAAAGTGTCTTAAGCAAAATCATGTGTTTGAATCTACATCCAGACATGGGTCTTACTAGTTCAGGTCTGGAAATTTCTCCTACAGTCAGACGTACATGGCAAGTAATACATTTTAAACAGAGCACTGGGCTTAATTTGGATTGCTTTATCCATACAGAAAAAAATTATAGATATTCATAAAAATTATTCTTAGATCATTCTGACAATAAAGTTTGAATCTAGAAGAATAAACTCTCATGGCTAATTTGATTTGGCTTTCTAGGAGCCCCCTTCTTTAGGCAGATATTACTACCTCTAGGGCTGGGGATGGAACACTTCTTCAAACAGCAAACTATTGTACATGTCAGAGCTTGAAAAGCATTTTGAAAGCAAAAGAAAATGGAATTGCCTCAAATGTTATCATAAGCTCCCTTCCTTTTGGATCAAAAAATGGTTCATTACCTACTCCTAATTTCCTGTGAACATGTTTATTGGCTGAGAATTTTACCCAATATTTCGACAGAATACCAGAATTGTGGGTTCTTCTACCTAATGACTCTTTGTGTTGCACAAATTTCAGGGGTCATATGGTAAGATTTTTTTTTCTGATTGGATGAATAAAACATCTTATATATGTAAAAAACAAACACCACTAGTGAATGAGGTGCTTCTGGCACAAACACTTGGAGGACTACTCATTCATTCTTAAAATTCATGCTGCTTTCCCACACAAGGGTTGTCACATACTTGGCAGTGGTCCAAATAGCATGAACCATAATCTAGGAATAAAAGCAAATGAATGCAGGTCTTTTAGCTGCAAAACATCTACAGATCAGATTCTGAAAAAAATATATTTTCAGCCATTTCTATTAATGGTGTTTGCTGTAAAACAAAACCAACTTACACAGGTGGCTGTGTGTCAGTTCTTCTGGGATTTTTTTTAACCCTTAGCTCCTGCATTTTATCTTCTTTTGTGGGTTTGAGTCAGACCATCGATGTTATTTTCATTGAACTGTTTGTGTTCTAATTAAGCAATAAAGAGCAGAGCCTGTCCTGGGGATTAAGAGTAACTTGGAGTGTTGACGCAAAGCTAAGAGCCATTAGTGACACCTGGCCATTAATTCCCCAAGAGATACTAGTGCCAAACTCATCAGGGCTGTTTCTAACAATCTTTCCTGGATTTTTAATAGCAAAAAATGTACTTTTGAAAAGTACCAGAGGGCAGGAGAGATTACTACAGTATACCATTTAGGAGATGACAAGAATAAAGGGAATATGGATGACGACAATGATGTCTACAGGAAAATATTTTCTTATTTGTTAGCCCACACACACATTTCCACAGCAAGTAGAGGTTCAAAATACAAATCTGAGAGATAAGATGGGAGATTTTTTCTGAGCTAATAGCTTCCAATACACCAAATTTCACTGGATGAACCAAGCTGACTTCCAAATGCCACAACCCTTGCAGTTTATCAGTTTTAAAACCACTCCCATTGCTGTTGCTTGATAACCATATAGAATAATGATCTGTAAAGCTTATCCAATTGACATATTTTTGCTTTATTTGGCAGAGAAGTAATGGTGGGTATATCCATCTAAACACTTTTGCATTCCTGCTGGAAATACATTAACCATTCCTGTCCCTCCCCCACTCCCTTCATGCTATTACAGAACCTTCATCCAAGACAGCTTTGCATCGCTTCTGGGAGAACACTTTCACTAAATTTCTACAGGATATTAATGGACATTCATGTATAGTATTGCCATATGAATGTTTCGATGACCTAGATAAATGTGCATAATTTCCTTTGTGTGTAATGGGCATGAGTGTTTAATTATGACAAGTTGTGACTTTTGTAGTTTATCTCCAGCCTCCAGGGAGCCCTTGAAAATGAAATTTCCTATTCCCTGGCATGCAGAGAGTGCAATTTTACAATAACCCTATACTAGGATATCATAAGCCATGCTGCTTCCTCCTTTTTTCTCTACTTAGTGTATACAGAGGAGTACAAACATTGAAACTGGAGTTGTGTGAGGTGATACGTTTGTACAGAAACAGAAAGTTAGAAATTAAAAGAAAGATTTAATGGAAAATGGTCTGCAAGGCAGCAATCAGGATTAATTTTTTTTTTTTACAAGTCACTTAAATTACTGACCACACATTAATTCTGGGGTTAAGTCCATTGGTTAAACTAATCACTATTAATCAATGAAGCTGTTAATCAAATTGCTGAGAGCACAGGACCGAGTAAATTGGACAGTCAGATAATCTCTTGGGCTGACCAAAGATGCAGAAAAGTTTGTGTCCCTCTCAGAAAAATGAGCAACGAGCTAACTAGTTTGTATATTGTCTGTAAATGTTATCTGCAACAGCATCAAACCCCGCTATGTCTTATTTTTGGGAGGTCTTTTTACCTGTCTCCTGCCTTTCTGCCACATGCATGCTTTTGCCCCACACTTGCACCCTCTGTCTCTCACATAAACATGTGCAAGCGAAGATAGAAAAGGCCTGCAATGGAAAGGTTTCAAGTGGAGGATTGATGGCCAGTGACTGTGAAGCCAAATCACTCGCTATACTTGCTTTGCACTACATGATTTCCTGCTGTTGTTTCTAGTTACAGTAGATAATAAAAACTGTTACAAAACCCTCTTAACAAGAAAACAAAACACAGATGGCATGTTGAATGTAAAGCATCTGGGGCTGGTAATCAACTCTGGCCTCAAAAGCTATTTTGTTCCATCCCAGTTTTCTTGACAAAGTGGGAAAGAGACAGCAGGAAATGCTGCGCAAGTTGCTGGAGTGAACTAACTCTATGCTGGGAAGTAGCTGTGTCTGTGAGGGGAACACTTAGGGCTAATGTATAACGTTATTATCCTCTTATCTCATGAGGCCTTGTTTGGGAGCATCATCTATAAGGTATTTGTTCATCAAACTGATAGCCAACTATTTGACAACCTGCAGGGATACCTCTAAAAGAAAGAAAATGTGGTTATTGTTTCTGCTATAAATTGTGAAAATGGGGTATTAGTCAAGGCTTAAAGAGCAGATGATGCCTTACAGAAAATTTTTAAAGATATCCCATTGGGAAATACTTATATCATGCATCATATTATAAGTCTTTCTCCTCCTTTGTTCTTTGGGAATACCGATAGCAAACCAGACCTGGAAATCAATTGCACAGCGTATATTTGGCATAACTTCATTGTCCCCTTTTCTGTTTGTTGCTGCCTTTGCAGCCCAGCACCACAGAGATCAGCTGGTTCAGTTTCGATGCAAAGGTCCTTGCAAGGAATGCATTCATGTGTTCCCAGAGGTCAACCTTGGAGAGTACTACCTGCTGAGGGAATATTACCCATTTGTTTGTGAAAATATGAAAACAGATAATGACAGATAACAAAATGGTTATGCACTCATCCTTGTTGGTGAGTAAAGAGCAGTGAAGCGTATCTTGGGGAAGATTTACACTAAGATGCTTTGGTCTTATTCCCTGGTGTGAGCTGATGCAGGGCTGCTGCAATTTATGCTGACTGCTTGAGGCCTCCTTTTCCAGCAGATGTGAATTTCACTGAGCAAGAGAGCAGTTTCCACATTTGCTGTGCTATGTGTCTTCAGGCCTCTGGGGTCTGGATGGAAACAATTGACTGATGATAGATGTCAGCATCTGCATTTGGGCACATATTTAGGTGTCTCTGTCTTTTTTCCTTCCTGGGAGCTGCCAGTATTGACCTCAGGTGGTCCAAACTGCTCAGCAAAAACAGTATGATGCAGAGTAGACCAAAGCTGGGGGAACAAACAAGAGGCTCAACATATTTCTTTGTTCTTCTGACAGGCTATTTCTTTTTCATCAGACATATCCTGAAAACACTGCTATGTCTATGTGTGCCTTGCCATGTGACAGGGGGCAACTTGTTGATAAACTGGTTGAATGAAAGTTACAAGAGTGTCTTTTAAGTGGCTTTGAAGCTGGCATGGATTTTGCTAAAACTAGTTCGGGTATGGAAAATCAATGGCAGGTATATGCCAATGTACTGGGCATAGCAGAAGAGTGAATGGGTTTCATATTTTGCTGATGACACTGGCTACTGTGAGGAATTGGATTTTTTAATTGCCTTAGAACATTGCTACTGTGCAAAGAAGTCTGCTGCCAGGAGACTGAAGATAAAGGCCAAGGGGAGGAAGCCATAGCTCACACACTGTTAGATCTGTGGAGACTCAAGGGGAAAACTCTGGGGGTGTGACGTTTATCTAAAGAAGGCCAGCGGTGACTCTCTGGGTGTGTGATGCTTATCTCCTATGGGCCAGGCCATGTCAAGGGAGGGCCTCTGTGCACACACACACCACTAACCTGGGAAAGGCTTCACTTTTAGCAGGGGTGCCTACAAAGCATCCCCCTGCCCCCGCCCAAGCCTAAAATCACTGTGCAAAAACCAGCACCTACAACCCCTGCAAAACTAGCGTGACTGTGCAAAACCAGCACCCCCCACATATGCAGGGGATGCACCAGGAGGGTTTCTGAGGGTATGTAAACCCATTGGACTTTATGTTTTGTGGGCTTCTTCCCCCCACCACTCCCTGAGGGACCAAGAAACCAGCAACACCAGCTACAACAACTGAGTTTGTCAGAGACATCCAACTAATGACTATTACTTTACTCTTACTCTCTTTTTCTCCCTTTTCTCTTACACATTTTCTTGGGTGGTCTTTCTTTCTTTTTTTTGTCTTACATATTTCCTTGGGCGATATCTTTATGCTTTTACATTGCCATATAATTACTATAGATAATAACAATCAAAATGGCTACATACCTGTTTTCCTTTGCAACCAAATTGTTCTAAAATAAACCATACATATATTTCTGTAAACACTGGTCATCTAGTATCGATTTTCTTTAATTCACCCTGAGGGATTTATTAACAGGAAAACAAAAGTTATTTGTGCCTTGCAGAGTGGGCTGTAACAGCTTTGTGTGGTTGCAACAGCAACAGCCTACAGTTCACAGTTATTTTGAAGATGTGGGTGTTAGTTTAATCATCTACCATACTACCTCTGGTATTACTACCTCCCAGTGACTCCAAAATATCCAACTCCAGCACAGATGTTCTGGCTATGTGGCAGGTTTTGAGCCATATTGCTTGAGCATTATATGTATTTTTTGAGAAGCAGAAGGGATCTGAGTATGGAAGACACTTGATGACGTTCTGTGGCACTTGCCTGCACTTACCAAATTTTTCAAAGATAATTGAATTTCTGACAGTCACAGTAGACTGCTATTCACCATGAGGCTAAGCAAGGTTGTTATCTGCCTGTTATCTGAGGGCCTGTGTGGAAGGTCATTACAGCAAAGCCTGAGCACTGCAGTGAAATCCAGCAAGAGCCTGTGACTCCTCATAACTATGTCCCATGTAACCTTGTTTTGCTGAAATAGCTAACCCAGATGGACAAGTGAATTGTGACTCATAAAGTTTGCCTCTGTCAGTTTTTAGAAGGGCTTGCACCAGCCAGCAGCTCTTTGAACCCTGTCCAGGATGCTGAAAAACTACCCACAGAAAAGGTGGTTAGAAGGGAAATGGCCTCAGTATATTCAGCAAGGACTTTGACACCATTATCTAACATGGTTGTTAGTATCTCTACTTCCCTGCTGAAACAGGGGTCTATTCCCAGGTGATGCTTGCCTTGTGAAGGGGGTTGTGCTTTGCTGATGACCAGTCTGGGCTGGAGCAGTGTGGAAGAGTCCTGCAGTGGTACTGCAAAGAGGCACAGATGCAAGCTAGTGGCAGCAGATGCCAGCGTGAACAAGGCTGGCTGCATTTCTCCTCTGTGGACTGTGAATTCCCCCATGAGATGGCACATGCCACTCAGGGAGCGTTACAAGAGCACTGATCCCCTGCACCTGAAAGGGTTGTTGCAGCTTCCCAGGAACACAAAGCTATGGACAAGCCTCGTGTCAGGCCCTCTCTGATGCCCCAGCAGTCTCCACAGCATGATGTCATCAGAAAAGCCTTTTCATGTTCCTTGGCAGACAAAACATTTGTGATGTGTAGTCTTAGAACGAAAGCTTGGGTGAGCAATGTGAGCACACAGAGGTTTAAATGGCATATGAGGCCAAGCATAAAGGTTAGTGAAGTCTTCATCTGTTCTAGGAGATGGGTTTGAAGGTGGAGTGAGCACAGCTCAGTTGTTCCTGAGATAGCAAATAGGAGAGAGAGGTTTTAGACTTCTTTCAGCAAGGCAAATCTGGGTAAGAAATGGAATCAGAGAGTCCAGAGCCTGTCCATGCAGTCACCAGCTGCGTACCTGCATAAGGCTTTCTCACAAGCGGTGAAGCCCCCAGGTAGTGCTGCAATGCACAGAGCACCCTTCCCATGGACAGGTAGCCAGTCAGCCCTTCGCGTGCCTTTGTTCTTTTACATCAGCTATGTGAGGCTGCACAGGCAGTGAGGTGTGTCAGACCTGCTGCATGCCGGTAGAAGGCTGTACAACATGGGGGTCCAAGGGCCTGGACCTTTGGGCATCCCTCTTGCACTCTATAGCACCAATGCAGCACTAGAGGACGTGGCCAAAAAATCTTTGTGGAGGTTAGCAATGAAGGCAGGAGGTGCACTCGACCTCAGGCACAGGGGCAGGAGACTTCAGACATGTCACCTTGCTCATATAGAGGACAAGGGTTTAAACCTGAACCTCTGATATGCTGCTACCTCATCCTTACCCTTCAGATTACTTTCCTTTATCTACTGTGTCTGTCATTCTGGATCTGTTCTCTCTGCCATTGCTGCCTTGACTCTGATAAATGTTTCAGACCCAGCTTCATTGAAGTTGTGTGTGCAATTTGCAGTGCTCTGGTTGGTCTGATTGAAAAGGTGGAGTTTGTTGGAGAATCCAGAAACATTGTAAGGAAGCATGGATTTGAGGCATGTATTCGTGAGGCCAGACAGTGGCTTAAAGCTTCACATCCCTCTCCCAGAAGGCAGGTACTACTTTCTCCTCATCATCTGCTGCTTCAGGCTGCCAAGCACCTGGCTTATTCCTGGGAATTACCCAGTGCCATTAGATGCATTGCCAGCCCTGCTCTCTTGTGTACTGATCTCATGGGTCCAGATCATAAAATTATAGTACTTACATGAAAAATATAAAGGTTGGCATGATGACAGCATTTAGTACTGTAGGCTGGACGTATATATGCATGTAAACAAAACCAGACCTAGTGTTTTGTGGTATTTTCAGCAGTCTGCACACAAAATAAGAGATGGCAGATGGTTGGTCTCTCAGCAGGGTGAGAATTAGGATTGTATGGATACTTTAGCTGTTTCTTGATGCATATGCAGTTTATTGATAATTTTGATAGTTTTTAAAGCCGGGGGTGTTTTATGTTCTTTGACGTGAACGCAGTGTTTGGTTTTGGCTGTGCTTTTAAAAGCTCCACATCTCTGTGTGTGTGTGTGCATGTGTGTTTGACGAGGATAGCAGCATAGGCTAAGGAAGAAAATGATAGTGTGTGAACATGCATTACCTTCCCAGCAGGAAAGTGACTTGCCCCTAAGGATCATGTCGACCTTAGGCATTTAGAGAGTGAGATACCTGGAAATTTTGTGTTGAACGTCTGCAGAGACCAGGGGGGATAACTGGAAGGGGCTGGGTGCCTAGATGTGGGCCGGGAAGCAGACAGCTGAGGACTAGCACTAGGCAGCCCTGTCTGCTGCAGAGGGAGGTGTCGCCACATGCAGGAACACCCCTCCTCTCCATCTTCAAAAGGCTATGATTGCTTCTGTAAGGAGTTATCAGTCCAAACATTCTGAATATTTTGTTGGGGACTCCGTTTTACTTAACTGAGCGGAAAATGAAAATTACGTGGACATAGAGGGTTTATAACAATGCAGAGATGGGGGCAACATGTGCTTCTTAGAAAATAAAAACCAGCAGTCCTATTGCTACATCCAGTTCTCAGGGAGTAAAGTAATTGCACACATTGCAATCGCTGGAGCTAGACATGTCTGCATAGCTTTGAAGGACTGTTTGATTCACTTATAAAGTATTTAAGCTCGATCTGGTTTGAAGCAAATTCATTTTCCCTTAATTCCTGCTCAGATAATAGGAAAGAAAAAAAAAAAATAAAGACAGCACAATAAGTTCTGTGGTAGAGATGCACGGTATTTTCCCAAAGATGATAAGACTAGGGTTCAAGACATGCTTCGCTGTCATGACAATAGTGGTATTTGGATAGCAAAGCCATAGGACCTATTTGGCATCAAGTCTGCACTGCACAGGATCTTAGGACAGTTAAGGTTGCCAGCACCTCTGAGTTTGTTTAGCCCAACCCACTTGTTCAATTCATTTCTCTCCTTGCAGGGTTTTAGAGTCTAGCAATAAAGAAACTGAAAGAAAAGAAAGACACATCCCACCAATTTGCAAAATACATTAATTTTTCTCTTTCTAGCAGAAGGATGAGAAGCAGACTGAGCAAAGTTTGCAGTCTGAAAAACTTATTATGTCCTAGAGATTCCTCTGAGGATGAAATTCTAGCCATTCCTTAAAATATTGTAAATGGTACATATTCCTAGTGAACTGTGTGCAAGGAATCATATTCGATGAATGAAAGAGGAGAGCAGCGCCACACTCAAGACGGGGCAGGCAGAACTGTCTGCTCCAGACTCTTTTATACAGACACTGCCTCTTTTTTCTGATTCTTTCCTGGATAATAATGTCCTACATAAGTGACTCTTCAAAGTGCTCCTACAGCTATTCTCAAGTAATAACCATGCATTGTGCATTGTCTGTCTGAGAGCTGGCATTAGGGAGAGACCACCCTGGCCATTCGTGGTGTGGCTCTGCAAGGAGGCTGCATTAACATTGCTGGGGGCAGAGTGCCTGAGTGCCCACTGCTGTGATCTTCAACTAAACATTCCGGAGCTGCATTAAGAGGGCTCTGGATTTTTCACATTTAATCTACTTTATCTGTTTGAATGCAAATATACCTTTCATCACATCCTCTCGCACTCAGACCATCATGATCCATTTTCCACTGTGTGTATCCAGAAGGCTTTCACAGGTTAGATTTCTCCTACTGATTTTTTTCATCACAAAGATGCCACTGTTTACTTTAGGCACTAAGAGTGCTTAACCAGGATATTATTTTCTGCTGAAAGTTTTACTTTCCTAATCCTGACTGAGTGACTTCCACAGAAACATCCTCAGCCACTGAATGGTGGCTCAGCACCTTGGCAGTTGCCTCCATCCCTCCAAAATGTGCAGCCTGCTGTGGCTGCTCATGGAGGCTTCAGGAACTCCAGTGTTGCACTTGCAGCATTGGGGTAGGAGAGACACAACCTCTCCTGGCACGCAGCTTCAGCTCCCAGCAGCACGTTTGCAGTATCACAGGGCCCATCAATTGCAACCTGGACATGTCTCCATGTCAAAACCAGGGGGTTTGGTGACGTACTGATGATGGTGTGGGAAGCTCTGCCTCCCTGTAAGAAGACCCATCAGCTGAAACTCAGCATGGAGCATGTCTGAGGACAGGGTGTTTGTACTAGTTGTGTCCTCCATTAAGTAGTTAATGAAATGTATGATGCATTCATCTTTTTTTGCATTACACTTCATAATTGTATTAATAAAAGGTATTTACCCTTCATTATTTTCATTCTCCAGAGAATTACTGAAGACAGGATATAATTAATCCAGATGCTCCTACAAATCCAGGGAGGTTGTGTGCAAAGCCACTGTCTTCACTCAAAGTAATTGCACACATTCACCACAGTCCATCCTCTGTGGCATTTTAAGAGGAACATGTCTAATTCATGAAAGGGAAGAATTGGTTATTATCGGTATTATCTGTAGCACTCTGGCTTAATTAAGAGTGTTAAAGGAAGATAAAAGGTAGGAGAGAAATGCAGGAAGATGAAATTATTTGCCCAAGGTCACAGAATGGAGATTAGCACCTGGGTCTTCACCATCCCAGCCTTGTGCCCAGCCCATTAGGTCAGATGGCCTCTCAAATCACCCTTCCCAAAGATAGAGTACCTTGAATGCCCATGTAGGCCTCTCAAGGGAAAAAACAAAAATGTCTCAGCATAGCCTGATAAAATTATAACAATGCACAAGACATTCCTAGAATTCATTAAAAAGAATATTTATTGAGAAGCAATGTTAAAAAGGAAACACGCATGCTTTAAGGCAGTCAAGGCAAAGAAAGCTTCTACCTTGCTTCAATTTGGAACTCGTATTTTTGTAAAACTAATCAATTAGATTGTGCTCCTAATTTAAAGTACTTATGCTTTCAGTTATATTTCTGAGCTAGGAACAGGCTTTGTAGGATTCACAGCTTCTGAAATAAAAACAATTGGTTTCCCAGGAATGTAAAGTGCTAAGGAAGTAACCACTTAAAACCTATTCATCCGGGAGCAGCTTAAGGAGCAGCTTTACATATCTGGGCATCTGCAAGATTAAAAAAGATACAGTTCATTAGCAGACAACAATGTTAACACTCAAGTTATAGCTGAAAGAACACCCTTCTTAGCTGTTTCAGTAAGGATGCCAGTATGAGCGTCATTCCTTCTGAGCAGCTCTTTTGGCTGTGCCCTCTGCCCAAATCACCACCTCGTTCTCCAAGAGGTCCCTGCCCACTGATGCAGCCAGTGTCTGTACCTATTCTCCCTATCCCCATTCCCACGGGGAATGCTGGAAAGATTAATCTTGGGTCTATGGCCAGCTCCTCTGTCCTTCTGAAACAACATGGTGAAGGGAGCAATTGAGTGATGGAGTGCTGGTTGTGATGGCAACCTCAACATGGGCAATAACCTCTAAAAAAATCAGTGCCATTCTCAAGCATCTTCAAGGAAATCCAGATAGTAGTTTTTCCAACATGTTGCTTTGCTGAAACAAAAGATATGGAGGTAAAATCTGCCACTTCTGAGATGGAATTTCTGCCCAAGCTGTGGAGGACCCTGTCTGGGGCAATGGCTTGAGAGACTGAGGTCATTTCCTGCTGATCTGACGGAGTGAGCTACAGACTGTACCAAAGCTAGTCTAAAGGGGCTACTCTAGAGTACCTGTGGAGACAGTGAGTGTGATTTGGTTTGAAATTGTTGCATAGGTCTATGTGAACTGAACAGTTAAGTTCCACTTTGCTATCAGTGGCAATCCAGGGTTTGGTACAGTTGCCTAACCATGTGTGTCTAAAGACATTTGTGGTATCATAGGCTGAGACAACCACATGATGTGGATGTGATGAGATCCACATGAGACTGGCAGATGTGGCAACACATCTGTGAGTGACCTGTGTTCTTCTGGGCCACCAGCTGGGGTCCTACTGTCTCTATGGCATACTAGCTGATAATAAATACTAATGTTTAGATAACAGTGGAGCCTTTTGTTACCTATTAGACATTTGATGAGGATGCTTTATGTTAGACCATCTCAGTATGAAATGCCACCATGGACACACCTTCCACTCAAACACAAGCCTGTTTGAAGTGCCTACCTTGGCAAGCCCTGCTGCCCAGTGGGGCCAGCAGTTTGGGTGCAGCTTTCTATTGACACAGCTGTAAAACCTGCCCATTCTGGCAGTGAGGTAGATCCTGTTGGGCTGGGGCTTCCCACCCTGCTTTTCACAGCACAGCATAGCTGCACCTTTTGTTTCAAGGCTCTTGTTTGAATCAAGTGAAGCGAGGCCCTGAACTTTGGGCTTCCTTATCCCAGGCACTACTCCCACTATCACTTCTCTGTTTCTTCAGGCTCTCTGGAGAGGGAAATGACCTTTGGCACTCAGGAGGTATGATCCTAAACCCCACCAGCCATTCTGCAATGAACAACTGTCTGATGGCTCCAGCTCAAGGTGTTGTGTGCCATCTCAGTGGGACAGGCCAGACTGTCTCAAGACTCTGGAGTCAGTGGAAAGGACCTGTTAAAATTTATCAAGCTGTGGAATTCCACCAGGTTTTTCATTGGAAATTCAAAAGAAAGCACAAATAATAGGATGCACATGGCCTGGTTTTAGTGGGTGTTTAGAGTAAGTGATTACCAAAGCACTTTATACCACATGGTCTAAGTGCTTCCAGGGGTTAAATCATAACGTGTCTCTCTCCCTTACCTTACTTTTTGTGCTTACATGGCTATCTAATTCAGGGGAGGGCAAAAAGGCAGGTGATAGGAAAGCTCATTTGAAATAGACATCTCATATCTAATGGACTGGGTAGGTTAATTCCTTGCCCTGATAGAGCAGCAACCCAGCAGCTGCCTCATCATGAGAGAAGGTTGCTCTTGAGCCTGCTAAAGCCAAAGTATTTGTCAACATAACAGCCCACACTTCATGATTCTTTATTTTGTATGGCCACAATTCAATTCTCGCTTGAATTTAATAGGAGACAAATTTGAGTGCATCAAGACAGCAATACAAAACTATACTTCAGAGCTTCCCTCTGTTTTTGAGTACTTCATGAATGTTTTCTTCCTAAGGATGTGGATTATAAAATCCAAACCAAACAAGATTCATTTGAAATTTTGATGGGTCAAACTGAACACTCTGGGGATTAGACTGACCTTGAGAAGGTGATTAAGGGATTACACTTTTTCTTAGACACTTGTGCTAAAGACTCATTTTGTCACTTCTATGCTTCCCAAAAGATGCAAACCTACTTCCTGATGTTCACTGTGTCTCCCATCTCAGATCCACATACACTGAACTTTATATACCCTTACAAGTCCAAGGTTCTCTAACTCAGCAGAAACTGGCCCAGATGATTCAGCAGGGTCTCCTCAGGAACCACTTTTTAAACCTCTCTCTGTTACAAAAATCCATCCAAGTCACAGCATTGTCAACCATTAGAAATGACACATTGTGCAAATACTGATCTTGCCTAGGACTTTTCTTTTTCCCCAGATATGCTCGTGTGATTCTTTGCCAAAGCATCATTGTATGCTCATTCCTGGATTAAAGTTTTCTCACTTTTCTGTTTCCAGTATTAATTTCTTCAAGGCATTTGAAGTGGGATTTGAGAGGGACCTCAGAAGACTGTTAAACAAGTGCTTCTGTTATGCAGAGTTCTGTAGTATTATAAAGTACCACAGGCATCTACATACTAACCTGTATCCACACCTTCAGCCACAAAGCAGGTACCAGACCCTTCCTTCAAGGTGAATGGTGAACAAAGGATCCTAAAGGAAAACACTTTACAGAGTGGGCAGCCAGACATACAGAACAGAAAGGAAAAGATGGAGTTACATGTTTCTTCCAGCCAACACACAGGGAACATGGCTGACCTCATTGCAGCTTGCCTAGTTCTGACCTTTGTGCTAGCATGGAGTTGGATGTGCATGCTGTCTCTGAAGGAAAACAATAATCATCCTTCCCTCTGAAACAGCTTAGATTCTCAAGTGGAAGCATCTAGCTCGAATGTAGGAAAAAAGCATTAACATCCTCAACCTTGCTGACTGAGAACAAGGATTTAACAAACTCAGCTCTTCATCATCCTTCATGAATGTCCTTAAAGCCAAAACACAGATAGCACTGGCACACTCTAGAGCTCTTCATTATGCTAGAATAGAGGAAAATCAGGGGATCAATGGCAAGACATCCTATGTCTCTTCAAAATGAATTACATGAAACCCACCTGATAGTTTTCTTTGGCAGAGTGACTGGCAACGCAAATGCACAATAGCTATAGTAGATGTGGAATTTACAGTTTTCCCTATATATCTACATGCTACACTCATAAGAATACTTGAGAGACATGAGCTAAATGGTGCCCTTGAAAAGGGGATACAGAGGTGGTTAACAAACTTACTTTAAATCAATAGATAGCACTGAACAAAGACAATGAAAAATATCACGTGTGCAGAAGAAATCTATAGTTTCTATATCAAATGAAAACAAATTGAATTATTGATAAGTGATCTGTGTATTAGCAAGTGATACTGTTGTGAAAAAAACCACACGCAACACAAGTCCTTAGCTGCAAAAATCCGTGTTCTGTGCCTTGTTAGCTCATGACAGAGAAGACCATTATAGATTTCTACCTGACTGTGTCAAGGCCTCAACTGGTTCCTGTTCTTCAGACCTGGGAGATTTAGGTAAAGAAAGATACAGATACATTACAGAGAACACAAAGAACGGAAAAAAGTTGTTAGACATCTGGGAAATTCAGCATGGGTGGATTAGTAGATAGAAGGATGGATGAAAGGGAGGGATGGGTCAAAGGGAAGGAGGTAAGGACTGAGTAATTTGTTTCCTGAAAATTAATGCTGAAGAGAAGACAGGGATCTCAGATCTCTTAAAATCTGTATAAACTTGCTATAAGTAGGATGTTGCTCATTTCTTCATCATGACCAAAGGCAAGACAAGAAATTATCAGCTTAAATTGCAACACGTGAGATTTAGGTTAAATGTAGTGATTGTTAAGAATTGGCAGGGGCTACTGAGACTGACTGTAGAGTGTTTTAGGGCTACACAAGACACATATCTCTCAGTAATGGATATTCACTCCTGCCTGAGGACAGGAGGATGGAATAAAATTAGCTGACCTCCTGAGATTTAAACTAAGCCTACATTTGTATGACTTTACAAAATCAAAACCAGGCAGTATGCAAAAGAGATGTCATCTCAAACCAGTATCTCTGAGGAATCCTGTTATTCCTCTGTTGTTATTGGTTGGTAATGCTTTAGGCCAATTAGTTGTGTCTGCAATTATTTACACGAGTTAAGCAGGCATACAAAGCAGCACGTGACAGGGATTTTTTTTTCAGTGTAGTCTTTGTTTTAAGCCAATCAATTAATTTGGCACCTAATCTCTGTTCCCCTTCTTCCCTGGGATTTGTTTAAATATTTGAACATGCTAATAAAGAATGTTAAAGAAAAGCTAGAACACATTTCATCATAAATCTCTTTGTTTTGCAGAAATGTACTTTGACATTTTGTCAGTTATTAAACAGCTTTTCCCAGGTACTTTATCTACTGCAATATTAAAGGTGAGGTCTTGTTGAAATAAGAAAGATTTACACAGAAGTATGGAAACCCCCTTCTCTATTTCAGGGTAAAACTCCTGCTTCTAAATGGAATTTGTAATTTTATTTCAGAGAGCTAATGATTTTTTTCCTTGAACAATAAAACCTGTTCCTTTCATAGCACTGGGGATGTGCAGGAGTTTTTTTCAGAAGGGCTTATAGAAATGCTTAAAGAGGATACTACTTTTTAGCAATTTATTTTCGCGTAGTCTTTGAAGGAGTAGGTTTCTCAGGTTCAAGAATACTGCAGCTCAGATAATGAAAAGTAATTAAATCATAACCCATGATTTGATAACCATAAACTGATAATCTCCAAGAAATGCAAAAATGCATTCAATATGCGTTCTCACATGGTTCTTCCTGGAGTGCTACAGATCCAGGTGCAGCATTCTTCCTAAAATTAAAAAAAAAATCCAAACAACACCTACAAGGTGCAGTGAGACATTATGAAAATTAAATTAACTGGAAAATATGTAATGATGGGCTGATTGAATGCTTTCTACTGATTTGAAGGTACTGCTTACAAACCCAGCAGTATTTTCAGCAATCACTGTTCCATTGTATCTCATTGGTGCCCTCATTCTGAAGGCACCAAGTGTGTGTCAGACCATTGCGACTAGCTACTTGGAGCTCATGCTGTCCAGCACACATATCTGAAGTTTGGATATTCCTTGCCTTTTCCTGCTGGTAGGGCCTTTCATTTAGAGCCTTCTAAGGCCCTTCTGTTTTTAGTTGTAACAGCCCTGAGGGACAGAAGGCAGTTTGAGCCAAAGGCAGTGAACTTGGTATCTGTAAGGACATGAGGCTTCTGCACTCCCACTGCAGGTGGGAGGGGTCCAAGGTGGAAAGGAATTTGGTGAACAGGGCTGTCCCATGGTCCCTGAGATGCCTGAGGTCTAAACCTCCCCTCCAGATGCCACTCCAAAAAGTCACCCTTGGCCATAATCTCCTATGTCAGCCCCATCTGAACATTCTGGGCATCCCAGGGAGTCCAAAATGGCACAAGGTATCCAACTTTAGACTCTAGTGCATAACCTGGAGAGGAATTTAGCTAAGCTGCTCATTGGCATCTCCTTTAGAATGAGGTACATTGCTCCCCACCCTTTGTTGACTGGGTCTCCACTGATGGAAATTTAGGCACACAGCTCTCATGTGGAGACCTCCCATTAGAGACCCTCACCTGGACACAGTCCCAGTTGTTCCTTTCAAATTTCCCTGTTCCTGTGTGAGCATTCAAAGATAATTGCTATGGCTTCTGAAATTACCCCAGCAACTCTTTCTGTACCTCTAGCAGCCTTCGTCAGACCCTGCCTGCTCTGCTGACTGAAGGACATCTAAGTGATTTAAATGTTCTTCAGCATTGGGATTTTTTTCAATAAAGGCAGAAATTGGATCACTGATTGTCTTCCAGGGAAGCAGGAGTCTGGTTATGACTGGCACACAAATAACAAAAGGAAGCCTTTTGAAATGAAAATTAAAGCCAAAGCAGTTACATATCCTCAGCTATTTTTTTTTTAAATTAGTTCTAGCTAAATTTCCAGGATGTCTTTCCACACTCCTCCAGCCATTTGTTTTTGCTTCCTAAAAAGCTCTGTGTTGTTTCTCTTCATTATTTAGCAGTTGCTGTTTTCCAGAACAGAATGGCTGCGCTTCAGGTTTTGGCAGGAGCAGCCCTTTTTCTATGCTTCATGCTGTTTGTGAAATGCTTTGGGAAACTTTCCACTGAAAAGCATTGTGAAAATGCAAGCTTATTATTACTGCAGTGGGGAATAACAGGTTCGGCTGTCGACTCACTCTGTGAGCAGGTGCCAAAATCCTGCTGGGAAATACTGATGGATTTTGCTGATTCACTGCTGCAGATGGGACATGTTAGCTGGTCTCTGTGTAACAGGGGAGTGCAGGGCCTGCCTTGGCTCTGCTCAGGGGTCTGGAAGCAGGAAAGTGGGCAAGTCTAAGATTTATACTAGAGTAGTGCATAAAGCACAGGTTTTCAAAGCCCAGCCCTCAGGAAAGTGGACAGGTTTTGGCCTTCCTTCGAGCCTTGGAGCTCTGTTTCAAAGCAAGCTGAGAGAGCCATCTGCTTGCTGACTGCAACAGAGCCGAGCAGTGATTGTCTTTCCTCCACCTCCCTGTAATTGTTTGTGGCATGCTGAGCTTATCCCACCTCTCTGCGGGGGCACAAGGACCCAGGGCCAAAGTTGAAAAGATCTGCAGGTGCTGCACTTTGCACGGCCAGAGTGCCTCCCTTCCCGGCATCCATGGCACAGGGTGGTGGGCTGTCTGTCTTGAGTGGGAAAAGGATGCTGCAGGGGGAGGCAGGCTTTGATGGCTGGAGTCCTGAACGTGGCAGGGCCTTATAGACTAACATGAGTGTGAGGAAGCAAGGGTGACTGGTGTACAGCGAGTGGCACATCTGAACCGAGTGCCACTGGCAGCACCCTATGCCAAGCTTTGCCCTCTGTGAAGTCAGAGATTCAAAGTGTTGGTAGAGCTGGGTGTTTGCTGGTGGACTTTGCTGGACACCCTCCTACCCAATTGTGTTGTACTGGGTGGGATATGGTCAGCTCTGGAGGTGTGAACCACAGTGAACTCGTGTATCATACTCTTTAGGCAGCCCACACTGGTAATTCCCAGGGACTGAGTGTAAGGAAGGGAGTGCTCTATAAATGCATTCAGGGATGCCATATTCCTGATTCCTGGATATGTGTAGAAAATGAGATTTGATACAGAAACCTGGCTTCCACAGTATCTTGGGCAACATGTAACACTGCAGGCTCTGCTGGGGTGTTGTGCAGGGCTGAATGTCCTGCCAGTGCTCCTGATGCTTAAATAATTCCTGTAATGGATGGAAACAGTGAAAATGTTGGAGGAGAGGCTGGTCAGCCTTGCCAGTGAAGCTGCAGCTTTCTCTAGGAGATGTGAATGTAGAGTGAGAGCTCTGTGGGAGTGAGGTGCTCTTGCTGCAGCTGGGTACTGCTGGCTCCTGCACCCTGGGGTTGGCGAGGCTGCTGCCATGGATAGTGCCTGACACCTCAGGGCACACCGAGATATGTGTGTGTGTGTGTGTGTGTGTGTGTGTGTGCTTGGGGAGATTGTCCCCAGAAACTGTCTGCATGCTCAGAGCAGCTGTTTCACCTTGTCTGCCCCCTTTTGCCCTGAGCATGGTCACTTCCCTCATGCAGCATGTCCCTGGAGCCTCATCCAGCCCCACTCCTGTCCCTCTGACAGGCTGAGCCAGAGGTCATTGGGGCAACTGAACTGGGATGCTCAGAGAATAGGGAGCAACAGCAGGGCCTATTCATCTGTCCTCCTCTTCTGTCCTAACTGGAAGGTTCTGCTTCTGCTTTTTTCATACTTTCTTAAGAGTCCCTGATCCCTCCTAGTCTCCCATGAACAGCCCTCCAGCCCTGACCATGGAGGCAATAGCCCTGTCATGGCTGTCATGGGATGTGCTATGCTTCCTGGGCACTGTGCAGCTCCCTTAGTTTGACTGGGCCAGGGAGGGAGGCTTTGGACTAGGAAAACGCCCTGGAAAGTGGCAGGCACCTCTGCTGTGGATGTGTAGTTCAGACCCAACAGTGACGCTTAGAGAAAGCACCTGGGCCTCTGTGCAAAGAGCGCAGGTGACAATGGAATATCAGATCTGAAAATGTCGCTGTGTCCCAGAGTGCTGTCAGCGTGTTTCCAAGGTGCAAGGAAGAGAGCTGATGATGTTTCCTCCTCCGGTGTTACTGAGCTGCTGGTGAAGCTGGTTACCAGGTTACATAACCCTAGGTCATGTTGCTCCTTCTGTTGGCCTCCTAGATGGACATCCAGGGTACTCCCTGCTGCCACCCGAACTGTCCCAGAAGTGCAGTGCTTTGGCCCTGGCTTCTGCGACAGCCAGCCTTTGCTTGCCAGTGACTCTCTTTGCATGGGGGTTGAGTTGTAAGGGCTGCTCCACTGCAGAGTGAATATGCCTTGGAAATGCTTCATGCAGACATGCTGCTGGACAGGTCAGCAGATAGCAGGGACAGCAGGAGGCAGAGGGTGCCAAGCAAATAAAAATCAGCAGCTGTATGGATGAGTGCTGTGTCAACATTAGGAATTGCATCCCTACTTATTAGTCAGCATTGTTGAAAGTACTTTAAAATTAATATAAATGGGAGGAGGAAAACTGCAGTTTAAAGGAACTCCCTTAGTGTGACATTTCTGAACTTGATACTCTTTGCAAGGGATGCTGTGACAGCATTAAAAAAGAAACCCTTTGATTTTAGCAGTAAGATTTTTACCTCTATTTCTTAATTTATACTAAAAATAGAATCTGCATTACTGACATTAATATAATCAGGCAGAAATAAACCTAGAAAAGGTGTTGAGCATACACTGGCAAGAGAAAATCCTACAAAAATGGGTTTTCCTTACATTAGTTATATTTGTAATTTTTCAAAGGAAAAATTGTAATACAGAAACACCCAAGAATCCCCCAAAAGTGTCTTGTATTTGTCTTAGCTGTGCCCTCCCTCTTCAAGTCTCCTTCATTCTCCCTTGACTCTCCCTCACATTTCTTCACGTGGATGGAGGAGCCAGCAACATTTCCACATCCTTGACTATTCCACTTTTAGCAGCCATTTCCTCGTTTTTCTTCATAAGGAAGCACTTTTCTTGCTCTGTACTTCCATTAAGAAAATGTACAAACCTAATAGTTACTAAAAGAAAGTGGCTAAAGCTATCCTAATGTTTTTATGGACTCATTAAAGGTCTTATTAATATTTCTCCATATTGGAAAAACCTAATTTTTAACTTGTGACACAATCAGGAGCTGTACCCATGTTTTCAGGGGTGAAGCATTTGCACGTTAACCTTTCCTTCGGCTTTGAACAATCATTCTTGTGAACTTGCTGAACTACAAATCAAACCAGGGCTTTTAAAGGAGGCTTTTCTCCTCCCAATGTCTGTTGAACCATCCCTTCATGCTTTGAACTGTTTCTCTGCATAGCCAAGCTGAGGCCAAGGTGACTTATGGAGAAGTGCCAGGCAAATGGTGTTTTAGTTCTTCCATCCCTGGGCTCCCCATGTCCTGGGGCTCTCCTGTGCCATGATGAGGCTTTGCTGTTGGGGCCATGATTCTGCTCACCAGGGGTCTTTGGGGGTCATCTCCAGCTGCTTATCCTTATTTGCTGGCTGCACTTTGCCTCTTGCTTGCTTCAGGCACTGATCTCCTCCCTGGTGACCAGTGATAGGATCCAAGGGGATGGCCTGAAGTTGTGTCAGGGGAGGGAGGTTTAGATTGGATATGAGGAAAAGGTTCTTCACCCAGAGGGTGGTTGAGCACTGGAACAGGTTCCCCATGTCATGGCACTCAAGCCTGAGAGAGTTCAAGATGCATTTGGACAATGCTTTCAGGAATGTGGCGTGATTCTTAGGGTTGTCCTATGAGGGTCAGGACCTGGACTTCAGTGCTCCTTGTGGGTCCTTTCCAACTCAGGATATTCTATAATTCTAGATATAATAGCTAGATATAATTCTATAATTCTACATTCTTGGTGGCAGGAGCTAGAAAGGAACTCTGGGATTAATTTGGGTTCTGGAGTAGCCCCAAGGAGCCCACATGTCAGCTTAACATCCGGCAGACATTGGTGGGAGAGCCATAGATCAAGATGCTGGTAGACTGCTGGGATAGGACCAGGAGATTATTCCCGCAGCCCACCACACATCCCACCCCACATCCCAGCACTGGGGAAGGAGGGGAGTACTCCCATGTTCCCTACCCAAGGGTGGTAAGTGATAAGTAAACTTTTAATTGATTTGGTGACAACAGCTAGCAGCTAAAGTAAAGCAATAAAAAACTACAAAAGCATAAAAGCAAGGTTATAGCGCGTGATTTATAGCACACTGTATCTCTTCACCACTTACTGGGGCTCCAGCACGAGTGGGAGATATTTCGTGATGCAGGGGTGTGAATGTTAAGCATTGGTGTTTCACAAAGCACTTCAACCCTCCTGACAGTCAGGCGTGAGTTATTTCATAAACGCAGGGCATGTCCCTCTGATCCTGATGCATCTCTTAACAATGATACCTCATAAGTCCCTGGTTTTTAAACTCACTTCCAACAGAGGAAAAAGATCAGTTGTCATGGAAATAGTTGGGAAGTTCGATGTGCAGAGATGTGTAACTGGGATGGTAAAATACAAGTGGGCCCGTCTTGATTTTGCCTCTTGAATTCCTCTGCTTTGCAAATAAAGATAGAGGCTACATCAATGCACTTACTTTCTGGACAGATGCATTTCACTAGCCAAGAAAATTATATCCAACTTAATCTCAGTGAATTTGCTGTAGTGCAGCACCACATTTTCCCTTGGATGTCGATTCTCACTTGCTTTGTGCTTTCTGCCTGGGAACAAAATATCTTTTATAAAAAAATACCACAGAAGATGAAAAGTGAGACAAGGACAAATAAAGATAAAATGAAGAATAAACATTAGAGGAGGTGAGTGCACAGAAGCAATATTCCATTTATGCTATTATGGAGGTTTTAATTTCCTGAAAACATTTTATATGCCAGGCAGGGACATGAATGGATGGCAATCACATTATCAGGTCTCTTATCAACCTTGATTTTGCTCAGCCTTACCTGAATGGATTTTTTTTCCAGTAGTTCAGTAACTAAATTAAAAAAGAGAAAAAACCCCACACTTTGGCTCAGCATTATAGATTATTATTTTTTCATTATTTCTCAATTCAGGTGAATTTTAGAAAACATTCTCTTAAAATAATGCATTGAAACAATTTATTCTGAAACAGTCAAAACAAAATATCAAGGAAGTTTCAAAAACATCTCACTCCTACATTTTTCTCCATTTATCCATATAATCTAACACCAGTCAGTGCATAGTTCTCACTGGAAAGTGAATTTTTCATTTGTTCTACTTACTATTCATCAAAATAAATCCTGTCTATTTCTATTGTAGTTATTTAATAGTCGCTCAGCTGCCGTTCTACCTCTGCAGTGATAAATCCTTCATCCCCTTTTATTGTAGCTCCTTAGGGGCTAGCAAGATGCAAAAACTGATGGGTTTGGGGGTTTTTTTGAGGAGCACCATGAGCTGAATTTCTTGAGGGGTGCCAAGAAGCGGAGGCTGAGGTCACATAGGTGATGTTCACCTCAGAGTGCTCGTCAGTAGCAGTGTGTCACAGTGTCACAGCAGGGACAGCACCTGGGGCTGCCTCCTTTTCCTGGCACCCTGTAACAGCAGAGCTGGAGGACAGGATTTATGGCCCTGTGGAGGGTTTTGAAGCATGGGACATGTGTAGGTGATGTCCCAAGCACTCTTCTAACTGAGACATTGTCCTTCAGTCCACTGGTGGCAGCAGGGAGCCAGGAGGAAAAACTGCCTGATAGTTTCAAGTTGGACCTTGAGCCCGAACTTATGGAAAGCTCTCAGTTAGCCACAGAATGTGGACTGGGTTTCATTCTAACTGGGAGGATGTCCATGCAGTGGGTGCCACCAGTCCCAAACATGCAACCAAAGCTAAGTGACCCTGCTAGATCTGATCATGTAGGAAGGGGGCAGTGAGATCCACATGCCTTCAGCTCCCATGATCGCCCATCTTTCCAGGAATGTTTGGCACTGCTGCAGACCTAGGAGCACCTCTTCCCTCCAGTTTCTGTTAAACATTTCAGCTTTTCCATGGAAGGCTTTTCCATTGTATTGAAATCTGCCTTGATTTCTTTGCATTCAGTACTTCCATACAAGGTTTGATTAATCAATATATAATTTTCACCAACATTTCTTTTTCCCACCTATTTTATCCTCTTGCTCAGGCACTGCTGTGCCATCACCACCTAACAGCCTAACTGATTGTGCTCCCTCCTGCCATGATTTATATCTAGGAGCAAACAGGAAAAGAGAACGGCTTTTGAAAAGCTGTTCTTGAAGTCACAGTGTACAATAGTTTTCTTTTCTTTTCTTTTTTTTTTTTTTTAAGAGGAGATCAGAAAAACATAAATTGCGGTATATCTTCAAAGTGTTCAGAGGTTGTTTGCCACATGACTCATACTGACTTTAATGGGAGTCACATGCTAAACTCCCATGCAACACTGAGAGTTTTAAAGTGCCACTGCTTTGCGCAAGAGCCCTGAATAAAAAGGTACTTTTGTTTTCCTGCTCCACAGCACTGGCATTGTCCAAATCCCAGCACCCCAGTAGGAACGTGAGGGAGTGAGAAAAATCCAGCTGGGGAGCCAGCACTTCTGCCAAGCTCTCCTGCCTGCCATCTCTCCCCACCTGCTAGCACAGCAGGCAGGTGAAATCAATGCTGCATCAATGCCTAGGAAACAAGCCAGAGGCCCCTGAAAAACAGGGACAGGCTGATGATAGGTCTGGCACTGAGGTATTTACATTCCCTCTCCTGTTACTAGTGCCTGCCAGTTACCTGTTCTCTCTTTTGCAGGGTTACATGTGTTTTCAGTGGTGTCTGTCTCTCCCCTGGTAGTTCCCAGTAAAGCCTCATTACGGAGCCTTAAGTCATTGCCATTATCTTGGCATCTTAAAATACATTGGGATAGAAAGGGGAAAAAAAAAAAAGGTTCACTTGCTCACCTATCAAGGTGCAGTGTTGGGTTCCTCTGTTTTGAACAAGAAAAGAGCAAAATCTTCTGCCCTTCCCCACCCTCCTCCCCTGAAACAGGTCATGTATTAGCCTGCTGTCAGGTCAAATGGCTGAGTGTGATTTAGAGGGATAAAAACCATGTTAAAGCAAACTAAGAGCAGATTGTTCCAAGTACACACGTGGCTAATCCTTGCCTCGGACTAGGCAGCCTGGGAACTGCCGATATGAGAATCTCTCCGGGTTTCTTTGAAGTATGGGCAAGTATATTAAAGTGGGAAGAAAGCACCGACTCCTTCAGGTGGTGATTTGTGTTTATTGGCTGTGATTTTTATGAGTTTGGGAAAGAGGTAGAAACACCAGTGTATGGTAATTGAAATGTAAGGGGTTGGTGTAAGAGACCATTTCACAATCAAGAGAAGGTGACAAAGCCCTTCCAGAGGAATGTTTTTCAGTGTTTGCTAATGTTGCTGCATAAAGGGTCCTGGTGCTAATGCTGCCTTTAATGGTGTAAGTTCGAAGCCGTGAATCATCTACCCGACCATTATAAATAGCAATACATCCTCGGCCACTCAGAGCCAGGACCCTGCAGCCTTTTAAGACACTTGCTTTAAAAAGCCTTTCAGTGTTGGGGGTGGGATGAGGGATTTGTACAGCCAGTGCTGCCTGCTGCACCTCCCCTGGATTGCTTCCTTACCTTTTGGGGTGCTACCTCCTCCTAATTAGGCAGGGAAGCAGAGGCCGTGCTGAATAACAGCTGGCTGATAGCAGTTTCTTCCGTCTGCCATTGTCAAGACACATTCACTAGTGAGTTATGCATGCCTTGAGCCGAGAAAGAAAAAACACATGGGATGTAAATCCAGCAGTCAAGGACACCAGTGAGGTTCATCAGTGGTTTCAGCCAGCCCTTTATGCAAGCAAGAGCTGCCGGAATGGGTCCCAGCAATACACCCTCGGCATGAGGGTGACACCAGTACTGCAGTGGCTTTCCATGCATATGGTTATTTTTCTTCCTGGAAACGTTGCATAGGTAGGATTGAGGATTTTTTTATATTTTTCCAGCAGCTCAGCTGGCATTATGTCTCTGCTGGATATCCAGAAATGTTGGACACAGGGCCACTGCCTTGCAAATAAATCATTTCTGCCATGCACGTGCCATGAGGCCTGCGTGGCCGGGATGTTTATCACACAGGCTCTCTCCTACCCTACAGATGGCCTGTACAGATGCAGTAAATCAGGCTCATCCTGACATGCCCAGTGCAGCACATCTGGGCAGCGCATGCTGGGAATCCCAGCCCAGAAGCGCTCCCTCCCCAGGGGCTGCACACAGGCAGCCCCCCACACCCTGCTGCCTTCTTGGCCCAGTGTTCAGAGCCTGCAGAAAAGCTGGGACGAGACTGGAAATCACTTCTTCTGTCTTATTTCCGAGCAAATGTTTCTTCAGCCATTTCTCTTCTCTTAACAAAGTGTGAAGGTGAGCAAGGTGCTGGCAGAGGCTGGGAGCATCCCTGTGCTCAGCCTGGACTCCACGCTGCATCCCCCCAACCAGCACTGCAGAACCATCTATCCCCTCCCCTGCTTTCTCGTTCTTCACTGCCCCTGAAGTTTGGAGAGATGGTCTTAAAAACAGAGTTTAAATGGCTCTGTGTGGAAGGAGGACTGGCATGAAAGCTGTTCCAGCTGGAGGTGTGCATCTCAAAATCAGCACTGGGGGCGTTTCTCACTGTACCTACCCTTTCATGCATTTGCTCACTAAGGCAAATGCGAGGGTAATAGTGGGGAGAGGGGGGGGGGGGCAAAGGCTGGAGGTGAGGGGGGTGTGAAGCCAGGCAGGGCAGCTATCAGCTTTCACCTCCACATGACAGCACAAACTGCAGTAAACCCTTGAACTGATGGGCCAGTGAGCCCTTTGCTGCACCAGGAGCCCAGAGAGGGCATGAGTACGTCTTTTCAGTCCTGTGGCCAAGCCCTCTCAAGGTACAGCTCAATATGGGCAGCATTTGTTTGTCTGATTGGTTTCTTTTTATTTCTTTCTTCACTTACTTTTCTGGGAAATAGTCTGCCTGACCTTGACAGCTGGCTGAAAAATTTGGTTGCATGGTTTCTTGGCACAATGTGCAGATTTTGTCTAGAGCAGACTGTTTCATAGGAAACAGTGACTATTGCCACCAAGTTTTTTGGGAGAGAAATGTTGAGACATTTTTAAAAACTACAACCATTTGTGGTCAATTGTCAGTCCTTTTGCCATGCTAAAGCCTCCCCCTATATGGTGATTATTTTAAATACTATAATATGCAAAATATTTAGATAGTCACAACAAAATCATCAGTGGTCTCCAAGGAAAATGGTTTCAATACTCAAAAAATTCTATAGGCTATTAACAATATTCATTGGTTTATTAGTTTTTAGAAGTTACGTCAAAATTGTGCTCAAATAAAAAATATCAGCATAACAGCCAAGTGAGGTCAAACAAAATCCGATGGTGGGGACTTCTCTTTGCCTGTTTATATTCTTCACTGTAGTTTACAGCTCTTGATATTAGAGCATCCAGTGCATCACTGCATACATGAGAGGGGTATGGGCATAGCTCTGCGTGTATGTTATCTCATCAGATATACAGCCAAATTTAGGAAATGAGAGATATGGAAGGAACCTTTGATGAGGGAAAACAAGTAAAAATTATTTTAGGTTGATCTGACCCTGTATTTAGATTCTTCTTCAGGTCATCTGATGAACCAAAAGGCTGAATCAAAACGTTAACCAGAAGTTACTCATATAGCACTGCCTTAAGCCCACAGTGCTTGGCAACATCCTTCCCTTTAAAGATGTTAACTGGTTTCTTCTCCCACTTAAAGTCTGTTTTGCTGTCCAGATACAAACTGTGAATCTATCACATCCAAGCCCACATTTTGATGAACAGTTATTTCCTTAACACTGAATAAATGAAGGAAAAAAGTCATTAGTCTTCTGTTGGCCATACCTAGTATCCTCCAAGGAGGTATTTAAATGTGAGAGAAGAAGTTCATTGGCTTAGCTACGAGGTTTATTACTGTCCTTTGTATAATAAAGCCATCAGTCAGGGGGGAAGGGGGTGAGGGAGAAGGGAGAGCCAAATCATTGCAAGACAATTTATGTGTAGATAGTTTTATATTAGTTTGCTTTTATTTTTAAATGTTGATTGGAGTATGAGATCCAATAAGATATACAGTCCTGTAGCCATACAGATGTGTTGTCATAATGCAGCCTTTCATTCAAAAAGGCTGGCAATGCTTAGGGTGGCAGATTTATTGTGTGTACTGCAGGTTAAGGATCATAGGTCATTTTGCAAATATCCTTTTCAGGTGTCTGTAAATTCCTGTAAAAACACATACAAAGTGCAAGAACACTCGAAAGAGTTATTTTTTATTACTTTCCTGACTCAAAGCCCAAATGAAAATAAGATAAACATGTCCCTACTGGGAACACTGGGAGCTAGTTAGCCTCTCCAAATGGGAGTCCTCTGCTATCCTAGACAGCCGAGGCACCTGAAGTTATCTCTTCCCTGCACATAGACGTCTATTTAATTTCACAAGATGCCATAGAAGACCATAAACCTTCTCACTGTTGAGCAAAGTCTGCTTTTAACTCTTGCTGAGACTACGTATGTTCACCAAGGGGTAGCATAACCAGACTGATCACCTTTTAAAAGGCTGCCCTTACCCCACTTGTCACACATACAGTGCTTAACAGGAGGCTTAACTGTATCCAGCCTGAATTTTAAATTATTTATTATCGCTTATGCAGATGATCAGGCCATAGCTAATGTGGGCCTAGGCATGGAGAGCTGACCATAAGCATAATCCTGAGGAAGGCTGCCAGCCCCCATGCAGATGGCCCCCCACCTCCCTGGATGGCCTGGCCACAGGGCAGCCCCACCTGCCCTCCAGCATCCATGGGGTCCCTGCTCAGAGAGCCAGCCCGCTGCCTTGCCAGCCCTGGCAACAATGAGTGCTCATCATGGTGCCTGCTACTCTCTGATTTCACCAACCTGGGACCAAAGGTGCTGCAATAGGTAACATGCTGCCCCCTTCCCTGAGGAGGCAAAGGCTCAGAGCCATGGTAACAGATTTTATGGAATCCCCTGCCACAGCTGGGCAACTCCCACTGGAATTCCCATTGCAATTCCCTTTACAATTCTTAGTATGATTTCCAGTGTGATTCCTAGTACATTTCCCAGTTCAATTTCCACTGTGATACCCATTGCAATTCCTTTTGCAACTCCCGGTGCAGTTCAGTTTGTGATTCCTCTTGTAATCCCCAGTGCAATTTCGACTCTGACTCCCACTGCAGTTTCTCAGTGCATTTCTCACTGTGATTCCCTTTGCAATTCCCACTGCAATCCCAGCAGGATCTCAGGGCTGGCCCTCTTGGCCCATCACTGAATATGGAATTTATCCCAGCCTTGGTAGAGCTCATGGCAGTGGCCAGTCCTGAGAGATGAAAGGGACCCGATGACTTTTTTTCCTAATGTAAGATTTGGCAGCTGAGCTAGCCAGGGGCATTAATGGCACAACATGAATAATAGTTTCTGACAGAAGCAGGTCACACAGCCCATTTCAGTCTGTCCACCTACGTGGAGGAAAGAAGCATGACAAGGCAGGAACACTAAGTTCTTGTCTGAGCTTTCTGACCATTCACTGTACTGCTGTAGATCTTTTGGCACCCATTCAAGCTTCATTGCCTGTTAATTAATGTAGCTGGTAAGATTTTTTTTTTAACCAAAAAAAGGAGAATTTTGCTGACAAGATGCCTCAGTTCCCTTCCAGCATGGGTTTTGGCTGTAATTGTGGAAAGTCTCCTTTTTCTGTGAAAACAATGTCATCTTACCAATTTAGTTCACTTCAGGGGTAGGCTCTATATTCACCAGAAGCAATGGCTTTGGTCAGTGAATTGCATTAACTGTCAGTTTGATAAAGTAATTCACACAATGAACAAAAAAAAGTCAGGTATTCTGAGCACTTCAACACCAGGTTATGCATTTTGAAAATGTCCAGGTTTTTGTTTCTTAGTCACTCCTGGTTATCAGTCTATATGTCATACTTTTTCCTGGATATTCATAAATAGAGCTCTTAAACAGAGCTCTTCAAACTCAATGGATAGACTTTGCCTGGTGTGAGAAGACATTTCTTTCAACCTGATGAAGATGACCCCAAGGTTCTGTCAGGTGGTATTTGCACCTGCAGATCTCTCTGTGTTGACACTGGTCCCTTGGAAAATAACATTTTTATTATTAGAATTAGTATCTAGGCGAGATATGGCCCTCCTGCCTTGAATCAGGGTCCTGGTAGATGCAGTGTCCTTCCTGAGGTGGCTCTTGGCTTGCTGCTGCAGCATAGCATTTGTCTCCCCTCCATGCTATGCTGCACCTGGGAAAGAGACTCTTTTCCTGATTTTTCATGTGTGGCTTTCATCACTGCATTTGTTATTTGTATTCATTTGTGCCATGCTCCCTTTTGCAAGCCTGTTTTTCTTTGGCTTCAAGACTATTTGGCTATGTTAAATAACTGTACACCTGTCTTGTGACATTATATTATCATTCTGATGGGTATTTATCACAATCAGTAAAACCTCACAATATCTTAGTTTGTAGAAGCTGTTGCACACATTTTTCATAATACTTCATCTGCTTTGAAGGGGTTAAAATCCAATAGATAAGCCCTCCCTCACCTCTCAAGTCCTGTTGTTTGATGTGCAGGAAAGGCTGAGCACATCTTTTACCATCCTTCAGCCCTCTTCCCTGAGCTCTCTGCTCTTCGGCAGCTGAGAGCAGGGATGGGGGTAGGTGGTAGCAAAGGGAAGCTTCATAACATGCACATGAGCATAGGCCCCCTTCCCTTTCACCCTAAAACATTGTCCTTTTGAAGACTTGCAAAGTAAGTCGGGAGCTTTTTTGGTAGTATTGGATCTTACTATTAATGGCAGCACAATATTCAGAAGAGTGGAAAAACACGTCAGTGGAGAGACCCACTTCAATCCTCATCACGTAATACTTTATATTTCAGAGTAGCCCTAAGTGTACTGGTAACTCTAATATTAGAGTTATTACACCTCATTCCAAATGAATCTTTATTTTTAAAGGAAAATCCGTGCTGAAGCCAAGTTTTGAGATGTCAAATTTTGTAGCTGTTCCCACTTCTACCACAGCTGGAGAAATACAACAAAGTTTTTGAAATGCCCTGCAGAGTTTAGGTTCCTGCAGTCTCATGGTGATTCAGAACCTCCAGATTCTTTTTGAAATCACCCTTTATTTGCTGCCCCACTATCTTCACTCAAGCAAAAATGCATTTCATTCATTTCTTTGCAACTGCTCCTTATTTAATTTGGCAAAGAGGAAAGCACAAGTTGTTCCCCATATTCGAAAGTGATGTAGCAGTTTCTCAGTGCTCGCGTTGAGCTGTGTCCTTGAATTCACTTTGTCTGATCAGCAGCCTTTCTTCAGTCCAACTGTACTTCTGGCACAGCCAAGTCAGGCTGGGAATGAGCAAAGCCAACGGAAGATCATGTCTCTATCGAGCAAAATGCCTAGTTCCCTAGCTACAAACAAGGATGTGCCAGAAACCTCATCTTAAGTGAGAATTTTGTGCTAAGCAGTAAGGTCACTGTGACCTTCACAAAGATTGCTTCATGCATTTTTATTTCTGTAGGTGTCAACAACCGTGCTGAGATAGCTTGGTTTGTGCTTCAGCCTGAAAAGGGTAGGGGAAATTAGACACTTTGCACTGGCTGGGATTTTAAATGGAAAAGTCCTGCTCTTTTTTTGTTTGCTCAGCCTAATACAAACCTGCTTTTGCTTTTATCTTATCATGGCATTCAAATTCAGAAGCAGAGCACAGGAGCTCAGCAGGGCAGACCTCTGTTTGCCACCTTTTGAGCCTGCCCTTTCACTGCTACCTCTTGGTTTTGTCTAATACAAACTAACCCCACCAAGGCATGTGCAGCAGCTGGACCAGACCATGGCTTTGCCCCCATGCTAGACACCCCAGCCCAGCCCACCTGCCTAAGCTTCCCCTCCTTACCACCCTTCCTTGCCCTGGGGACTGGCATGCGGGTACCCCTGCGCTGATCTGAGCCCTCCATAGGGAGAGAGTGGGCGTGAAAATAAAATCCTGAATAGGCAGAATAAGATTGCATCAAAAAGAGCATCTAGCAGAAGGCTCAGCCTCCCAAATCAGCCTGAACCACTGATCATGTCACCAAGGTGCACCACAAATACCTGCCTCTAACTGGCCTGCAGGTGCAAAACCCAAACAGGTATGAGTGTGCTGCAGTGGTTATGGTAAGCAAGCAAGCAGCATTTCTATCAAGCACAATTGCAATAAATGGACACTAATTGAGAACATTAACTCTTCCCAGGCTGTTTGACTTTTCCTTGCTGCCCTGCTTTCTAAAATTCCCTGTCCTCAGGGCATAAACATTACTACACAGCAATAAAACAGGTAATAGTACAAAAACATAATAGAAATGTTTTGATGTGAAATGTTGTACATACTGCGAGAAGAATTTCCAGGAATAACACCCTGACTGCTTCAAACAGAACTACATAAGTCATGGTTGCTCTTGTGCTTGCTCTGTTCCATATTCATACAACACTGTTTTTGGCATGGACATTTATGGAAACTGAATTTCAAAAATATGCCTGAGGAGTAAAGAAAAGTTAATTTTACATTTACAGGAATTTCTTCTGAAATATCAGTGTAGCAGGAATCAGGAGATTAGAAATGGTGTTCTACGATTTCTGCGTAATGATGACCAGCTTGCAGCTTTTAAATATTGAACACCTGCAGAACGGTGTTTGGAATCAATGGAGCCTTTGAATTTAAGATTTGCAATGTCATTCAGATAATCAAGTATATTTGAAAGACCTGCAGCCCATTCATTCTCTATCCACAGACAGTAACAGGAGACTCAATCCATCACACAAATTATTCATTGCCAGGAACCAGCTCTTCTCAACTCCAAAGGGTCTGTTTTGGCTGGAAGTGGCTCCCTCTGATTGCATCTTCTTCCAATGTGCAACTGGATTTACCCTTCATAGATTAATGTTCTCCAGCACTAAATACACCATCATTCCACCATATCTCTTGACTGACTTTTGGTACAAGAATTTAAATTAAGTGCACAGACACTCCCAAAGCAAACTTATATCCTCAGGTTTTAAAAAAAGAACTGCCTAAATTCAAACAAAATAACATGCACCAGAGACACACATCTAGACATTGAGGTTGTAATATGACATTTTCCAGCTCTGCTGTTGCTACCACAAATTCAGCTTTCAGTTAGCAAAAACTGGTTGTTCTGGGAAATTGCTCCTGCCTATCAGCCCAGATTTTCGTAGGTTAGTGAGCTCAGCCCAAGCTTTAGTAAGGTGCAATTTGACTCCATTAGAGGCAAGATTGTCTGGGCAGTCAGTACTGTGTGAGTTTAAAGGCTCTGTGTTTCTGGGTATGGCTGACAGAAAAACATGAAGAATTTGTTTTTTCTGCTTGTCTGGTAAGAAATCAGAAGAACTTTGGTCTACAATATCAGTAGTATTTTTTGAGACAAAATACACATAATGTTTTTCTCTCCTTCCTGTCTCCTTGCCAGCCTTAAACGAGCAGAATAAAGCTGCTGCTTTGCAAACCCACAAGCAGAGTATTGCCTGCAAGTACAGCATCAGACAAGGTGATTCTGGGGTCAGGGTGGAGGTTAGTGCAGGTTTAGGACACGTGCAGTGCCCTGAGGACATCCTGATATGTTTCTCATCAGTTTTTCTTGCATATCTCTTACTGCAGCATCTGTGTACTGTATTTCAGACATGAAGACTGTCAACAGCTCAGGTGGGTTAATATTACCCCCTATAGCGCAGGTAGCTCAGATGACGTTTTAATGGTGGACTTGGCAGTGCTGGGTTAACAGTTGGACTGTATGATCTCAGAGGTCTTTTCCAACCTAAATAATTCTATGATTCTATGTTCTGCATGTGCACCAGGCCCACTCAGAGAGAAGGAAAAGCACTGTATTGGTTTTATATCCCACACAGCCCAGGTCTATAGCAGTTTGTGCACAAGATTCATGTATGCTTGAAAAATCGTACTCTTACCCAAATATCCCTATTTTCCTTTCCATTTAAAATAAAGTTAGTCTCCTTTTCCTAAAACTAATCCCAGGGACCTTTTCTCTTTACCTGAACTTCCTGGTTCCTCATACCTTTCTCTCAGTCTCCCAATTCATCTGTCCTGTAGCTCTTTCATCTCTTCATCTGTACTTCCTTATGAACTTTTCACTCAAGACAAAAGTTGAGGCTCTGACCCTCTGTGTATTACTATTATTATTGCTTAGTCATAATACAATGAGCCAAGGCTCCCTCTGCCTCCTGATGATGGATCCAGGGTATATTGTCCTTTGCTGTCTTCATTTGTTTGGTCTTGGAAAGCTTCTGGATTTGCTGCTTCTCACTGTATGGCATTATGGGAAACCAAACTCTCTCTACTTGGTCAGAATATTGTCCTGTGGTCTTCTAGTCTTACCTTTTCCTGAAATGCCCTTCTTTGACACCACCTGGCCTATCACCACCCCCTAGCCATGGAAAACAGAAAACATAGGAGCTTTCCCTCTTGGTCTATCTGTAGCCATCAGTGGCAGGTGTGTTTGTAGGGGCAGTCACAACTGAAGGTGTTGGAGGAAAAACACCCGGCCTGAGGGGTCCCTGTACCCCCTTAATACTCCTAGCATGCTCCTCAGCCAGAGGGGGAGACGCTGTGCCTCTGTGCTCTCCAGCTGTACATTTTATGATGCACAGTTCCTGAGTCTCTTTGTTTTCCACCCATGACCTGCCCATCTGAAGCACTGCTGATGTGCTCATAGGTTAATAGTAAGGCTTCTTCAGGCACACAGCTCAAGAAATAGTCTTCCAGCTAGCTGACAGAGGCAGAAAAGAGGCAACAGTTGGAGACTGAATCCTGTGTTTGGGAGTCGTTATGCCAAACAAGGGAGGTTGGGCGAAGGGGATATGGTTGGGCTGTTAAATGATGCCTTTCTGTCTGCATCTCTGTCTGTAAGGAATGTACCTGCAATGGGAAGATGTTTTTTTCAGAGCTACAAACCCTCTACCTAGGCCATTGAGATCTGCAGGGCTTTCTTTGGGCTAGCTAAGGACTAGCTGGAAGGAAGCTCCCTGTCCATGGTTTCTCTTCACGCTCAACAGTCCCAGACCTATGACCCTCTCCACTAGGATGTCCCCTAATGTCAGGAACCAGAGCTCTGTCTAACCTCTCAGAAGAGCTGGCCTAGAAAAAGCTTCCTAGGAAAAACACCCCCACCATCTTCTCTCCAAACAGCTGTGGAGGTCATCCTGTACCTTACCCAGGTGCTAACATGTCGTTCCTAATATCACCTCTACCTGTTTAAAATTTGCTTCCAGAGTGGGATAATGGACCAGTTTCCCTCCCAGGAGGAGACCCTGCAGGCACTGGTCCACTTCCTTCCACCCATCTCCATCTTCACCTGCCCACAGCTCAGATATCAGACGGGGGGAGCATACTAGTTACACTGGGAGAAGTAGCTCAGAACTTGCATAGTTTAAAACTCCAGGAAAAACAAAACTAAGGAAGACACAATCACACATGCAGAACCTGCCAACAAAGCATGGGCTGGTTCTTGTCACCTCCATCACCCCTTACGTTCCCTTTTGAAATTACACCCTTGCTCCCTTCAACTATTCACACCACAGCAGTCTGATTTCTATGACACTAGTACAGTATTGCTTTATGTTTAGGACATTGAGGTCACAGAAAGTGCTTTGTACCATGAAGAAGTTATCTCCACTTGGCTGAAAGCTTTTGCAACTACATATTGCATCCAGTGTTTGCAGCCACTGATCTATTATTTGTAAGGGGGACAAATCTCATCCTTTGCTTTTCGGCTGGCTGAAGATTTAACCTCCCTTTACTGAAAGAAAACATGACGGTGTGAAAGATTTCCAACCTTTTCCTTTTTTATTTGTTATTATTATTACTCTCCTTATTGTTGTTTCTGTCTGCTCTAGCTATGATATGCTGAGCTTGTGCAGCTAACACCACTCAGCATGACCGAGTTATTTTCACAGTGATGCTGCAAGAGGGAGAAGCATCTATTCCCTCTATCCTATTTCATTAAAAAGCAGAGCATTTTATGACTTCTCCACTCCAGCTGGAATGACACAGTGCCAGGTGCTGTAGCTTATTCCTCTCTCCTTTGCCTGCAGAAGCAAACCAGCTTAGATCTGCAGAAGTCACAGGTAGGATGTTAATCAAAACCACAGTGGGGAGCCAAAAGTAGTTCCTGAAGCAGGAAACTGTTTGAAGAGTATACAAGATCATTATTTTACCTATGCACTCAGTAAACCCACCTACATCAGAGGAAAGAGGAAAAGAGCATTATGTAATCAATCCTGATGCTAATAACAGTTTTCCGTAACAACATATGCTCTCTTGGGGGTCAGTTGCTGTCCCTTTCTCTGCAAAGGGTAGTTGCTAAGTGAATGAAAAATACCCGGTTTACATTATATGTTAAAGCATATATATGTGTGTACATGTACATTTAAATGTGCTGCATGTATGCGTGTACAGAAAGTAGCGATTTTTTATGAACTTATCTTTCCTAAGACTACTAAGTACCTTGGTGTGAGATGAAATATTTTCTTTAAATGATCATAAAAGGTGTTCCTAAAATGTCACCACTTATTATATTTTCCCAGCTTGCCCCACAGTTCACTTCAGACTGAAACTAATTTAAATTACTTTGTAGCTCCCAGCAATAAAAGGAATTTAGTAATTTGCAGTTCATTTGCCCTTGCTATTCTTGGAAATGGTATTTGAGGTTGTCCAGTTCTTTGCATTAGGAAATGTGTGGAGTGCGAGTAGCAGTCATGTCATGCCTGGCAGATTTTGCCAAGGAAACTATTGGGTTTTGCAGCTTTGAAAGTCTGGGGATAATTGACGTGTGCTCCATTCCCACAGAATAGCTGCAATCCTCGTCACTGCCTGGCTGTGGATGAGTTTAGCGAACATTGTATTTCCCAAGTGGTGGTTAAGCTAACTTAATTAGGGAAGTGCCTTTATCCCAGCCCAGACAAAGGCTGCCCTTGACAGAGCACTGTCGAGAAAACAGCTCTGAGTCAAAGGTCCTATGAACCAGACGTGCAGAGGTGTCTCCTCCCTTGAGCTTCTAGTGGGGATGAAATCTTGAGGGGAGGAAATAAAAAGTGAAAGAATGACCTTTTTAACTTTCCCAGATGCTTACTGAACATGACCTAAACCTAAGCAGCATCTCTTCACCTGTGGACACCCTAGGAGGAGAGTGTAGGGGTCTCCCATGGAGCCCCAGCACTCCCAGTCTGGAGGCTGACAGAAAGGAAGAGAGGAGTCAGGGAAGCCCCCACCCCGGCATCCCTGAGACGTGCCAGAGACATGCCCAGGATCCCCCCCTGCGCCAGGGAGTCTGAGGCTGCCGAGTGCCCTTCCCATGCTGGCAGCTCAGGGCAGAACCAGAGGAGTACAAACAAGCACACCCACCCAGAAGATTTAGATCACCTCTGGGGTAGAAGCTGTGTTGGCTGAGGCACCATCAGCTCTGCTCTGCTCCGCATGGAACCCACACCACCGCTGGGACCCTGAGCATCCACCACCACATAAATCATTATTATTATTGGGCCTCGCAAGAATAACCAGAAAGGAGTGCTCTTGCTTAGGAATCCTGTCTCGGTGCTAATAAAAGGGAGGAGACAGTGTAGTACAAATGAGATCTTGACACTAATGGCTGCAAACAAACGACTGATGCTGTGCATTAAAACAGTGCTAGAGAGAAAGCATCACTGGATATATTAGCTGCTTCTCCATGTTTCTTCCCACTCTGAACTATTCAGTGTAAAATCATGGGAGGAAAATGTATGTGTGAGGAACCATTATGATATTGAGGTTTGTTTTAAAAGTGAAGATCTCTTACCCAACCTGGAAAGAGCTTTGTACTTTCAGAACTCCTCAATGTTATCAAAGTCTGGTTCTCACAGTTTCCATAAAACAAATAAACATGTTTTTTCTCCATTTGCCTTAAACATATTTTAATATTTGCTCTCAAGCCTTAACTGTCAGCAAAGGACTGAACATGCAAGTCCCCCTCGCCTGTCCCAAGCACAGGATCAGAGGGTCAAGGCTGCTGGTGTTGGTGGTGCAGGGCACTTTGGGTGTCTCATCTACACTGTTGATCAAACTGACAAACACACCAGAACTCTGCCTGCTTACTCATTATGAAGAGAAACCAGTTCCTCCATTGGAATTCTGGTCTGTGCTTTCAATTCAATCCTTAATCTGACAGCTCTCCATGTCCCACAGCAGTGATAACCTGCACATTTGGGTTTCTGAGTGTGAGGATTAGTCCTGTAGATTGAATGTAGCTGTATTGTGATAACCACACAAATAAAAATAAATAAATAATAAATACTGGGAGTGGGAAGAAGGAAGCAAAAAATTCTATGAGATGAAGTTAGCCACTGGCTTGAAAGTGTCTTCCTGGAGAAAGATAAGAACTACGGTAATGCAATGCAATAAAATTTTTGCTTGTAGCTGAATTTTAAAGTAAGTAAAGCCACTATGCTTCCTGAATTTTTCTGCTTTATTCCAGTTTCCCTCTCAAGGGCTCTCCTAGGGTTGGGAGTCTCTGTGCTGTCCATCAGCAGCAGTTCCTAAGTGTCCATCATGTCCCTCAAGTTACAGGAAACTATAGGCTTTACCTTCTCATTTTGTAAAAGTAATTGGGACCAAGGTCTTGAGAAAACAAGAAATGGCATTAAAACAACTGTTGTGGATTATTTTAATTTAATTTTCCCCAAAACAGCCCAGCAGCAACATATGGCTCTAAGTGAGATCGTGCTATTACACAGTTTGGCAGCTGGGCTGACTGAGACATGAGAAGGTCGGGCACTTTGCAAAGGCAGAGTGTGTCAGCATCTCAGACTGGGGGAGAAAAGCCAAGCTTTGGGCCCAGTTTCTTTTCTCTATTACTCTTGGCTCCCAGGGCCTAGCCTTTGGGATGGATCCCAGCTACAGAAAATACTAATGAGATCTTGACACAGATAGAAGACAGCTTCAGGAACCAAACCTAGTGAATTTAATCAGTACTGTCATTGCCATAGTAAGTAATAAGAGTACCAGCTCATGATAAGCCTGTCATAAGGATTTTGTGGGATGTTTTCCAATCATGTGGGGTGTAAGACTTGAAGCAATTATTGAATCATCCAGTCCAGATTCCTGGAGGTTGTCAGCTACTTCGCCCCCAAAATTTACAACAAACTGAAAATTCTGATGAAGCCAGAGAGCTCAGACCTGAAGAACAAATCCTGTGTCATGGGCAGAGTGCACCCAGTGCTCACTTGGCTCAAGTACCCTGGCATTACACACCCCAGTGATGCTGCTCAGGATGCAGAGTACGGCTAAGGGCTTAGGTTTAATTCAGTCTGCTCCTCTAGCATTTGTTTTGTTTCTTCCATGTCCTCAAAAAAATTTGTCACCAGTTCATTGTGTTCTCTCTTGTGTTTATAGGTCTGGACACAGCTGTGGTTACCTAAGCAAAGTCAGTGTTCAGTCAGAAACCTGAGAGGAAACCCATTTTGGTGACGTGCTCTGAATGACAAAGGAATTGTACCCCAGCTAAGAGCAAACATTTCTTTTATTATCTGACTCCAGTGCTTTCACACAAATGGAGTCAGTTTAACAAGTACCGTGTGGGGTCATCTGCTTAGATTACACGCTCAGCTTATCCTAGTAATGTGCCTTGGCAGATAAGTATCTGATCATCTTTAGCTGGACGGCTTCTAGTTGCACGTGCAAGTGTGTTTTACATGATACTGACACATTCTTTGCCAGTAAATTTACTTTATATTGAAATTCTGCTTTGTAGCCCTGAGGACATCCTATTTGCAGATTTACCCAGGAGTAAAACACTGTGAACCCATTGAACAGGATATGCCTAAAAGTCAGAGGGTAAGAGATTCAAGGGCAATGCTGCACAGAGGAGGTAGCATGAGAGAGGGGCCGGGCTTGTGGTGCTTAGCCACCCAAGTTGTCTTCCTCCCTCTGATCTACCATGTGCGACCACCTGGAAAAATCACTTAAAAATTATTTTCCCTCTTAGGCAGATGGGGAGATGCAACTGCTTTGACCTCTTTAAGACAGGTGCAGGCTGATACCTTTTCTTTATTTATGGTGACATACATGACACCTCACCCTGCACACCTCTGAGCTCTGTTGAGGTCAGGCCAAAAGGCATATGTGCTCTCATGCCTCTCTGCACTGCATCTTAAAAAAAAAAAAAAAAACACTTTAGAGCAAACAGTATGCCTTGTTCTTTGACACTGAAGTGGGACATGTGTCAGGAAGAATATCTATTTCATTAATTCAGTGCCAGGGTGACGAAGGTGCAGAGGATAAGATGGGATTCGGTTTCTGTCATAGAAATCCAGAAGTTACTCACAGCATGGGTGGCTACAAGTGATCCTGGAGTTTAAGCTCCCATGGCAGTCAGTGTACATCTAGTGAATATCACTGTGGAGTCCAGTGGCACATTCAGCTGGTAAAATATGGGTGTTTCTGCACGAGCTTCTTGGGCCAGTGATGGTCTGTTGTCTGTCTGCAGGCAATGAGAGCTATCGGAGATGCAACAGGACATCCCACCAAGTACTCATGGGCACAGCTGTCCTCTGACCCTGTGGCATAGCTGTCAGCCCAGCAGAGACCACTGAGCATCTCCAGTGGCACCAATGGAGCAGCTGCTCCTCCACACACCCTGCCTCACATTGCCACTGCCTAGCCTCAAATGTGTAAGCGTTGCCTCAGCCACCACGCTTTGATTTTAAGGAATGAGATTTCCTAACACTATCAAGCTTTTGTTCAGAGACTGCCACTTGACCTCTGTAAACAGTACTCTTGTCTTGGCATGTTAAAAGCTACAGGAAAAGAAAGTATTCATGAAGGACCTTTTCTAGCAAATGGTTTCCTTATTCAGAAGTCTGCCTTGTAATAACTCAGAGCTTGAGTGCTGCAAAGCTGAGGCTTACGGTTAGCACACTATGACTTCTCTTACATCACTGATTGCTATGTCATTTTTTGTATGCATTGTTAATAAAGCCCTACTGCAGAAAAAGCAAACCTATTTTCTGTCCGTGTAATTTCTGCTCTTACCTCAGCTTGGGCAGTAAGGACTGATAAGAGCTGCTTGCTTTTCCTGTTCCAATTAAATTTTAGGCTTTAATGAGCTAGTGCTTGAGCTCGCTCACTCAGCGCAAGGATATGAGGATTAGAAGACTTACAAGATGTTTGTGGTCTCAATTGTGGGTGCTGTTACTTTAAAGCTTGCTTTACTATCACCTCAGATAAATGCTTGGGCTCTTTTTCAGGCTGAGAGAGGCTGAGGAAATTGTGCTGCTTTCAGATTTGTAGGCTGCCAGCTAGGCCTCCGGTGACATCCCCTTCCACTCTTGCTTTCTTGTGGTTTCCCCCCGCACAGTGCTGAAATACAGCATTTTGTTACCTATTAAAGTGTCACTCTCAGCGATATTGCGAAGCTATTAAATTCTGCCAGATCATTCTTTGTGAACAAGAGGATGTTGACAGAGCCAAAGCCCCATCCTTCAGCTATTATCTGGTATTCAGTGTCCTCCAATTAGTATGCACAATAAATCTAGTCCAAGACCCCCCACTGCTTTATGTCATTTCTGTATTAACCTCACTGCTTCCTAACGTGTTCCTATTATTAAGCCATTTAAAGACTTCCCTTCATTCACTTACAAGAGCTGTGTCTCATTTTCCTTCTTTCATCTATTTGCATACATTTCCAAAGGTTCACTTGACATGACTTCTGTTGTTGTTGTTGGTTATTTTTTTAATTAAAGATTATTTCCAACATACTTTCTTTACTCCATCCTCCTTGTAAGTGTTATCCCCCTTATCAATGTGAGATTGTAATGGATGGGTTGAGAACTTCTTGTCATTTTATGTGTTCAAAAAGCCAACCCTTTAAGGCTGCACTGGTAATTCCCAGGCTAAAATTGAGTTTTGTGACACTTCTGCTCAATGAAAAGTGTAAAATTGTTATGGTGTTGCATTATGTAATCTCCTCTGCCGTTCTTACTCCATGGGATTTGGCAGGTAATAGAGTCAGAAGCATGCTCCCTTTGCTGTACAGCCTCAAAGGCCAGTGGTTCTTAGCTCAGTGGAAAAGCTGAGGGATACAGATCCAAAGATGAAGCATAGGTTTTCAGGTCAAGGACGGCTGAAAATTATTGGTTAAACTATATCTGTAACTGTGATAGTTTAGGAAAACACTGATGGAAATGCCAGAGGATAACCACTGGCTTTCTGTAGATAGGTTGGATTTTATTTCTGCTGGTATTTTGCATCCTTGCATTGTTTTAAGTGAAAACTGGTGGAATTGGACTTGTACAGTCTGGAGAAGAGACAGCTTCGGGAAGACCCAACAGCTCCCCAGTACCTACAGGAATGTCATCAGGATGGAGACAGGCTCTCTTTTCTAGGGCATGGTAGGAGGGCAAGAATTGAAACAAAATGGCCAGGATGGGAGTAAGGAGAAACCTTTCACCCATGAGGACAACCAGGCAGTGGAGCAGGTTGCCCCACAAGGTTGTGCTGGCTCCATCCTTGAAGGTTTTGAAGGCCAAGCCCTGAGCAGCCTAGTGTGATCCCAGAGGTGGTTTGGCTTTGGGGTAGACATTTCTGGAGGTCCCTACCAGACTGAATCATTATCCCATGGCCCCATGATAAATGAAACACTTGGTTTACCTGGAATCCAGACACTAGGCAAGTCACTTACTACAGTTTCAAGATGGTAAGGGCAATCAATGATCAGCCGGGTACCACTCATCTCTCAGCATTGATTCAGTCCCTGCTTCCATGTCCCCAAGCTGGGAATGAGGAGGCAGCAGTGTGTTACCACACACCAGAAGATACCTGAAGGCATGAAAGAATACCTCCTTGGCTGGGTGGTTGAGCCCCACTGGCTTCTTTACTGCCATGCCACTGAAAAAGATCTTCCCCAAGGGGGACTGGGGGGAGGAAAAAGAGGAAAGAATGCTCCCCTGTCTTCCTTGTCTGTAAAGAGTGGGAAAGAAAGGTGCTTCACCCCATAATCATAGCTTGTGGGTAAGAGGGAATGTCCTTTAGTCTTTTCCTTTCTCAGCCACTTTTCTACAAAGCTGGGCACCTTGTCAATGTATTTTACATTTTAAAAGCTGTGAAAACCCACAAAGAGGGAGAAAATAATTGGAAAATAATCTCTGCTGCAAATTCCCCCCACATTCTGAGCACATTAATGTGTAAACATTCAAAAATATTAAACTAAGAGAAAACCCCAAGGAAAGGCTTATAGGAAAGGTATATAAAGGATCAATTATCTGCTTCCTTTTTATTATTTCTTGCAGAGGAGTGAGGAAACAGGAATACATCTATTTCTTTGAAGGGCAGGGTGGATACTATGCCATTGCTGTAAATCCAGTGTGTCAGACCCCTGTGTTTTGCTGTCTGGAGCTCAAGAAATATCTTTTATTCCCTTTATCAGTAAAAAAGCTGATTTTAGTACCAAATAAACTATTCCTAGGGTAGGGAGCACAGTGCAACCCCAGCAGAAAGCGCCTTTTATGTGGATTTCTGCATTCTAATCTAAACTCACATATCGGAGGTGATTTTGAACTCCTGTATCAGAGGATGGAGAGCAGTGAACATGGCTTTCTTTGTGCTCCTGGTTTTCAGGCAAGGTACTAGTTTGGTTTAGATTTGAGACATCTGAAGAAAGGGTTTTCCAAGGCTTGAATAGGATCTATCATCTTTTCTCCACTCTAGTGGTGCCTGGGGGCCCTTGAAGACATCCCAGAGCACAGGTCTGGCAGGTGCTCCTGCCATTGCTCCCCATCACCCTCCACCCCGACTTGAGCACATCAATGTAGGCTCTGCTTTTCACAGGCTCATTTGGAAGCAGCCGCAGAAATACCAAAATGTGACATTTCTCATCCAACGCCCCCTCCATGGGCACAGCTCCAAGGGGTATAAAACCATGGCCCCCAAACTGCCATGACAGCATCAGCTTTGTTAGACTGCTCAACACTCCCAACCACAAAAAATGGAAAACAAATCAACCTTGGTTTTCTGTTCAATTTTTTTGGCCTGGTAATTGAAAAGACAACACAGAAGGTCCTACATTCATGACTGTATTTCCAACTGGAACAGCAGTGACCTCAGCTTGTGGGGCCCAAGGAGGCACTCAGTGTTACCAGCTACTGGTGGAAATCATCTGCATTTTCAGGGAGACTGGCTTCTGGCTCCTGGCCCCCTCCACCTGCCTGCAGTACCAACCTGGTGCTCTCTGCAACTATTAAAGGGCAATTCACAAGTGGGAAACTTCTGACATGACAGAGGAGAGAAAAGGAGAAAATAGGTAATTGCAAGGGATTTAAATAACCATTCATTTGAATTTCTTTTCACTTCCAAGTGGCTTTGGACACTGCTGGCTGACAGATTGGCTTGTGCTGCAGCTGCATCCCTGCGGAGCAGATCCTGCTCCTCTGGGAAAGTCTGGCTGCTTTTTCACAACCAGCCATTCCAGGCATTTCTGTGCTTCATGCAGATGAGGGGAAGAGCAACTGTCTTTCCTTCCTCAGCAGCTCATGTTCCTTTTTTATTCTAGATTATTAAAATAAAATAGCATTTCCACCAGCTGTGGTAATCAGCTTGAGAAGCAGATGTTTCTTGAAGAAGATGGAAGCAGCTTAAATATCTATGATGGGCTGATTTCTAATTCCCTGACCAAAAGCTGGCATTATCTTCATGTAACTTTGAAGAGGATATGGTATTTTTCTCCCTGGGCAGGCAGCACTCTGCAATAAGCCTCCGAGCAGAGCTGAGTCTTTAAAAGAATTTATATTCCCTGAGGGAAAGTGCCTCTGGTTTATCTACTTTTTTTTGTTTTTAAAAAGTAATTTCACAGAATTAATTGATTATGGAAATTTTTTAAAGTGTTGAACATATTGGGTTTGGTGACCAATAGGAAATTACTGCAAATATTACAAGTTAACTTTCCTTACCTGTATATTTTGGTTTTCTGCTGGCTTCTAAGAACATCTGACCAACAGTGGGATCTAACGGCAAATGTAAATAATATGTTGCAATCTCATTACAATAAAAAAAAACATGTCAAGCTAACACTTTTATGAAAAAAACCAACAACCTATATGTATATGGAAGTTTTAACGAAAAACATCTTTGGGATTTATATGTTATGAATTTATTTTCTTTTGCAGAAGTAGTGTGTGTTGCCTCCATCAAACACTGCCAAGCTTGTTCTCAGCATTGCTTTCTGGCAACATAAATCCCTCTCTGTGAGGGCTGAATCCCATTTGATCCATCTCCGTTACACCATGAAGTGGAATGATCTCTAGTTATGAAGCCGAACTTAAATAAAAAGAAAGGGCATTTGTTGTTTTGTAACCAATTTAAGTACACACGTGCATAATGGGAAAAAAGGCTACTGTGAAAGAGGGTGTATAACAGCCAGATACAGCTGGATAGCATCTCTTCTTCCCATCTGGATTTATCCCAGTACTGTCTGCATTATGGCAGTGAAGGTGATGGAGTTGCCCAACTTCGAGAGCCTGGCTTTCTGGCTCAGGACCAGCACAGGCGTTATTCATCGCTCTGAAGTAATTAGGAGAGCCCTCTGTCCCCAGGGATCGTGGTGGCTGGCTGCCCTGCAGAGCAAGTCACTGTTATTCCACCACATCTGAAAATGTCTCAGGTGTGCACTGTGTGATTAATAGCACCTAGAGATGGCCAACAATTTTATAATATGAAATGGGAAAAAAATCAACCTCCACTGCCACTTTTTCTATGTTTTATTGGAGGGACTGCTGCTCTTTGTCTGGCTACCTGCTTCAGCTCTGGGCTCATTCAGTGTTCCAGGGAGATGGGACCCATTCTCTCTCCCTAGTACATCCCCCTCTCTGTGTCCCCCCAGGAGTTCCCCACCACGCTGCTTGCAGTGTGTGCTCAGCCATTGCCACAAGAAAACATTGGATTGCAGCAGTATGGGCAGCTCCTGGGCTCAGGGGCAGTCAGGCAGGAAGGGAATGCAGACAGGAAACCATGCAGCCCTATGGGCTGACAGGAGCTGCTCCTGGTTGCTCTGCCAGCGCTGAGTGACAGCAGTGCCCGCAGCTTGTCTACTGGGATGAGGGGACTGCATGCCCAGGATTCCATCAGCGACCCCCAATGTCTGCCTCCAGCCTCCAGAAGAGGTGGTGGAAAGCAATTTTATTTCACGCTTGTATACACTGGTTTGGTGGTTTTTTCCACCTTTGTTTTTTGTACAAGACATATGCAGCTTCCATATGGATATGGCAATGGGTTGCAGGATGCTGTTTAGCTGGAAAGCTGCAGCTTAACATTTTCTCAGAAAAAAACCTTCTGCAAACCCATCAGACTCTTCTCTGCCCTCTGTCCTGGTGTCCCAAAGACTAAGCAGTCAGTCTCAAGATCTCCAGAATTATCTCTAGAGCCTTGGCCCAGGGTCCCTAAACCATCACTGTGCCTGTGTGGGAATGGCACCCACTGGTGCTGGTCCCCTGATCTCCCCAAGCAGAGTTGCTACTGCAGTGTAGTGAAGACACCAAGGCTCAGATACCTGGCTCTGAGTCCCCTTTGCCACCCTGTCCATATATCTGGGAGGTAGTGCTGTTACTCATCCTCTCAATCCACCCATAAAGTACTGAGATAAGCTAAGCTAAGCTGCCAAACATGATGAATTCTGCAAGTGCTCACTCTGCACTGAGTGAGCTGTCTCTTCTAAATTCATCTGGGCAAGAGAAAGACTTTCCTCAGTCCTTTTGTTTCTGAGGCTGCAGTACCAAATGCTACAGGGGACTAGGAAATATTTTTTTCTTAGTGCATACAGTGCGTTTCTTTGGACTGAACTTTCCCCATTCAAATGCAGCCTGGCAAGTACATTAAAAGAAGAAGAAAAAAACCCCCAAAAACCGCAATGCAAAATACTCCCCTGCACACAAAGTCCTTCCCCAGAGAGCAGAGGAGAGAAAGAACAAACCACATGTGACAGATGTTAGTCACGTCGCCAAATGCACCGCTGGCAGGAGCCAAGGCAAAAGGGCAGTGGGGGATCCCCTACAATATTGCTGCCTTAGTGGTTTCAGATTTCAGGCAAAGATGCTATTCCATATTGTTGGTTTATATACAACTTGCAATTGTTTTTATTTTGGCTGTTATGATCAAGGAAACTTGATTTTACAGATTATAAAGATACTATTTATTTACAGAAAACCCATTTTTTAAATAGCAATTAATCATTTTACGGAGCAATGTGCAGTCATTTATATTTTGGTTGTTTACATTGTGTGCCATACAGGGCTAGCAATTTCCTAACTTGCATGATATTCTGTGCAAGGGTGTATTTTGGTTTTTGCTGCTGTGTCAGGCTAATGCCACTGTTGCTATGGCAATGGTGATGTTTGAGTCTGCTTTGTCACCTTTGTCCTGCTATTTTTTCTTTAAACACAAATTCATGCTGTGGAGGCCTGCAAAGCAGGCAGAGGGCTTGCTATGGGAGCTCAGCTCCATCTCTTGTTTATTTATTTATAATAGATTATAAAGCAGTATGGCAATTTCATAGTTGAATAAAGACTATAGCCAGCAGACCTCATCAGATCTGCTGAAGCCACCCTCCCATATAAATGTCACTGAGATATCCCTATATGGCACACTGGATAACCTGGTTGGAAGTACTGAAAGGCATCCCCTCTTATTTAGAAGATGCCCATAACTATCAGTCCAGCATTGTCCTGTACAGTTTCATCCAAAGTTTTAGAAATTCTCCACGGTTTAGAAAAAGTCTACCCTATTTTTCTCAGGTCCACCATGACCTCCAGCATTTTTTCAAGGTTGCTGTGTTTCCCGCTGTTCTGCCTGATCCCCAGATATCACCCTCAGGACCATGCTTTTCCTTCCCATTTGCCTGCAGTAAAACACATTTTGCTTGTCTGGGTGCAGCTAGCTGTGTGATTCATCTAGTCTTTCTGCTTTATTTACCCTCTGCCTTTCTTCATGTGTTTTATCAGCAGTGATTTCATATTTATTTCCACATCACTAACAAAGATGCTGGGGAGTGGCTGCATGTGTCTCTCTAAAAAGCTCCAGCAGTGACTTCTACACCTGAGAATATGTCTATTTTCTTTCCCCACCATGTCACTCCAGACTGGCATTTTCCCAGCATAACAAACTGTATCAAACAAGGAGTGAGGCACAGGTTCTTCAGCCAGCACTGTTAGGATTGTTGAGTTTAAGCTATTTTAAAATGGGAATCTATAGTGGAGTTACTGCACACTGTCCCTGACTGCTGGTGGATTTATAACACCTAGTACAGCATTCCCAGCTTGGACTTGGATTTATCATGCTTGTGAAGCAAATTGGTCCCTTGTTTTATTTCTGGAAAAAGAAAGGACAAAAGGTGAAGGTCAGCTGGACTGCTCAGTTGCCCCAAGTACCTGGCACATACATTTCCCTTCTACAGGATTGGGGCAGCACAGCTGGAGGGAAGTAAACCAGAGCTTGCAATCCTTCCCAGGCTTCCCAAACACTGTGTGAGCCTGTGCTCTGAAAAATTACATTTTTATTCCATTTTGAGGAAAGAGCAGACCCTGGTTCCCCTTGCGGGCAGGAGGAGGGGATGTTTCAGCAGTGGGTTTGTGCCTGGGCAGCTGTGCCAGCCTGCACACAGCTCGGGGTGGCTGCAGGCTGCAATTTGCCTCCAGTGTCAGGGGCATGAGTAGCTCTACAGGTGCAACCAACATCACCCATACTCTCCCTGAGCCAGTGTTAGAAGTCATGAAGCTCTAATTCACCTTAAGCTTTGTTTTGTGCCAGGAATTGCCAGTGTTTTCTTCTGACCCTTGTGGGCTTCCCAGCCATGGGGCCTTCCTGTTGACATAATTTCTTGCCCTGGCTCTGTGTGCCACACTATGGGAGCAGGTAACAGTGAGGGCATGGCAATTACACAAGGTGGCCATGGTGCTGCAGCCCACTGTTGGCTATGTGCTTCCTAATAAACCTCCTTTGTCCTTGTGGTTCCTTGCCTCTCAAAATACAGTGGGGGAGAATGACTTTCTGGGAGAGGGTCAGGGTCCGGGGTGTCCTACCCATACTACATACCAGTGGTACTGAGCTGATTATAAAAGAGCGTTTATCATTCCTGAGCCATTCATTTGAGGCAAATTGAACATGGCAATTACCCTCAAGGTGCCCAGGGACCATCCGTGGTCTCTCGTGTGCAAATGATACGATGAAACTGTTTTGGAAAGCAGAAGAATAAAGCAAGTATTTATGTCCCTCACTATCTCGATGCTTTCTCGCTATCTCCAGGTGGTGTGGCTTTGATGTTTGCTACACATGCAGCAGCAGCACTGGCGGTGCTTGCTTTTATAGCACCAATACAATATTAACTGAAGTAATTTAAGATAGCCTGTAAAGAAGTCTTGAGCAACTGGCTGAGTCCGGAGATACAGATACCATTGCTGCCTGACATTTCGTCCTAATGGGATCGAGGCCATGGTCTGCAATCCTCCCTGCCTCTTCCTAAAATGGTCAGCAGTTTTTAAACAGTGTTTTTTCCTCAGGGACTCATAAAATCACCTTTTAAGAAAAGGAAAGGCACAAATCATCATGAAGTTCTGATTTCCAGTAGTTTCTGGTTTTCCTAAAGCTTTCATGAGAACTGAAGGAAAACAAGGGTTTGAACAGAAGCAGACCCTGCTTTTTCAAAAGTGTGGAAACCAGGCAATGGTGGAAAATAAAAGAAAAAAAAAAATTAAAAAAAATCACTCTAAGTCATTACTTATATCACTGCATAAATGCCAAATATATCAACTATGTTTTGTGTTCTTTGTTGTTTCTGGATAAATGCCAGGATCATTAATACTAGAGCTACTGACACTGCAGCAGCTTTATTAGACTCAGGTCTGCCTGCACGTGAAAATGAAGATCAACTTTAAGGAAAGGAATGGGAAAAAAAATTTCTTAAATCCCCCAGATTTTGAGATTTTTTTGCCTAACACATTTGTAGCTGTGCCCTGGTACAGCAGAATTAGTGGAGAACTCAGTTTCTCTAGGTGGTTTGCTGAGGACACTGAGCACCATCAGCAAGTAGAGCTTTCCAGCCTGGCAAGGTGCATGGGACAAGAGAAGGTGGCAGGGATGGCCATGCTGGGGGACATTTCCACCACTCCTGCTGCAGCTGGTCACTCACTCTTGGCATCAGGTCACACTCTGAAAAGTCCTCCTAGGCTGCCCCTCCCTGGAAGGGTGGCTGCGGTTGGAGGAGCCAGCCATGCTGCTGGCAAACCACACAGCCATCAGCCAGAATCCTTTCCTTCAGAATGCCTTTGTGCTTGTTTTTCACATCCAGGAAGAAGTAACTCAAGTTTACTATTTATTTCAGTTATTCTTCCCTTGCAAATCAAACGAAAAAGGACAACAATGTTATTTCACTCTATTTGCTTCCTTAATGTTGAAGTCATTCCTGCTGCAGTTTTCCTGGCTTGCAATGATTGACAGTGTACAGAACAGCTACCTGACAAGTAGGCAAGATCTTTCTCCTGGAGCTTAGATCTGGTGTTGTCTGCTTCCCTTTGCTTTTTGTTTGTGGTATTTATTTATTTTTTCTTTACTACTTTTCAGAAGGGTACGACACTGTTTTGTTCCTTTCTCCTCTTCTCCTCCTCCAAAGATGGACTGAAACTTGACCTTCTGATTGTTCATCCCAGACGCTCTCAAGAAAGCTCTGAGTGGTAAATGAGGTTCCAAATGCAGGAAAAGATTACTGTATTTTTCTTTTCCTTTTTAAAACCTTGAATAGATGAAAATAGATGGTAATCAACAAACCTGTGGCTAGAGGAAAAATCCCTTTAACTCACATTTTACTTCAATTACATTCAGGACAAAGAAACACATTGCACCATGTGCATGAATAGATGCTTTATTATTCAAAACAAGCTTCAAAGAGCATTACGTCCCCTATAGAAAATATGCAATCAGTGTTTAATTCAATGGTAGGATGCAAATTTAAATTCCCATAAGGGGAAGACTGTTAATGCCATTTAAATTGGTTGTAAATTACAGATAATACGCTTGAGACCCGAATACAGATTAGGAGAGTGTTGCTTTATGAATCCAGCCCTACTTTGAACTTATTGAGTATTTATTTATGGACCTGCATAAGACAATGCAGGCTTGTTTACACCTATATAGTCATATCATCTGACACAACACAAAAAAACTCATTTTGTTTTTAAAATACAGAACCTGTTAGCTCCAGTTTGATGGGGATTGGTTGTTGGAAATGCTTTTTGGTTGCAACCATGTCTGTTCTTCTCTTTCTGCTCCAGTGTCACGTGTTTATACATCTTATGAATCACACAGAAATTAGCCCAGAGGAATCACCATTTCTCTATTTTATTAACAGCTGAGGGAAAGTCCTGGCTTGTAACCCATCAGTTAGCATGTGCTTGGGACAGCAGCCCCTTGCAGGGCTCAGAGGCTGCTGCCGCCTTTGCTGGGGTTGGTACCTTGGTTGTTTCACCATATCAAGTCTGATGTGTCCCTCCCCATGGCCACAACTGCCATGGAAGGAGCCTGTGCTCTTGGTCAGACTTTTTATGGCAGTTTTTATTTCCAGAGAAAGCAAAATTCTGTGCCTTCATCCTTTGTGCACCAAAACGATCATTTAAAACAACCAACAGACTTTAAGACCAGAGTGTTTCAAACAAGCTGTGTGTCTCATGTAGCACCACGTCTGTTTGCTGTTACTCTCCTCGTGTATTTTGTGCCTATTCTTTGTATAAGACAACAACTTTTAGAAGTGAGATTTTTTTATTTTGTGAAAGGCAATGAACTAGTCATTTGAGAAGCAACTCTTCCAACCACTGATGGTACAAATGAGCCCTAGTAGTATAAATGCCACTCTAGCAATGTTTGTCTGGGCTGCGTCATGAGAAATTTTGGAGCACATTTCTTCAGGTCCAAAGCACATGTTGTATGTCCCCAGCTGCATCAATATTACATCAACACATTACTAACTCTGTAAAATTATTTTGTATTGCAAAAGCACCACACTTTGTGGTTAATTTCTTACAAGGCAATAGAGCTTATCTACTCAGAGCCATGGAAGTGTGGCCATTGACCACAAACACTGTTTTATCTTAAACTTCTCCTGTGAATACTAACCAGATCATGCTGCTGCAGCCTGTACTGGGAGAGCACATGGATCTTTCCTGGAACTTTCCAAGTCCTCCTGACCCCTGCTAAGTCCTGGACACCAGTAAGTGGATGCAGTGTAAGGGTAATGTTCTCACAGAAAGATAATTCCGTTGTATGCAAGGATTATACCATTTCTCTGTTTCTACTTGTTCAGGTGCTCTTGAAACCTGTTTGTTGCTCTGGCTAAGTCATTATACTGGAAGCAACATATTCCATACTTTATCTCAAATGACTTCCGGGTCTGCTTTAGGGTCACAAATTTCCAGAATACAATCCCCCATGTTACACTCCTGATCTATTCAATTTATTTCTAAATTTGTAACTGTACCTACTCCTACATGAAAAAACGCATGTGGTTTACATCAGCCATTGTCACCATAGAAGCAAGTCTTTCTGTCCAGGTTACAAAGCCTATATTACATAGCATTGGATCAAGAACAGGCACCCATTGGACTCCAAAAACCACTCTCTATGGGATTACACTTCCCTGATTCCAAATTTTTCAGTCTCTTAGTTCATGTTAATAATTATTTGAATGAGAGCTGCACTGGTTTTGTTTAGTGCTCTTTTCTCCCCAAACACAAAAATGTAGGTACTTATGGCAATACCATCTTTTGTAACCTACAGACTCGAGATTTTGTTAAAAACTTGCTATCAAGTATACTTGACAAAATATATTTGGTTCCATAATACATTATGTTTTCTATAAAGGGATGTTGGTTGGCTTTACTAATGCTATCATCTTCCCATTTTTTAATGGATTGCATCCCCAGTCAGCCTTTCCCTGGGCTATGCCTGGGATCAATGCCAAGATAACTGGTTCAGTGTCTCCTGCATCATTCCCTTGGCTATCTAAAATATTGGCCCAAAACATGCTCTTAAGGCCCTCTTGTTTGTCTTCTTATTTGCTTTTTATTCCCTTCTCCCACTTCCATTTTTTGGGGATTTTCCCAGGGCTTAAGATTTGGTTCAGAGGACTTCTCTGCTGGCTTTTGTGTTACTCTTGGGTACAAGTTACTTAGGCCTGTAGATTTTAAATAGTTACAGATTTTGAATAACCACAGGCTAGGATCTCAGACCCGTATATGTTATATAGAGACAATAACTCTCTGATGAAGTTTAGACACAGATCTAGGTTTCATGCTGGACTCTTCCAGCACATCCAGTGGGCCAGTTTAGCCTTTGCTTCATACTTTTCCTGGTGGTTTGTACCAGTTCAATGTGGGCATACACACATTGCTGAAAGAGTTTGACATGTACCACTGCACTTTCAGTGCTACCTTCTGGAACCTGACTGTGCTCTGATTGAAGTGATTTTGTTTTCAAATGGGCATCATTAGCATTACAAGCAGGCTCTGAATTTTAGGATGCAAGTTCTGAAGTTTCCTGCAACCACTAAGGACTAAATGTCCTAGGTTCCTCTGTAGTATGAAGAGTTTAAACTGTTTCATTGATAAGAAATGCTTATGTGTATTTTCATTTCCATCTCCACATCATGGTCAAAAGTGAACATCACTGCAAGAGGAAGACAGCAGAGTCTTGTCCAACATGCATATGCTAAGGTTTGACCTTGGCATACAATGGGCTTGATTCTGCACTGGGTTACTTTGTTTTGCACTGCAGGAGATACACAGCACTTTTTTGCCTCGAGGTGCCAGAATTATTTTCCCCAAAATCTGGAAACTTCAATATTATAGTCTTACACTATATGGTCTTACAGTCATTATTAATTGTCTTATTTAATTAAAGCCTCACAGAAGAAAGGCTGATAGACAGACAACTGTGTCACGGTAGGATTGCTCCCAGACATGACAGAAATGAGTCTCCCTTTGTCCCTCACCCTGCACACCTACCCCTGTCACCTCCTTTAATCATGCTATTCCTAGAATAATTAAAGGAATTTCCTCCTGAGCCTTGTCAGCTGCAGATATCAATTTGCAGACTCCATTTGACCGATGATTTAACACATCTTCAGAATGAAACTGGGGGTATGCCTCCAGGCTCCTGCGAGTGCTGCTGCTCCCATCCTTCTCAGGTCATGCAGGTGTGTCCATCCCATCCCCAGGTCCTCTCTCACTGACATGCATCCACTGCTGTGGAGCAGAGTGGAGCTTCCCACAGAAGGCCATGTCCTACAGATGGAACAGACCTCAGCAGTGTGGGTCAGGGAGGGGTTAAGGAAGAGCTTAAAACCTCCTTGGATGCACCACCTGGCAGCCTATTTCACTGCGCACAGGGCTGTCTAGTGTTTATGACTTCATACAGAAAGCCAAGTTTGCTCTTCGAGTTTCTGTATAAAATAGTGTGATACCAAGCATCTAATGTGAAGAGACTTTGGGCTATATTCATAAATGCTTCAGTGAATCCGTAAAGACATAATAAATTATTGCCTCAGAAGTATCTTCATTCACCTGCTCCAGGCAAATGGGAAAAGGACAATCAATTTTTCTTTTTGAAATGCCAGAAATCCTGAACTTATGAAATTTCCTGACAGTCCCTACATTTGCACTGGGATTTTATGAGGTTGTATCATTTGACCTTCCCCCTTTCAGAGTTCAAGCAAGTTGAAAAAAAGGATTTGTAATAAATATAGCCGCAGATGGATTTAAGCACGTTCCAGAAAATGGAACATTTTCTGAAGGCAGTTCATTCTGAATTTTCAGTGAAGGAATTGATAACATTTCCCATTGAAATGGAAATTAAATGGAGTTCAGAGTGACAAAGTTTTGTTCTGTAAAAGCATGTAATTCTGAGCCAGCATCTTAATAAAGCTTTCAACATGAGATAACAGGAAACTTTTCTTTATTTGTTTGTTTTCTATTAAGAGCAGGGATTTAAGGAAGAAGGAGGGAAGGTGGTGGTGGTACTGCCACAATGATCACCTGCAAGCTGGCCATCACTCCTCAATGCTACAGCCATCTGCAGCTCAGAGCAGATTGTGTGGCCATTAGTCATAGCAAAGCATGGACTCTTGTCTTCAATGTCCTTTAGCTCTTGAAGCTCCTTCCTTCTGTTCTTGGTCTGCATTTCTCTTCTGGAATGTGTTTCCCCCTCAGCCACTACCATATATCCCCCCATGCATAGGAAAGTCCTTCAGATTTTACAAATCCCATCTTTCCCTTTTCTTTAAATTTCTTTGAAAACTTTCCTTAGCCACCATGTGTACAAATGTCTCACACCTGGGGCTGGTTAGGAAAATAAAAGCTGTGACTTCTGGCTTTCTGCAAACCTTCTTTATTTTATTGTTTCTCCACTTTCCCAACCCAGCTTTAAGTCAATTTTGCCCACCTCTTGCACACTGTGAACATGTAGATTTCCTGGTGAGGGGAGTCTCCTTTTTGCAACCCACCTGCAAGACACCCTGCACAGAGCCTTAGCTATCAGGTCTCCTGGCTGCAGGCACTGAGCTGACTGGGAATTTGCACAGCGTATTCCTCTTCACTCCCATTATGGAATCAGACCAAGTGACCTGTCAGTGTGTTGTGCCACTTCACCTTTTGCAGGCAAGCTCTCAGCAGTCAGCTAAATATCCAACTTTTTGCAAGGTTCTGTTGCTGCTAATGTTGCTCACAACTACCACTTTGTGCTTTGGTTGTGATTTTCAAAACACTAGGTGCTTCACGGAAAAGCCAAAATTTGGTCACTGAAGTGAATCCAAGCAGTCTGACATCACACAGCCCCTTTCAAATATCATTCTGAGGTGGGCACAGCTCCAGCTGCCTACCCCTATTTCAATGAAAATCGATGGGTCAAAACACTTTTAGGTGTCTCTATCAACAGTACTGTGTGCTAGTAAATAAATCCTAGTTTATAAAACTGGCTTGTCAGTACAAGGAAGAGGGAAGCCCTTTTCCCTCTGTGTTTTATCCCTGTCCCTAAATATGCAGCACACATCACATATATGGAGGTGAGACCTCAGTGATAAATTGCAGAGCAATGTGTTAAATGAATGTGTATTGCAGCCCCAACAGCTTCCCCTACCCTCTGACTTTTATCCTATCTCTCAGGATTTGCTCTAACATCCCTCTGAACAATCACCATTTAAAAACAGAAAACCAAACCAGAAAGGCCACCATCACCTAAAAAATCCAACTCAGCCACCTGCTACAGGGATTTTTTTCTTTCATCCACACAAGAATTACCACAGAACACTACACGGCCAGATGCTGAGATGAGCAACTGGACCAGTTACCAGTTTCTTTACATATAGCATCACCATGACCCTGAGGCTTTTATCTTGCAGCCATACAGAGAAATGCAAACAGGGAGCAAAGAACTGCTGTTTGGATGTGGCAGCCTTTCACCACAAGCATGGCACAAGATGGGAAAGCAGAGAATCAGACTATGCAATGTTCAAATTTAATCTTTCTGGGAGAGAAATGAAAGGGCCGTGGCACTGGGAAAGAGAGCTTTCCTGTTTCCTAGTGACACTCCATTTAGATCTGGAAGAGCTCCCAGAAAGGACTTTAAGTATGAGAGACCTTTGTTTTTGAAAACACATTTTTGGCTCATTTCAGAGGGGTTTTATGGTTTTCTGCGGGCATGGATAACTGGATTCGTGACAAGTCCTTTTGTATCCTTTACCAGCAAAAGGATACAGAAACTGTCACAGTACTTTAAAGTTTCCAAGCTTGCATTGCTCATTTTTGTCTAATGTGTTTGATCTATGTAGCATCACCATTATCTGGTGTATGCACATTTTCTCTACATTAATGTAGCACAATCCACATCATTTACTTGGGTGAAGTCAAATTGAATCAATATTTTTCTTCTCTTATGAAGAGCTCTTTTACATCCTTGTCATGGTCTAACCCCAGCCAGCAACCAAGCACCATGCAGCCGCTCACTCCTCAACTAGCAGGATCAGGGAGAGAACTGGAAGTGTAAAAGGCAGAAAACCTGTGGGTTGTCTAATAGAGAAAGCAAAAACCATGTACACAACCAAAGAAAAACAAAGAATAAGTTTACTGCTTCCCAAGGACAGGCACATGTTCAGCCATTTTCAGGAGAGCAGGGTCCTATCACACGTAATGGTGACTTGAGAAGACAAACACCATCATTCCAAATGTCCCTCCCTTCTTACTTCTTCCCCCCAGCTTTATAGACTGAGCATCATGTCATATGGTCTGGAATATCCCTTTGGTCATTTTAGTTCACCTGTTCTGGCTGTGTCTCCTCCCAACCTCCCTGCTACCCCAACTTCCTTGCTAGTGTGGCAGTATGAAAAGCAGAAAAGGCCTTGGCTTTGTGCAAGCCCTGCTCAGCAGTAACAAAAACGTCTCTGTATTATCACCTCTATGTTCAGCACAAATCCAAACCACAGCCCCATACCAGCCACTGTGAAGAAAGGTAACTCTATCCCAGCCAAAACCAGCATGCTCCTGCATTAGACCCCACTGCTCCCAGGATCAGGAAGTCTCAGAGGCCGTGATGTGTCATTCACAACAACCATGAAGAATCAGGTAGCAGTGAATTTGTAGCAATATAGCTAAATATCACAACATTTAGGTGTGTACCACTATTAATTCCAAGAAACAGCAATGACCTATAATGCAAATGATATGTTGCACGAACCTATTGGAGCTGACATCATCTCTTACAAGTGATGGTGCACGTAGGCTTTTGTCAATTATTTCTATCCCCATTCCACCTAAACATAGTCCAAGAGGGCACTTGACCCTCACAGCCAAGGCATGGAGCATAATTCAACAGAGAGGCTGATGAGCCTTTGACACTGTTTTCCACAAAATTCTCCTGGAGAAATTGGCTGCTCATGCCATGCATGTGTGTACTGGATGGAATCTGGACAAACTGGATCAGGGGGTCACTGCCAATTGTATGAGATTCAAGTACTGGTTGTTGTACTTGGGTCACAACAATTCCATGCAATGCTACAGTCTTGAGCCAGAGTGCCTGGAAAACTGTCTGGTGGAAAAGGACCTCGAGTATTGGTCAACAGCTGGCTGAACATGAGCTAGCACGGGCCCAGGTGGCCAAGAAGGCCAGTGGCATCCTGGCTTGTGTCAGAAACAGTCTGGCCAGCAGGACCAGGGAGGTGATTGTCCCCCTGTGCACTGGTGAGGCCACATCTCAAGTACAGTGTTCACTTCTGGGCCACTCACTGCAAGAAAAACATTGAAGTCCTGGAGCATATCCAGGGAAGGGTAACAGACCTGTTAAAGGGTCTGGAGTACAAGTCTTACGTGGAGTGGCTGAGGGAGCTGGGGGTGTTTGGGCTAGAGAAGGAGAGGCTCAGGTGGACGTTATCAATCTGTACAACTACCTGAAAAGAGGTTGCAGCCAGGCTGGGAGGTGGTCTCTTCTCCCAAGGAACATGTGATAGGATGACAGGAAATGGTCTCAAACTGCACCAGGGGAGGTTTAGATTGAAAATTAGGAAAAATTTCTTTAGGAAAAAGGTTGTCAAGTATTGGAACAGGATGCCCCATGGAAGTGGTTGAGTCACCATCCCTGAAAATACATAAAAGATGCGTAGATGTGGCACTCAGGGACATGGTTTAGTGGTGGACTTGGCAGTGCTGGGTTAAGGCTTGGTCTTGCTGATCTTAAAGGTCTTTTCCAAGTTAAATGATTCTATAATTCTATGATTCTGTGACAGCATGATGATGGCCGTGGTCTGAAGTCACATTCAGGCTGGCACTGGGATGGACATTTGAGGTTTATTTCCCTGGTATGGTCCAAAGAGAACTGGAGTCATGTGATTTCCTTAGTGCTGGGGACTTTTTTGTCCTTGGAGAGGGGTGAGATATACTTCAAACATCTTTAATAAAAGAAAATGAGGATAAGCCATTCTCCAGGCAAGAGTTGTAAATACCACTGTGTATATTGGCTTTTAAAAAGGAGACATTAGCCAGAATACCTCAGACTGTGTAATTTAGTGTCTTTTATCATTTCATCTTCCAGTTATGGTACCAAAAGAAGTGATGTCTAGAAGATAAATTTCATATGCAGAAGAAAATCCCTCACTTAAAATACATTTTGATACTTCAATGGTGTAATAGAAAGGCCAGTTTTATTATTTTTCAAAAAATGGACTAAAAACTCAGTACCTCCTGAAAAATGGCTAAGTTTTTGAAAATCACCTAATCTTTTACGAGCTTCAGATTTTTCCCTTCTTCAGCATCATAGGTAAAAAAGTTATTGTAGTCTGAGAATCCCAGTATATTTTTCATGACACAGTGGTGTGCAGCAATGGGTCAAGCAGTGGGTTGTTAAACATAGACTACAGTAATGTCTATTTCCCAGTAGAATGGAGGATGCAGACTTTACAAGTTACTGAGGTGAAATTATAACAATGACTTTGACTGGTCTTGAAGCTTTTGTACTGAAGCAGATGTTCATGCTTTACCTCCATGTGTGATACGGTTATTGAACAAAATTAAATGGCAAAACAGATGCAGTTGATATGTGATGTATGCAATTTGATGACCTTAGGAGGAAAGGAGGAAATCAGACTTCACAACTGTTAGTGGTTTGCTCATTGCTTGTGAAAGGTCAAGACCAACAGGTGAAAAAGATTGGGAGATTATATTGAAAACAGGGTCGTTTGAATGAAAGAAACATGTAGTCCCTGCCATGCACTCTATAGACAACCTGTAATTAGCCAAACAGAAACCTGTTTTTCACATGGCACGTAGGCAGCAGACTGTCACAGAAAACAAGTACTATGGCAGCTCTGCATTAGTATTTCACCTAAAGAAAACACAGAATTAAGCCAGAAGAAAGGTACATGGTAGATTAACCCTCTCTTAGACACAAGAAAAATTACCCCAGGGACTGACAACCTCGGCCATGTGTGTGTGTCCTGGAGGACAGCCAGATGTGCAGAGGCACAGTGAGTAAGGGTAAGGCCAACCAACATGACCCAGGAGGCACCCTGGGCATCCTGATTTTGGTAAGACTCTCAAGAATGATTGCTGAGGCACTGAAAAATCCTTTACCTTATGAAATACACTTGCTGAGGTGTGAGTGATAAATCACGCAGGGAGATATTTGTCCTTCTGATCTGCCATGCAAATCACAATAGAATGGCAGGAATGCAGTGTTTGCTTGGCTGCAGAGCATGAAGGAGACTCAGTCCTCCATGTGTCCTAACACCATGGGCCAGACCCCATTTCCTTTTCACTATCCCATCTGGTTAGGTGCCAGTGCTGCAGGCATCATTTGCCTTTGCTACCAGAAGCCAGTAGGACTGGCTAGCAGTAAGACTGTATATGCCCTGACTGATTCTGTGCTGGCATCTCTCCTCGCTCTTGATCCATCCTGGTTGGCACCCTAGATGCCACAGCAGACTGACCTGTGCATCAGCTTATTGGTGTCAGGTCCCTGAACCACAGAGGAGAATTTTGAAACATGCATGAACATATCCCTTATTCATACAGTGTAAGTGGCCTGAGCGCTTCAGTCCCTAGTCCCTGTATCACACCTGCAGGATAGATCATGCCTTGGATAGTCTGTGTGTATGTGTGTGTGTGTTTGTGTACACAGGGGAGGAAGCTGAGTGAAAAGAACAAATTTCTGAGCTTTGTGCTCCAGTCTGAGACATACAGAATTCATGGAAAAATCATGAGAAGTTAGTCCAGAGATAAAATTCCCCACCGGAAGGTGTAACCAGAACTATACAGCATCACCTGGACTATGTCTCACCTACACATGGGACAACAGCATCGCTATTTTCCTAGCTCCTCTGGAAACACCTTTCCTCCCTCCTCTTTGAACAGCATTAGCACTTCATATCAATGACACACAGCCATCCTGTGCCTGATGGACCCACAGCCGTGCCGTGCCTGACAGACCCTCCAAGTCCCTGCCCTTTGTGTAGTTTCTGACACAGGAGCCTCCAGCTTGTGCCAGTAGTGCTTGTCCAGTCCCTGAAGGCGAGACCTGACATTCCTTACTATTGAATGTCATTTGCTTTCTATTATTCTGGCATTCAAGGTCATTCCGTTTTCTTGCATGGTCAAGTTCTGCACCCCGACCAGGGTCCTCATTCCTGCCAATAAGAATACATTTTTTGGGGAGTACTGTGAATGTTTGACTAACAGAATGCACCAGGAAATTACATCAATTCCCAGTGTGTCTCACAAATCCCACAGCATCACTTCTAGCCCACAGACCAATCAACTCACATTGTGCTTCTGGAACACTGGTCTACCACAAGGCAGTTTCTGCCCAAAAATGACTCTCTTGCAGCAACATCCGTGTGGAGCTTGTAAACAGGCAGTGGACACAGCTGATGAAGACCTCATCCTTTGTCCAGTTGAGGTGAAACAGATATTGTAGGCTTTAGGAGGGGTTTTCCCCAAGTATTTTCCAAAATAATATTGATGGATGGCTGTCAAAGCATCTTCCCCCTCCAACTGTACCCACATGTGCTGCACACAGAGATTGAGGTCCTTGCTTATAGCACCATTTCAGGGTCCATATGTGGGAATGCCAACACTTTGATCAGCCATCCTCAGCACAGGTGTAAAAATCCTGATTTAAGACTAATTATGGTAAAGTAATTATTTCAGAGCCAGGACAGCAGGCAGCCCCAATTAACTCTAAATAGGATATAAGTATATAGCATAAAGCCTTCTGTAGGGGGAATCTAAGCTAGAAGGGGCCAAGGAGAGTCCAGAAACAAGCAAAATAAATATGAATAAATAGGAATATTTTCAAGGAGAGGATTAGGGTTTGTTATTACTTCTCAGTTTTCAATAAACCTGACTCCTTGAAAGATGGCAAGCAGAAGGTTGGGCTTTCTCCGCTCTGCTGCAGATGGGGAATGGCCTTGCAGTAGCCCCAGCCAAATAAAAAAAGTAATAAATTTCCTTCATCAGGTAATTTTCCAAAAGGTGGCTCAATCATTGTTAACAGCACCTATATTCTGGTAGCCGTGTCCACAGCTTTCCATGTTCAGCATGTTTTGTTTTCTTAACAGAAACACATCAGACAGCATTTCCTTCAGCTAACCAAAGGAAATCCTTCTTGATTTCTCCCTGGTTTATTCCAGTCACAGCTGTATAGTGTCTCATGTCTTTGGTTTCCTCCGAATCCATAGACCTGGGCTGCTGGGCAGTTGCATTTTCAAGAGCTAAACATAAAGATTTTCAAGAAGATTTCAGACTCATTAATGTTTTACAGTGTTATCTCAAAAAAAAAAAAAAGGCACTTTCCTCAAACATTTCAACTAACTTTCTGATTTTAATATACATTTGTCCCATGGGGTTTTCACCCATTAAGATAGATTAAGTGACTATTCTAATGTACAATAGCAGATTTTGCCCTGTGGTTTAGTGGCTGGCTGTGGTTGACTGATACCCAGCCCTCTGAATCCCTGCTGAGCATCTAAGCTCTATGAGCTGCAGTGAATGCATTTAATCTACATAAAAAAGAACACAAATTGCATGTTAGCCTTTTTGAGCCCAGTAATCAGTTTTACAGTTTACTTGGTATGCTTTTCTGCAGTCCTAGTGGCTCCAAAGAGGTTCCAAGGAGTCTTCCTTTTTTTTTTTTCTACCCATCTCAAGTAGAAGAAAAGTGTTTGCATTTTGATTGTGCTCATTCCCTGACCCCTGTAATTTAACCATTGTTCATATTTAGTGCTGACTGGAGTCCTGTGGGGCAGCTGATAACAATAATTTGTAATAAAGCATATGCAGGCTCCATTTTTTTTATCCTTGTTTTCCCTAATAATGTGAAATTAAATTTATTAATTAAAACAGATGAAATAAAATAGGATTCCGGGGCTGCCAAAATACATGGATTATCCCAGCCTCACATTTAGGATGATTACAGTATTTGGCATGTATATAGAGCTTCGAAGCAGCATCGCAGTTAATCCTTACCCTCCCACCCCTCTGAAATATGTTGTCATTCCTCAGATTGCAGGTGAGGATGCCCAAGCAAAGGGGTTAACTCCAAAAGAACCCAAAGCCTGCACAGGCACGAGTTTGCTGCAGCACAGCCCCCCCTCCCTTCCCCTAAAGCATGATTTTGGATGATCGGGTGATGACCAGGGAAGCCTTCAGGTCTCCCGAGTTTTTGCAGGGTGGGGGATTTGGAGGTGATGTTCTGAAATGGTGCTTGGAGGTGGGCAGGGGGTTCAGTCAGAACACTCTGAGCCACGGGCACCAAGCACATCCTGACAGTCCTGTCGCAGTGGCATCATGTGAAGACCACGAGGTGCAAATTGAGTTGCTCGTTTGCCAGCTGCATCATGCAGATGAGGAGCTCATACCAAAATTATTATAATCCCAAACACATACCATGCTCTTTGGGACTCAGATAAAGAAGCAAAACTAAACCAACAGCTGGGGAAAAACATACAAAATACCCTTTAGATCAAATAGCTCTCTGGCAAAATGTTGTTTCAGCTAAATATTTTGTGCGTTAATGTTGGTACCAGTGCTGGCAGATGAGAAAATATTGTAATCTTCCATTTCTATTCAGTTCCATCTCAGGTCATTTTGATGGTTTTTTGTGTTGCTTTCATACACAAATACCCTTTTGTGTGTGAGTGAAAACAAAAAGGAAATTAAACACACCAAAACACGATGACTTGGCAGCTCTGCAATTTATTTTTGAGGGGCTCTGGATTTCCTGGGGCACTGCAGGATGCAGCTCTCCCTGCTAGGGCTCAGGGCTGCTCCTTCCACCTGCACTGCAAATTTGTGAATGGCAAAATCCTGGTTCCTGAGCAGCTCTGGTAGTGACAAAAGGAGTGTGTACAAGCTGGGGTTCAGACTGGACGTGGCAAGTTTTCTTGTTACGATTCACGGGCTGTAAAAGTCCTCTGCTGCTCTGTGGGAGTGAAGAGGCACTGGAATAGGTTGCCCAGAGATGCGGTGGATCTCTCATCCCTGGCAGCATTCGAGGCTACATTGGATGGGGCTCTGAGCAACCTGGCCTAGTGGAAAATGGCCTTGTCCATGGCAGGGGGGTTGGAACCAGGTGACCTTTAAAGTGCAACCCAAGCCTTTGACACAACAATTCTGTGATTCTTCAGTGAGCAGGCTGGTTGGAAGCCTCAGACCCCACACTGGCATAAAGAACTGATTGTGCCAAAAGGGTTGGGTTTACGCTGTTGGGGGGGGTGGGGGGGAATAAGGGGTAATCCTGAAACTGTGACACTCTGGCGTGTCTGCTGAGAAGGTCAAGAACAGGCAGCCAGTGGTGCCTTGCCACAAAAAGGGCTGTGAAGAAGGCACAGTCAAATCTGACTCAGCCTGGGTATTCCTCATGCGTCACAGGCTACCCAACATGGTGGAGAGACATGGGTTATCCTTGCTGAAAGGATGGTCATAAATCAGCCCATGATACAAGCTAATGAGGAGCACGATGAGGGGTGAGCAGATGAGGGTGGCTGATAGCAGACAAAGCTTATGTGGCTGGGAACATCTCGTATGGCTTGGACACTGGCTCATAACCTCTGCTGGCTGCAACAGATGAGGTTAAAAGGATCATCTCCTTATTCGTCCCAAAAATATGTACCTTCAGCAGACAGTAAATTCTGGCAGCTTGAGAGAGTGAGCTTTGCAGAAAGCCACGAGGACTTCAGACACAGATTGCATTTTTTTTACCTTACAGGAAATCTTCAGAACATCTGGAGTACAGCTATAAAATTTTGTTCTTTTATGTTTTAATTACATTTTGAGCTTTTCTCTTTAAAAAGAGCAAACTTCATGCTCAAAAATATACAGAAAATTAAAAGATCTACTGATAACTGTTTTGGTTAGTTGTCACTTGTAACTCAGTCTATTATAAATAATGGAAGAGGGAACATTAAAACATGAGTTCCAGCAATTTTCACCAAGAGTCCAACAAAGAAACAGACTATAGGTGTTGACAAGAATTGTTTAGCAGAGAATGATATTGCATAATGCAGAGCCTGTGAACATCAGCTTTACATAAACTTCTTCCATATGAGACGTTAATCAGGACAGAGAACTGAAGAATCTGAAAACAATCAACGTTTCTCCTTTCAAACCCCTAATGTTCAGTGTGAGGAGCTCATGGTATCCCTGTGTGGTGGGAATGCAGGAGGATGTGGGGTAGCCATGGGCTGATCAGAGGTGGGCACATCTGAGGTGTTTTGAGCCAGCCCTGGGCTGAGAGTCCTGCACTGCCCAGGCAGAGCCTGCAGAAGGAAGGGGCTTGCTTGGGGCAGAGGTGTGGGAGCCAGTGAAATGAACTTCTGAACTAGGGTAAATCAGACCTGAATGGACTTGGGATGGGTGTTTCAGTGGTAAACAGGACAAAAAGAAGGAGTAGAAAATGTCTGTGAGGTTTAAAAGAATAAGTGCAAGGGGGAAGGCAACAGCAAATGAGACAGAGCTGCAGATGTACACACACATCTTAGATAAATGGATGGATTACTATAGCTCCTACAAATTGACTCTGGTGATAAATGAAAATATTCATAAAGTTAATGTAATGGCTATATGCAAAATATGAGTGTATCTTCAAATATACTGGTATGAATATATTTCGTATGTCTATGACTATGTATGAAAATACATAAGCATGATTCGCGTACCTTTTGAAACAGAATTTGGAAGGAAGGATTAATTTTCAGAAACGTAAACAACTGCATTTGACAATTTTCAAGCAAGATTTCAATTTTTGCACTTTCAAATTACATTTTCATTGTTGTAAATGCAAAATGCATTTGGAAAAAAAAAAAAAGGCTGGTTGCCCTATTTACCTTTGTATAAAGATCTAGTGGTGAAATACAGTTTGATTGCAAAAATATATGCTGTTCCCAAGGGAACTGCTGCTTGAAAGGACTTACTAGCTGTGATTAGACCGATCAGATGATCATTTGCTCTCAGCTTAAGCTACTATGAAGCCAGAGAAAGTCAATTGGCTTGAAGAACCTGTGTTACAGTCCCCTGGTAAGCTTCTCTTCCATGGGTAAAAAGGACAAAAACAAAGTTGTCGTGACCAGAGCATTGCTTTTAGCTCAGAGCAGCACACCAGCTGAATTCAAGGGTCATATCAACCACTGTGGTTGATACCGCTTTCTGATGTACTCATGCCATGCCCATTTAAACTAGCACAGATTTCATCATTGTGGGGCACAGCAAGTTCTGAATTATAATGTCTCTCTTTTTTTGGTGCTAAACTGATCAATGTGATACCACCCTGGGAAGGCTCAGGGGGCCATGCCCAGATTCATTGATCCACTGTCAGTCTGATATCTCTGTCATCTCTACCCTCACCAGGGAAGGCCACTGGGCTGTGTGTACCCCATCTGCTCCCAGCAGGGATGCTACAGAGACTAGTGAGACCTCTCTCCTTCACTTTGTTCACAGCCTTCCCCACTGGGGCTGGACCTCTCTCTGCTTACACCATGTTACACTGGGCCAGATCTGCAGCACACAAGTTGGGAATCCACCATTAAGTGTAATACTCCAAATTACCGATACATTTTTCATGGGGTTTTTTGTTGTGTTTTGAGGGTTTTTTTGGTCCCCCTAAATGCTCTTGGACTATATTTGTGGAGGTTTTAAAATATTTTTTTTTCCTGCAAAATTAATCTGAAAGATAAATGCAAAGTCAAGCAATCTCTCTTTACTTAAACAAAGTCACTTGCACATATACTTTCACTCACCACCTCTTGGGGAGCTAATATTTATACATTGAATTTTAACTCCACTGTGCCCACTGCCCACCGTAAATGCCAGCACTACACTTACCCTTTCAAGCAAAATGGTATATTTGAGACTTTAAGAGAGCAAAGATAGAACAATCCCCAAACTGGAGTGTTTAATCCCACAAATAACCACACAGAGCCATGTGGGAGTGTCTTTGGAGAGCTGCATCTGTGCTCTGCAGAATGAAGCTCAGGAGCAGAAAAATAAGAGAAAATCTCTTGGTTGTGTGCCCAGCTTTCCCCTCCCACTCTTAGGACTGTCAACACATAACCCCAACCCATGATCTTACTCATATTGCATGGCCACAGACAAGTGCCTTGGCCCCTCTTGTCTTGTGCTCCTCATTGTTCTACATACCAGTTACTTCTGCCCCCCCAAAAAGGTCTAAACTAAGTTTTCCTTTCCTTGATCTTTGGCCAACACTCTCTGTCCTATTATAAATAATTCCCCACCTTTGTTTAAACTGTTAAACTGAAGGTATTTATTGCTTGTCATCATATTCCACAGGAGTTTCCTCTCTGCTAAATATAATGGTGATCTGTATTCACCCTGTAAGTTTTACCCTCCCATCTGTCTGTCCTTTCATCTGTTCCTCCTGACCTAATCCTGCAGACAAGTAACCCATCTTCATCCAACCAATGGGGAAAAGGAACTTGTCTGTGGAGAGATGGAGAAGGAAGGACACGGTGGTGGTGCAGAGGGCAGGCCTGTCATGCACATCTCACAGAGCCCACAGATCACCCCTGTTCTCAATTGAAGAGTAGAGCCTGATCCCATGTAACCCTGCTCCCAAACAAGGCTATTATACTCAAGCTGCAGGACAGTCAAATTTCATTATCCCTTCTGCAAAACATATGGAGGAAACAAAATGTTGGAGGATACTCCAGTGACAGCTAATGACATTACTGAAATTACTATAAATATCATCTTTAATCTAATCAAAAACAGTATATCAAAGACATTAAAGCTGCAGATGCTTACTGTGCCAGGGGGGAACCAAATGAAGCTTTACAGATGTGTCATACTGTGAAGTTATATTTGCATAATAGAAAATGAATGCTGGTTATATTTTGGATTTCTGATGCTTTTTAAGCCAGGGGGGATCTGGATGTTCCACTTAGTGAAGATTTTCTTAGGTAGCCCAAGTTTTGGGAAGACAAACAAATATATAAACTAGCTGCAGGCCTGACAAAAAAAAAATCCCAACAAATGGTCACTTTAGCCCTTGCTAATTATTACGTGGGCTACTTTGTCATGTACTTAATTAGCATAATTTCTCTTGAAAGCACATTTCACTGAACTGATGCCGACTGCAGGGTAAGAAACAACAAAGTAACATCAATCAGTTAATTAACTAGTTAACACATTTCCTTCCTTCTTAATTTCTGCTTTTGATTTTCATTTAGCTGCTCTTAGGATCTGAATTTTCAGGAGGTTTGTTTCTGGGCAACTGGAGGTAGTGATGGGTGAGAGGGACGCTACCAACATGATCTTCTTGGTATTATTTTGATATTGCAGGGAGAGGAAGCTTTTGTGCCCTCGTGGGGTCTATAACATCACGGTGAACACTTCTGGGAAATAAAATAACAGGTGTACATTTATTAAATACAGGCACAGTCCTGCTTACTGGTGGAGAAATGAGCAGAGACAGCACATCTCCCACTGCTGGGCTCAGGTTTCCCCTCCGGTGCACACAAGAGCAGTGGATGCTCCCAGACTTCAGCACAGAGCTGCTTCTTGTAATAGAATATTTCCAAAATGGCAGAGCTACAACAGCTTTGGGCTTCTACAAGCAAGAACCAAGACACACTGACCGACCTGGACGATGCACTGCTTCCCTCAGTGTGCTCTCCTACGACAACCAAGAGCACTGTATCGCTGGGGCTTTTGAAAGCTCATTAAATCAGGGAGTCAAATAATATTTTCACTTGACCTCATTTCAGGAGAAGGTACAGAGCTAAGAAAAGAAGAATCTGGTGGGGTTTTTTATCTTGCCTTAGGTTGTCTATTCCTCTATTTGATCACCCCACTCAGCCATGCCTCCCTCTGAAGGCTACTTAAACCTCAAAGATGCCTAAACTGTTCAGGTCTTCCAACTTCCCTCTTTAGTAAGATGAGAATGGCCCTTGTTTCTGGTAAAGCAATCCAGCTCTGTGTTATGTATGCATGATACTGGTGTAAAGGATCAGCCAAGTGTTTCCCAGGCTCCTTGTGTAGTTGTGTTACATGGAAGGAGGTGCAGATCCAACAGCAAGGTGCTTAGTCTCCCACCATCCAGCAATTTGGATGCAGATTTTAGTGTTGTCCTAAATGGACCATAGTGAGAATATGCATCATCAGGGCAGAAAAGGGTGATATGGTCCTGGTAACTCAGCAAGAGCATTGTGCAGGTCCATGGCCACCTCTGTGCTTATAAACCCCAGTAGCAGCATTGTACTGAGCAGAACAGCAGAGCTCTGACTTCACAGGATGGCTGAGGATGGATTTCACTAGACTGCACGCTAGATTTTACCTGGCATGAGGCCTGCATGCGGTCTCTCCTGAAAAAAAAATAAAAAGGGGATTTTGTCCTAAACGATTATGTGCTGGGATTTATTTAAACTGCAATTTGCATGAAGATATTCATTAAAAACCTTTTCCTCTTTCAGGAAAAGAAAGAGGTTTACTGGGAAAAGGATTTCTGTTTAGCCTTAATTTAAGTGGAAAATAATGTTTGTACTGTTGCATGCCAAATATATTAGAAGGATTTGAGATTATAATTTAGAGCAGATTAATGGCAGTTTCGTAATCTAATCTCCTGTTGAATTCTGATTTTATGAACCATCTTTCCTCCTTAGGCTTAGAAAGTCTTTGCATTTCTGTAAGCTCCAGCAGACTAAAAGAGTTCAGAGTTGAAGGCTCAATGAATTGAATTTGCCATGCAGCTCAATGCTAAGGCTCAAAAGCAGTACATAACTGTAGAGCGGAGTCTTTTATACACCAGAACATCTCCAGCTCCCTGATCCAGTGGCCAAATCCATCACAGGAATTTGCACCCCGGCTTCTGTGGGCCACTGCCCATGGGGTGCCATACGTTCCTCTCTCTTTTGCAATGGCTCTCAGCAGGAGTGCCTGCACAACTGTATTCAGATAATTCCCCAGAGGCAGGACTCACCAGTAATTTTACTTTTGAACATGGCTCATTTTCTCCACCTTCAGTGGACAAGGATGTCAAAAGGCAAGCCCTAGAAATGCAGGCCACATCTCATGGTGCTCCTGGGATCTCCCTCCTCTGCAGGCAGCCAAATTTCTCTCAGTGTCCATTTTCTCAGAGAGGATGGCAAGCAGAGATGTGATGATGTGGACCTTACAGAGACCCTTGGTATGTGACTCTGACCCTGCAGCATGGCCTGTGTGCTGGTTCTACTCTGTGCTTTAGAGGGATGCTGAGCGCGCTGTGCTCCATTAGGAGCAGATTTGAGGGGCAGAAGCACTGCCTCACACTGGGCTTTTTCAGCTGCGTGAGATGACATGAGCTGACTATGCCTCTTAAATGATGCTTTTAACTCAGCTCAACAGAAAATGTTGACAGACAGAACGTGGGTTTAGTACTTTGATACTTACAGGGAAAGACTGGGGAAGGAGGAAAGGGGTTCTCCAACTGTATAGAAGGGGAATATTTAAGGAATATGCAGCAGAAGAAGCAGTTGGCAACTGGTACGCCTAACCTACAAATGTCAGCTTTACAGAGTGAGTCAGTCTAAAAATAACCTCCAATTGTCTCCCAGCTACTCCAGCAGCACAGTGAAAGTGCAAGTGGTTGAGAAAAATCACCAGAGGGGGGAAGAAGGATTCTCTGTCTGCGTTTTTAGGGGTTGTTTTGTATTAAAAAAGCCCATGCTTCTAGAAATTTCTGACTAAAAAGCAAAGTAAATACCAGGCCATCAGAAGTCTAGATACAAGTTAACCTTGTTTAATTGTATTCACTCTATTTATTTTGCCTATATTTATTTTACATCTGAAAGGCAGCACAGGCTGAATTCTAGATATTCTGTGGAATGCTGTAAATACAAAACATGGATATCCTTGCAGAATTGCATGAGAACACAAGTCCCCCTCCCCCACCACCACAGACTAGACTCCCTTTCCATACTCAATATTTTAAATGAGGGTATTGAATATCTCTCTATATAATTTGTATACTTGCTTTTTTGGCAGTCTCCCTGCTCATTTACGCCTCATGAACTATTCCGTTCTCTTTTCAGTGATCGTTGAAATACAGTCTGTGTATGGCAGCATTAAAGTAATCCACGATAGTATTTCAGAATAATTTTTAATATATGATTCAGAAATCTGTAGATGCTCTTTTTTTTTTCTTTTTTTGTTTTTCCTTCCCTATCTGAAGCCACTGCTCTACAACAGGTGCACACCAGATCCAAGATGAACTAAGAGCCAGAATAATCCAACAACATTCCATCCTTATGCACTTCCATTTGGTAGAGCAAACAAAACAACAAATCCAACAGGAAAGATCTGAGACATGCGAATTTGTAAACAAACAAGCAAAACCACTGTTGAAAAACATAAAAACTAAATACCTCTCCAATGGTATACAGGATTGCTGCTTACCTACAAATGTTCCAGAGATGGAACATGCTGCCAGAGATTAGACGAGCTATTTCTCCTATTAATGCTACATAATTCTCTGATTTAAGGTCTCCCTTCCAGCTGGGAATGAAAATGCCATGAGGTCTCTCCACTCTGGAACAGGAGATTTTCCAGAAGCTGACATTTTAAGCAGTCAAGCATAGAAAGTACCAATTTTTTTACTTGAAGCATTCATTATCTACTCTGTTATGTTCCCCTTTTTCCAGACACTGTGTGACTGGAAAAAAATACAAAGCAGCGTTCCTGAAATGGCTTCCCAATGTCTTGTGGACCCCAATGGCACATGCATCGCCATAAGAAGAGCAAATTGAAAAGGATCAAGCTTGCTATTGATGCTGCTTCTTGGGAAACATCAGTCATAAGGACGTGGAGGAGCCTGTTTTGAGGCAGGAGAATGGGTACTACATTGAAAGTACCCTGTCTAAGGTGGGATGATGGGGTCCTCAATTGTTGTGTAGTCACAAGTGCATCTCCAGGATGGGTTTGTGCCAGTGGTGAGACCAGTCCCTGTCCTCCTAACACTGTGTGGGCAGGACAGGTAAGGAGGATGTAAATGGTAGTGCCCCATGAGTGATTGTTCCCCATGGAGAACCAGTGTAAGGCACCTTCATACATGTGTCCTTACCTGGGCTGTACCAGCCCTTAATTGCCCACAGTAGCTTACTGAACATGGGAATGGAAGGACAGTGAAAAACTGGTGGCAGCAAAACACACATGTGGGAACACTGGAAAGAAGCAGCACAAATCACTATGAAGCTGTTAATCAATTATTTGAATTTTCCCCAGACTCACTGGGATCACCCCCAGAGATGGACTCATAACACAGAAATACAGCTATACTTGGGCAGACCACCAGGTCTGGCTCCCAATCGTTCAGTGTTGCAGGAGCTCCATATGTGGTTCAAACATGCCAGATGGCCTAAAACACACACTACCCTAAATACTCCAACACCTCTCCTGCCCTGCAAAGCCACTGAGCACCAGGCATGTAGTAAACACAGAACTGAATCCCCTCAGATATGAGCTAATGACAGCAAAATTGAGTATTCAGTTCAAGGGATCAGTTTTCCAGTTTGTGTGGCAAATTGGTTTGTTTTACTCAGTCATGCCCACTTCCCTAGTTCATTTAAACAACATCTCTCTGGGAGGGCTGATGGCAAGAGGCTTTGGTGACCGAGAGCCAGGCCTGTTTATATTTACATCATTGGTCTGAATCCAACAGAGCCTGATAGTGAAAGAAAATATTAGCCATCTGCCCAACGCTTGACAGCCTTGCTAGGAATAAAACCAAGAATGGATTGAATATGGAGGTTTTCTGAATATTCCTTACCAGACTTGACCTGCCAGCCTGGGGAGGGACTTCCTTGATAAGGCAGAACCATCAGTCCACTGGCCACCCTTTCCCCATCCTATCAGACCAGTAGGCAACTGGCAGTCTCCAGCAGAGGCACAGCTTTTACAAACACCCCCTTGTTACAAATACTGAAGGAAAAATACTGAAGAGGAGACTCAAAAATGGCTCTGTATAAACTACTGCTTATTCTGGTGATGCATCACAGCGTTTATGAACTAACAGATGCCACACAATGTCCAGTACTTATGGCAGCACTTACAAAGGCGCAGTTGGAAGGTAGACCTTGCCTGTTACTATATTATTGCAATGTTCTTCCTTGCCAAAACAGTCCTGTATTTAATAGTTCCTACTTGCAATTGTTTTTGCCACATAGTAAAATGCCTCAACTGTAAAGCTAACACTTTACAGCCTCAGACCTAAGGTGTAGGTACTTCCCATACTTTAACTGTCCACACTACCAGTGGATGCGCAGGAGTTGGACGGTGGCTGCCTATGGCTTTTGTTTCCCCTTGCAGCTACCACAGAGAGGCTGCCTTACCTTGGGCACCACTCCCCTGCCTGACACATGGCCTTTGAGACTGCTGTTGGTAATGAGAGGCCAGTGGACCTACATCTTGCTAGTTAAAACCTCTCTTTTTGGTTTGAGTAAGTAGATAAAAGATCTTAAACATGATTCAGAGCATGGGTATTCCTGCAAATAAATGATGTGCTGCATCCTTGGGAAGCTGTTGGGCTTGTAACAGAATCCAGCAGCAGGGATGAGCAAGGAAAAGATGATGTTCCCATGCCCAGATGGACAACACAGCCCATCTCACCTGGCTTGAGTAGATACCACACTGCTCACCTGGGAAGCAAGGGGATGGGCAGAATGACACACTTTGGGCAGGCAGTTTGGTCCCCTTTGTCCTCTGCTCTTCAGACAGAGACTGCCCAGCCCACATCTGTGCATGTGCATGTAAAAGGGCACACTTGTGCAGTGCATTTCAATAAATAATATCCCTTGTTACTCACACAGCGTTCCTGTGGCAAAAAGTTTGCATTACCTTGCTTTTATTGTGTGTCAGCCAGAAAGGTACCCACCACAAATGATGGACTGACTTCATACCACCTACACTTCATCATGCAAGGCAGTAATAAATGCATGGAGAAGTACCATGCCTCGGGACAATTTAAGCACTGTGCAAAGGTCACTCTCTTCAGACCCTAATTGCTCAGCAAAAGTGACATTTAAAATGCATATCATTAAAATCATAACAAATTTATTTACCTCCTTCCTTATTGGGATTGTTTCTGCATACATTACACCTTTGATATATTGAGTGCTCTGGAGGTCAGGGTGTGTTTGCATCAGAAAATAATGTCTTGTGGAATCACAATGACATGGGGTGCCAGGCTCTGAATATTACTCATGCTCTGGCTGCTCTTGTAGGAGCTGTCACAAAATCCCAACAGCCAGAGAGGGCCAACATTCCCTGAGCTTTGTAGGAAGAGAGTATGGCTGCTGTTTTAAGATGAACAGGTAATATTGCAAAAGTAGGACACTTCTCTAGAGGAAAAAGAAGAAAGTTGCAGCAAGACACAAATGTAAAAAATGTGCATATGCATCTCTGACTCAGTTCTGAACCATTTGTCCAGTGCTAGCACCAACTTACATATAAACACATGTATATATCTTTCTTTCCACCATATGTATGTATGTATGTGTATATCATTGTATCTTTCTTTCTGTCCCAGAAGACAGCATTCAAGCCAGTATTTTTTAGGAACCGGAAACACTGCTCACCTAACATGTGTAATAGATGTTTTCCCTCTCACTTACCATTAGGCTTCAAACACTGCTTTTTAGCTTCATCAGCCTGAAAACCACATTGGCCATGAGAGCTGTTATCACAGCACCTCTATGTTCTGATTTGCTGTAATATGATTAGTTGAAGGAAGACAAGCTAAAAGCAAGATCAAATAGGACAGAACTATTTCAGGTAGCCTCAGTTTTCTCTATTTCACTTTTGAGCATTCATTTCTTTACTTTGTGGAGTTATTTACTTACCTTTTAATGTCCTTTGGGACATTTGGATTTGTGTACCTTAGAAGAGGAAAAAGGATTTGTGACTATAATCCTAGCAACCTGATGTCAGTGCCAGAGGCTGAAGGAAATCTAGCTTGCCTTCCTCACTGAAGATGAAACAAGTCTAATTAGTTACTCCTTCATGTGTTTAGCTCCCTTCTTCTCTGCAGAGACTGTGGAGGACTGAAGAGTCATATGCTCTACTAAAGCATGCAGAAAATGTTTATTTGCTGCTTTACAAGGCCTGAACCAAAGCCTACTGGACTCTTTCCAATCCATTGAATTTTAGTTGTTTGGTTTGGGGGTTTTTTTTATTAAAGCTTGGAGAATGTTTTTGGTGAAAAACAAATTTGTCAAAAAATGTAGTTTTGAAGAAGCAACTTGCAGAATTGAGTCCAACTTGGTAAACAGATTTAGCTGGGAAAGAAATAGAAAGCATTCATAAGAACATAACTGAGCCTTTCCATGTTTTTCTTTAGAAATTATATATTTGTTCCATGTGTGGCATTATTTAAAAGCTATAAAAAGAGATCTAGGCTAGCTAGGCCGTAGAGAAGAATCTCTTCTTTTTCTTTGTTTTTCAGACTGGCCACTGAACAGATGTGTCCTATGTGAGATTCTTACTCATTTCCATCCCATCTTCTCTGTTTGTACCACTTTTACTTGCTTCTTGCTGCTTGTCTTCATAATTTGTAATGCTCTTCCCCTACTAATTTCTTTATTAATCTCCAAATTTATTGCATCCAAAAGATGCTACCATTGGCTGGCAGCAAAATCTTACATTATAGTTTATGCAAAATGTAACAAATACTGGTGTCTTGCTGTGCTATCCCATACTAATCTCAAAGCACACTGTAAAGGAGACTATGAAATTTACCAATGAGCCAAGGTATTATTTCCTCTTCAATTTGTATAGAGAACAGTCAAGAACCAAAATGGACTTGTCTTTCACCGATGACAGAGTCTTTGAAGTGTAACCCTTCAACTCTTCAATGCTGCTGCTTGATAAACCTACAAGCTGGTATCCCATGCCTCCGTCTAGCAGGATTCCCTCTGACCAAAGCAAGTCAGGACAGTGAGGGTTGCATTTTTTGTTGCTGCATTGGCATTTTGTTGCTGACCATGGCAAATGTGTGAAGAATACTCCCACCTGAGACCAGGAGCAAATCAAAAAATCTTGGTTTTCCTGGACACTCCCTTTCTGAGGTCTGCAATCCAGCACCCAGATGAACCTTGCACAAGGATGGTGGGGTGGGGTGGACAGGTTTTGCAGGTGGGAAGGCTGGCATACAGACCAGCATCCTTCTCCCAAGCCAGCTGTCACACTCCTGGCAAGATCACTCGGTGATGCCAGCTTGCCGCCCCGGTGCCGCATGGAAGATGGGAGCATAAGAGCAGCTCCCCATGGGGCGGTTTGGCTGGCGCTGCAATCCGGGAGCAAGCTCTGGAGCTGGCTGCCCTGCTGGCTTTGATTGACTGCAGCTGCTTGTTTGCTCTCAGCTAAGTTGCTTCTGGAAAGCCTGTCTGTTTGACCTGTCTGCCTCCTTCCTGATGCTGAGCTTCTTCTCAGCTGCCTCATTTCCTCCCTGCGAGCCTGACAGAGGCAGCCTGAAATCTCTCTGCCCACCGGGCTTCCAAGTGACTTTCCATCTATTTAATCTAGCATTAAAACTTAATGCAATGTCTTCCCATCAGAAAAAAAACAGATCAAGGAAGAGAGCATTCCTTTCCTTTAATGATGATGTCTGATTTTTAACTACGCCCAGATATTTGTTTGACAGCTTTAAATCAAGAACTCAGTCAAATGCTCCCACCAGTCCCACACAGGAGTTTCCCTGGGACATTGCCTTGCTCTTTCTTTCCTTTTTTTTCTTCTACACAGCAGGACTGAACAGCATAATAGTGGATATTAGAAATAAACTCTTGAGCAGTGGAAGGACCATCATTAGTGCTGACAAAAGCAGCTTTTGAGACTGAGCCAAGATCAAATAAATGAGAACTGGTAGGAGAAGCTGGCATAGCTTATGGACGTGAGATTCAAGTTATTACTTTTCTGAATCAATTACCTTTTTTGATACTCCGTATAGATGGGTCTAAGCTGAGAGTTCCCTTTGATTTAAGCAGAGATACCTTTGACACACATTATTAGTTATTTCTCCTCGAGTGGCGCAAGAGGCTTCCCCTAATTTACTTCCAAGCTGTTTAACCCTAATCATCGCTGTCCTTTCCCTCCCATCTTTCACAGCTCGCCCACACCCAGACTTTCCTGGTGAAAGCACCTGACAGGCCAACCTCACCCCAGAAGGACAAAGACACACCTTCCTGTGAAAACACAAGTGGAACGAGCTAGACCGCTCTTTTCAAAAGGAGATATCCCTGTGTCCACAGCCAAAATGAGCACTGACCAAAAGGACCCTACTTCCACCTTCATCCATGGAAGAATTTAATTAATCTTTCTATATTGGCAGGTGAACAACATTTCCTGAAGAGAAAAATAAACGTTAATTTCCAGAGGTAATTAACAGTCACTGAATGAGACTAAAGGGCTTTCATCAAAATTACCAATCAGCTCAAATTTGAAGAGATTCTCTCCTCCTCATTGCTTCTTCATCTCATTCAGCCAATCCTGCTGAATTAGTGCCTAATAGAGTCTCAGACATATTCATATCCTGTCAAATTCCCATCCTCCCAAGGAACTGTCCCTTTCAAATGGTAATACAGAGGGCGTATGATGTGCACTCGTTGCTATTTTGGATTTAACAGCTGGCTGCGTTGCACTAAGGGTAGCTGTGGAAACTTAGCTAAGGGATGTGCGTGTGTGTGTGTGTGCGTGTGTGTATACATGTCTGTGTGTATACAGGCTACTCCCTCGCAAAGGATACCATTTATCTTAAATAATGTTCTCTTAATAACTCGCTGCAAGCTAATTCCCTTTTAAGACCACCACAGTTGCCAAAGAGTAGAGCAGTGCAGCTTCACAGCAACCAAGAGCATAGTCTCACCCCAGGATCCAGCTGTGCCATCCCTTTCTCACACAAGTTTCCACCCAGCTGATGACTGGGGTCACCATCAGTACTGGGTCGCTGGTAGCCCTTGTCAAGACCTAAGCTTCAGGCTCTTCTCACCTTGGCCAAGTGAAAGGCAGCCTCAGGGATTTACTTGTTTTTACATGACTTCAGATGTTCTCAACCCAGCTCAACACACACGCTGGAGTGCCTGGGCAAAAGGGCAGATGGTCTAAGGGCTGGTCTCCCAGAGCAGTACCAGGACAGAAACCAGAAGTCCTCTCAGGTCACTGCAAATATAAAAGTTTCTTTCCTTCTGCTTTGTAAATATTTTGGGCCTGAGCCAAAGATCTGCGATATTTGCTGGGACATTTTCACTGACTCCAGCTGGATCTGGAGTCCCTGTAACACAGACATCTCAGGGGACCTCATAGTGACAACCAACAATGAAAATTTCTAGTGAAACCTTTCTGTGTGCCGTGCCAGGGCACTTCTGGAGACATCACTAGATGGGCATAGAGCATGACCTCCATTAACAATATACACTACACGAAAGCTAATAATTCCGGCTAAAGCATATTCAAAATAGGATGCTTGAAGCAAAACTAATGCATTATTCACTGCTTGTTGGGGGTACAAGAACATAGAGATAGACATCTGAGCCTTGGGCCTTTTCTGAGATGTACTGTGCATGGGCTCAGTGGGCTTATTGAAAGTACAGTGACTCTCATTACTAATTGTATTAAAATCTTGCTCTGTGATCAAAGAAAAACAAAAATGTGTGTGTATTTATCTTTGCTTCCTAGTCATATACAGTGATGAGAGACATTTCTAATGCCGTATTCATTTCCTTGGTGTAAAATGTGCCCTTCTTCCACCTTTACATTAAATCAGACAAATATTTGGCAAGACTCAGAGGGTGAAATAGTGCAAAAATTGCCAATTTCTCAGTAGGTAGCTGAAAACAATTCTGAACAGTGCACCAACATAATCAACACCCACACAAGATGCAGGCCCTGCTAGCTAATTATTCTCAAAAATAAAAGACTGTAAAAGAAGGAAAAAAATATGTTATTTTATATTGTTATGATATAGAAATAAAAATCTTTGTAAAACACTTCAACAACCACTGTGAGAGCAGCATTGCAGAAAAATCTGTTTGGGATTTGCCTAATTGCATGTAGACAGCCTGCAATATAGACACCTGCCTCTGAACTAATCACTCTCTGGTCCTTTTGTGGTCAACAGAAAAACACCTACTCTTGGGGGAGTGATTTATCTCATTCTAAAGTAGATGTCTAAGGAAGGTCAAATGAATTACATCCTAAAAGTGCTTATTTCTCTTGGCTAACCATAAAGGTTGAAGAGCGACTAGCTCAGATGTAAATTAATACACTGCAGACATGCAAGCCTGTGGGGTGGTGGAGGGGTGGGGGATGATGAAGTGCACCCCTATTCCCCCTTCTGCGACAGTGGAAGGGTCAGTAGAATAAAGACAGATAACTCCTCCTCCTCTTCCCCAAAGATAGATTTTCAGGGTTTCATCAGGTAAGATATTTTTGTTTTCAGGTGTTCTGCCACACATCATCAGAAATGGTATTGTATGCCCAGACCTACCCCACAATATCATGTCAGACAGATAAACTTCTTTTGCAGGTTCTGCTACAAAGAATTTTTGTATCCCAGCAGTTCCAGCAAGTAAGCCTGATTTACACTACTGGTGATTTCTTCCTGAAGCCAGAAGTAGCTTGACTGGATCACAATTATTGTTTAACAAGGTATGTCTTGTCAAAAAGGTTTTGAGGCCATCTTCTGATCCTAGCTGATCTTTAAATGCGACTGTGTGTTGGCTATGGCAAATACTCTTTATGACCTTTGTGGGGGCTGACATGGGACCCACTTTCTGCCAGAAAATGGACTGAACTGTAAAAAGCAACATAAATATATGCATTACTATTACTATTACTATGCAAACTCTCACTTCTCCTTAACTTCCCTGTAGCTTGTCCCTTTAAAAAGCCACATAGTAATGTACCTGGCTTACCTGTGACATCTTTGATCTTCTCACCAACTGCTTTCAGGGTGATCAAATTACAATACAATTTCTAATGAATGCTCATATATTTAATCGAAAAGAGAAACAATTGTGAGAGTAACATCACCTGAAGTCACTGTGCTTGATTTCAGTATCATCGAGTTTGTATTTTTCATGTTTGATCCCAGTTTTGCCTAAAAAGCCATCACTAGAATTTCAGAGGACCTCAGCAAAAAGGAAATTTTTAAATTTAAAAAGAAATCAAATATACATTTGTATCTGCTAGCATGTGCTCACATTATAAAATAATTTGAAAAATACAACTGGATCAGGCTGACAATCACAGCATCAAAACCCAGTATGTACTGTGGTCATATTACAGGCAACAAAGCTGAGCTTGGTGATTTATGATAATATCACTAAAACCTCTTGATATATTTAGCAAGTGGTAATGGTAAAGGTTATAATTCCTCTGAGGGACAATAGCGATGAAATAAACCACGAGGGTCAAGTGGATTATGACCTCGTGAAAACTCAAATAATGGAGATGGAGCTTTATAAACTTCCTTATAATAGATAATGCCTTAAACAATTTAAAAGCTGCTCAGTACTCAATTTGGACTTGCCACAGGCTTACTACTGCCTGTATATTATTAGAGGAAAACCTGAAAATTACTTCTGTCACTATGAATCTTGCATCTGCTCAGAACCCCCATTTGAGGTGCAATGAGCATTTTTGCTGGGCTCCAAATGTTCCCAAGAGACAGTGTGTGTGCACTCATCTGTCAGTTCTCCCCACCCAGCATTCGTAGTGTGGGTGCTTACGCAGAATTTGTGATTGCTATGTTAGTAATCCCACCTGGCAGCATTAATTTTGCTACTGTATAGTACTGTCACAAGATCAAAGTCTTTCTACAAGATCAAGTAATAGGGCCAGATGAATGATACTGCTGACTGCTTTACATGTTTTGCAAGAGGAAAGAGTACACCCCTTTGGTTTGCTGTCAGCAAAACATAGGGTTCATGCAGGTCCTCTCTGTGTAGTTACCTTGGACACCCAACTTTAGAACAGAGTTTATATTGGAGTTCAGAAGTGCCAAATGCCTGAATTCATGTTGAGATTCAAGTGGATATGGAGCAACACGACAGGCAAATGGTGATTATCCTGATCTACCTGAATACATTTTCCTGCATCAACAGTATGAAAACAGTTTATGGGATCAGTCTCATAAAATACTATGACCAAGGTCACTCACATAGTTTGGGCTCCTTCATTTCCATTCTTGCCATAGTTTGCCTCCTGTGTGGCAACCAACCTCACCAGAGCAAGTTTTTTGTAAGATAAAACATTGAACTGGCAATTTCTGGAGAACTGCACAGATAGAGAAGACATACCGAGGCATACATGTACAGATTTATAAACTAATGCACAGAAAAAATTACTTCATCAGTTGAGACCATACTATCTCAGCTTCAAAGACATGGAGGAAGAGGGGAAACATGAAGACAACATAATGCTTACCTTCTTGTGTAACAGCACTGACAGTGACAGGCCTGGGAGGGCATCAGTCTGAAAGCAAACAGGGCAATCCTTTGCCATTGACAGAAGGATTTTTGATTGATTTTAAATTAAGGTCACTGTCTCCAAGCCACAGCTAGATTTGATTATTTCTGTCACATTTAGAAGGGTGACAGAAACTTCTTTGCAACCAGTGACTGTCTCTCTTCAGTAACTCAGTGCATAACGATGGTTTTCCCAGTGGGTTTTGATGATTCCAACTTCCAAGACAGGTCATGGTACAGCACTGACTTTCTCCCACTGAAAGCCACTCAACCCTTTTAGTACTCAGTTCTGGGCATTCAGAAAGCTGTGGGCAGCACAGAATTAACCCATATGTGACATTAAATCTGAGAGGTACATTCACTGTTGGCAGGTAACCAGTGACTGTCAAGGTACACCTAGGGGAGAATGCAAGAACAGAGCAAGTCCAGCCATGAACCATTTGTCACGGAGGGACCTTTCTGAGCCAGCTGTGATTTGGCTGCTCTCCATGGACTTCCCTCCTGTAAATTCATTCATTCTCCCCTCAAAATGACATCAACTGCCTGCTGTCAGATGGCAAATGGCTCCACAGTTGTGTTTCTGTGAAGAATCAGCTCTGTACAGTCAGGCAAGGCAGTCGCCTCTGCTTTTTGTGCTGGAAGACAGGGCCAGCAGTTCCTGCTCACTCTCTCTATGCTGCTCGAGGTTCGAAGAACCTCTGTCACATCTCCCCTCAAATGCCTCTTGCCAGGCTGCATCTGCCTAACTAGAAAACCCTTTCAAACCATGAATCCTCATTGTTAGCCTGCTCTAATTTTCTTTTTGAAAAGGTGAGATTAGAATTCCAGCAATATTCAGAGCCCAGGTCCAGCATTCATTTACAGACCAATGTAAAATCTGTTTTTCTCTCCGTTGCTCTCCTATCAAGTCCTGACATTTGACTCACTCTTTTGGCCACACTGAGCATGAAGTTGACATTTTCCGAGCTGTGCTTTTCCCTGGGCTCTCAACCTGGGGAAAGTGATGGCCAAAATCCTTCCGTGACAATGGACAAGAAATAAATGACCAGCTGCAACTGCACAGTTCTGCTGTTTGGGAAAAAAAAAAATAAACCTCTTGGAATAACAGTAGTGGATGTTAAATCCCAAGATGCTACGAAATTCCCTCTCAGGCAGCTTGACCTAAATTCCTATGGGCGATGAGGAAGCCACATATTTGGAGCATTTGAAAGAATACTAGACAAATACCCATAAATTATCGTATGGGGGACATTCCTACCCTCTTTCGGAAGATGGATTAGGCAGATGACCTACTAAGTTCTTTTTTTTCTTCTTTCACTAATTCCTACGATGTCATGAGTGCGTGTGCTTTACCCTTTCTTAAATCATAATCTGTTTGATCCAGCACCAGTCAAAGGTTTTGAAAAGCCCATTAAACCGCAAGAGGAAATCTCGAGCGGTTTGCTAATATCAACAGAAATCCAGATGGAATTACAATCATCTTTTATGTACATTCGAGAGCATATTATGTAATACTAGCCATGGATTTAGTTTAATGCACCGCACCTTCCAATAAGCTGCTGGCGACACTTAATAGCGATTTGAAACCTACAAAAAAACTCTTGCCCTTGACAAAACCATTCTAAAGCCCAGAGTCTGCGGTCTGTGCTTGGGATATGCACAGTCTGATGGGAAAACGGGGACAAGGGAGAGTGAGGATGGAAAAGACGGGCGGAGGGGGTGGGGGGGGGAGGGGGCACGGGGGAATTAAAAAGATGGGAAAGGGGGGGGAGGCGGGGAATAAAGAAAAACAGGAAGTCAGAAACGTGGTCGATCCGAGATCGATGCGGAGGAGACAAGGTCAAAACTTCGAGCAAGCAGGGAGCAAAGCACCCGTAAGATTTATTAGCGAGGATGACGCTGCCTGCCGCAGCATCCTCCTCCCGGGCGTCGGGGCTGTCCCCGGCGCGGCTCGGCGGGACGGCGGGCGATCCCCATCCCTCCCGCGCATCCCTCTCCGGCCGGGGTGGGCAGAGCTGGGGGGCTGATCCGGAGGGGGGGCGTGGCCCAGGTTGGCCAAGCCCCGGCGCGGCGCTCGCCCCGCCCGGCTCGGCTCGGCTCGGCTCGGCGCGGGGGGAGCGGGACGCGGTACCGGGCAGGGCAGGGCAGGGCAGGGCAGGGAAGGCGGCGCGTCCCCGGCGGCGGCGGCGCTGCTTGACAGAGGCGGGCGGCGGCCGCGGCCCCATGGAGCGCAGGCAGGGGCTGCCGCACCCCGCTGCCCAGGTGGGTGCTGCCCAGGTGGGTGCTGCGGGGCGGGCGGAGCGGTGACAGGTTGGCCGGGGCGGCGGCGCCTTGCGGGGATCCCGCGGCCCTCGCTGCCCCCGCGGCGGGCGCTGCGGCACCGCGGAGAGGGCGGCGGCACCGCCGGCCCCGCTCCGGCCGGCACTATTGTTTCTGCTGGCGCCGAGCGGGCGCAGCGAGAGCCCGGCGGTGGCGGCGGCTTTGTGCGGGCGGTGTGCGGGATGTGTGCGGGATGTCCCGGCACTGGGGCTGCGGCCGGGGCGGGGGCGCAGCGACCGCGGCGGGGACAGCGACCGGGCGAGACCGTGACCGCACGGGCAGAGCCACCCATCCCACCCCCGCCCATCCTCCTCCTCCTCCTTCTCCTCCTCCTGCCTGCGCAAGTTCTCCAAAATCACGCCCGTGGGTGCGCGGGGAGGAGCGGCCGGGCATCGCCCCCCGCGGGGTGCGGCTCCCGCCCCACGGGCAGCAAAACACGCACCGCGGCTTCGCGTCCGCGCTCGGGGGGAAGGAGGCTGGGAAAACGTAGGGTGGGTTTCAGGGTGGGATGATTTGGGGTCCCTCGCGTAGCCGGTGACAGGCGAGGAGCAGGGGGAGAATTTCCCCTTCCGAAGTTGGGGCAGAAATTCCTCCCGCTGTCGCCTGGCTTCCCGGCGAAGTCTGCCGGCAGGGCCGACTGTCACCTGCGTCCCCCGTAATGGGTTTTTCTGGAGGATGCTGTCGCGGGGCGTGGGGCATCCGCGCCGGTGTCGCAGCGCTCGGGGCGTGCGTGGCGGTGGGTGAAGTGCCTGGGTGAAGTGTCGTGCTCCAGAAGTTCTGCATCCCTCCGGGGAGATGCCGCAGGGTGCAGGCGCACTGGGCGGGAGTTGCAGGGCAGTTATTCGCCTTCTCTCATTCCCCTCCTCGCCCCCCTCTTTTTTAAGAGAGTGGTTTGGCTTTGGTTTAGTTGCTGCTGCTGAGGGTAGTTTTCTCGCGTGCCATTCTCCACCAGAAGTATTTTTAAAAAATAATGTTTAAAATGGATGATTCAGTGTATATATATTGTCTAATGGGGATGCATTGTTAAAGAGGAAAGAGTATCTGGTTGCCCATTAATTCTTCAGGTGTTTTCCGTTTAAACCTGATGAGGAAATGTTCTTTTTTCTAAGTAACCTTTCATGTAATTAGCAAATCGGTCTAGCCTTCAAAATAAAGATCTCCTCACAAATAACGCTACTGATTACTAGCATTATGCCTGAAACACTCCATAGGACAGAAATCAGCACATCTCCATCTTTTTAATATGTAAATTTGGAAAAGCCTTTCCTTCCATTTCATGACTCTGTGAGTGGCCTGGTTAATCAAATGTAACTACAGTAACTAGTGCAGGAGGCTGCTGATAGCCCGTGCAATTTCCTGCGCCACTCTGCTACAGCAACCTGATCAATTAATGCATCTTCACTACTTTGTCCTTAGCGTCTCTGAATTTTGTAGCATTTCTGTGAGAGCTCCGACAGGGAGACCCTGAAGTCTTTTTCACCTTCAGAGATGTCTGAAGCCAAATTTGGAGAGGGGATAACTGCTTGAGTTAACTGGAGAGTGACACCAAGTTTCCGTGTATACATTAAATTCTGGAGGCAATCAAGTAGCCAGAGCTATCCAGGTCAGACTGGAAATAACCTCAGTGATGGGTTTTGCAGGGTCCTATGAAAAAAAGCAAGTGATAAGCTTTTGCAACACATGTGGATTGCATTGCAAGCATGGGCTGGAGGATGGAGCTAGTCATGTAGTGGGCATGACTTGTGCAATGTGCAGGTCGTGCTGAACACCCTGCAACTTCAGGAAGCTGGAGTTCACTGTGCAGAGCCTGCAGCGGTATGAATTACAGGGGAAAAAATGTATTTGCATGTAACAAAGGCGGCTGGCTCATCTCCTGCGTGAGGATCTAATTTTTAAAAAAAAAAAAAATCTGGCTCCTGTTTCTGCCTCTGACACAAACTGGCAGTGTGTAGCTGTGGGCAAATCATTTCATGTTTCCCTCTCTCCGCTCTTCTCATCTCTGCCTGACCCACCAAGGGCTCACCTATCCTGGGCTGTCAGTTCAGACTCGAGCCCTTTGCCTTCCCCTGGCTGCCTTGTGCACAGCAGTCTGAAACCGAATGTAGGTGGTACCTCTCTGCTCCAAGGAGATACAGTTTGACATTCAAATGCTGCTGCTGGAGCCAATCATACAGACGTAGCAGCCTGAAAGCAACTCATCAATCTCTAATCCTATCCCTCTTCTAATCCAGTCATTCTGTGCTGCTAATCAAATCGCCCAGCCTCGCTGGAGCTGTGTTTGGCTGTGTGCTCACCCTCGTGTCAGCTATCCTACGTCAAGGCAGGGAAGCAGGGGCAGTGAAGATGGGCTGAGCATCGCCAGCTCTTCAGGACAGAGACCGTCTGTCACTTGAGGTTATAAAATCCATGGCATGAGAGGCCTGGTGTGATTTAGAAATACAAATTGTAGCTAGAGGGTAAATTGCAACAGCATTACACAAAAATTGCCAGAAAATGACACCCCGGGCGTTCCTGCGCAGCCAGCTGTGTGCGTGTCGGGAGGGAACGGAGGTGGAAGGGTGCAGCTCCCTCCGCGTAACAACGGCATTCTTATTTTAGCATGGAAGACAGCCAGAGATAAGGAGTGGTTGTCATCCAGCTGGTTGGAGGATTAGGGGGAAAAAAAAAAAAAGGAAAGAAAAAAGAAAAAAAGAAAAGCTGTGTGGAAAAATATTTTGATGTAGGTATTAAGCAAAAAAAAGAGACAGATAACCTTGCAAGTGATAGACTAGCTATGTAAAGCTGGCAGTACATCTCTCCCATAAAATCCAGAATTATGCTAATTAAGCCCAGACCCTTTTAAATGACACAGGGCTTTATTTATTTCAGATGTTTCTAGGTCCTAAAGATGGGGCCAAATGTGAAGAGTTTGATGTGGCAGATAGTTTAACCCCAATTACTTCTACATAAATCACGTGATTGTTACAGGAGCTGAGTACATCTGATGGGTACCCCAGAACTACTGATTAAAAAAAAAAAAAAAAAAAAAAAAGAATTCTTAAAAAAAGTGCCCTGAAAAATCTATGGCAGCACAGGTGAGGGTTTATGGGAGGAAGGTGGCCATCCTGTATAGTGGCAGAAGGGCAGAAGGATGGGGATGTGGGAGCTGTTGTGGTGCAGTGTGCCCACTGGTCTGTATGCACAGGCAGCTGAAATGGTGGCTTTGTAGAACAGGCAGTCAGAGAAAGGGACATAAAATGGGAGCTGACAAACACTCTTGATATGAAACTGGGATGAATAAATGATTTATGGGGGTGCTTGCTTTTATTTTATTTTGAGAGGAAGGAGACTGTTGGTGGTGTGCTCTGGTAGCCACGAATGGCTTTGTTTTGAGATCAGGCTGTGCTGGGTCATGCCTCCAGTAACAACATCTACAGAATAACAATACAGTAAAACTCTTTTCAGCATTGCTTAAGTGTCGTAGACTGTCTTCAGGAAGAAAAAGTTTTCCTTCTCTTATGTTCAAAGGCATAGGCCTAAATCCTCCCAGCAGACTCTGGGTTTCCAAAAGGTGACTGTATGAGAGGTGTAGGCTGCAGGGATCATTGTTAGCTTGCCTCGGTTCTCTTTGGGAATTTCCTTTCCTGGATTTGCAATATTGCCTGTCCCTCCCAGGGCACTGAGCTACTCTGTAAATAGGCCACTCTGTGGATGAGCTGCTCTGCTGGGTGATTTAATGTTGCTTGTTAGTTCTGGCTTTCCTTCGCCCCCTCTCCCCACCCCTAGTTCTCTCCATGCTGTTCTTTAATGTCTACAGCTGTAACATGGGTGAGATGAGTTTACGGGGTCGTATCTGTAGGATTTTGCCATCCTGTGGATGACTGGATGTCCTGGGGCACCCCTGTGGCAGCTGCCACTCCACACTCAAGTGCCGGCTTTAGGTGTGAGTGACTGGATCTCTCTGAGCAGGACCTGTTTCCAGTACCCTTTTATATTTTCTAGCTAATAGAATCATAGACTCGTCGGATAAGAGGCGACTTTTAAAGGTCATCTAATCCAACTCCCCTGCAGTGAACAGGGGCATCTTTAACTAGATCAGGTTGCTCAGAGCCCTGACCTTTAATGTTTTCAGGGATGGGGCATTTGCCACCTCTCTGGGCAGCCTGTTCCAGTATCTCACCATGCTCACATTAAAAAACATTTTCCTTATGTCTAGTCTAAATTGACCATCCTTTGGTTTAAAACCATTACCCCTTGTCCTAATGTAACAGGCCTTGCTACAATGTCTGTCCCTGTCTCTCCTGTCGGTGCCCTTTAGGTACTGGAAGGCTGCTGTAAGGTCTTCCTGGAGCCTTCTCGAGGCTGAACAGCTCCAGCTCTCTCAGCCCATCCTCACAGGAAAGGTGTTCCAGCCCTCAGATCATCTTTGTGGCCTCCTTTGGACCTGCTCCAACAGGTCCTTGTCTTTCCTGTGCTGAGGACCCCGGAGCTGGATGCAGTACTCCAGGTGGGGTTTCACATGAGTGGAGCGTGCCCTCGATCCCACTGTCTCTGTCATTGATGATGACATTAAAGAGCACCAATCCCAATGTGGACCTGTGCTGGACACCACTCATCACCACTGGGCATGTAGCTGGTTGGCAATGCTTCTCTGAGACATCAGATACAGGGCTAAATGTTCTCAAGAATTAAACAAAGAGCCTGGGGTAGGTCTCCTATTTTCCCTTCACCCTCTTCAGAAAAGCACTGTCCTTCAGCCTAGTAGCTTGCAGGTCCCTATATTGCTTGCACTCCCATTGGAGTGGCTGGAGAGCAGCTGCTTTGGCAGAAGGAAGGCTGCTGCTGTTGACCTGAAGGACAAGCTGGGTGTGGGTTTGGTTTCCCCCCTGCCTCCCCCAGGGCAGGCACAGAGGTCTCACAACAAGCCCCAGTACTGACCACATCCATAAATGTCTAATCATTTTGGTGTCTTCGGGTCAGTGATTGTGAGTGAGCTCTGGCTGGCAAGAGAGGTGAAGGAAGTCTGCTGCAACACCTCAGTAAGCTTCAGTGGGGCAGGTGCCCCCCCTGAACACGCTAGATGCAGCTCCAAATTCCGTTGGTGGGGCTAATTTTGAAGACCAGTTTCTCTTTGAATGTCTGCATGTGCTTCAGACATTCTTAATTACTTTTGTGCTTTTCCTATGACATGGAAGCAGAGGTGGAAGAAATGCAGTGGCCACCAAAAGGGCAATGGCTTTCCCCTGCCCTGACAGCCAGTGTTCTCCTCACAGTAAAGCCAGGTTATTTGGAGGAGTGCAGGTTTTGCGTTCCAGCAAAAAATAATTTGTTAATGGCCAGAGAATAATCACTTTACTCCGAAAAGCCTCTCCAGCTGCATTGCACCAACTGTTCTTTTTCAGCCTCTGAATCCTTAATGACAGTAGCAGCTAATTTCTCTTTCTGTGTTTTTTTAGCTGCAATGTCCTATTTTCTCCGAGTTTATTGAGAAAATAATAGAAGTAATTACATAGCTACTTGTCACCTTTCAGAGAAGAAAACTTCTCCCTGGCTGAATGGCCAAGTTAGTTACTTGGTGACTGACTCAGACAATAGCAACTTTTTGTAGCTCATCAGCTATTCATCTGTGCTTAGTGAGTAAACAAATTAGCTAGAGGAGTATTACTGAAGTTATAGTCCATGGTTATCAGAACACATTGAATAAACCAGTCACAAGCAGTATGACAACAGCACATGTACATTCTGTTGCATGTAAGCAAAAAATCCAAGAAACATAGGATCATGAGTGACAATGTGAGAAATGTGTATTCATTGTGTTTATTTTCTTTCAAATTTGATTGTCTTTGAAAACTTACGTGATAATACTGCACAAAATGGTTCCTGGTTTAAAAAATATTAGGTGGTCCATATATATCTATGATAATCAGCTTAAAGAAAAGATGGTGAGGAGCACTGAACTAGATTGGGCAATGAGAATGGAAGACATGGAAAAATAAGAGAAATGTGAAGTATTTTTGTGTTTGCATGATACATGTCTTTCTGGTTGTTGGTGATGGATCACTTGCTTTAGAGCTGGATCCATGCAAGGCCACTGCAAAGCAAACAGGAAGGGCAACACATTGTTTTTTGACCAGGATTTTCTTAACCAAGAAGTCAGGCATCACTGTCTGAATAATAGGTGCCTTCATCTCCAGCCTTGGTGATGGGGCTGGAGATCAGAAGGCAGCTCTTGGCCAGGAGGTCTGCCCTGTTCACATAGCCAAGCTTTGCTCTCTAGGCTATGGGATGCTGAGGAGAGGCCAGAAGGAAGTAGGAACACGTGCAGATACATGTTATTGTATCTTTTTGTCCCCCCCCCACCAAACTGTTGCATACTTACCAAGGAAGAAAATGAGAAGGATCGTTCCTTGTTTGGAAGAATCCTGCCTGTGTTACTGTCTTGGGCAGCTGTCTTTGGGGTTCTCAGAGCCAATTGTTGCAAGTGCCAAGCCTGTTGAACTCACTGTATAGGATGCCTGACCTTGGGGGAGAGTTTTCCACACATGCATCACAGGAGAGCAGTTGGATCAGTGGGCTTCACCTGGAAGATCGGTGGAAGCATGGGTCTGCAGCCATGGAAGGTCTCCTGGTGTGACACCCAAGGGTTCCTTCAGCCCAGGATACTCTCTACTGGAGAGAGCCTGTAGTATATAGATATAAATAAATATATATACATATATGCATAGGCAGACGGTGCATGCATGTTTGCATAAGCATATCCTAGAAGAAGGAGTGCACAGAAGAGCGTTTCTGTTGTAGTGTGATGTGCTGTTCATTCGTCTCTGGTCTCGAGGGGATGGATGGACCTCTTGCCATGTCACGGCTGGAGGACCCATGTGTGGTTAGAGTGGATTCACAAGGCTTCTGTAATGGAAGAAACTGGGCTCTGCGTTACAGCTCTTCTGCATTGTGTGTACAGGGTACACAAAGGGGTGTCGTTCTCCCATGGGACTGGTGGTGCCAGGCTCAGTATCTCACATCTCCCCACACCATTGTAGCTAAGCATGTGTTCGTTCTGCAGAAAACTGCTTGGCCACGCTCCAGTTGTGCTAGAACCAGAGTAATGTAGGTGGAAGAAAACAGTTGAAAGGAATTTACTTCCCTGCTCACTGAGGGAGTGTATCTGCCTTTGGTTTGGGTTTGACGTTTAGGTCCTCAACTGAGTTTTTTTGGATGTTTGGGTAGCAGCTGTGTTTAGCTATGAAATCATCACTTGTCTTTCAGGATACATTTTGGCTGTCACCATAGCTTTCTGCCTTCTAAAGAGGGGTATTAAATTGATGGGGGTAGCACTGGATGGCATCAGATGCTACAGACAAGGAAGTGTAAACAGCACATGGCTGTGTGCCATGGATCCCCACGTTCACAGTGTGTAACCCCAGAGCAGTGGAGTGGCCCTCCTGGAGGAACCAAGTACAGCTTCCCACCAGAAATGGTCAGTCAAGAGATGAGGTGGATGTCCTTAATCATGGACAGGCTTCAGACATCTTAGGTTTGCTTTGGTTACTGGAAAGCCTGGTCAACATCCTTACTTCATATTTGCTTTCTGGTGAAACTGAAGGGCTCTTGGCTTTGAAGCATAAAGACTCAAATATTTTGGGACCTGATGAATCTGAAACCACTTTCCTTCAAAAGAGGTGCCACTGCATTTCCAAGGAGCTGAAGTTTGCAATCTAGCAGCCTTTTATTTTTAAAAAGGAAGGAGGTGTTTTTATTAGAGTTTCCTGTTTTGAATTCTTTGGTTAAAGGGTATGAAGTGGTCAGAGGAGGGAGAGTTATCATTTAGGTCAGGGTTGTCTCTTTGTATTTTCTTATTTGTATATATAATGCACATATATGAATTATTTTCGTATGTATATTATATATTTTGATTTAGCAATTTTTCCCAGTTCTGTTGAAGGCTGCTACTTTAAGAAAATCTAAGTATGATTTCCTGTCAGGAATAGTTTAGATATAGCTGGTCCTGCCTGGGGCAGAGGGATGGGTTAGATGACTCCTCAAGGTCCTTTTCAGGACTTTTTCTGTGGTTCTAGGCAGGTACTCAACAAAATTCAGTGGGTTATGCTGATTATGCTGAAAGGGTTTTGCTCTAGCATTTAACGTGGATATTGGTTTAAAAAGGAAATAATAGCTAATTGTAGCGTAGTTACTGCTGCTGCATTGGACAAATGTTTCTTTAAAGAGGAAAACAACAATGTTACATTTTTAAACTAGCATTGTGATATCACTATGATTAATTTTTCCAGGAGCTTTGTGTTTTTTATATCTGCTTAAGTGTATTAACATTTTCAAAGGTCAAAGGTAAGCTTTAAAATGGATGCCAAATTAAGATGGATGAGAGGAAAATGACATTTACTTCTTGTTACTGCACATTGTTTGAATTTGACCAAAGGCAAAAACAAAACAAAGAACAACCCTCCCCCCCAAACACTCACACACACGCACACATGTGTGCATGCATGGACAGACAGAAAGTCATGTTCCCACCACCTGCCTTCCCTGCACACCTGGTCTGGGAAAATCTTATCTATCAAGGCTGATTAATCATGGTAATCGTCATTATCATCCTAACAAAATCAGTAGTCCAGTGTCTCAATTTCCAGACAGCCTTCGTATCCCTTTCCAAAGTATATAATTTAACTGGTGTGAGTGGATACTGTAAATAAAAGTTGCCAAAATATTTATATTAGGAAAATATGGCTAATGGGAATCAGAACCACATTATCATTTCCTGCCCTTGCTGTGTTTGAGGTGATGATTTCATTGGGGAAGGGACTGTACTCTCATCCCTATTCCTGCAGGTCCTTGCACACGAAGTTCCTGTGAAAACAAAGAATAAAATATGGTGGGAACGATGCCTTTGCTTCCAGTGGGAAAGATGGCCAGTCCCATATGAAGACAAGGCTTTAACAAGGCAGCTCTGTGAACACACCAGTGTGCAACAACTTTGGTTTTGGACAAAGTGGCATAGCTCAAGGGAAGGACTGAATCTGATTTATGTCCATCATTTCCACTCTTGCCTTTCAATGATGATGGGGGGGCTAGGCTGGTGATGTGCTCTGTGCCTTAAGAATCTCAGCCACTGTCTCGTTCAAGGGACCCAGGCTGGTTTTGTGGATATTGTTTCACAAGACAGATTCGTTCCCATTGCTTCATGAAATCTACTAATCCAAGGTGGTTTGTTTTGGGTTTAAAAATATAAAAAAAAGGGGAAAAACCCCCTAAAATTTCTTCAAATCCATCTTCCTGCTGGTGGCAGACAGCATCCTGCATCAGCCTCTGACTGCCTGAAGCACATCCCAGCCTCACGTGGACAGCAAGGGCTGCGTTGCCCTGGGAAGAGCTGCAGGGTGCCAGCTGTGGCCGAGCCATCGGTCACCAAGAAAAGGCAATGCTGCTGTTCCTGTGGCCATGCTTCCCCACCACCCTCTGGCAGGCAACTCGAGCCCCTCGATGCAGGGCAAAGTGGGAGGATCCCTCTTAGGCTCCCTGGTCTGGGGGTGCTGCCCAGAGAGGAGCACAGGGACAGGGAAGAGAAGGACTGGCAGCAGCACCCTGAAGGGGGAAAGCTGCAGTGCTCAACCCTGCCCTTGCACAACAGCCCGAGCTGTGTCTGAGGATGGGATAAGGGATGGTCAAATCCTCTCCTCCCACCCCAAGAAGCAGCAAGCTCTCCTAAGCATCCCTTTCTGAGGGCTGAAAATGTTTGTCTGACCAAAAAAAGAAAAACAAAAGAGAAGGAAAAAAGTCAATTGCTTAAATGCTTTGTTCCAGCATGAAAATGTATTTTTTTGTTTGAAACTGAATGGATTCTTTAAAGGCATCAATGCCCTCTAAGTGGAACATACTAAACAGTTTTATTTTTTTCATTTTACCAAAAAGCAAAAATGCTTCCTAAATCACTCGACCCAAACATTTCTTTTTAATTTTTTTTTTCCCAGCCCGGCCACTATAGCAAAAAAAATTCATTATTTGCATAGCTCTAATTGCAATGATTAAACAAACAGAGCAAGCACCGACCCTTTGCAGAGCCTCATCACAGCCCCAGAGCCAGCTTGGTCTGTATTTTGTCAGCAGTGAGGGAGATCAGGGCAGCTTTGTGTAGACTGAAAATAAATTACCGACTTTCTGGTATTTTTTTTTTTCCCTTTCTGAACTGATACACTATCAGTTCAGAGGATGAATAATTTTGCTGTTTCTCTTGGTAGCAGACTGAGAGATACCACTCTATAGTGAACCTAATACAGTTTAAAAAGCATTTGGATTTTCAGTGCTTTGTTCACGTGTTACACTTAAGTTGCAACCGCTGGTGCTGTTATTAGAATAACATGAAGGGTTGCTCTTCTGTTAGTAATACCCATATTAACAGAAAGGGATGAAAAACAAACATCTGCATCTATTTTGGGTTTTTTTCTGGGAAGGTGGCAGGTACCTGAAGACAGGGTTAAGGGAAATTTTATCTGGCTACGTTTCTGTCAAATCGGAACAAACAATTTTTTGGACATTTTTTAATGACATTTATTTATAGCAGGTAGTGCACAGGCGGCTGCTATTTCTCAGCATGCTGGAAGAATGTTCTCCAGATGGTGCTTACTGTTTATGCTTTTATTCACTTCGCTTGAACACAGCAGCACTCTACACAAAACATGGAAAATTGGAAAATAAAAACAATTATGTTTTTACAAAGTGCCATGTGATTTGCCGAAATGTCTGAGTTGACTGATGAGCCGTGCGCGGGGGCAGCGGGAGGGATCACGCCTGTGACAGGAACCCCACATGGGGGACAGGCATCGCCCCAGTTGAGAGGGACTTGCCCTTCTCTCTCCAAAAGGTCGCTGTGAGCAGGGCTGCTAATCCTACCCTTGTGCCTCTGCCTCTTCTGCCTCCCTTTTCCTGCACAGGGATTTGACTGAATGTAAAAAAAGAGGTTGTAACAGCAATATTTTTGTCGTGTTTTCTGTGACTGTGCAGCCCCAAGGTGGGAGAGGCATGAGACAAAGCATTTCATAAACCGTGCCTGTGCCACCATGTTCCTTTGGCTTCTAATCTCAGTGAAAAATAAAGAATTAAGGCCTTTGGCTGTTCCATCTGAAAGCAATAGCCAAAGTCAGAACTGATGTCCAAAAGCACCAGTGTGGTTCATGATTTCTGTAGGTTACAGTATGAAAATAGATATCCAAATGGTGGGCATTGCTCTTGCAGCTTCTGCAGTTCTGCATCTTCTATAGGACTACTCACATGAAACATTTTCAGGCTGGAAGCTTTAAATAAAAGGCTCTGGAATCTGAAGAATTTTTGCATTAAAAATCATTGTGAAAATTGCGAAAATAATTATTTAAATTTCATTTAAAAAATCAACAAAACAAAAAACCTCCAGGCAATTATAAGAATAGATGTCAACAAGCAGGGTGGGGGGAAAGTCCTTTTCATTTTATATATATATCTCAACATATATATAAAAGAAATAAGTATTTCTGGCTTCTACTAAAAAAAAGCAGAACAGGAAAACAACAAACCTGCAGCACTTCAGGACAGTTTTTCAAACAGCAAAAAACATATAACAATTTTAGTATTTCAAACAGGACATTATTATTATTATTATTATTATTTTTTCTTTGTGAACATGAGCCTTCAGACTCCTTTGAAAACTAGTTTAAAGCTGGCAATACTTTTAATGAAATTAAGTTTCAAGGAATTAATGTGTTAACAGTTGTTCGACTGGTTTGGGGGTCTTCTTTGGGAAATGGGCAGTGCTGCACAGCACTTCGATTCCTCTCCCTAGCCCGTTACCCAAGAGACAGCCCTTTCCCAAGCAGAATTCTTGCTACATCAGCTCCATGCTGTTTATCTTCCGTTGCTCCCTTGGCAGTTATTATTTCTTAATGTGTTAATTGTAGTTCCTGGACCCTGGTGCGTGAGGGTGTGTAATGTTCATGGTAATGATGCCGACATGTTCGCTAGTTCCTGGAATCGCAGAGTGAAAAACCTTGATGTGGTCTGGGCACAGGGCATTCAGTAAGAGAAACCAATTAGAAGAATTCAAATAGCATGGAAAAAATAAAGTTGGTAATTGGGAAGAGTAGACATTGGATTGGGATGGGGTTTTTTTTCACTCATTCAGTTATTATTCCTTCTATGGCTCTGGCTTTGTATGATATATATTTTTTTTAATTAAAACTTGAATTATGTCACTTGCTTTCCACCTTTTAACAGTATTTCACAGTAAATTTCATTCCTAATAGCGAGTAGTCAGGGGTAAGGAATTACTTTGCTGAGTGATGGGACTGTTAATTATTAAAAAGAAACCTATGGATTTAAAACAAATTAGACCTCATTAAGCATAGGTCTGTTTCCACACAGACCAGTGGACATGAAAAAGCCCCTCCAGGAGCATGGAAAATCGCACTTTTTAGCTGACACATCCCTGGCAGAGATGCTGCTGGGCTGGTGTGGGGTGCATTCTCTCTTTTGGTTCATGTCAGAGGTCCCCAGTTTCTGATCTCAGTTCAAAACCTGTGAGTTTCTTGCATCCCTTCCATTTCCCTTCCATCTCTCCTGTCACCCGCAGCCACGCCTTGCATACCACCCAAACCTGCCTACACGTGGGAGTCCCACCTCACTCTGGAGGTGACTGCTGGCCGTCAGCAGCTGGATCCACCTGGCTGCTCACATGGGGAAGCCAGCACCTGGACAATCTTGGGGCTGAGTGGATTGGTTGTTCCAGGTTTAATGAAGGAGGAAAGACAGGAAAACTCCTCTTCCTTAATTTTTGAAGGGATGGAGGTCTTTGACTTCTACTTTGGCGCTCTTTCCATGACCAGGCTGTCAGACTATGTAGGATAGATCTTTCTATTCCCAGTTACAGTGGTGTTTGGGTTTTTTTGTTTTTAGATCTACTTTGTTATCCAAACTCACCTGTCACTCTTAAGTTGTTTGTACTTCAGAGTTTTTCTGTATGACTTTAGCAAAAATCCAAATCCAAAGTGATTGTTGGAGACTGTACATTCAAAACATGTGTAAGCACAGCATGTTTTAAGCTGCTTTTCTGAATTTTTTTTGAGACAATGGGTGAGTGCATCCACAGAAGAATCCTAATGAGAAGAGTGAAAGGTGGCCTGTATTGAACATTTTAATTGTATGTTCCCAGGCATACCATGTATGGGCTTTGCTGTCTCGCTGAGACATCCCCCAAATCATCCCTGGGATTACAGGCAACAACACACTCATATCAGGAGAAGAAACGCCCATTCTGCTGGCTAGAAATCAGCAATAACATTTTGACATCTGTGCAACAGTTTAAAATGAATTATTCAGCACATAGATCGTGCTATTTGAGCAGCCAGCACATCTCTGCCCATTTACTACTGTCAGTCCGTGCTGGAGATATCATCGATGCTAGTGGGAGCTGAGCACATGGGCTGGGGGTAGGTTTTGGCCCATAGCCTGGAACAGCATTTGACAGCACCCCTGCAGAATATGATAGGAATAATCTGCTTTGCCACCAGCAAAAGGCCGAAAGACAATGCCAGTCTGTTTCTTCTCTTAGAGTATTTTAAACCCAGGCTGAAGAAAAGTCTTAAGAATAAAAGAAATCCTTAATTGTTTGACTGGTTTGAGTTCTGATTTAGAGAGTGAAACTTGCATGTAATTTTGATGAAATCAATGTATTGCATATGATTCTCCAGAAGCCCTAAGCATCTCTTGCCTACTGGGAGTAGACCTGAGTACAAACTGGCAGCAGGGCCAGGCCAGTCTCCAGCTTCTGCCAAGTTAGAGGGTTAAAGTGAAGCAGTTGTGAATTCCCATCAGCAAAAAAAAATTGATAAGATTCATGATGTAAGCAACATCTGATGTGGAAAAAAAAAGTGATCTGCTGTAAGAGCACACTTTGGGGAACTGCAGATGGGGAACTGGGAGGAAACACAGATAACTAAACACCAGCGAAACCGAGTCCATTCAAGATGGGCATTCAGAAGAGAAAGTGGACATTTATCTTGTGTTTAGTTTTCCAATTCGGAAAGGTTGTCTGAATTAAAGTAATGTATGTGCAGTGAGAATCTTAACATCTGCTATTGCACAGTGTCCCTGTTCACTGTAGCTGCATTTTTAAGTATGAAGTGTTAGAGTATGGGAATGTTCTGTTCTATGTTCCTCACCCCTCTTTAAGGACTATGTTGTAGCTGTCCACTAATGCTTATCTAGCTGGTAAAAGTTTAGGAGCATTCAGATGGCATTGCAGTGTGCAGCAGTATCATCTGCCCATCATTGTCCAAGCATTTTCAGGTGGCTAACTAAAATCCCAGCCTGCCTCAATTTCTACCTGTTCTTCCATTTATGTGTAACACGTAATGCCTACAGTGGAAGGAGCACAGTCTAGGCATGAAAAGGCAAAACATATTATCCAGGTAACTATAAACCAAATGGCTAGTGTAATGAAAGGTAAGCAAATCCTTATGTCCCCCTGAAGTCGGCTTTTAGGCTTATATCTTGCATGCAGTAAGAATATATCCTCTGATAGTAACAATGTAGCTGTAAGGTTTTTAAGCCCCTGTGTTTGTGTTTATATAGCTTTAGTTTTAAATTCTCCAACACCTTTGCAATTGGCTGAAAGATGCAAAACTGTGATGAGTGCCATGAAGATCTGGATCCTCAGGTGTGGTGTTCAGCAGGAGGTGGGACCTGGCTTCCTCAGCCGGTCCTTGACAAGAGTGGTTCTGCAGCGGATGGGTGCGAGCTGGAGTATGCAACCCGCTGTGGTTACGCCTGCGAGGCACTTTTGGAGGGACTAAAGTCTGTAACAGCTTTTGTAGGGCTTCCATCACTGAAGTGACTGAACCTGCTTGCCATCTTTGATCCGCTCACCATCACTGCGCTCCCTTGGGGCAGCAGGATATTGTCTTCCCATGGCAGGGAGTAGAAGAGGCACAGAGAGATGTCAAACCCGATTTTAATAGATATTTTTGTGTCTGCATATGTGGAGACATCTCTGGGGGAGGGTTCCAAAGCACCTGTCTGTGTAGTTAGGACCCTGTCTGTTGTAACAAAGCTGGTTCAGAGAGGCACCACGTGGAAAGCTCATGAAAGGGGCTGTGAATGTGCATCTCCCCGTTGTCAGAGCAGAACAAGGTGCCTTGCTAGTGTAGATTTGGGATGGTGGGTGAAAGGGGGTGTGCAGTGCAGGAAAACAAGGAGTAGGGTAAATATCTGAAGTAATATATGTATAAGGGTGAAGAAGGCTACCTGGTTTTATTGCCACTTGATGGGAAGGATGTGTGTAGCTTGTGTGCATCCATTAATTAGTGATGCAGTTGCTCCATGCTGGTATCAATAAAACCTTAATAGTACATGATACCAGCCCTTGATTGCTTCCTTTTTTCCACATCCCCTTGTGAGGATGTGTGTGTATCAGTGCATCTGTGCACTGTATACAGTGTGTATGTACTGTGGCTGCCTGCATAAGAAAAGGACAGTAAAATAATTTAGCAGCTAGTTACCTCCCGTGTGATTTATATGTGTTTTTAAAAGGATCTTTGGTACACAGCACTCTCTAATGTGCACAAAATAACGAGTGTTGTTTTCTTTCCTTTTCCTGAGACATATTAATTCCTAAAATGGCTCCTGAACAGGCTTTCCTAGGTATGTGTAGCGATTGCAGCCTGATGGGTTAGCAACAACAATAACAACGAAAAAGGCTGTCCTTCGTTTCCTTTATATGCACATTGTGCAGTTTTTCAACAGTGCATCAAACACTGCTGGCTGGAAATTTCCAGGCCCATTTCCTGCGTGGTGCATGCTCATAAAGCAAGATTGTCTGTACGGTCCGTAGCTGCAGTACCGCAGAAAGTCAATAAAGAGCTGACCACCTCACCTCTATCAAAAGCAGTTGAGAAGCCCTGCCTCATCTGCCTTATTAAAACCACACTTGACTCCTGCAGAGAAACCTAGCTGGGAACCTTGAAGAGGAGGGATAAAAAAAGGAGACTGAAATTGCAGTGAGTATTCTACAGCTAGGTCTTGCAGTAAGGTTAAAGAGTGCTTATTGTAAAATAAACCAAAAAGGCAGCTTCATTAAAACAGGGAAATGCCTGCATTTAATGCAATGAACTTCTGACTCTCCCATGTACGGTATGGCACAGAGATAAGATGATTAGTTATTGCAGCAATGAGCAGATTTAAGTAGTTCCCTAATGAATTTGTATTTTGAATTTAAATATGTAAAATCCTATATATACATGTGTGTATATACCTAATCTTTGCAAGGAAAGGGATGATGTAGAAATAGGGGCAAGAGATAGAATTTATACTGCAAAATGTATTTTAGTGTGCATTTGAAAGGATATTTGAGGTTTTGTTCTTTCCCTTATATAAGAGTAATTGATTGAATGTTTGCCAAGCTTTCAGTAGTATCCATCAGGAATCCTCACTCCCACCTTCTCCAGGCCTGCCAGCTTTTTCTCATCTTAAAATGAAAAAAAGAGAGAACTTTAACAGAAAGATCTTTGGCTTAATATTGTAAGATTTCAGAGATTGAATTTTCTGATAGTAATGAAATGAACTCTGAGTTGTGCCATGAATTTGATTGCAGTTAATTTGATTTTTCAGATGCTCAACAAAGCTAGCCCATTAGCTTTAATCTCACATACTTTGGATTTGTACAAACTGGTATTTTTATGTGTATATTGGTACAGGTAGCATGAAAATCTCTGGTAGTTCAGTTGTTTGTAGCAATTATTGTCAGTGAGGACTTACTAGTTCTAGTGCTGTTGGAACTAGTATCCATTGAGTTGTTGACCAGTAATCCCACTATGTTTACTGCTTTGGTAGTACAGGGTTAGTTATCTTTTTCACAGGGAAAAGTACAGCTGAACACCTCAGCCAGGAGACACATGCAGACTCTGTCCTGCAGATTTTTCCAGTTCTCATTGGTCTTAATGAGAGTAGTCATATGATTAGCAGTGACTCTTGTCAGAAAGGAGTTTTTTGGCTGAAACTCACAGTTCAGTTTATGTGATTTGCTTCCTCAGACTTCACAGTGAACCTGCTCCTCTTGGTGTAGTATTTGACAAGAGGCAATAACTGTGGGGTGGGGCATTCCCCAAGGTGGTCCCAGTGTCTGACCTGTTCTCCTTACATGATTTATTGTCAGTCAGCAGTTAATAAGATGGTGGAAGATGGCTGTTTATATATATATGTGTGTGTATAAATAATACCAGCTTCAGATAAGAAAGTACTTGGTGATGTCAGAAAACTAATAATACACAGCTACAGATAACTGGAACAGTGTTATGGAGCTGGTCATGTGTGGGAAAAACAGGAGGGGAATTCTGCAGCTGGGAAAAGATTGGTCACTGTGGGGAAAAAAGTATGAAGGATGCGGTTTCCAGAAGAGAGGAGAAACAAGACCGGGGAGGGAAGAGAAGAATGATGGGGGCACGCAAGTTGGGAATGATGCCGAAAGTTCTGCAGGCGATGGGCAAAGGTTGAGCTGCCAAGAAGATAACTGCCATGAGCTGCTCGTGGGAGGTCCTGTGAGCAGGGGAGTGCAAAGTCTCAGCAGAAGTCAGGGGATATATGACTTAGCAATGTGTGGAAGGGAAACTGCCCATAGATGGGAAAAGGGTTGGACACATGACTGGAGACAAGGCGTTTTGTCTGGATCTGTGCCACTGAAGTACACGTCAGGCACTTGCGGAGCCAGGAACCAGTCTGTCTCCTTCCAGCTCCATCATCCCCAGCAAACCTGCCAGAGGGTCATTTCCTGGCTCCAGTGCAGAGGGGCCTGGCACAGCCCTGCTCCTCACTTGGGTGCCTCTGCCTGAGTCCTGTGGAGGGCTCCTGAAGGTCATGGCCAGCTGCCTACAGGAGCAAGACCAGGGCATTTGCCAGTCCCCTCCTATCCACCTGAAACATTGACGTGTCTGGCGTGGGATAGAGTGGGGCACTTGCACTGGGACTGATCTGAGAGGCCCCCAGTTCCCCAGTTTGGGCAGGGTGAGTAGCTGGGTACCAGGGTGGTTACTGCAGCAGGGAGCTGCTGTCCTCCTGCAGGATGCTGGCATGCCTGCACCTCTGCAGCATCTTCTTGGATCCTGCCAAGTCACAATTCAGGAGTCTCCCTTGCTTACTACAGGGCAAGGGGAGGTTTTGTTATTCATAGCTTACTATTTTATAGGCTTTGAGTTGTTTATTTATTTCTGCTCTTTCCTTCATGCTGCTTTTGGTATCCCCATCTGAAGGCAATGTGCACAGTTATTTTGGTTGCAATTAGGCAAACCCATTCAGCAGCAGAGGAAGGGGAAAAAGCATTAAAGACAAAACACTAATGACCTCCCCGGAGAGTCCCACAGTGCCAAATTTAAGTTGGGGATTGCCAAATTGAGCATGGGGATAGAAACCTCATCTTTCTCTTCAGGGGATGCTGAAACACAGTACCTTGGAAATGCTCAGGCAACAGAGACCATTAAAGCACCCTCTTGGCATGGAGCTGCCCAGGCATGCCAGCTTTTATCCCATGGTGGACAGTGCTTAGTCTTCCATGGGAATCCATATTCACAGACTCCATGCTACCAGCCTGCACCTGGCACAGCAGAGACATGGGTCTGCATTCTCCCAAGAGGGATGTGCCTTTCCCCACAGCTGAGACTGGGAGCAGTGTGGATCATTACCAAACGGGATGATACAGCTTCCATGCTACCACTGAGTTTACACTAATTCAGAGGCAGCATGTTCCATGTGTCTCAGCCAGTGCTAGCCAGAAAGGAAGCAATTTTACACATCAGCAATTTTTTATGATTAATAATATTATCCTGCCTTAATTGAAAAATGGGCTGGTGCCCTTAAGAAAAAATTAAGCTGCAGGAATTAGTATCTAACCTCTTTATAATAAATGTGTATTCTTACACGCTGCATATTACTGGCACTGCTTTTAGGAAGAATAGTTCCCTGTATTGTAATAAAAAATTGTCCCATGTTGTTTGTACTTGCGTGGCACCATTCTGTCTGGATGACTTGGCTTTAAGAGCCCGAACGCTTGTGAAGAAGCAGGGTGAGGATGCCGAAATCCTTTTAAAGGGAATTTATGTACAAACAGGGGGATGATGTGTAGGCTCCAAGCTCTGCTATCAGTTGTTATTGCTGAGAGATATTCACAGGGAGTTGATGCCAGACGAAACATTAGCCATTGCCGGCCTCGGTGCCTTCGTGGGAAGTCGGTCATAAAGTCAGTGAGGGCTCCTGTTTGTGGGATTTTTAAACACCAGTGAATCATTTTACGTAATAAAGCAGTTGTCGCTGGGGTGAGTTTGTGTAAAGGTCTTTGTGAACCACTTTCTACCAAAACAAAGCTTCAGAAGGAGAGAGAGGCAATGCCGAAGGACAGGGAGATTTGTTATGCCCAGCAGAGAGCTGGCAGTTTGACTCTGCTGAGGTTTGCCAGGCACGCAGTGGGAGTGGAGAGCTGTCTGCCTGTGACTGCAGGTGGTGCCAGAGAAAGGGCGAGTCATGACTTCAAGTCATCAGACTCCTTCCGTGTGCCTGGCCCTGGGGCTTTGTCTTGTGCGAAGCAGCCCAAAGAAGCTGGGATTAAAGAAGGTGAGAAGGTCTGGGTCTCCAATAGGGACAGCTGGGGACAAACTGAAGTCATTAACTTCCTTTTGGCCATACTGCTGCCCTGTCATCATCCATCTCTCCTGCAGGTTCTTTGGAGGACCATCGCTTCAGCAGCAGGCTCACGTACATGTGAGGGGTGTGAATGTGACATGTTACAAAGGCCTGATTCCCCGAACCTAGAGCTCTTAAATCACCTCTCATATACTTAAATGTTGCTTACCTAAATGTTTGAAGGTTGTGCATCAAATCTCCCTGGAAACGTGCAGTGAGAAATGTTGCCTATGGTGGAATCACTGGTGCTTTCCAGTGTCCCTGGCCAGAAGGGTGTGAGGAGCCTCCTCTCCATGCTGGAACAGTGCGAGGGTCCTCATGAGGAAATAGATGCTTTGATGGTGCCATCTTCCTTGGAGGGCAACCTGCCCGCAGTTTGAAGCCGTGGAGGGAGGAGGAGGGTCTGGGGAAGGAGCCAGGAGTGTCTGTGGATGGGGAGGCACACTGGCTCTGCAGGGGTGCTGGCAGCACAGTGGGGCTGTCCTCCCCTGTGCCTTCTTGGCCACAGCCCTTTGGACTGCACCCGCCCAGAGAGGTCCCCAGGATCCTCCCCAAACCTGCTGAGGGAGCGGCAGCAGGTGGGCTGGGACTGGTGACATTTTCCTGGTGCTGTGCTGCATCCCTGATCTGTTGTCACTGCCTGTGTAGGTTGACCTGATGCATCCTCACGCCCATTCTCTGGGGTCCCTAAATTTGTAGCCAAGGTCTTCTTAGTTTTCTCTTCCTTTGTATTTCATCCAGGGTCCCTATTAAAGCAGACAGTGAGGAAGTCTGCATTAAAATGCTTCCTTCCATCCCTCCATCCTCCCCTCCTCCCAGCCCCATCCTCCTTGTCCCTGGAGGAAATGCTTGTCTCTGCCAAGATCCTGCCTTGCAAAAGTAAACAATATGAAATTACAATAAAATGTTTTGATTTGCTGGGCCTGACATTCAGAAGCTGCACAACAGAGATTTACAAAAAAGGATCTTCTATAGATAGCCAGTGTGAGAAAAAAATAAATCTCTTGTTTTGGGTGTTATTTAGATCCAAGCATCGGGGCAGCGCGGATGGAGAACAGCGGATTTTGTCGCCGAACCTGAAGGTTCTTAGAAGGTTTATACTGCAGCATCTGTCAGCAGCTTTCCGCTGCTGTCTGCGGGTGACTGGCCTATTGCACAGTAATGTCAATATTTGGGACTCTGTCTCTCTCTCTGTGTATATGTACTGTTGTTGCTTGACTGGGTGGTGTACTGAAAGCCCTCAGAAGGAAACAGATGAGCTGAAACCTGTTTCCTCCAGGGCTCTTCCAAATGCCTCAGAAGGCAGCAAAGTGAAATGGAGGTATAATCCCTCAGAGATGAGCTTCCTTGGGCGCTTGTCAGTTTAGCAGGCTGGGTAATCGGCACTGTCATCAAGATTTGCGGATTAGCTGTAGTGAAGCTAGTTGGCTTTGGCATTTCATTAGGGAAGTTTTCCATAGTTTTTCATCCTCAGTCTTGGTGCTGTGAAATATGGCTGCTGTAGCTTTGTTATGCTTACACCTTCCAGCATTCGTGCAAGTTGATGCTGGGGCTGCAGACATTGTATCTGCTGAGGATTTTTTAAATCATTGCTTGTTTATGAAAGACTAACTGGGTCAAAGGCTAATTTTGGGAAGGATTCGCTTCCCCCAATGCTAACTAATAAATTTTCATCTGAGTATTGTAAGTTACCCAACTGTTATCTCCCAAAGAAGGGATAAAAGCAAACATTATTTATCTTATAATCTGCAAATATTTTGAAAAGTGGCCCACAATATCAATAAAATGGCTTATCATCAAGGTCTTGTAAGACTCTTAAGGACATTTATTTAGAAAGCAAAATGTTAAATTTAGAGGCAAGAACTGTGCAGATGAGGAGGGAATCTGTACAAGTGACAGCATTGTAAATTGTCTCGGGGGTTCAAGGAACCAGGGAAGGACACTGTGTCCTGAAGTCACTCTTTCTCAGAGATGTCTCTGCTGATAAGCACCAGTTGTTGTTTCTGGTGACAGTGATCGAGGGGGACAAGGCAAAGGATCACCCTGTGGGCCCCTGCAATGGTGAGCAGAAATGGGGATGTGGCCTGATTTATTTGTGAGGGCTAGATGTGTCCTCACTCTTCCTGCAGAGGATGGGTCTGTGTCCTTGGAGCTTCAGCTGGTGTCCCCATTGTCCTCTCCCAACCCTTTCCAGCCCCCTCTGAAGGCTTGCTGCCCCCAGGGCTGGCACATGCAGGGTGTGTGAGCTGGCACTGCAGGATGTGCTCCAGAGGCAAGGTTTGCAGGGCAGCCTGACACGAGTCCCTGTCGTGGAGGAGTGCTGCCAGGCACTGTCTTTGGGGGTCTGAATCCCTCCTGGCTGTCCCACTGCTGTCAGCTCCCCTGGCACTGCAGAGCATGTGAAATGCCTGCTGAGGGACCTTGACTCTCTTGGCTCCCTAAGGTGGTCATCCTGAAGTCTAACCTTGGTGCTGTGGGGAAGAAGGGCTGAATGGCCAGAGCAAGACTTCTGGGGACAGTCAGGAGGGATGTGTGGCACAAGGTGTGCAAGGTAGAGCTTAGCAGGGACACCAGGACCCATCTTGCAAAGGCACGTCCTTGTCCCTCTTTGGCCACGTTCCCCCCTCACTTATGCCTCTCTCTCCTTCACTGGTGCTGTCTCGCATGCTTTGCTTCCCTGTCAGCCTCCTATCCCATAGATATCATAGACAGTGGCATGAGGGCTCTGGTATGTGAAATCTGCCTTAACTCACTCCTTTGTATTTCTGTTGCAAAGCCAGGAGTGAAAGGCAAAGTTTAGTTAAAAAATTATTTACTGTTCTCTAATCCAGCTGAAAAATATAAATAGAATTAACGTAAGAGTTGGACTGCATATTTTAGGGCTTCAGTGATTTATCCATCAATTATACCATTGTAAACTGAAGGTGAAGTTATACTTTCATAGGTCTGGGATAACAAATGATTGAACTGAACCTCTGCTGGGTCCTTCTGCTTGAATTAATTTTAGTGAGAGAAGATGGTACAATCGGCAGAAATGTCCTGGACTGGGCACCTTCCAGCTGCATAGGTTGGTTTGGGATAAAGCAGCAGTTTCTGTAGCATGTATTCCTGTGATCTGAAAAATGGAGAAATATTAAAAATACAAGTTTATATGTATGTGTGTGTGTGTGCACTTGTGGACTTACAGACACGTTGCTGTTCTTATAGAAGGTAAATATCAATTTTGAATCTGAATATTGATGTAGCAATTTAGAAATAGCTTTCCAAGAGAAAGTGTCTGCACTGTTATATTTACCAGCATAATGAAATCAGACAACCTTTCAATCCATAAATCACAGTACAATGTTTGCCATTACAATTTCTGTGGTTGTACTGAGCAAGCAACACTATCCAAAGAATTTTATTAAATCAAAGTAATGAAATTGAAAATCTGTATTGACTCTTCTTTCTCTCTTTCAAGTTCTTTTACATTTTGGCTGAGAATTTATCTTGTTTGCTTTCCAGACTCCATTTTCCTTAGTTTATTTCTGAGATCGGAGGTCATCTGTTAAATCATACAACCTTGGGGTGTAAATCTGGGGATGCTCTCTGTGGTGTTTACTGGCTGCAGCATAACACATTTTTTAATAATCTTCAATATTGTGCTGATTTGAGAATTTGAAGCACAAAATGGGTCTAAGCAGGCCACAGGAATTTGTGGCTTCAAGGCAATGATAAGAAATTTCTTAATCGCTTAGAAAATGACAACATGCATTTAAAGTCAGGTTTTGGTCATTGCAAGAAATGCTGTTGCTTGGGAATGGCTTCAGTGTAATATTCTTTCCTTCTAGAAGACAAAGTGCAAGGGGATTTGTGCATGGGAGTGACTGCAGGCGGAGAGTAGAATATTTTCCTTCAAGAGCCTTACATTGTCCCCAATATATTTTCATTCCACACAAACTCAGCTCCTGCAATTTTAGCTGAGAACAGTTTTGTGGATCACACTGTGGGGATGCCCTGGGACTCCACTGCTTTCCAGTCACTTTGGTCATACTTTCAGTCCAGATCAGACCTTCACAGCTAGATTGTGGAGAGCCCATGGAGGTCTGTAAAAGAGCATAGTCCACCCAAGTACACTTGTTTACATGGCTTGTCTTTCTGTGGTATGATCAAGACACCCCAATTCTTCTTCAGTTTTCACAGTTATGAAAATAGATCACTTCTTCCATTGTGGTTACAGGAATGTTTAGAAACTCAGTAGACGTCCCTCAAGGAGTCTACTTTCTGCAAGCCAAGGACACTGCACAGAAGATCTTTACTTGTCACTGTTTTCTATATCTTCCCTAACACTTAGTTTTCCACCACTTCTACTTCTGCGGCTTCATTCATCTTATCCCTTGGGTCAGCAGCTCTAGATTTTCTTCCTCCATTTACCTGTTCATCTTCCCTAGATCAGACATACATATTTTTGGGTTTGGGGGCTTTTTTTTTTTTTTGGTTGGTTGGGTTTTTTAAATGCCCAGAACTCTCTTTGTCTTGTACCCTACACCATCTCCACTTTCCACAGCAATCCCCAGAACTGGATCCCCCAAACTCTTTGCTGGTGCCACATCTCCATGTGCTACCACTTCCTTCCTCTGCAGCTAGTCCTAGGAATAAATCTTGAAGCATGTCAACATAGTGGCCTCTCTTGGGAGGATGTGTGAAGTTTGAGATGAATGGTGGTGTTCTGCTAGAAGGCGTTTGGTGACTTCTGTCAAGTGGTCCTTTGATCTGGAGACAACTCAGAGGTCCCCACAGTTCTGCAATACAGATGTCAGGAGCTCTGCATCCTTCCTACTCTTTTTGCTCCTTGCTTCTGTTTTTTGGGGTATGCTTATGGTCTTCACAGGATTGGTGTCTGACCTGCTTGCAGAGGTATCCGCATCACTGGCATTGATCCACTGCAGCTCTCTGAAACTGTTGCACCAAAATCCCACCAAGCTGAATGTAGGGCTTCACAGCCTGTGGGACATGATGTTAAGGGAAAATGTGTTTTTCCTAAGGATCAGCAGCAGACTTCCAAGGCACTTGAGTAGGAAGCGGTTATACCTACTTGAACAAACCCAAAAGCCAATATTTAATAACTTCTTACAGCTGTATTTCTAAGGAAAAGGATTCCAGTGATCTCCAGATCATCCAAAGAATGACGTGGCAACCTGATCTTGTAAATATGCTGAACAACACGTATGTTCAGACACTTGCGCTCAGTCATCAGCCTGATGATTGTCTCTGGGTTAATAATAGCTCCTTTCTTTCTTTCTTAATTTATCCCCAAAATTTACTCTGTAATGGAAATTGTGCTTTTCACATGTTTAAAACAGATTTTTCTTCAGTGTGTGTATGGAGGAAGGTAAAGGAAGTGATAAATCTCTAAAAAACAGTATGGTAAAATAAATCCCCTCTTACTAGGAAACTAGATAGCGATCTTTTTACTCCTTTGGGGCCTTGATCTGTTGCTGGCCCTGCTGACTGTGAGATGGCTTCTGCTGCAGCAGGGCTTGAAGTGCCAGAAGCTGCTCTCTTGCAGTCACATAGGAACCCAAAAAACTGAAGCTGTAGATGACCATATCCAGTGAATAGCCGTGTGATTGAGGAATTGAAAAAAGCAAGAAAAAAACAACCCAAAAAACCCTGGTAAAAATTGGCTGTGTTTGAAAAAACTAAGGAAAAACTTTGTGGGTTTGACTTTCCTTTTCTTGCCTTCAATAATCTGAAGAAAATCCATCACCGTTTCTCTCTTTCTGACACAAGAATTATTTTATACTTAGTTATTTCCCTCTGTTAGCATCTGATCGATAACAGGATCAAACTTGATGCTTGTTCCTTTCGTCTCCACATTGCTGCTGTTTGGATATGGGGAATAATTAACTGTGGATCATAGTGATGCAGCTGCTGTATCCTAATATTCCCATCACACCAATACTCTACTGATGGATGAACAGTTGTTTCACTTTCTGTTGTACAGAGGGTGAGACACAATGGGGTGGGCGCTGAACATCTCATCCCACTCCGGTGCCACATCAGCCGTCCGCTGGCTGCAGTTCAGCAGCAGCAATGACAGCTATTTCCCTGCCTGCCCTCCTCCACTGACCAGAAGAAAGGGAAAAGAGAAGGAAGGCTTTTGTTCCTGGGGGATGAACTGCTCCAGCAGCAGCCACAGGATGCAGGGCGGATGCTTTCTGCTTACAGTCCTCCCTGCTCCATGGCAGACAGGCTTCAGCTAAAATAAATCAGTATTCCATGAGCCTTTGAAGTGCCCTTGTCTTCTGAGTCACTTCCCTGTCACCTGACGGGCAGTGTGATGCCAAAGGATGTTGTTATTGCGTCACACGGACACGCTTGAGTATTCAGGCTGTTCAGCCTCCCACATAATTTCCCATGTGAATGGCAGCTTTGCCTTTCCTGACCAACATCGTCCTTTATTTTGGAATTTTGCAAGACAGTGGAAAACTAGGACACTTGGAAATGCACAGAGACTGGTGCCACTCCTGGCCTCTGAATGTCCCTCCCTGCTTTCTCTCTTTGCACATTATTTGTCTTAGTGGAAGGATGTGGGAGCAGTGCCACCAAAGCAGGTTGCAGGTTGCCTTCTCCCCCATCTTCTGTGATGGCCACAGCGCAGCACAGGAGCGTGACCTCTCAGGGCAAGCTGGAATGCACATGGCAGTGCTCCATGTGTGTCAGACGGACTGCCATGATTGGGAATCACATTTTTATTCTTGATTTTGCATCAGACCATTAAAGAAAATCCTGATGTAATGCTCTATGTTCTCTTTTCTATACCTGAAATTGCCAATTACATGAAATAATTTGTGACAAGTCAAAAAAGCCCCAAAAGCCCAAGTGTCTTTTGAATGAAATTGCCTGAAGGTCTATTTTCTTCTTAAATCAGTCCAAACACTTTAATTTGATAACGTTGAGATTTTCACCCTCCAAACAATATAATTCTTTGGGTTTTAATTAAAGAATTTTTTCCGTTGCACTAGATGGATGCTAAACTGGCTTCACTAAATCTTCTTATGCTGTAAGAAGCAGTGACCCAGATAAACACATTTAAAAATGCAACTACTGAAACTACAGTGTGTTGCCTTTGTAAGACACAGCAAGAGAAAGACTAAAATAATGCTATACATTTACAAGGGTAGCAAGTAGCATTCTATCATTAAAAGTGAATTCATAGACCAATTGAAACTCTTTATATCCCATGTACAAATCTGTGTGAAATAAGTGTTGCTTAGAGTTTCTTTGGAGTCAAAAGCTTGGAAGTCACAAAGAGGCCTGTGAAAAAGAAATTACTTTTTCCATTTTTGTATGACCTTTTGCAGCGTGACAAGGCCTTTTGAAAAAGAGAGGTTAACTGTGTGTGTAAGAGTGCGTTGTAAGACAACCACACGGAGTGAGGACCATCTAGGCAATGAGGGTAAGGTTGCATTTCTGTTCTCCTTGGTGCCTGAGTTTGCAGCTTCAGTGGCTTCTTGATGTAAAGTCTGGGCATTAGTCCCAGCCAAACCCACTTGGTGCCCACTGCCCGTGTAAAGCCAAGGTCTGGAGAAGAAACAGTTCTTCTCCATTGGCTTTATCAAGGGCACAGATGATGCCAAAGGGCCTTGTTTGGCACTATGTAGGTAAACCCTTTCTAGGGTCCCAAAAATTGGTTGATGAAATAAGGAGATGCTGCCCTTATTCCCATGGCTGCTGGACAGGGAGAGCCGGGTGCTGGTGGGGCAGGCTGTGGGGTGTCCCTCACACCCCATAACTTGCTCAAATGCAGACCTTTCCTCCAGTTTTGGTTTTGCGCGTTTTTTTAGACATTGGCGTCTGCTGTGTTTACACAAGGAAGAAATATACACTATCGGGAACAATTGGATAATAAACAACCTTTAATTAGCGCTGAAGACACACGGGGACCTAATCCCTCAGTGCCTGTTTAGACAGCTAAACCCAAACAGCCGGCCAGCAGCGCCCTGTTGCCAGCATCCCCCAGCACTGTGCCCGCTGCTGCTGCTGCTGCCAGGTTGGTGGCTTTGGTGCCATCACCACGGGCGTGGTGTGTTCCTGCTGCCCATGGGATGCTCCTCTGCCCACCCCTTGGCTGCTGCCAGCCTCCACCAGTGGTTGGATCCTAGCAAAAGTTTCACCCAGAGTAGGGTCCAAATTGGCCTTAATTGCTCTAAGAATCTGGCAGGGTTTACCGGGTTTTAATTGTACTGGGTGAGTTGGGATCTTTAAAGACTCACTCCCCCTTTAATTTATATTTGGTAGCAGCATGCTTTTCTGCTTGCTCTGGTTAGCATTAAGCTATGAAATTGCTAATGTCAGACAAAAAGTCAATGGATTTTATTGATTCTTCATGCTTTTGCAGCATGCTGCAGGAGCCTTTCCACTGGACATGAAAGACGCCCGGGGGCGGCAAGATGGGTGTGTGCCAGAGCACATTCCCCATGGCCACGTACCCTGGGAAGCTGTGAGTTCTGGCCCTGATCTCACCAGTGAGGTCCAGCCAAGGCCCTGTGTCCAAACAGAGGCAAGTGCTGTGCCCAGCAGCTGGCAGCTGGCTGCCATCCCCTGAGTTTACTGGGGTTAACCTGCATGAAGTGTTTTCTGGGAAATGCACCCCATGAAGATGGCCCTTTTAATTGTATGAGTCAGCCATGTAAATTCAAGTTTGGTTGTTGCAGCCTGACCTGTCCTTCCCATTGGAAAAAGTGTGGATGCTGAGTTTAGGGCGGCCCTGAGGAGCACGTCTTGTCAGAGTTTATAGTCACCTACGCCTGCCCTGGTGACCACCCTTCCTAGGATGGCCATGGCCAGCAGCTGTCTGCTCAGTTTCTTGAACTGTGGACCATGGCACCTTCTTGGGGAGCATGCAGTTGGGGTCACAAAGGGTTTGTGCTTGCCAGGGGACAGCTGTCTCCTCTGGATTGGTTTGTGCTGCCCAGATGTTTACCCAGCTCAACCAACATTTTGGCACATGAGTGCATCCACTGACAGGCAGTAAAAACATAGGTTTTTCTTGGTTGCCGCCTTAGCTCTCAGGGCTTCTTTTGCAACCCCTGTAGTGGTGTGGCTCATTCCTGCTGTGCATCTCGTATTTCAGACGCCTCTGGTTTCCCTCAGCCACCATCCTGGGCAAAGACAGGCCAGCAGTGGCCCCTGGGAGCCCAGTGGCTTGGCACACGCTGCTTTGGTACCTCACAGATCACCCATCCCTGCATGTGCAGTGCCTGGACAGGACAGCCCAGCTGGAGCCATAGAGTTTCTTGGGGCAGTGTGGGACAGATCCATGTTTTGCATGCAGGAGGAGCCAAAAGCTCCAGCAGCCCCTCTGTTTGGCAGTGGCTTTGCCCCCTGAGCATGAGGCAAGTGCAGAGACCAGGTGCTGACTGTCCCGCCAGAAGGGATGGAGGGGAGCTTTTGCGGGTGGCATCTGCCCTCCCCCTTTGCCAACAGCAAACTCTTAAATGAGCATAGTTGTTTTCTCTAACACCCAACGAAGGAAATATTGAATATTTTGTACTTCTTGGGTTCTCTTACTGTTTCTCTCTGCAGGGAAGGGTGTAATTTTTGTAGCTGAGCTTGCTATCAACATATGGATTTGCCTGAGGCAAGATGAGCTTGTGCTGTTTCTCATGATTTACACAGGTTATAGGCAGTTTTTATTCCCTGAAATTACTGTGCAGTTAATACTTCCTCCTTGTTTGCTAATCTCCCAGGCTCTGTTGTATTTCCTTCTGGTTACCATCAGGTACTTGGTGATGCAGGAGCTCCAGTAGTCCAAGCCCTCAGTCTCCATCCCTGTTCCTTTGGCTAAACCCAGTGCACCCGCACTGAAACAGCAGGAAGGAGTTGGCCACACTGGGGATGAGTTGCTTAAAAGCTGGCACGTGGAGATGGGGAGGATGGGACAGGCGTGGGTAGCACCCCAAAGCTGTTCCCATTTTCAGGGGCATATCTGGTGGTGGCCCTATCATAGTGGGTGTAGGCATTGTTCTTGGTGCCAACTCATTGCATACCCAGGCTGAGAGAGAAGGACCATGCACATCACCCCTGGCATTGGACAAGCATGCTGTGGAATGAGTGGTGAAAGCTGGTGCCTAAGGGAAGAGAGAATTCAGAATGGTTAAGCCTGGGAGCAGCAATGTTGTGGCAACTCCCCACCCCCAATACAAGGAAATTGTTAACTCCAGCTACATCAAAAGCGTATCAGGAAAATATATCATTGCCTGAAACAGAATATACACAAAGCAGGAGAAGCAAAAGTGCCCTCAGACCCCCTTGCTGAGAGTTGCCTCCCAAAAGGGCTTGGATGGGGCTGACCTTCCCCTCAGCCTGCTCTTATACTGCTCCTGTATTTGCATTAGCATGGGAGACAAGGGGAAACAGCCTCAGGTCCCATCCTCCTGTTACTACAAGCATAAGCTAGGACATGGTACAGCCATGGAGGTTTTTATTTGTGGGTTGTTTGTTTGGCTTTCCTGAAGGAAGAACCTGTGAGAAGTATGTTCTTCCCTAATAGTGCGTCACCTTGCATTTTCATGGCAGACAGTCTGCTCTTGTCTGCTGATGTGGTCTGAACAATCAAGAAGATTGACAGCAAAAAAAATTTACTTCAGAACTGCACCACTCTGCTGGCAGGTTTTTTGTTTGTTTTTCTTTTCTGCTGTTAGTTTTGTTCTTCTTTAATTTTTATTTCCTTTTCTTTGTTGTTGTTGTTGGTAAAGGACTGAAGCTATGCAGTCAGCTTTCTTCCTTCACTGCCTACAATCCATGTACCAAAACTCGATTCTTTGAAGAAGCAGCCATGTGAGGAATTAATGCCAGGCTGCAGCCCCATGTGCAAGGACCTCTTACATCCAGAGCTTCATGACCATAGAGCAACATCACCTCACCAGGAGAGCCAGTCACACCATGGAGTGTGTTGCTAAACCGCTTCCTAAAGCCGAGCTGAACAGCCAAATACGAAATCTCCCAGTCAGATTTATTGGAGTGGCCTGGTGACGTTCCCCAGAGGAGTTACGATCTATGGTGATGGATGATGCAGGTCCATTAACACAGTAGTCTCTGGGAAAGATGTAATTGTCGTTGTGCATCCTGCAGTTTCCCTGAGTTTTTCTGAACACGTTATAGCACACATCACAGCGGAAATTGCTGATGAAAAATGCTGCACTAAATATGTCAGGGTCTCTATATCCTACGGCAACACACTCCTCTTCTGGAACCATGCAGCCGTCATTAAGATAGGGGAGGTGATAAGAGCAAAATTTGGTATACTGCATTCATCATGGTGTATGTTCTCTCCAAAGGTTTGATGGAAATGTGTGGGCAGGACTGACCTTGTTTCCTCTTGCAATATGCATCTGCAAAATATGTTGATGTTGACTTGTTCATAGAATCAGGAAAATGCTGTGTACTTTTACCTGCAATAGCAGTGCTATTTTTACAGTGCTGGTTGCCCTGCCTGCATTTTCTGAAATACAGTCCTTTTCCTCTGAGTAGTCTGAGTCTGGATCCCTGATGACAAAGAGCATTATTACTTTTTTGTGTAGGCTTGGCATAGTTTGGAATACTCTCACCTCTGTGCATTACAAGCAGTGTGTCATTTAGAACTGGGATACCCAGTTGGCAAAGACTGCTTTGAGCTGGCCTAAAGATCTTTGTTTATGGATCATCAAATTAGTAAAATTCAGACATTAACGTTCACGCTTAGACAAACTATTAGTGCTCCAGCAGCAGAAAAACATGATGAAAAGAGAGAATAAAGCACATTGGGGAAATGCAAACACAAGTAGCAGCCTGCAGCTGGACTGAAAGGGAAGGCACGTCAGTGAGGGTGTGCGTGGGTGTGTGCCCACTCATCCTCATGAGGGATTGCAGTGGTAACTGGACTTCAGCCTGAGGTCTGTGCTTTGTGCTAATCACGTGCCAAAATGATTGCTGCCTGTTAGACCTCACAGTCAAAAGCATGAGGCAAAAGGCACCAGAGAAGAAGTGTTTGCATGTATGTGTGTGCATGTGGGGTGCTTGTAGGCATTACAGGTAATATATTTTATTGCAATCTATAATTGCAGAAAGACCTTGACAAACTAGAGAGATGAGCAATCACTGACCATGTGAAGTTTAACAAAGGCAAGTGCCGGATTCCACACTGGGATGGGGCAGCCCTGGATGTTCCTACAGACTGGGGAAAGAGAGGCTGGAGAGCAGCACCTTGGAAAGGGACCTGGGGATCCTAGTTGGCATCAGGTTGAATATGAGTCAGCAGTGCCCTGGCAGCCAGGAGGGCCAGCCATGTCCTGGGGGCATCAGGCACAGCATTGCCAGCTGGTCAAGAGAGGGAGTTATCCCTCTCTACTCTGTACTGGGCCCGCCTCACCTTGGATATTGTATGCAGTTTGGGGCATCATGATATCAAAAAGATATCAAGTTATTAGAGATTGTCCAGAGGGATGGTGAAGGGCCTGAAGGTGAAGCCTTATGAGGAGCAGTATTTTCTATGATTCTGTGATTTGGTCATAACCCAGACTGGTTGACTGAACAGCAGTAACCTCAGTGGCACTGAGATGCAACATGACATATTTTCAGTATTTTCTGTTATTTACATAGTATTTGTGGTCAGAACCATCTGTCAGTTTCACAGTTCAGTCTAGGGGCTTCTAGGAAGACAAAACTGGGCTTTGTGGGTGAAAACACATTGAAAGGTTGTGAGGTTTTCTTGCTACATCCATCAGCACTGTCATGCCGCACCTCATGCTGGTGTTATTGTGAATTCAGTCAGAATTCATCTGACATCTCGTGCATCATGGCATGACGGAGAGAAGAGGTCAATTCTCTGCCCCTCAAAGTCATACCAGGAAACTGTGTACAAACACTGTGATGAAAGCGTGTGTAAAAGGATGTGAGATTCAAAGAACAAATGCTGCATTTTTTCTCACATTACAGGAGTTTTATGTTTTTCTGTCTCTTAAACAAAATCCTTGCAGCTGCTTAAATATTTTGCAAGGATAGAAGTGAGCAGCTTTTTTTGCTTGAAAGTTTTTTCCATTCACACATTATGAGACAGAGTGGTGCATGAATGCTTGAAATCTACCATGTGCATACTTTCTGCTGAGAATTAGTGCCATCATGTAGTTGATGAAATGTTTGGCTTGGTTTATCAAAGTGATGGGGTGGGAGAGAAGGAGATTCAGTCTAATAAATCGGATACTATGAGCCTAAACTTGATCTTGAAGCACCAAGCTGAAGGAGCATTTGGTTACTCATGCTGGTCGGGAAAAGTAAATTATTAAATAACTACCTTTTACACAGCAGGAGGGAAGACTCCTCTCCCTTTCTGCTCCCCAGGCAGCACTGCAATACTGCACCATGGTATCTGCCCATGCTCCCAAGTGAGACCCTGTCCCACAAGGGAAAATAAGCTGATGAGTCTGTTGTTGATCCTCCACTCTTTGGCCCATCCCTGAATCTTGTAATTTGGGACAATTATCTGTGCCATCAGAGTCATCAGAGCTCTGGGCAGCAGAAAGGATTTGCCCTTTTGGCCCACCAGGGCAAGGTGAGTGGCACATGTGTGTGCAGTTAATCACATGCATATCCTTACCCATATGCTTAGATAGGAGCATTTGTAAGTCACCGGAAAGGATGTGCAAGCTGGAAGGTTCAGGTTTTCACTAGGTTTTGCTTTCCTTCTCATTATTTATTTATTTAAGCCAGCCTATATTAGGATGATGAGAGGTTATGTGAAAATGTGGCTTTCAGTTGATTTAAGATGAGTTACAGAAGTGTTGGAATTTGCTATTCTAACCTCCGTGGCTTTAAAATATAATAAAACTGGTTTCTGTTTGTTCTTCCTCTCTGTCTCAAGAAGGTCCAGGGAGCAAGAAAAGCTTAAGGGGAGTCCCCTCCCAGGCCTGTCTGCACCAAGAAAAAGTGTTTTTTACTGGAGCCGGGGTGCTGTAAGGAGCATATGGAAAGGGGTTTGCAATGAGTCTGAAGGGCTGGGTCACTCAGGGCACACACAGTACTGATGGCACCTTGCTTCCTTTATGGGGTTTGTGCTGGTAAGACTGGTTTACTCCTCGAGGGTGTACCCTGGCGTGCTTCACTTTTGTGGCTAGTTGGGAGACAAAGTGGTCAAAACCATGTTGGTATAATGGGGAGAAGTCAGATGTTTTGCCTGCAAAAGTGCTGTAGCAGCTTAAGAACTGATTTTTAATTTTACCTCACTAACCTGTTGGCTGTGACTGAGTACCTGGGCCATGGCATGGCCCCTGTCCCTCATAGCAGGAGTGAGACAGGTTCACATAAACAAGAAGAGATGGGCAAGAGATGGCAGCCTGTGCCACACTGATACCAATTCACATCTGTGTGTTAGAAAAGATCAAGTGAATGTAGTAAAAATATCTGTGCCTGGAATCAGTGGAGAGAGTCAGGACAAAATAGTGAGCTAGGTGTCTCAGAGCAGTGAACAAACCTCCACTGGGGAACTAATGAAGCTTTGAAGTAATTTCACTGATATCAAACTTGGAAATCCCTTGTAAGAACTGAGATGCTTTAAGGGCTGTTTAATAAAGCACTTGACTGGGAAAGGAACAAATATTTTATTAGGCTGACACTGAGTGCTTTTTGTTTCAGGTTTTGGGGGAAGCAGGACTGGCAATTATGTGTAATTGGTATCCTTTTCCTCTTGTTATCATTGGTGTATTGATTGCTGGGAAAACAAAATGCATGGGTTTTGAAATTTACTGTAAAGTAAGGGCTCTCTTGTTTGTTTTGTTTAGCTCTGTGTACTCAAACCAGCTCATTTTTCTTTGCTTTCCTGGCGAATATAATGTTTTGATTGAAAGTGATACTAAATAATCAGTTAAATGGGATATTTAATGACAAGCAAAATTCTTTAAAATATTTTTTCCCATAGGAAAATCATGTACTTCACTTTTTGAGCCTAAGAATGCTAACATGAGTCTGCATTCCTCCTATGATCTTACTATAAAAGTAAACACATGCATGATAGCTGTGGAGGTTAAGGTATAGTAAATCTCAGGAGCTCTGATGAAAGACAGATCCCTAGAGTAAGTTCAGTTTTCCCTCATATAATTTTAATTTAGACTTTCTTGACTCTCAATCCATTGTCAGTTTGCCTTCCCTGTGGGAAGCTGACCTACTGTATGATGAGAACCTGGTAGATGAGAGTAGAGTGGTGGATATTGTCTATGTGGACTTGAGGAAGGCCTTTGTCACTGTCTCCTGTAAGATCCTCACAGACACACTGCTCATGTGGAGGCTGGATGAGCAGGCAGTGGGTTGGAAACTGGCTGAACAGCTGGGCCTAGAGGGTGGACATCAGCAGCACAAAGGCCAGCTGGAGGCCAGTGATAGTGATGTATTTCAGAGGTCAGTACTAGGTTCAGTCCTGCTCAGTCTCTTCCTTAATGGTCTGGATGATGGGAGGAACATACCTTCGTAAGTTTGCAGATGACACAAAAACAGCAGGACTGTCTGATACATCAGAGGGTTGTGCTGCCATCCAGAGGGTCATCAACAGGTGGGAGAAATGGGCTGACAGGAGCCTCAAGAAGTTCAACATGAGGAAGTGCAGCTCCAGGCACTGGTACATGCTGAGGGCTTCCCAGATGGAAAGCAGCTTGGCACAAAGGACCTGGGCTGTCCTGGTGGACATCAGGTTGACCATGAGCCACAAAGATCATGGGCTAGAGCAACTCTCCTATGAGGAAAAGCCTCAAGAGCTGGGACCGTTCTGCCTGGAGAAGGGGGAATCTCGCTGATGCATAGAAATACCTGAAGGGAGGGTGCAGAGGATGGAGCCAGGATCCTTTCAGTGGGGCCCAGGGGCAGGACCAGAGGCAGTGGGCACAAACGAAAACACAGGACGTTCTCTTTGAACATCAGGAGACAGTTTTTCACTGTGAGGATGACCAAGCCCTTGCACAGGCTGTCCAGGGAGGTGGTAGAGTCTCCAAACGTCATCTGGCTATGGTCTGGGGCAAGCAGAACTATGTGGCCCTGCTTGAGCAAGGGGAGTTGGACCAGGTAACCTCCAGAGGCTCCTTTCAGTCTCAACCCATCTGTGATTCAGTGATTCTGAGTGGTGCACAGTGGGGCTGAGAGATGGGGAGGGGAGTGCAGCAGGAATTTCCCAGGAGCAAGCAGCCTTCCAGTTTGGTTTTTGGGAAAGTCCTGGTGAAAAGATGCTCCCCCAGGGCTATGCAGGCAGCACCTTCCCATGACAAGTGCTCACGGCAGGAGTGTGGTTGCTGGGCACTGATGGATCTGTTCTAAAACCATGCTGGAGCCACTGACATGCCCATCCCAAGGGACTGTGTCATGCTTTGGAAGGAGGCACCTGTGCACTTCCAGCTGCAGGGAGGGCAACCTGATTTAAACAGGTACTTCTGCAGTCACAAAAAACAGTAACTTTTCTTCCCTGCTGGATCAGAAATTTGGAGTATGAAAATGCACTGAGTCACCTGCTGGGCCAAAGGGACATCACTGAACCGGGCAGCATGTGACTCAGCAGTAATTATGGCTGGCAAATTTGTATTTGTCCTTCACGTGTCAGGTTTAATACATCAGATTTCTGTGCACTCTTTTCCACCTCAGAGTGTGTTCAGCTTACTGGAGGCTAAGCAAGCTGATGCTGTTCAGGCGTTTCTATACTGCAGCAAGGATAAAAAATAAACTGCCATTGGAAAGGTTTTATTTTCATAAACTTGCTGCAAGGTTCCTCCAAGCATGACAGTTTAGAGACCCCAGGAACCAGGATATGCTGTAGATACAAGAAACTTGAAAATTTGGGAATAGCAAGATCAGTCTCAAATAGTTTCAAGGTAGCTCTGTTTTTATAGTGCTGGCTTACATGTAATACTACATATGCTGTGGGCAGTGGTCCTTTTGGAAGCAGAGACCATCAGTTAAGTGTTACAACCAGTTAGTGAAATAGTGTGTGAATGGAGCAGAAGGGAAGGGGAGGGAAGAGAAAAGGCATCTGGCAGTACAGTGGCAAGTGCAATCTCCCTTACACTTGGAGTATGTCACAGTTTCCACTGCAAATGTAGGGAATTTTGTGAGGCTTTCAAATTGGGTATAAAAACTCACTACAGGTTGACATTTGTCACGCAAATGTTCTGTTCCTTCCACAGCATTTATTGTCTGTCTTGTATATGTTGCCCTTGGGAGTAAAGACATTGGTTTCAGGCCCATGACAGGATTTTTTTCCCCAATTGTTCTGATTTGTTTTCAAATGAGAAAAAAGTGAGTTCTCTCCTCCCCGGAATGGATTGCTAACTACAGGCTGTTGACAACAGCAATATAGTTAGCAAATATATGACTCTAACACGCTCTTTGCAGGTGATTAGCCTGTGCAATAGGCAGACTGGCGTGGTATTTATTCAACGGAACTGTTTAAAAGACCGAAGTACAATCAGTTAGTCAAGTCCCTGCATTTGAGAACAATCATGCTGTGTGCCGAAGCAGTGTATACATATTGTCAGTGTCCCATCTATAACGTGCCATTTTGCACTGCTGTAATGATTTCCTTTCCCTCTCATTCCCCCAGGGCTTAACTGCCTGGATAGGAGCCTTGACACAAATAGCTTTGCCTCCCGGAAGGATCCATAATGCAGTGGTGGAAAATAAGAGTACCTGTTGCATGAGCTGCATTGGAGCCTTCTTATTTCTCTGGTATCTTTTGAGGCTGTCTGATGAGATGCTTATTTGACTGTTCCATGGTAGTGTCCAGCTCATCCTCCATGGTGTAGGTTCCACAGGGTGAGAAGTAACATGGAGCAGCGCATAGGTGTGTGGTGAGCAAGGGATTTTGTGCAGAGGGATGGGCAGAAAAGGCTGTGGGTGTAGCTTTCATACAGGCAGGGATACCCTGGTGTAGCCCTTCATTCTCTCTCTAGCTGGTACCAGAATGAATTTTGCACCTTTCCAATGCCTTTCTCTCCGTGCCCTCAGTTGATTTTGAATGGTGCCTCTCCAGGAGGGTGAAGGCCTGCTTACCTTAAGAAATATCCTGTGGCTCTCCTTTGTTCTGCTTGCCCCATACCTTGGAGAGGTTCACCATCAGCCTTTCTGCAAGCAGAAGGGGAACAGGGCCCACTGTCCCTCCTGGTGCCTCTGCACCCACCTGACGTGTGCATGGGGTATCAAACACAGCACCACAAATGGTGCAACACAAGGAGAAGGCAAGTTCACCATGACCTGTGAGTTGGTTACTTCTTTGCCCTTTGGTGCTTGAGGTTTACACCACTAAAAGGGTACGTGGGGTAGCCAGGATTGACAGTCCCAGGTGCCTGAAGGAATAGATGAATCAGTGGGAAATGTGAGAGCCAAACACTGCTGAAATCATCTGTGGTTTGCATGTATGGGAGAGCCCACCCATGCCTTATTTGCCTAGTAATAGTTCCATATATTTGGTATATGATAGCTCACTTCATTCAAATACACTTTTTCTATTCTAGCAACAAAATACCAAAAATAATATGGCAAAGCCTTTGTTTATGGCTGAACCTATAGAGGCCAAAATTTGTAGGATGCGAGACAATTTGTAGTCGGTTGGTCTGTCTCAAGATGTGTCCTTATTGCCTACTTACATATTTACAGCAGAAGGATGCAGAAATACAGGTTGAATTTGGCTGCTGAGACAGCTGAGGATGAGCAGGCCCAACCCTGAGCTCCTTCAGAAGCCCTGTGTGCCAGTGGGGTGCAGGTTTGACCTGTGGTTTTGTGGTGCATCGGCGGTGGTGCACCGGCAGGAGCAGCCCAGTGGGGGCCAAGGCATGCAGGACACAGCATGATGGTTGGGGGCAGGCCACGGAGGTGCTTGGCAGGTCTTCTGGCCTCCTGAAGGGTGGTGGGACATCCCTGTCAGGGGTGATGTCACCACAGCCCTTGCTAATATGCTTCTGCAGAGCAGCAATGAAACACGTTAGTTCTGGAAGGAGGATCAGTGGCGTTAAGCAGTGAGTTTTGGGAAGTCCAAGTCCAACCCTAATTTTGTCCCGAAGCTGCCCCATTAAGTCAAGATTTCTAGTTTTCTGTTATGGTGTTTATACTGAAGGGAAACCCTATTTTTCCAGGAGATACTGAGCCAGGCATCCCACAAAGGGAGCATCAGACTCTTTTCCCATGGTGTGCACAGTATAACCTGAGTTCTGTGTAGACAGGGAGGTACAAGTCATGGTAGGGATGAGCAAGCAGAGCACAGGGATAGCCCTGAGAAAAGTCTGTTGCAGGGCCATCAGCAGGAGATAAAAAAATAAGCTAGAGTAATCACTAGCCTTTCATGGCATTTTTGTAATAGCTAAGATACCATTTCCTGTACAGTTAAACACACCATTGCACAGTGCCATGAACTTAACTCTTATCAGCACCCGATGGGAAAGCTGGAGTTATTTACAGTAGGGCTCATTTCAGTGTTACAAACTTCTTTTCAATTAGAACAAACATCAAATTAAATATAAAATAGATAAGTAGGAAAAATGAAATTAATTGATTTTCCAACACTGAGGTATGGTAGACAGAGGAAACTTAAGGCACTTTCATTGGATTATATTCTTTTGTGTGTATTAGGCACGTGAAACTTATTTTAAAAACTGGATAACTGAATAATTTATGTGTAGTGAAGCAGCAATTTTAAAAGGCCCCAAAAGCAACCCAAACCCAGCACATACTTCAGGTTGCTTTTTATTAGAGCAGTAATATAGTATAGCTGTCTCTGTTAGTACCAATACTGAAAATTTACTTTAGTTTCAGTCACTTCCATGTTGATTTTGGGTTTGTACCGTGTACACAATGTACATAGGATGTAAAAAAGGGGTTCAGGAACTACAAAACACCTCTTTGGACAACTTCAGTCTCTCTTGATCTCAGATCTTCAAAGGTTTCCTCACTTGAGGCTTGGGGACTTGGATCCTTTTCACTCTCTCTGCTTACTGACCTTGATAATAGGTGTTTAGTCTAACACATGTTTAGCAGCCCTGGGATTCCATCCCAAATGAACATGAAAATTACTTTACAGGGAGCCACAGGCAAAATGTGCTGGGACTGCACTGTACCTGGAAGCCAGCTACCGCCAAACTGCAGACTGCAGGCAGGATATGGAAATATTTTTAAGTGTGTATATATATTTATATATATTTATGTTATTTTTTTCTGTAGTGATGACATTCTCAAAAGCAGGTGTACTGGAAGATACACTTGCACATAGGAAAGGTGTGGTGATGGGGGGAAAACCCACCCCAAACCCATAAACCTGGGTCAAGGGCTTCATCTCACCTTTCTTGTCTCCTTCCCATCACACAGTGGGGCCCTCCCAGAGGTGATGTAGGACCACAAGCTCACCGATGTATATTTATAGATCCCAGGAACATACAGGATTCAGTGTGGAAAACAATATTTAACTATGCTTTAAAAAAGTCCCAGCCAAGCCCACAGGCATTTCTTCAAGGTGTCTGGTGGTGATAGATGAGCTCTTCTTCCCCTCATACCAGTATTTCCTCTGCCTCCAGCCCTGTCACCTTTTAAAGCAGCAATGGGGAGATTTTATTATGTTTTATACTTTCATCTTAAGCAGTGATCTGTCTCTCTCTCCATGGGTCCATACAGCAGGCTAATCCCTCAAGTCTCTCACACAGCATAATTTTCATCTTAATTTTTCTGTTTCTCAACATTAAATGGGTTTGCGAGGGGAACAGAGGGTCATTTCCTGTCCCTGCCAGATCATTAATTCTCTGTGAAAACACTGCAATCTCACGCTTCTCAAGCAAACAGAAACATCGGGAAGAGCCAGTGTCGTGCAAAATGCTCGTCTGTGCTGCAGCAGCTGGAGGAGAAAAGATGCTGGTGTGTGCTGCAGAGACCAAGGGGTTTAAAATGGTCATTTGAAAAACAGGGAGGGAGAGATTATATAAGAACAGTAGAAAATGGCTTCTTAATTCTGTAATAGAAATTACTATGTCTATTTTTTTCAGTTTGAATCTGCTGATCTGTCTCCTCATTGTCTTTATTTTTAGAAACAATTGCTCTTCTTTTTTTCCAAAACAACACTGGCCTCATGCTTTTTATACTGATACTTGCCACTTTCTGAAAAAGGAATTTTATTTTTGCTCCTGTTTTTGAGTGCTTGGGCATCTCTGCCTCCCTGTAATCTGTCTCAACCAAGGCTTGAAAAAGGAAACAAACAAAACCCCCCTCAACCCTGTATTTATGAATGTTTTCTGCAGAACATTTCATGAGATGAGAAAAATCCGGAATTCTCCTTAAACCAGCAGCAGGAGGGGAAAAGAAATGACTCATCTGTTTACTTTTAAAAATCCTTTTTAAGAACTCAAACATGCCTGATAAATTATTAGCATTTTACCCAACCAGTCTCTGCTATTAACTCCTGGCATTTCTGTAGGTAGTCTTGTGCTCGCCATAGCATCTCACTGCCAAATCCAAGGATTTACAAGTCTCAGGAGAGACTTAGATTTCCCGCTTCCTGTCTTGGACATTTTTTGTGGTGTTTGGGGTTTTTTTTCCTTTTTCCCTCTCCCTTTTGCAGGTTTGTTGGTCTTACAAACATCTGCATAACCAAGTAATTTCTGTAAGTACCAGAGCTGTGGAGCTCTTTGCATGTTCTCACAGGCACATCCCTGAGCTGGGACTCTCTACCCATCCAATTTTGGAGTAGCACTGCCCTCCCTGTCATCCAAAAGCCAGCATGCCTACAGGGGGAAGTGTCCCGCTCCCACGGGTCTGGGTGCCAAGCAGTGGCACATGATTTGTCACAGGGAGCAGAATTCAGCCATAAGCAGGTGAAAAATGTAAATTTGGGGTGTGCCAGTGCTCTCCCATGGTAACGGAGTTGAAACTGGACAAGTTTCCATGGTGATTCTTACTACAGCAGGATTCGCTGCACTCTTCGGGAGAGGCACAGGCAGCACCAGGTGAAGCAGACAGGCATCAGCCAAAGTCTGCTAGCTCCAACTCATAGGGCAGAAATCATTTATCATTTAAATAAATGGATGCACAGCGCCATTAATTTGCTGGTTTGTTTTTTGGGGGGCTTTTTTGGGCTTGTTTTTTTTTCCCCAGGGAGAGGGAGGCGTTAATCTTTAAGAGTAATAGGCTGCAGATTTCACCATGAACAGAAACCATCTTTACCCTTTTTTAATTGCCACTTGGTTGGTTGATACAAAGAGTTGAGCTGTCAAAATAAATGTAAAGTTGTTTTGATTTTGTTGTTGTTGTTATTTTTTGGGTCTTTAATGAGTCAGGTACCTGGTTCATGTTACTGTCTCTGTCTAGCTCTGTGGCAGGGTGAACACTGGGGTTTGGATGGGTTTTGCTTTGCTGTTGCCTGGCCATGCTCCTGTCTGATCCTGTACACAGCAGTTTCGGAGGTGCTGTACATACTGTGCAGGGCTCGCCTGCTTGCTTTTTGTAAATCCTAGCAGGATGAAAAAGGGACAAGTATTTAAGGGGAATCAAGTATCCTCTGCCAATGGTGGAATATTTCTTGCCCAAAATATTTTTAGAAATAATTTGTTTTGGGGGCTTCTGTTGAGTTAAAACAACGTGCTGTCACTGAACTGTGCCGTGCACTGTCATTACATTAAGCTTTGTTTAAAAACGTGGAATGGGCATCGTGAGTCCTTGTTTCAGGCTGCGTACTGGGAGGGGCTTTTTGGCTGGAGGCAGTCTTGAGGCCTTTTAAATTATGTGTGTTTATGGCTAAATATAAGTTCCTCAAAACTCTTCGCACAACACTCACGGATGTATGTATATCCAGCATCTCTGTATATACAGTTCACTGTATTATGGAGCCGTTACCCTGAAGCATGGAAACATTTAATGGCTTTTCTTTGGTGATGGGGTCTTTAAAGGCAGTTGCAAATATTATTTTAGGGAAGAGATTTATGTGGTGCCTAAAATATGTTTTTTGGCTTGCAGGCCAAATTATGTCGGTGCTGATGCTCCTGGCAGCGTGGAGCCGCCACGGGTCCCACTGACAGCGATGTAGAGGTGGCGCCGGCAGAGCCCGAGAAGCCCTGCGACATGGAGGAGCTGTACAAGGATGCCCCAAACCTGCCCATGGATGTCACCAACTCACCCTCAGCAATGGCCAACAACAAGCTGGAGAACGGGGTGGCCCAGCTGATCACAGCAGAGGCCTGGAACATCAACTCGGCTGACCTGATGAAGAAAGCCCTCTCCCCGCTGGTGACAGTCCCTGCGCCCTCTATCCTGACGCCGCCGGCCGAGTCACAGAGTGGGGTGGCCCTGAAGGTGGCGGCCACTGTGCTGCAGCCCATCTGCCTGGGGGACAGCCCCGTCGTCCTGCCCATCCACCTGCAGGTTGCTGGCAGCGCCGCGCCGCAGATGCCAGCCACCAATGCTGCCACCCCCTACGTCATGACCACCCAGGGCCCCGTCCCCTTGCCCGTTCTCTTGGAGCAGCACGTCTTCCAGCACCTGAACTCCCCCCTGGTGCTGCCCCCGGGGGCTGCCTGCCCTGCCAGCCCCCTGCACACTGGCCTTTTCCCCAGCACCACCACCCCTGTTGGGCAGCCCCAGCTCCTGGACCCCAAGCCCTCTGGCCAAGCGCAAGAGTCCGTCCTGCCCCCTGTCTTCCAGACACCGGGGTTTGCCGCTGTCCTTCAGGACCTGTTTCCCTCACAGGGCGCCCTGGGCTCTGCCCCCTGTCAGCCACCCCCCGACTACACCACCCTCCCACCACAGGCCTTCAGCTCGCCCCTCTCCCCTCTGGTGCCACCTGCCACGCTGCTGGTGCCCTACCCCGTCATCGTGCCCCTGCCCGTCCCTGTCCCCATCCCCATCCCCGTCCCCATCCCTGTGCCCCACGGCGCCGAGGCCAAGGCAGCCCCTGACCCCCCCAAGCCGCCACTCTTCACCCCCCACTCCTGCAAGGGCACCCAGACGCCCCTGGAGAAGGAGGAGACGAAGCCCTTTGAACTCCTCCACCCACGAGAGTTTCCCCAGCTGAGCCGCCACACTGTCATCAAGATGGGCGGCGAGAACGAGGCCTTGGACCTCTCCATGAAAGGGCCGCCTGCGCTTCGGGCCAGCGAGGCCGCCCTGCCGCCGCCGCCGCCCGACGACGGGGCCCTGGACCTGTCCCTCGCCTCCTGCCGCAAGCCAGGGGGGCCCCACGGGGAGGCTGCCGGCCCCGGCCCCACCAACACGGCCGAGGGCAGTGCCCACCCCGCGCCGGACAAGCCCCCCGGCCCCGCTGCCCCCTTCGGCCCCTGCAAGCCCCCGGAGGCGGCGGGCAAGGCGGAGGGCAGGGCGGGCGGCGCGGCCGAGCTGCTGCGGCAGCCCCAGAAGTGGCTGGTGGAACAGGCGGGCAGGGCGGGCTGCGAGCCCAAGGCCAGCAACAACATCGAGATCGTCAGCACCTCGCAGACAGCCAAAGTCATCGTCTCCGTCAAGGACGCCGTGCCCACCATCTTCTGCGGCAAGATCAAGGGCCTGTCCGGGGTCTCCACCAAAAACTTTTCCTTCAAAAGGGACCTGCCCCAGGACTCGGTGCTGCAGTGCTACGACGTGAAGAGCCCGCCCGAGCCCCGGGACAGCGCCGAGGCCCTCAGGAAACCCGTCAAAAACAGGAGCGTAAAGCTAAAGAAAATGAACTCGCCCGAGATACATATTCTTCCAATCAAGAAGCAACGGCTCGCTGCCTTTTTTCCAAGAAAGTAAATTATGGGTTTTTAGAATTTTAAGATTATTATGAGAAGAAGAAGAAGAAAAAAATAATAAAAAAGATGCACTTGGTTTTAAACTCATTTAAAACTTTAAACTATCTTTGTAAGTTATTTTTGGGGGAAGGGGGAGAGGATCGGATGTAGAGTCCCTATAAGCTGGGTTGGGTTTTTGTTGTTTTCTCCTTTTTTTTGTTATCAAATTTTGACTTTTCATGGGAAACTGAATAAAAAGCAACCTATTTTTCAAGCAGATTGCACATTTTGCAGCTTTAATGGAGTAATGGATGAGTCAGAGGGGTAAGAGCTATTTTCACTGCCGTAAAGTGCTTTGATGATGTAATTCTTCATAACGGTCGGAATGGAAGTTTCAAAATAAATGTTTGTACATGCTAATTGGTTGCGGCATTTTTTTGTCCTTTCTGAATCGCTTTCAGTCTACAGAGGAGGTTGTGCAAAAAGTCTGTAAACTGTAAAGCGCCGCAACTGACTTATGATGCACCTAAAATGTTAAGAAAAAACAGCAGGCTAAGAAAAATTATATTGTCCCGCAGCACTGTCAAAGAGCACGTCACAACAGCTGCTAACAATGCACCCAAACAAGGTACCGGAGAAGGGAGAGCAGTACAGCCCAGTGTGTGCACCTAAACCAGGTTCATCGTGAGAGACCCATCTTAAATATTAAGTAATGTTATCAGTCATTTAAAAGAGAAAAGCCTAAAAGTCAGGGGAATTTGGTTGCCGGGGGCAGGGAAGGAAAAAAATCACATAATTTTTCCCAGCCTGACTACAGATATATGGAAAAGTTGTTTATTGTTAGTTTTCTAAGTTTCTTTGATGGCTGAAATCAATGCACATAAAGGAGCAAAGCTGTATCACTCGGCAGTGTACAACCCGCCCACATCAATGGAGAAAATGTGAATGTACAATTAAAATAAAAGTTCTGCTAGGTTATGGTTTTGAACTTGTGTATGGGAATGAGCTGGAGATGCATTACTGTCTGTTGGCTTTGAAGTTCACACAGCTCACTTGTAAAAACCCATCCTGACAGAAAGACAAATGTGAGAGCAGGGGAACAAGTTTTGGTGGGCACTGCCTTTTATGTGACTATACCTGTAGAAAACCCTTTTTTTTAATATATATATATATAATTTCAAATGACATGTTCCCAGCACTGCACCAGGACTTTCTAAATAAAAAAAACCATTGTAAACCCTTCAGCTGGATGCCATCACACACTGTGCCTTCCTTTGCCTATCTGCATTCAATCTACTTCCAAGACTCCTCTTGGACAGCTTTGGGAAGGTTTTGGCAGTTGTTCATACAATGAGAAGTTGCGCAAAGAAGCAGCTCCAGGCTCTGAAGTCTAATCACACCTTTAGGCACCACTGTCATGCCAAAATCTGTTTCAAGTGTCGATGCCAGCAGACACTAGTTCAATATTTGGAAAATGCATCTGCACTAGGAGGTTAGGAAAGGCATGCTGTTTCTCTTTTCCTCTGCTGAAGGATCACATCCCTCTTGCTGAATAGAAAAGTGAAGGACTTTCACATAAGCATAGCATCAATTCTGTCAAACTTTTGCTTTTCAAGTATTTTAAATACTTACTTTCCTAGAGGTGGCAGAACTGACAGTGTTCAGAAAAGCATAAAGTGTTGATGGATTCATTAATGTTTAGTCATCTGACTGTGGTTTTTTTAATATATTTTCTTAAATGAAAATACTCTGCTATTTTATTTTGCTTCTTCCAAGAAACTGCTGATGAAATGTGTCATCTGGTTATTGCAGTGCAAAGGCTGAGGATTTCAACATCCCTTGAGATAGCCATTCCAGTTGTCACTGTCCTCATCTATTTCAGCTTTTAGAGTAGCTTTTTGGGCCCCTTTTAGTGTCAAAAACCTTCTGAAACTGTGATTCTTTTCCCCAGGGCTACGCCAGATCATTTAAAAATAAGGCAGTCACAGCATTAGCTGCTGTCATTTCTACTTCACAGTTGACAGAAGCAAGTTCAAAAGAAGTTTCTGGGATATTTTTCTTATTTTTTTTTAAACAAGTATGTGCTTCTCACACTGGTAGTTGCATCTGCTGCACCAGGTGCCCCAGTCCTTGTCATCCTTGTGTGAGTGTCATTCCCTGCAGCATCCTCAGCAGGCAGAGGGAGGGCATCCACTGCTGCCCCTCCTGCTGGCCATGGGCACCTGGGACAGGCAGAGCAGTGCCCGTCAGTGACACTGGCTGCAGGTGCACAGGTTTTCCCTCCTCTCCTTCATGGGCCTTTCCTAGGCATCAATGCAGAGACTGTCTCCCAGCCCACTCTGCACACAGTGATCTGGTTTAACTGAATTTAGACCACAAGCTCCAGAAACCCTGACAACAAATTAGGCTAAATCAGCTTTATGACATTAAAAGCCCATACAAGCATTATCAAAACACCCAATGCCTAGGGGCAGCTAATTGAGTTTAAAGCCAACCAGTACTGGTTGTAACAGCACACCAGACCAGCAGCCACGTGGCTGCATTTTGCCTCAGACCCTTGGAAGAGCAACTGCAATCTCCTCCTTCTGAAACACAGCTGAGGAAAACCAGAGCAGGCTCCAAATATCCTAACCACCCCAAGACCCACCTCCCCATCTTTACAGGGCCATCTCCAGAATGGGCAAGCTCCCTGACACTGCTGGTTGCCACCACCATCCCCAGTGCCACACAGCAACACAGGCTGGAGCCACTCCACTAGAAATGGATAAGCAGAGCAGACTGGGCTCACCCATCACACTGCCTGGCTTTTCCATTGCTTGAACTGCAATGGTACGGGAGGGTCTGAACAGCATCTTCCCAGGAAGGCTTACAGCAGCTCCCACTCCCCATCCCACGACCCTTTCATGCAACCACAGCCTCTGAGGCTGTCAGGGGAAGAGGAGCCAAACACCAGCACCTTGGCTGCTGCTTAACTCTGTTGGGCAAATGATGCTAAGTAGGGACCGTTTGCCTCCCACCATCCTTCGTGTGTGAAGCACAAGTCCTACATTCCATCAGCACGGGGGAGAAGCAACCACAGAACAAGGTACTTAATGACACCAAGATTGAGCACTTCCACCTCCTCCTCCTCACCTCTAGCAGCAATTACAGATTTTGTATATTGGCCCATTAATTTTCTACAAGGCTACATTTTAACTGCTTCTGAAACTTCTGTATGAGGAGAAGGACACTGAGCTGCACTCATGATATATGGAGCTTCCATTTCTGGTGGCTGTTAATGGAGACATTAATACCTCTAGTGAAGTTGAAGGGAAAGTCATTAAGCTGTAATGGTAAGAGGAAGACGTTTTACAATGATGGGTATATGCGAGGGGGAGAGAGAGGGAGGGAGAAAGGAGCTGTGGCCTCAAGGGCACCCCTTGTTGGCTCCAAGCATCCTGTGACTTGGACTTTGGGTGTGGACTTTTATTAAGGGGGAAGTGAGAGAGGAGAGGGTTGCAGGGATTCCCCTCTGCTCTCTTCCCCCTGTCAGGCATGGGCTTTGCAGGAATCCAGAAACTGAGTCCAAGGAAGGGAGCAGGGCTGTGCATCTCACATGAAGGTCACAGCACACAGCAGCCTCCGGGGCAGGAGAGCTCAGATGTACCAGCTTACCTACCAGGAGCTTTCCCCCACAGGACAGCCAGTCCCCTTCTCCTGTGCAGCCCAAGGCACAGCTCCAGGACCAGGGGTGCTGGAGGTTGAGGCTTCAGCACATGGAGTTAGCTGTTAGCAAAATAAATTAATCCAAAAGAAGAATGAGCAGCTTCTCAGCCAGGGAACTTACCTGGACAGGGCAGTTGGGAAAATACCAGGCACATCCATGCAGAGGTTTGACCCACAGGGGCTCGAGGATCAGCTTCACACACTTGCACCTGGAAGGTTTCAGGGGAAACTGGCTGGCAGAAAAGTGTCCACCAAGAACCTCAGGGAGTGGTTCAGAGAAGTCCATGCCCCCTCACTTGCACAGAGGCACCTCAGGACAGCGATCCGACAACAATAAGCAACTCGTTAACAGTTCTCATGAAGAATATTAGACAATGAAAACAGCATAAAACAACATTGCATAATATCCTGGTACCAGATGTTTTACTTTCTTTTTGTGCTCAAGTTTATAAAAACATGCTGAAGGGCTCAGTCAAAGACCTTATTTTCCTCTGCCTGGGATCTGTTCCTGCCTTCCCAAATGTAGTCAGCCTGACATCATGACATTAATAATGTGAATTTGTGCAATTTGCTTTTTTCACTGATCTTTCACTTTTTTCACAGTGCTTCCCACTCCTCTTATTTAAAGTTGCATTTAGACTATACCACGTACTCCTAATGCTCAAGTTTGCAATTCAGAGTACTCTGGGGCACACACAAGCAACTCCCCTAATTTTAGTGCAGAAAACATTTTTCACAGTTGTTAAAATCATGGTATTGCAATCCTCCTAGGAAAATCCATTCTGTTGCTGAACCATCTGAAACATTTCTTCATGTCTGAGGAGAAATATTACTAATCACTAAAATATTTAGCACTGCTTTGTGCCCATATAACCTAAGCTCTCCTAGAATAATAGCATAACATCCCAGTACTGAAATTACTAGGATTTTTTCAAACTAAGAAAGACAGAAAAATTAAAAGAGAAAACAGCAGGGTACAAGTGAATCAAATATGTGGAAAAGAAGGCTATTTTCCAAGTAGAACACCAGTTTTCACTGTTTAGAAGTGTGTTTCAAGTGAAATGCTGGTCACAGACATGTTGCATCTCTGCATCGGCCTTGAATTGCCCCCCTCTTTTCTCCTGGGATTACTGATGTTCCTTAGCCCACACCTGTTCCAAAACGGTCACATTTTCTGCATTGTTTCAATATCATTCTTCCTACCACATCCTCATCAATGGAGTCCCCATTTTTCTTTGCTCAAGAAATGAAGGCAACATTTTGTCCTAGTCTGGCATCTCACAGACCAAGGGCACACCAGTGGACACAAAACAAGGAGGTCTTCCTTTCTGGAGCTTATGTACCCCAAGACGACCCCTAGAAGTCCTATCAGTATGCATGGGAAAGCTATTGATTTTTGAGGTTTCTGATACACAAATAATTTCTTGATAATTGATGAAAAAAAAGCCCCAAAAAACAACATACCTGCCTTCACAGTTATAAAGGTAACAGGTGAATTTTTTCATTTTTTAAATAAATGTTTCAAAATAAGTACTTTGAAAGCTTTGTCACAGAGCGCAGTCCAGCCTAAGAGAGCATGTGCCTGCCCTTCAGACACTTTCCACATCTCAGCCATGATGGCACAAAGCCACTACCCTCACTCTTAAAGCCCTATGATGCAGCTGCCACACTCCTCTAGCACCACCTGTATCTGTGTGCTTGGGGGTCAGAGCGGGGTTAAAAAAGACCAACACAATATTTAAGTGCTTGATGTCTCCTTTTTGCCACAGCACTCTGTGCAAAAACAAAGATCTAAGAAGGCAGAAATATTCTTTATGGATACTCTTTTGGCTAGATATTCTGGACAACTGGACTTTGGAGTGAGACCTCCTCTATGGTAGAACATGGGACACTGGCCAACATTTCTTAGTATAATGTGCACCTGAACATTTCCTTTTCAATGCCAACTAAGTCTTTCAAGGAAGGACTCAAGTAAGGTGGTTGTTCCAGCTTATTTGCAAAACACAGCACTTTAGGTCTGGCTGAAGCTGAAATGTGTATTGAGACTCTCATGATAGTGGTTAATAAAACCAATAGAGTTAAGAAAGCTAGTCATCTCTTTGTAAAGCAGATATTGGTATCTGGTCAGATCACTCATACCCTCAACTCAACCGGGAAGACCTTCATGGACTAAAATGAGAAAGAGTCTAGGCAACTATGATATAAAGACATGAAGTTGTATGAAGTCAAATCCAAGCCTTTACTCCCAGGTTTTGGCTCCTCAACTCATCTGGTTTTTAAAGAAACCGTATCAAGAGGAAGTTGGTAGCAGCAGCTCATTCAATTAAGAAGAAACAATTTAAGGACAGAGAGTGCATGTCCCAAGAACTGGGTTGGGAATCACAAGGATGCAGCCCATGTTTTCAGATAAAATTCTGTCAAGATAAAAGACTCCACACCCCTGACATGGCTCAAAAACATTAATTCCTGACTTTCCCCTTTAAAATCTCAGCTCAACACAAAGAGTCAAACACACAAGTCATGACTCAACTGTCAGTGCATCTGAATCTGAAACAGTTTAACTTGGTATGTCCACCTGGTTTTCTCCTTCCTAATTTTCCATTACTTCATTCTTCATATATTTTCCTTTCCGTGTTTATTGCACACAAACCCTATCACTCATCCCAGGCTTGCATTTCTGTTTTCTTTCAAAACATTTAAACTTTCCCCAACTTGTTCATTTCCTGTAGCCAAACACCACCAAGGCAATTACAATTAATATACTATGGTGAATACACAGATGGATGAAAGTAACATTCTCCCTTTGGCTGAGCAGGTCTCTTGAAAATAAACAAATAGCTGATAGCAGTCAGTTAAAACAAACAAACAAACAAAACAAACAAAAAACCACCACAAACCAACAAAAAAAACCCCAAACTAAAACCAAACCTCTACCCCCCCCACCATTACCCAATGAGCCTAGCAAGCAATTATGTCCCAGTATGCTACAATGACCTATCTAGTACCTCCCTCCTAAAGGAAAAGCATAAACAAAGGGTACACTAAAACTGAACATTTATTAATTTCTCTTTGCCCACTATTTTGTTCAAGTAAGCACAGGGACTTAGAAAAAGACAGACTGACAGAAAAGGACTCTGTAGACGACACCTTGAGTAACACGGCACAGGTGAGAGGCATCTGTTCCTAACGGAGCACCACCTATGTGCCCAGGCAAGGGCTGACAGCAGTAGCAGTAGTTGGTACACACACCAGAAATAGAGCAAGCTGCAGAGTCCTCCTCTTATTTTTCAGAACATGCATGAGTAAGAAGTACATGGAAAGATACTTCCCTCAATATAGTTTCAAATAAGAGGAAGACCTGTTCTGCAGCACTGATTTGGAGAGATGAAGGTTGAGGAAGAGCTCAGACTTGTTTGAAAATCCCACTCTTGGCAATCTAGATGGCATTACCACAATCCCTGGGGAAATAGAGTCCCTTCGTATCTACTGAAAGGAAAGGGAAAAATGTAGTAAAATCATGACCTTTTGTCTTTGAACACCATTTCTAATGTGTGCCACTATTCATTAATATTTTTCCCACTGCCTTGCCAGTTGGCTCAGCTTCCACCTGGAGGGGTAGATGAGTCTTTGTCTTTCCAGCTCTTGACCTCAGCACAGGGACAGCCAGTGCAGGGTAATAGCAATTGTCATGGTGGTTTTTTTGCATATTCATTTTCTTCCAGCTGTCATAACTAGAAAAGAGCCATTGGCAGAGAGGGTTTCTGCCAGCCTCAAGCTGTACATCTGTTCGCATTTGTCTGCTCAGACAATATGGGATGCAATCTCCCTTTCCCCTTGTGCTGGAATCTGTTTGCTTGTACTGTTTGTCCTGAAAGGGCTTTGATTTCAGCGGCTGAAAAGTGAATCTCTGTGGATGAAACTGGCTTCATGTATTTTAAAAAGTAAAGAAGTAGAGGGGTGAGGCCTTTGCTATCAGTGCTAAACAGTTCCCATGCAGATAATGAAAGCTGAAATAAAACTAGCAGTGGTCCATAAAGCCATGAGAAAAAGCAACTTGTGCAGGACTCCTCAGCTTGTACAGAAGAACTGTATGATTCTAGAGCTGGTGGAAGCTAACTCTGACTCAAATGGGACAAATTACAGCTGATCAAAATGATCCACTAGAACAGGGATGGATGATTATGTAAGTGAGGAATTTAAAAGCCCACTGGATCACTGTAATTACGTATTTTAAGTACACATAGAACTCCCATCATCTACACAGCCACAATAATGAAGATTTATTTAAGACAAATCATCAGAGGAGAAAGCAGCAAAATACTTTGCTATTTAAAATAAAAAAAATCAACCCTGGGGTTCACACTATAAATATATATATATATATAAAATGCTATATATAGATATAGTTGCAGACTCACAACACAGTGAGTTTACAACAGATTGCTCAGATTTTAACAAGTCTCAAAATGGCTCTGCATGACCTTTGAAACAACAGGAACACTGACAGTTGGGGAACACAATCCCAGGATTATGGGCTAGTTAGTAAGCTTTACAGAGCGAAAGATTATAATCAAGCCTTGAAAAAAAAAAAGCAGCAATCATTTCACCACTAAAATGGACATGAAATCAGCTTCTGCTTCCCTGCATCACTCTCAGGCAGTTCCAAATGAGCACTTTTTACTCACTCCCATAGTTTTACTTGTAATAAAAATAGAGAGGAGGAATATATGACCTTTGAAATTGATCTCAAGGGGTCTCTCTTTTTTCTTTTTCCCTCCTCTTTAAAGCAAGCCAGTCTAACTCTACGTAGCTTCAACAGGGCAGAAAGAGCAGCACAAAGATGAAGAGGCTCATTATTTAGAAGAGGTTCACACCTCTTCATTCATTTTACTCTATTATATAACTAGCTAGCCAATCACAGGAAAAAAAAATACTGCTATCCACTTTTAAAAGATGCTTCTTTACATGATCCTGCATTAAGAAAGACTACACTTTATAGGTGACAAAAGGAAGACTGAGGAAAATGTGGGCCCACTGATGAATGAGATAGGGGACCTCATTATACAGGACATGGAAAAGGCTAAAATAATAAAACGACTGGCCTGGTAGATGAGGGGAGAACAGTGGATACTGTCTGCCTGGACTGCTGGAAGGCCTTTGACACTGTCCTCCATCAGATCTGTCAGGGATACAGTGACACACTTCACTCATAAGAGAAATGGCAATATTTTCATTAGTATAAACCATTGATTTTACAAAGTTTGATTGAAAAAGTGAGAATTGCCTAATGAGATTTGATGGCAAAGTACACTTGATTATTTACTGCACAGAGGACAGGGTCAGACAACGTCAGGGAGACCCTCCTTTTGAGTCATGAGGTTCAGAAATACACCCTTTGCATTCCAAACTCCTGCTTAGAGGGGACTTTAGGTGAAGATGGCTCCAGGATGGATCTGTTGCAGCAAGGAACCTCTGAACCGTGAGGAATAATCTTGAGAGGTGTACCTAGTCAAGGGGAGATCCTGGCATGCTGCCTGCTGCTGTGCAGGAGAGATCAATGTGCCCCGGGCTGTCCACTATTTATGGAATAAAATAATTGACTCATAGTTGTATTTTCACAGTGTCTACAAAACATACTTTGTTTTAAATGTGACTTGAGTCAGAGTTTGACTGGCACTGTGGTGGGCACATTGCTCAAACAATCCCTTGGCTATTGTGTTGTTATCTGTCTGGCCTGAATTCCCTTTGAGTCAGATGCAGCCATCAAAAACAATGCATCCATTACGACTGACACTTGAGCAGTTAGGGAAAAAAATGTCAGATTGGTGAAGAGGTGGCAAGGGGAAGCACACTGTCAGAAGATCCTCACAGACAAGCTGTTGATGTGCAGGCTGGACAAGCACAGAGGTGCACAGAAATCTGGCTGAATGGCTGGGCCCAGAGGATGACGATCACTGGCACCAAGTACAGTCAGAGGCCAGTGACCAGTGATGTACCTCAGGGATCAATACTGACTCCAGTCTTTCTTCACTAGGGGTCTGGATGACGGGCAGAGGATATCCTCAGCAAGTCTGCAGATGACACAAAAACAGCAGGACTGTCTGATACATCAGAGGGTTGTGCTGCCATCCAGAGGGACATCAACAGGTGGGACTGACAGGAGCCTCATGAAGTTCAACATGGGGAAGTGCAGAGCCCCGCATCAGAGACAGTTCCAGGCACTGGTACACGCTGAGGGCTGCCCAAATGGAAAGCAGCTTGGCAGGAAAGGACCTGGGCTGTCCTAGTGGACATCAGGTTGACCATGAGCCACAAAGATCATGGACTAGAGCATCTCTCCTATGAGGAAAGGCTGAGAGAGCTGAGACTGTTCTGCCTGGCAAAGAAAAGGTTCAGAGGGAATCTCATTGATGCAGAGAAGTAACTGAAGGGAGGGTGCAGAGGACGGAGCCAGGATCCTTTCAGTGGGGCCCAGTGGCAGGACCAGAGACAAGGGGCACAAAGTGAAATACAGAAGGTTCCCTTTGAACATCAGGAAACACTTTCTCTGTGAGAGTGACCAAGCCCTTGCACAGGCTGTCCAGGGAGGCTGTGAAACCTTCATCCTTGGAGATACTCAAAAGCTGTCTCGCTATGGTCTGGGGCAGTCAGCCTTATACGGCCCTTCTTGACCAGGGGGTTAAACCAGATGACTTCCAGAGGTCCCTCTCAGACTCAACTAGTCCGTAATTCCGTGATATGATCCTCAGCTCTTAATTAGAACAGCACAGATACAAGACATAATCTGCTATATTTAATTTAAAACCCACCTATTATGAACAGTGGTTTTGGTTCTCCTTGAAGCATTGCTTTCTATACATTCATTACTTCCAGTTACTATTTTAAGTCTTATCACAGACTTTTAAAACTTACATAGTTTCAGAGGAACTGGTATAGAGAACCACACGTAAAAGTTTCCTAAGTTGTCTACATAAAAATACCAAGCAGACTTAAGACAATCTTTGATAATGCAAAACAGAAAAAATAAAAAAACCCCCACAAACCAATAAGTTCCAACTGAAAACAGAATAAATAGGCTAACACAACTTGTCCTAAAACAGTGACTACCAGCCTCTGCTACAAAGTTGTCTGGATACAGGCTGTTCTGACAGCTTGGTTCTGGATATCAGGCCATTGAAATTTAAAGTTATTTACATTTTAGGCTTACATATACATACATATGAATAGACTTTTATTAGTTACTCATATTTAAAGGAAAACACGAACCTAAGTTGGCCCACTGAAACAATACATGAATGGGAAAAGGTGACTCTAGCTCTCAGAATTAATTAGGAAGATAAACTATTAATGAAACAGTATACCCAAGCTTCAATTCTCTGAATTTCATCTTCAATTAAAGGAAAGACAAACACAAAGAAGCACTTCTGAAATTTTTATCTGACTGGGTTCAAAGTTCAAGATTTTAGTCATCCCTACCCAGGACTTCATTTTTCTCCTACAGAAATACGAAAAATTTACATTTGGGTATCTCAAGAATCACATTCGGGGCTTACCTGATCACATCCACAGACTCACACAAAACCGTCAGAGCTACAGAGAAGGTTAACATTGCTTTTCACAAATTATATTTTCACTGAAAAGAAGGAAGAGTTTCTACAAATACAATGAGTAATCAGATGAATATCTTTGCCCCTGTGTCTACCATCTGAAATAAAAAATGGTGTGCCTTTATCGAAAGCAACAAAAAAGGGGAAAATGCTCCATCCTTCAAGCCAACATTTATAACATGATGTTCCTGTCTTTCACTGTCATTCCTACATATGTGCAAAAAAGTCCTACAATATGTATGCTGCCACAGGCTACCATAGAGCATTCTTCAATTCCAATATTGCATAGGTCTTCTGCAACAAAAATTGTTAGTTCTCCCATGCAGCAGTATTTTAATTTCAAATTAAGGAGTTATGGCACTGTCTTCCAAGATGACCGAAAGATACAGAACCAGATGAACCCACGTTGTCAAAAAAGTAAATTGGAGAAACAAGGAGACCACATCATGTCTCCTCTACCAAATACAGACTGAGTGTATCAAATACACTACTGAGTATCCTTTGAGAGATCAGATGCAAAATGCCTCTGGACTATTGTCACTGCCAACTTCCAATTTCCATCATTTGCCTGTGAAGAATGTGGTTACCATTAACCCAGTCTAAGTTGCTTGTCAAGTGCAGGCTGATTCCTGCGAACAGCCATCAAAACAAGAGATTCCTGTATCACAGAAATATAAAATCTTGAAGTGTATGAAGTTCAAATCTAATGCCATTAACTGCTTTGATTTAAAACACTTCATGTCTTTATCTGAACACAGGAGAAACCGTTTTTAGCAGTCTCTTCCTCTCAAATGTTATATGAGAATACCTTAAGCTGTAATTTGGAAAATCAGATAAACAAAACTGAACAGCTGAGTAACTAAATAAGGTGTTATTTTGAAAACACAGACAAGTTCAAACATTAATTACTTAAGATAAGCAATGTTGGAATGATTTTACCCTTTTGATTAAAACTTCCTTACATCAGACGTTTCCATGAACTGTCCAGAACTGCCAGATAAGATAGCCGCCCTTGCTACGCAAACAGTGCTCACACATAGACATGACATCAAACAAAACCGACAGTTACAACAATGAACAAACTATTTTATTTTTCTTGCTAGATAAGAACATCCCATTGAAAATAAAGAATAAAAAATATATTCTGCTGCAACACTCTGAATGCTTGAACCTCATGCTATAGCACATGGAGAAATTCCAGTACAGCAACATCACACTAATCCCTGTGCACATGGGTGCACAGAAAGCCTTGAAAAGATATTTATACCCATAATAGTGCCATGTACAAAAATGCCATTCCATAAAGGCCAAACAGAAAATTTAAACATCTTTGTTTTTCTCAAGCCAAAGGCAATGTAAAAAATGGAAACTTTTTTCAGTCAATTACCTCCACTTAAATTATATGATATCTTTTTACACTGAAGAACCCAAGTGCAGAATAATAAAGTGTGGAAGAAGTAATATACAATTATATATATGTATAAACAATACACTGAACATGTGGGGCATGATGTTTTCCTTAATATATAATTGTTGGTGTAACCATATGAAGGTCAAGTTAGTATTTTTCCAACACAAAGAGAAAATATCCTGTTTCTTCAATCAATGCTCTGACCTTTTATTCCTATAAAGAGCATGCCTGTATTATTCATCTAAGCATACATGCACCACAAAAGATATGCAAAACAAATCGATATAGATAAACTTTAGTGTCAAATGTCTATTGATGTAATAACAAAAACAATTCTCAAAGTCCAAATGACTTGCTGAATTAAAATTGCATTGCAGTCACTTAAACTAACAAAACACTTGGACGGACTTGTGAGCCACAAAATTCACTATTTGGCAGCAGTATCTCTGTTTAAACCTGATGAGTATCAGACTACTGGTAAAGCAAGGCATTTTCAAAAGAGGAATTTGTAAAAAATATATTTATACTATATGTTTTCATATAAAAAGGCATTAAAAATATAATGAACCCTACCATTTTAGGACTACACCTTCCCTAACAAACAGTTTTTATCACTTCACTATTACATACAGTTTCACTATTACATTCAGTTTCCTACAAAGAAAGTATATTTTCTTGTCCCTGATGTATATTACAAATGCAGTGGCAAGAAACTGTTTTATTATCACCACTCATTCTTGAGGCTTATACAAATAGCACCAATTTCACCCCCCCAAAAAAGGTTTATCAGTTACATAGTAGCACTTCCTTAAAGGAAATATAAACCAAAACATAGAAACCAAATGTGTCTTTCAAAAAATATATCAGAATATATGGCTCAGATTTAAGGGATGAATAACCAGGAGTATTGCATAGTACAGGGATATGAATAGACACCTTCTGATTGTTTGTCACCTTCCGACTTCACGAACAAATTAAACGGGTGCTAATAAAAGTAATACACAACTAAATTTACTGGTAAAAAAAATAACAAGAAATTGTACAGTTCTTTCTGGCACAGTGCAAAGTACACATTAAAAAACCGAACACAGATGTACAGTGTGTATGCATTTATATATATATATAGATATAGTATGTATTTCCCTGACTCATACACATGTACATATAAAAACCATGAACATACATATCCATGCCAAATGAGCAAAAAGATGGAATGTTTATAATGTGGGTGCATTGTTCCAGTGAAATCAGTTCATCCCAGAAATGGCTGTTTATACAGCCAATATGCTGTTCTACGAAACAGAAATATTTATTGCCTGCACAAATTGACAATATACTATATATTTGTCCTCATAACTTCCAAAGGACTGATAATCACACTTTATAAAAGCTTATATTTGTATTAAGCCCTCTCTTCCATAACCCTTCCTCTCTTCTGGAAGACCAGACAGTATTCACTACAGAGATGAGATCTTCTATTAACTTTTTCTTGCAATATAAAAGTTTACAGCCACCCTTCGTAAAAATTTTTAACACCTGATGCTGGTTTATTTTATTATTTCCCTTTGGGATTCAGCTGTTTTGGTTCTGAATATGAACACCTTGGCTGAAGCCTGTAACGAAGAACACTTTTCAGGATTCGGAGAGCGCTGTTACCTGACCTGCCCACACCCAGTATGATCAACTGTCCTTCCATGACAATTTTCTGAAACAGTTCACAAAAATACTAGAATATAATACAAATCCCTCCCCCACTTTATCCTGAATGTCTTTTTACATGCTGAGAACACTTTCAAAAAATAAAGATTATTTATATCAGCAAAACAGTTTCAAATAAAGGCCTGAGAGCTCAGTGTGACACAAACACATTTACTTCTGGTTATCCCCATTCTCTAGTACTTTCCTTGCTTAAGTCGTTCAATGTGGTAGCACAATTTTAGAGCGGGCCCCAACTTCAGTCCCATATATTTCATTATCATATCACTCCTGAGTAAGAGTAGTGCCTTCCCATCAATTTCCTGCAGAAGAAAGAGAATAAACATAACATATAACTTTAACAAATTGCATGGTAAAGCTATAAAGTGCATTATATGTCTTTATATCGTAGTAAAAATAAAAAATCTGTATATAAAACAGCAACTTAGTATAACTTTATATTTACAGATGGTCACTGAAATTTATTTTAGTGGGTTTTAATGCATTATTAAGGTATTTGAGATGTTAAAGAAATAAAAATATAGCAAATAATAGAAACTGACCAAACAGCCCTCAAAATTAGGTACTGACTGGGAAGTAAAAAGTGAATGGGTCAAGGGGAAAAAAAGAAAGAAGCTGCAAAGGAAGGTCTGTGCAGTTAGAGATTAAATGATCCAAGCACTGAGGCCTTGCACTGAACCTTGAACACAGCTGTGGGAGGATTTTGGCATGTGCACGCAAACAGTCACACAGAGGAAGGGGTTATAGACCATCTAAATCTGTGAAATAAGACAGATCTATGTCCATGTCGAACCAGAGAGATTGTTAGGATCAAGACCAAGGATAACTTAGCCAGATTTTAACTGCCTGACTGAGAAGCTGCTGAAATATGACAGTCCTAAGCTCTTAGTACCATTAAATACTGTAGACAGGCAATTAGTTCCATAAAACACCATAAAGAGAACCACTCTGTCTTATTTTTTTAAACATAAACCTGATAAAACAAGTGACTTTTACTGTTGTTATATAACTAAGAATAAAACATAACACGGGAATCTCTATTAAAAGTTATTTTGAGTTTTCCTTCCAATCCAGCTTCCTTGGAGATCTAACTGTTAGTAGGAGCTGGTGCAGAACATGAATGAAATAGTACTAAAGCCAACCTCTTTTTGGTGGGCCATGTATACAATGAAATAACAAAGCAGCTCTTTGCTGAGCCACCTGCCATAGAAAATCACAGTGAGAAGGAATACAGGAGATCAAAACCAGCACACAGTTTCTACCTTTAAAGGTAACATCTAGTTGGATATTACGAAACCCTGCAAGTTGCTTTTCTGGACAGATGAATTCAACATTTCAGTTGATTCTCTGAAATTTAGTACTCATGACCAAGTGTTCTAGCTAACAAAGGGTAACAGCATCTCTACTCTGGGACATTAAACCTCTAAAACAGGGGGGCCAAATGCCCCACACTGTACGTGAGAATGCCATGTTCTCTAGAGGTACCAGGGATGACAGGTGTACCAGGGATGATGGTCATTAGAACTTGCGTACTTCTAGTATTGGCGTTATTCCACATACACTGGAAAGCAGTGGCTATTTACTTTAGTCTAACAAGACTGGAACACAGAGAAAATATACTGCAGGACGAGTTTCAGGTGGAAAAAATAATTTCCAGCCTCCCTCTAATATGCAAGTAGAGTCTAGCCTACCTTCAATTGCAAATACAGTGATAGACAAGAAAGTTGTATTTTAAGAGATTAACGTGACAACAAAATCTGCTAGAATGGAATGGATATGCATCATACATGTCTCCTAAAGAGTTCTGCATGTGGAGCCAGTGCTTGTGGATCAGCTTCTTTCACAAAACGCACAACTTCCTCTATTGACCAGGTGGAAGGATCCTTATTCAATATTCTTGAAGGTTCCCGTTTTAGTGAATTCAAATCCGGTCCAGTTGTGGAACTTGCAGCTTTTAATATAAAAATATTATGAAACGAAGAAGTATCACTTGTCTATACAGGGATAACAGATTTCATTTTACATAGGACACTTAATAATATTAACTTTTGGCTTTTATTATGTATTCTTTGCAATATATTAAAATGAAAGATGTTTTATATTCCTTCTAATAATACTGAACTGTTCCTTTTGTCTTTAAATGCCTTCTATAACTGCAAGTATTTACAGCAGCACAAACATGAGCACTGTGACACACCTAGAGGGATTAGTTTGACTTGTATTTGGCTCCTGGGTCCCAAGATGCTATTGACTGGGAATATGGAAAAGTCAATTTAAGCTGTGCAGACAGAGGGAGAGACAGTAGGAAACCCTATTCCTGTATTTCAGCAACATGGCAATAGCTGGTAAGATGCTCAGGAAGTGAGATGCACATAGGCTCTGTCTGGTCTGGCTTGCTGCAGGATCTGTAACAGCAGCAAGAGAAAAGTGCAGCAGGCAAGACCCGCCACAGCTTGTACTGCACTATTAGTTCTAACAGGCATAAATTCTGTATTTGCAGTAACATTAGCAAGCCTGATATGCTTGGCAACAGCACATTTCACTCCATATGCAAGGTTTCCTATGGCAAAGAAATTCTTTATTTATAACTTTGTATGTTAGTGAAAGCAGTTATATATTTTGGAAGGTTTTGTATAATTGCATACCTTCAATCCGCCTCTGTATTCGATTCCTACTAACTTCATAGTAACTGCTGCTCCCAGCCGAGCTCAAGGACAGCCTGCGCAGGATTGGCGCTGAATTTGAGGTAGCAGTTGCTGGCTGATGGGAATTTCTGTAATATGCAGCACTTCCTGCAGTTCGGTACTCTGCGGAACTTCGACAGGTTGGGCTTGACGGATTTACAGAATTAAGTGCAGAATCCATAGAGTCCTCAGAAAATCGGTGTTCTTTGGAAGTGCTGTTTTCCTCTATAGGTAAAGTTTCTGCTACACAAAAAGCAAGTATCAATATGTTCAAAGTGGTGGACAGTATACCTTTGTTATTTAAGACCTTGTTATGTTCTCTTGAAGATACTGACAGATTGTAAGCCTATTAACAAATCTCCCGTGAAGCAATCACTGAGGCTGAAAGTTTGCCCCTTTTCTCAAGTAGTCATTGGGCTCTTACCGCATTTGTAAAATGTTTTTTGTAGCATAAGATTTAATATGTCAAGTTTGAGACAGTCTCCTACAAATAATTTCTGTTGTATTTACTGAATACTATGAATGGGGAAGTGACAAAGGAAAATTTTTGGTAAAACTGTCTGATGTTAATATTGATACATCAAATAATTTTAGTCAAGATTTTTCACTCTTTTTCTGAACATATTCTTAAAAAGCTAACCATTAATATTATGTAACATTTATTTTGCAAGACATTTTTAATACAAAATTCATATTAACTTACCATTGTTTAATTTACTCTAAACAGCAGAGGGAGTCACTAACTTCATAAACAAAACAAGCGGACAGCTACCATCTATGGATCCCAAAAGGTCCAGATAGAGGGGCCATCGTTAAAAAGGAAACAGGTTACAGGCAAAGCCACAGAAGGCTGTGAGAGCCCTGTACTGCACACTAATATAACATGCTTTGACCCCAGTGCTGTATCTAAAGACAGTCAGTTCTTTGCACAGGGCAGGGTCTCCGAGTCTGTTAACGTGGACTCTGGGAAGCTAAAGGTATGTGTAAGTCACTGAACACACGGAGCAAGTGAAAAAACAAATACATCAGGTCTCATGGAGAGGGTGTAACAATATTCTAGTTCTCACACCTTATCAGCTAATTTCTACTCTGCAAAAGGCAATATCCACTCAGAAGACTTGTAAATTTTTAGAGCCTGTCAATACTGTTTCTAAGCCACATGAACAAAGTTCAGCTGGTCCTTTTCCCTGTGACATGAGATAAGAGCCAGGTTTGCTTGATTACTTTTGTTCAACCCAATTCAGGCCTGTTTGGGAGATGCATGCTATGTGAAGGGGGAAAAAAAATCCCAAATCAACAAGAACACCACTCCATTCTCTAGCAATCATACATACCCCTCTCTGTTTGCATCAAGCCAAGTAACAGCATGAGAATAAAGTTGGAAGCATGATGTACAAATCTGTATGAAACAAATGCTGCTTTGGCAGGAGAGTTAAGAGCTGAAAAAATAGAGCTAACAGGTTCACAGAAGTGTAAGCCCCACACTACCATCTTGAAAATTACTCTAGTGAAGTTATAAAACATATGCTAGTGAAGCAGCATATTCTTTGGAACAAGAACTTGTATATTCTGCAAAACAAGCTCCTGAAATAAACTTTTTACTACTCTTCTTAATGAAAACTTTCAAGAATTTCTTGGGCATAGCCCCATTAAAAATACAGGAAGAGCATTTTCCTAAAAAAAAACCAGTGAGCTTCTCAAGCATGCTTTCAGTTTGGTTCATGACGTATCAGGTTCTCTGCTGAATCCTGTTTAGAAGTGGAGTGTGGTGAAGAACTGTTAAGTGTATTCTTAAGGTCTTCAGACAACATAATCCTGAGAGGGAACAAAGGCACTCAGGGAGCCAGCTCCCTGCTTAGTGAATTCAGTAAGGCAATCTCACAGAATCATAATCACAGAATCATTTAGGATGAAAAAGACCACTAAGATCGAGTCCAACCGTTAGCCCAGCACCATCATGTTCACCACTAAACCACGTCCCTGAGTGCCATGTATCTTTTAAATATCTCTAGGGATGGTGACTCAGCCCTGGGCAGCCTGTTCTGATGCTTGACAAGCCTTTTGCTGAAGAAATTTTCCTAATATTCAATCTAAACTTCTCCATGTACAATTTGCAGCCGTTTCCTCTCATCCTATATCTTATTACCTGAGAGAAGACAGCAATCCCCACCCTCCTTACAACCTCTGTTCACATAGATGTAGAGAGCAATGAGGTGGAAGTGGCTCAATAAGCACTTCCACCAGCCCCCTTCATACTCTTGGGTAGATCCCATACGGCTCCATAGGCTTGTGCATGTCTTAAGTGGTGTATCAGGTCACTGACCTCAGGCCAATCTCCCCTTGGATTATAGAATAATTGAATTGTTTAGGTTGAAATCTTCTCCCTGTCCCTGTCTTCCAGCTCAGGAAGCTGGGTCACGGAGAACAACTGCTCTTAATATTAAAGATGAAGGCAAAGAAGACATGAAGTACTTCAGCCTTTTCCTCAACCTCTGACACTCCGTTTCCCTCCACATCCAACAAAGGCTGAGGATTCCCTTTAGCCTTCATTTGAGTGATGAGAAAAATGAGCAAAAAATTTTCTAGTCTTTTATGCCAGTAGCCAGATGAAATTTTACTTGGGCTTTGCCCCTTCTAATCTTCTCCTTGAATAACCTCACAACATCTTTGTTATCCTGATTTGTTTGCCTCTTCTTTCAAAGGTCATAAAGTCTTTTCTTGCTGAGTTTCAGCCAAAGCTCTATGTTCAGCCAGGCCAGTTTTCTTCCAGCCAGGTTGTCTTTCAACATTTGTAGTCAGCCTGCTCCTGCACCTTTAAGATTTCCTTCTTGAAGAATGGCCAGCCTTCCTAGACTCCTTATCTGCAAGACGGTGTAACATTTTTTACTAAATTTAATAGCCGTGGAATAAAGCAGCTTTTATGGACACAAGTCCTTTTCTTTCATATCAATAATTCTAAAATAACTACTGCAAAACTTTCTAGTTTGTCAAAATTTAATCACAAAAGCAAAGAAGAAGCTCTTAAGATTTTCAAAGAAAACAAACGAGAAAATTAACTCATTTATATTTCTCAGAAGTAATTGCAGCAATTTATAAAAATTTTTTAAAAAGAGCTATCATTCCATAGAATTTCAGAGAAACCTTAAGAGATGTAGTCAATGATGCACACTATAAAATTAAAAGATAGCCAATCAAGGGAAAACTAGAGCTGTAGAAAATGAAACCACCTGCAAAAATCTCAGCCCAAAGCCAAAAGGCAGAGGTGATACTTTAAATAGTTACAGCAAAGCTATATGGAGCCTAAGGTTTAAACTGAACCTGTAGATTCAGATTTCTGAAGACATGAAAGATAGGATGAAATAATGGAAACAATACTCCCCAGCAGAGATTTTCAACTAGAGTATTCAAGGATGTATCAGCCAACTCTATGTAACATATTAAAAAAAATGTTTATGTAGTTTTCATAGGAAACAGGCAGGAGTGCAAACATAGGATTTATTTTGAAAGATAATTGTTTTACGTAATCTTTGTCAAGATTTCTGAAGACAAAAAGATTTTAAAAATTGACTGTATTACAAAATAATTTAATTGTATTTATTTCAGTTACATCCCAGATTTCTCTCTGTCATTTTATACCCTAAAGTAAAAAATAGTAAAAAATTTTGGGAAAGATCAACTCTGCTTTTTTTTTCCCCAAGTTACCAGCATTTGAATTTATCTTACTGTAAATTCTAAACTCACATACACAAGGTGTAAAAGCTAGCATATTTCCCATCATTTTTTAGGGAAGTTGTTCAGCAGTTACAGTGTCCAATCCACTTTCTGTTCCATCCATCTAGCTTCTCCACAAACAAAATGCAGCAAAATTGGCATCTGGCAAATGGAGCTTTGCAATCCACAGAGTGGCATATTTGTCCTACCTCGATATTTCAAGCAGTTATGAATAACAGTGCTATGGAAAGAGATGGGAGGTTCCACTGCAGAATGCCTGATCTCTGGGTAGATTAATAAAAAACCAGTAAGAGGCCTTACACTTCAAATGTAAGGATGACAGCAGACTTCAAGCACTGAAGGCCTTAGCAGGAACTGGATGTTTTGTTTTCTTGGAAGTTCTTCTGGGAATTAGAAGCCAGTTGTTCTGTCTCATACATAACAAAATGATGTAATTGGACACAGTAGTAAGAACACACTGTTTTCAGGGGAAGGGAGTCTGCGTTATTCCCCACTCCCTCCTCCTTTATCTTTCATAACTTAAAGAAGAAATTGTTAGTGAGCAAGAAAGGCAGCAAAATCTGCAAAACATATCCATGAGCAGATCAGAAGGAAAACGAGCTGTTTGAAAGACCATTTCCCACAATTATTCCATTTTGCCTTCAAATGATGTTTCAAAATAACTATTTTAAGACAACTGTGTTTCAATGGAACAAGAACTTTTTGGGGGCAGATCTTTCTTGCTAACCAACCCATGACTGACCGCTATAAAATTGCCTCCAGATTTTCAGCAGAGGACACTGCCCTAATGGGAAACACACAACACTAGGGAACACTCTGCCTCTTGAAATGCACAGAATACAAATTCAAACCTTTGAAACCATGGAAAAACACTTTAATTTTTTTTTCTCCAAGTAACTGCACTTTACAGTGAAGTACCAAATTTAAAATCCATTTTGATGACTTCCTCTGTAAAAGAGATCCACTAGCAAACAACGACTCAGAAGCAGTATGTGCACTCATGTTTACTTTGAGAAAGATTTCTAACAAGATAATCCAGATCTAGTTAAACATTTGTTTTGCTTCAAATGAAACTACCTCATTTGAGCATAATTAAGTGTTCCACACTTATTAAGTTACCTACCAGAAATATCTGACTTAGGTGTACAATGCAGCTCTGGAATTAAGCCAGTGCTTTTTTTTGAAAGACACAGAAATGGATAATCAATGCAGAACTGTACATAATAACAGCTGCAGAAAATACAAAGATGTGAATATGCTATGTATATGTGAAATATAAGATGGACCATTTTAAATAAGCCATCATTTGGAACCTTCTGATTTTGTATCCTTTTCTGCTTTAACTGGAGCCTTATGACATTTTAATCCGCACAGAAGAGATCAGTCTGCCCCCACTCAAGCTGATAGATACAAAATCACTCCAGGATCACATAAGAAAAGGGAAAAAATGAAAAAGAAAAAAAAAGGAAAAAATAACTAATCCCCATAATATTTTAAAAAAGCCTTTGGAAATGATGTGCAAATATCTTGTAGCAAGAGAAAGCATGTATCAGATGGGATGAGTCAGTATCATCAACTTACCATAGCTTAACCAGTTAAGTAGCAAATACAGAGGAAAAAAAAAAACATTTTGTTGTGTCTCTCTCCCTTAGGTTTAAACCTAGGGGCTTTAGTTCACATCAGAGGCAGACTAAAACTAGACATATGCTCAGTTACTGCAGCTAAGCTGCAGCACAGGAAAAAGGGCTATTTATTAGTGAACTATATCAACCTAACCATCAGCAACAATCAGCTGCCACAGGGAGGCTACGCCACCCCCCTGGCCATGGCCGCCCTGGATTCAACCCCTCCCTGTACTCACCTGAGTCCACAATGAGTCACTCCAGAGAAGTAAACTGTAAGACTCTTCACCAGAATGTTTTCTGTGCTTTTGCTCACAGGTTCAGCTTAGCAACCAGATGGGGAGAGGGAGTAGGGGTTGGGATAGGACTCAATGCAGGGACATAGAGGCAAAGAAAGCAGGAGCAGCACAACTTCCATGGGGAGCTAGCCATAAACTCTGCTGGATTGTATCATCAAGTGGCACCCTTACTCACTTAATGACTCCAGTCTAGAGTTAAGAGTTGCTTCCAATTTATCTCCTAACCCATTTCAAGGCAATTGGTTTTCTGTTCAGTAGCCACACACGAAGCAGGAGGCTTCATCTGTCACCTATGTGCCTGAGCCCCTTCACAGACAGGGCTGTGGGTCTAGGAGAAGCACTGCTGGAACTTGCAGTAGATCTTCCCTAAGTGCAAAATCTGTGCCAGTGATCAATAATTAACACGCTTTCACCCTGACCTGTCAAAGGCTAGAGACAAACCAGACACATATGTTCTACTCAGTCCTTTTTGACTGGAAATACTGAAACCATAAATAATCCTCATATATAATCCTGACACAATATAATTACCTTCAGATGGATGAGCATCGTTTCTGGGAAGCTTAGGAGAAAGAGGTGCAGTATATGGTGGAGAGTCCTGAGAGTATCGTTTAGCACTCCTGTTCTCAGGTATTTCTTCTTTGGCTGTGAAGACGAAAGTCACCACATATTATTCCAGTATAAAGCTGCTCATGGGTAAAGTCCAGGGACAAAAGGAAAGACAGACATCAGCCATTCACCAGGTTACAGTTCAGTTTCTTGTGTCACACAGCCTCAGTCATTTCAATACAAGTATTCAAAGCTGGATTACCTTGATCCTCTCTACTATTCTGAAGAGTTAAAACTAATGACTTTCATATGACAGACAGAATTATAAATATAGTTTGTCCACTGGAAAGAGAAAAAAACCCCATATTTTCTAAAACAGTACCCGGAAAACAAACTCAGCTATCGGACAGCTGTGAGGAAGCTTCACTCCCAATATGAAACTTCTGAAATTGCCCTGACAACAAGGCTATCTATCTTAGCTATAACTCCTGGTGAATCTCAACCTGGGACTTGTAGTATCAGCTCCTGCAAACAACCCATAAGAAGATCTTGGGCAAGTCATTTCATCTCCCCTTCACTCCACATTCCTGGTGCAGCAAAGATACTGGACTCATGCAAAATTTTACAAGCAGCCACCTGCAAACTCCACCTTTTCTATTACAAGACTGGACTGCATATAGCAGAATGTAAAGTCTTTGGAGCCACCATTAAGTAAGGTGAATAAAGAGGAAAGAAAGGACCTTTTGCTGGTCTTGGAAGGGTTAGACAATTGCCTTTCAGGGCAAGTCCTTTCTCATAGGCAGCAGGTATTTTTCAGTAAGTTTATTTTATGATCCAAACATAAATTTAACAAATAAAATGTGAAGTTTTGAGCTTGTCTTTTTAGTGGTATCACAGTGGTAAAGGACATATGTTTTCTGGCTTGCCTACAAGGAGGAGTTTGCTGAACAAAATTATTTATGCACATGTGGTTTGAGCTATCCCTTACTGTCAAAGCACTACCACAGTGGAACCAATTCACTAGGAACTGAAGTGTATTAATTTCACGCAATCCACGTCATAGAAAGACGGACCAGAAACTTGCATTTCATAAAGTCACCACATTTCTCAAAACTATCAGCACTTGTGATTAACAGTACCTGGCTTGTTCCTATCATACTCCGTAGGACTATGTGCACATCCCATGTAAGGGCTAAAAGGTTGGCTACTGAAGAGATTATCGCACTGCAAGCTGTGGCAGAGCTTCTCCAAGAAGCGCAGGACAAATGATGCACTGTTTACAGAAGGAAGATTGATGGCATGCTTTTCCCCATCAAAGGAAGCTGTGAAAAAGAAGATTATGTCAAACATCCCCCAAGCATCATGTAGTAAAACACCACCATTAACTTAAAGGAGAAGACATCCAGATTTGATTTAAACTGCACAAGACAAGAGAGAAATAATCATTCTGATAGCTTAAAAAATTCACACCCAGAAGACTGATTTTACTTTCCACTGGATCCATGTCCATTTAAATTTGCTCTGTTTCAATAAAATAATTTGGGATTCACACCACTATAACAAAACTTGCAACTACTCCCTCCCCACGAAAACCTTGTGCAATTTCCACTGCTTTCTTGTAAAACAGCAAGCTTTCCACCACCTATTTGCAGGAGATAACACACAAAAGACCCTTTAAACGCCTTGCTAAAAAGAAAAAAAAATAAAGAAAATGCCCAATTTTTATTTTTTAAAAGAAGGAATGAAACTATTTTTTCTCAGTTTCTAACTGAACAGAGCATACTTGTGGTAATGTGCTGGTATCCATTACCATTGAAATTCTGACTACATAAACGTTTGCCATTTATTTTACCACTAGAGAAATCTATCCTGGTGTCAAGCTTCCACTTATATCAACAGGAGGTAGGTGGCAGAGATACCACAATAGCCACAAAAGGATCTGTAGTCTTTTAAACTGAATGATTACAACAAGCAGACATGCGTCTATGTCTTCTTCTTGCTGACCTCCTTCCTTGCCCCTCCAACACAGTGTGGCAGCGGATGATATTTTTCTTTTTTGTGCAAATTAGTAAGGTTTTGAAAATACTCAATACTACCAATATATGGATAAATAGTTATCATTACATCAGCTGAAACTTTCAGTTACTTCTGATTAGAAAGACTTTACAACAAAGCAAGAACAAACTTGTAACTTAAGCTAAGGGCTGAAAAGATGTGGCATAAACACCAGGTTTATGCATCAATTTGTCTTCTTGGTTTTCAGCCTGTCATGCAGCTTTCTGTTGTTAACATAAGTTTCCAAATGATAAGCAGAGCTTTACAGGATCACATTTTGTTGGTAGCAGATGCATTAAAAAAAAAAAAAAGCCAGAAATGACATGAAAGCCATTATTCACAGATCTGAATTAAGGAATATTTCCATATCATGTTGCAAAAGAGACAGATAATACACACAAACCCAAAGAAAATGCTCAATCCTAGCATATTCTAAGCTTCCTTAGGAAAGCTGAAGTGTCAATTACTTACATTGTTGATGTAAGGAAGCTTCTGATTAGAATGAATGCGAGTTAACCAGCTAGCATCAACAACGTGCTACCTCTCCCATCTGCTTTCATGACAGACTGACCAATGCAAGTGCTTAAGTTTAAGAGTCAGTACTACAGGACCAAAGTGTTTCCAGGGCCGATTCAGTTTTTCCAGGCTCTAATGTTCAAATGAAATGCTAATGATTAACAGTCCCATATGTGGCTCAGACACAAGGTCCTCTACATCCTGTTTGGGGAAGGGGTCTCCAAAGGCAAATTTGTGCTTGGAACTCAACCAGTTCTGGAAAGCAAATGGGCTGTGAGACCTAGCACAGCCTGACCTCCTGACAAATTTATTGCAAGGTAGTAGTCAGCTACAGCAAAAATTTAAGATGTTTTATAACAGCTTTATGGATCTTCCTATATGACTTTGGGGAAATGACTTATTCTATACCCCCTAATTTCTCATTTTGAAAAGAAGTATTGAAAAGAACAATGTTATTTAAAAGTTGTCAGAACAATAAAGCAAGAAGCAGCTGAGGCATTGCGACTGCCCCAGCAAAACATTCCATGGGAAAAATACACAAAATAAAGATTCAGCGCTAACACAGCTCCCCCCTATTCCGAACACCTAACTATAGGTAACCATACAAACTCCAACCAAGGGTGTGGCACCTAGATCCATAGGCTCAACTGTCTGTTCTGCTTAGGGCCAATATATGCATCTTTCTTCCCAGACAAACACTAGGGGGAAAAACCTAAAAGGAGTACTTCTGAGGTGCAATAATCTCTACCTTTAATGATATATGAACTGGGACTGGAGTTTAGTTATGCAATCCCAGCCCCCAGGATGAAGAGGCATACTCATTTCTTTACCTTCCATACATAAATATGTTTTAAATACCAGGTTCAAACCAGGAGAAAGACTGAGAGTTAAACTATCAGAGAAATGTGTTTTTCTGATAGCAATGAAACTTACCCAAGAGTCTGATTTTAATTCTCTGCTTGAGAAAATTTATCTGAGCCTCAATCTATTTCATCCCACCAAGCACCATAGACTCTGTGCTACAGGGAGAAAAAAGGGGCTGACACCACAACTATTAGTGGGCTTGCTAATCAAGCCTTCAATTTCCTTTCAGCTATATTTGCCTCAATTCAAACCTTATGCATCAAGCAAAAATAAAATGGTTTGTGCCTTTGTTTGAGTAAGAAAAGATGGAAAAATCCTAAATTCAATTTTATTCAAAACAATTATTTTCCTTGGCAGCTGAACCAAAAGAACCTGCTAATTATTCCACATATTCTAGCAAGATTATTTTACCAGTGTCTTCATCAGCACAGTTTCCTCCTATGGCAGGTATAAAACATGCCATGAAAGCATCAGTTCCCCAAAACATTAAGGTTTCTTTTCTTAGTCTCTGCAGCAAGGTTTTTTCCTCCTCAGTCTAACAAAACACCCAAACAAAATGTGAACAACAAACCACCCTCTAAAACCCCTTTAAAACAAAAAAAGCTACAGGAAAACACTCTCACAATTTCATTCTATAATTTTATTCTACTCTTGCTTTCCTCTTCTTCCTTCCTGCTCATGTGCAAAGCTAGATGTAATGTGCTACATTAATCTAAGTCATATTTTGTGCTTCACAAAATACATCACGCACAAGTTTTTGAGAAAATGACAGGGAGTGTTTGTCCCCCTGCCTCTCAGCAACCTGTTTGACAAGCCAATGAGAAGGCAAGAGCTCAATGCCAGAAACCCACTGGGGTCCCGTGGCTCACTATCACCTGGACCAGGAGGCTGCTTCAGGAGCAGTCTACATCACCAGGTTCCTCGAATCCAGGGCTACAGACCTGGTTTCTCTGAATACAGGCCTTGGAGTGAAGCCAGATGCAGAACAATAATTTGTTTTTGTATGGAATTTTTGAATGTAAACAAGCCACAACTACACAAGGAATCTGAAATTGCTCTCTCTCCTTTTCGAAATAATTATTTTCAACCACTCAGCCACAGCCCAGAGATACCACTGGCCTATGATTTAGTCCCTCATGATAAACTATCACAAACAGAATACAGGCAATGAACATCTCTGTGCATTTTGCTTAAGAAAATTGACTTGAGTTAGTACATCAAGTTGTTAATAATAAAACAAGCTTCCATATGTATTGCTAAAATAAAGTAGTATCAGTTTCAAAACCACACATATGTAATGCCATTAAATCTTTACTATACAGCTGAGAAGCAGCATCCATTTTGTGAACAAACTCATGGGGGTGCCTAAGCAAGGCTTACTGCAGTTCTATACACAGGTTGGGGTCTTGCTTTTCAAATACTGTTAGGCAGCAATGTCTTCTTGAGTATTTAATTGAACCTCTATTCCACTAATCATCTTTCACATCTGGTGCTAATGCAAAGAAATTTAATTAATGGCAAAATCTTTTTATCACCAGTGATGGAATTATGAATTGATGTGCTAACTGCTATATAGAGTATTTCCTAGCCTAGAAGGAAAAAAATGTCAAGCGGCAGCTATTCAGTTTGAGATATAGAGGTAATTTATCTACAGATCTGCCATCAAAATGTAGTAGGAATAAACCTGTTCCATAATAGGGGACATAGGTGGATGAAGAGTGACCTAAGATCCTCCTACAGTTCTAGGGAATGGGGTAAGGGATGCAGCAGCAACTTTAAAATGTGGAACCACTTACCTGGAAGCTAAACAGATTAGTTTGAGACTTGTTACCCAGTTGGTTAATGCATTAAGATCACAAACACCATGTATGGATAAGATTATGCAAATTACTTGAATTAATAAAGCTGATTATTTCACTTGTACTGAGTTTACTTGACAAATGTTTGGCTACAGCTGCTAAATGAGGTGCACAAGCTCTGCTTAGCATAAGGACTTATCTGTATTGTGTATACGTAATCTAACACTACTACCGCTAAATTCTAATTTAAAGAATTGTTCAAATCACTCTGGACACAGAGTGAGATCAATCACACACCACCAATAGCAAAGGAGTTCACAAATATATGTTCTTCACTGTGTTTACATAGTAACAAAAGTGATATTGCAGCTACTTCAGTTCTTCTGCCCTACCTCAAGTTCAACAAACAAGCAAAGAAACAAAGCATCTTCACATACCAGTTATCATTTCCCCTCCATGATGGCCAGATTTCAGAAATCCAAAGACTGTTTTGGCTTGATAGGCACAATCCACACAAGCCTGTACAGCCTGCTGAAGTACCACATTGACAGGGCCTGGTCCAAAGTGGTCTGGAAGCTGCTGAACCTTCTTCTTATCCAGGTGAGGCCCAGAATTTCCATGTTTGTTGACATAAACACACACTGAAAAGGTATAAGCTGTATTTACTGCCAAGGAACCAAGATATGTTTCCAAATCAGAACTCCAAACTGTTATTTTCGTTTCAATCTTGAGGAAAAGGTGTGCTGGTCACCTCAAGAAGATGAACATGTACACGTACTTTCAAAGAATGCAGAAAGTGCTCTTCTACCAAGGTTCTCCTGCCTGACTTTAAAAGCATTTTTTTCTGTTCTCTGAAGCTCTCTCTACCTCACTAATGCAAAAGAGCTTGTATTTTGACATGCACTGCTCATACACTACTTCCAAGAAAGGAAGAATTACCGGTAGGTACTCTAAACTACCAAGACACAATTCTGAAAAGCTGGTCTTAACAATTTACTGCCTAAATTTTCTCCCGTTTAAAAAGCTGCAACAAAGACAACCCTATGTTATATACCTACCACTGATGCTCATTCTGAAGTACCCATATGGCATTAACATATACACACGCAGAGGACCATTATACACACACAATGGCCTGTACCTTCACAAGACCCAAACCACTCCCGTATGATTCTCACACCGCAACAAGACCTTCTCTGCCAAGTAAAACAAACACTTTTCTGGAAACACTGTTAAGGTGGTTTAAAGGTTAGAACAAACCAATCATATAGGGCTTTTGAAATCACTTTTTAAAGAGACAATGTGAAATTGTCTTTCAAAACAACTGCAAAGGCAGAAAAACATGGGAAAAAGATGTAACTGATGATTTTTTTTTTCTATTTCACCTTCACTGTCACATGACAAAAAATGTACCCAAGACATTATTACGGCTTAACAGAAAAATGTGCCTCTGTGGTGATTAAACAACCTAAACATTCTATTACACAAAAGACAGATGTATTTTCTGAATTGTAGTATGATGGGCTTAAATAAAAACCTGGACTTTTAAAACTGAAGAATTTCTGCAAGAGTCTTCATGCATATTTGTTTACTCTCTGATGTTTGCAAGTTGGAGGAAACCTATTTGTACAAATAATCAAAGCTACAAATAAAAAAAATAGTTTCTATAACATCTTCTGTCTGGGCTCAACAAACTGCCTTCCAAAAGGTTTATTTTCCTAAAAAAAAAAAGACTTGTTTTTCCCTGTCCCTGACTGAAATTGGGAGTGAGAAGAGCCTGACAACTTCTATTGTAAAAACAGGTTTTAAATGTAAAAAGCACCCCGAACAAAATTAGCATAATTTGTGGAGTTTTTAGAAAGTTCTGAGATTTCAGGTGACACCATACATACTGTTTCACTAGAGGGTTACCAGTTCCTTAATGGGCTAGTTCATTTATTAACTTATTTATTTTCTGTCAACTCTTTCCAAGACCCGTTTCATTACATTCAAAGAGAAAAACAAAAGCAAACATGAGGAAAGAGGAATGTATTTCCTCTGATTGCCTCTACTGGATTTTACCAGAGTTGTTTCTTTTCATGTAAGGCCATACAAAGATAAAATCTCCATTTTGTTATATTACAGTACAGCCTGCATGATATCAGAATATCATAGGGGGTTTTAGCTATTCTGATTTCATACATTAAGGAGTGGGACAGACATGAAAGAACTGTACAATTTCCTTCTTCAGACAGGAACAAACTGCCAGGTCTAGCAGATTTATCAACAGTCCCTGTGCCCCAGAACTTACTACTATAATGCAGGCATCAAAATACTAGTTCTGCAAACTAACTCTGGCTCTTACAAGTATCTTTAAAAATAAGGTAACTGGAAAATGAGTTAGAGTAAGTTTGCAGCACATTTGACATAAAATGACACTATTGGTTTGCTTGACATGGAAGCGATTTCAAATATTTTTTTCTTTGTCTTTTACCTGTGGATATAACCGCTGCAGTTGCACCAGACAAACTAATTCCATCTTTAAGTATCTGCATAGTGCCATTGTCCCCCTCAGGAGATGATTGAGAAGGAGGTGCAGGAGTCAGTTGTTCTGGCAAGATTTTTTTCTGTGTAGAGAAAAGATACAAAGTCAAAATGTTTAATGTTTTTTAAGGATGTTTTCTGCAAAACCTTTCTGCTATCAGTTACTGTTTTAATGAATCTGTGTGGTTCCTTATTACACAAGTATCACACACAGCAGAGAAAGTAAAGTTCAAAAAAAGAAGACCAGAAACTGTCACTTTGCATTTACAGCTACTTTTGTAAAGCAGTGGAAGACAAATGACTTACAAAGGAACCCACCTTTATCCAAAAGGTGGGAAAAGAAAGAGCTTTATATATAAATTCATGAACTGTTCAAAATCTTAGAAAGCAGAGAAGAGAGGTTTTGGATTGTTTTCCTGTCCATGCCCTTCCAATCATCTGCATTTATGACAATCCAGGTAAGTTAGTTGGCCGGTGTACATATTGCCATAAAAACTCTGAGTCACTCTAAGCATCAGCATCACAGTCCACATGTATTTTCCCTCAGCTTGTTTCAAAGAGGTTGAAATTCTCAAGTAACCACTTTCGCTTCATGAAAGATATCAAATAAACCTGTAGTTACAATCCAGTCATGCTGGTTGCCAAAACCTCTCCCATTCCCAAACCAAACTTACTTGCAGCTTATCATATGACAGACAACCAGAGCTTGCAGCACAGGGATTTTGAAACTGGTCAGTGTGTATTTTCTTCTCTACCTGAGAAGAATTTTGTTGTAATTTGGTTTGGACTGGGGTTTAGAAAAGAGACGTGCACAAGGAAAACCTTCCTAATCTGCTTTGACATACTATGAAAACACCTGGAAATAAAAGAAATAATATACTGGAGTTCATCACTTCTCCCTTCACCACGTATTTTCATATGAGAACAAATTAAATTCTCATTCTCTCACCTAGTAAAAATTAGGAATACAAGAGATTACCCAAGGTCTTGACACTGCTGAAGGCAGCAGAGACTTGGGGTTATGTGGTAAGGATTTGCTATTTAAACTGATAAATAGTGAAGTAAAAATTCAGTCAAGTTGCTAAGGAAGGCTAAGCCCTCTTCTATTTAGCAGTATTTATCCTTCACACTTTAAAAAGCAGCATATTTTCCAAAAAATGTATTAAAAAACATGTAGAAAGCAATCAAAATATATACCTTCCCAAAAGAAGGAGTGCTTAACCTCTTCACAACGCCTATAAATTAACTTTCTTCCAAACTCCAGGACATTTTAAAGCAAAATTCTGTGCCTTTTATGGTTCAGAGAAGATGGGTTTGGCTGGAAAGAGCTTGACAAGATGGCACTGGGTAGAATCACCACGAACACAAGGAACAGACTGCCAAGGTTTGGCACTGCATTGTGAATGAGATGAGGTGGCACAGGTTAGACACAGAACCAAGCAGTGATGTATTACTTGTCAGGAATTGCCTTTGTATCTTCTGTCACTGGGTGACAGAAAGGTCTCTCCATCCTTAATAGAGAACAAAAATGCACTTGAGAAGATCGAGCTTTTGATCTGAACTGTGACATTCCTGAAGGCCCCCTGGAGCAGGGGCTCTTGGGGTGCAGCAGTTGTCTGTCACTACACTGCAAAATATAGGTGGGGAAAAATGTAGCCATGAAAACAAAATACGAACACGAAACTAAGAGGAACCACGCACTCTCCACACTCACACAAGTGTGGTGAGGCTGGCCAGCCATTTCCCACCTTCTCCCTCAGAAGGAAAAACAGCACATTACGCTTGCTCAGCTGAGGCTCCCATGCTGCAGCCTGGCACAGAGGAGCAGTGAGCTGTGAGCCCAAAGCCATGGAGTTTCACAAGGCAGGCCATGTTCCCAGCAGGGCTCAGCACATTTCCCTGGTCTGGCTGCCGCTGGCCAGCCCCTGCAGAGAGCACTACTCACAGCCTGGTACCACAGGGACAACTTCACCAGCTTTAACCTGACGCTTAAAAACTCTTTTTAAATTTAGGGCTGTTATCCATACTTAGACCAAGGTACTTCCTCAAGAAATTCTGAGAGGAATTCCCTGCACTATTACACAAAGCGTACTTCTAAAATATAATGAAAGAGAAGAGGTTTCTTCATTACCACAGAGTGAAAACAAACAGTGCAAACTGTGAGAAACAAAGAAAACAAAATCCAACATGCATCTCATGCTTACAGGGAAGCTTAGAAAAAATTTAAATAAAGGAAGAAAATGATGCAACAGCTCAACATTCCTAGCTGTGTAATAAAAGGCAATATCTAAACAATGATAAACATTGAGGCACAACAAACCTAAAAGGGCAAAGAAATTCAAACACCTCTACAAAGTAACAGGCATAGACCAATCTCCCTAAACACAGAGGTTTTGAACTACCACATGGCTTTACACTTGAAGCACAATTATTTAGTCTAAAATCTGGAGAGGGGGTTTTTGGATCAGTCTTGAGAAAAAACAAAACAAAACAAAAAAGCACTTTCAAACCTCTAGGAACATACCACTTGCATTGTATTTGCGTATGTACTGTGAGGGATACAGGCTGTATGGCATCCCATGTCAGATGTACCTTATCTTTGCACAACTCCCACAAAGCCCCATTTCCCCTCTTTACCCTTATGCTAACAGGTGTAGGAGTCCAAAGAAAAGCTTGCACAGATGTATAACATCTTGGTAATTTAACCACACACTAAAGCAATAACAACCTTCTGTGAATTCTCAAAAGGAGCTAATTTTTCAAGTTTTTAATGCAAAAGTTAATGTAGTAAAACTCTCAAATTAGATATATCAAACTTAGATTTTTGCAAAACTAACTCTCTGATGCCTCGTGCCACAGAGGAAATCAGCAGTGCAAAGACTTCACTATGCACCTCAGATTCACTGCCCCAAGAGAGGGAGTGCCAGCAGTAACCCCCCCTTATCCATCAGTTCCCCTCAAGTACCTTACACAGATCAGGTGTCAAACACAGTGCTCCAAGCAGACACTTTAAGACACCCAATGTTTAGAGCCCAGAAGCCTCTTCTAAGGGCAAGATGCCGTCAACTGTTGTTTCAAAAGACAAATTAAGCCTCTCAATTTCTTTTTAATGAGAGACAGAACAAAATTCTTACATGAAAGCGCACATCCTGCCATACCTGAGTAAGACCTTAAGATATGACAGTGCTGTATTCAATGCTTTCCTTTAAACCACCTCCAGACTTATGAAGAACACCCCACCCACCAGCTGTTGGATAGGAGCACCCTTCTCCTCTTTAATCTGTGTCTCTATACACTTTTATACACCAAGCAAGAGATAAACAAAACTGGAGACCAATCCCATGAGTCGCCTACCAAGCATGAATGTCTGACTGGAAGGGGCAGGTAGAAGAGAAGATAGTTCTCAGCTTTCAATTTCTGATCCCCAAATTAATTTCCTATCTTGCAGTCATCATTTCAATAAAGTGCTGCTTCCAGTTTTGTACTAGAGCCTTCTGGTTATGCTCTAATAACGCTACTTCACTAGCACTTTATACTGATCAGCACTATCGCTGAAGGGAGAATTCTCACCTGTGCCATTAGTCCACTCCTTTCCACGCATCAGTAGCAATAGTCCACAGTGATACAGACTGAACGAGGAAAGCCCCAAAACTTCTACTTTTTGAATCTCTGGGGAGGGGGAATGAACACCCAAAAAAAAAACCAAACCACTCCATCAGAAAAAACAATGCCCCCCACCTCCCCAGTAGTGCTAATTCAAAGGAGGAAGGAGCACATTGCCCAAGGAAAGACATTGCAGGATTGCTACTCCTCTTTGACAGCCTGCTGTGCGTGAACAAACCTCAGAAGATAGATTATACTTCCGTGGTTATCCAAACTACCCTAAATCTGCCCTGCTGTGATCGTATTCTTCCTTGCAGCAGCTTGTGCTTTTTTGGGATGGAGCAGACAAAGAAGGAAATAAGAGGGATGGATGCTGTGCTAGTTGTCTACCAGTTGAGCTCCCTGAACTATCTCACTCAGATTGTTTACCCAGCAGTGTTGGTGTCATGCGGGAACTGGCATGAGGGTAGAGCAGTGCCATGTGTACCTGATCGAAGGACTCCACTGGAGGTGAAGCTGGAGGCAGCTGCCAGCACTCCAGATCTAACTCAGCTTGGCAGAGAGAAAGGTACCATGTCTTTCAGACCAGTGCAGAATTATGTCCACACCTAGAGAAATGCTCTGCCTGAAAGAAGCTTCCTGCCTCATGCTAGTAGTATTTCCTGGATTAGGGGCGATCCATGAGATTCATTTGGCAAATCCAGTTGTATGCTTAAGAAGCCTAAATTATGCAACAAAGCTGTCAGTGTTCATAATTCTTTTGTTTCTAAACCCAAAACAAAAACCAAAAAACATCCAACCAAAAAAAAAAATTACACAAGTTATATATATGGTTCAGTAACAAACTAACCCAGACTAAAAAGCTTAAATAAAGGCTTCCCTGGCTCTTGTAATTTTACTGGGAATGGCTACTCCAGAACAGAACTTCTCAACACCAACTACTCACCCATAAATAAATTACTAATTTTGTTTGGGAATAAAACAATCCACAGAATCTTATACTGAAATATTCCAGGATAGCTATTCTAGATTTTTTCTTGTAATCAGTTGCTGAAAACAGTAAAGCCCTGAAGGCTGAAGAGATGACAGAAAACTAAATAATAATGATTAAAAGAATCTCACTACAAAATTTTGCAATATAAAGTAAAGTAGTAGATAAGGACTAACCTTTTTTCCAGGTTTTAAACTTTTTTTCCTTGTTTTAAGATTTTCAGTATGAGAGGTGCTTTTTGTCAGGGGATTATTTTTAGGAGACCTGCCCTTCTTGGGAACTGCAGACTGTCCAGGGGGTTTGCCCCGACCTGGTTTCCTGCCCCGTTGCGCTGGTACTGGAGCAGATTTCTGTGGAGACTGCATTGAACGTCGGGTCACTTTGGAAGGGGAAGATTGGATTTTTGCACTGCTCTTTGTAATGGCAACTGAGGAAAAACAAAAACAAAAGGGAAGGGGGGGAAAACCTCAAAATGAACAATGGAAAGCAACTTTTCTAACAAAGGCTTAAAAAAATAAAAGTGTACTGCACAATTTACATTGTAAAATAAATATACTTTGTAGTTTGAACTTAAGTTGTTGGCATGAAACTACATAACTCTATTGAAGCCAAAGAGAGAACTCTTTGTACCCATTCTTTTAGAGGAACTTTCCTAAGAGAAAAACCTTCAAATAAAAATTGGAAAAAAAAAATTTAAAAAATTAATCCACTCACCTTATAATGCTTTCCATAATTTAATTATGATATTTATAAAGTGCCATTCACCAAGAAAGCCTTCAAAAACACTTCACAAATTATACAGCCTGTAATATGTATCTTTTCCTCTAAGAGCAGTTTTCACAATTATAAGACATGCCAACTACTTCTAGGGAGCTACAAACCAATTTTGAGCAACAAAGAAAATCAGCCCCCTGATAAGGAGAAACCGATGACAAGCAAAAAGTCATTAATGAGCATTTCTCTGAGAAGCCAGTTTAGAAAGTTAAGTTCGCATTCCTGTACCCAGATTTTTCTACCTGGAACCATTTGGAAGAAGGACTTACAAAAATCAAACAAAAAATACTATTTTTAGTCATTCTTAACACTGAAGTGGTTTTCTCCCATGAGATGGATGAATCTCCCATCCCAATACAAATCCAATATGGGACCCCAATAGATATCCACTTGGATATGATCCAGTATGTCTATCACGTGAGTACATTATAAACTAGTGTGAAGCTGGAGGACATGATCAGATTTAATTTATCTGAACTTCCTAGTTTAGAGTCTTTTCCATCCAACTCATTCTTCTCTGAAATAATAATGATGATTTTGTTTTACCAATTTCCTTCCCAACAGACAGATTAAAATACTAAAAGGATGCCAAACAGAATCTACATATAAGGACATATCCTCAATGAAAAGACATGCTGCACCATGCTACAGCAGCGCCTGAGGCCAAAAAAATCAAATACTAAGTCCAGAAGGCCAACAAATATTCCATTTTGCTGGCCCAGCTGCTGGCAAGCAGACAGATTTTATAAGCTGCAGAACAGGTAAGTAGAAGATGAAAACAGGGAATTTTGTGACATCAAACTACCCTTGTTGGGAGGTATGAGAAATAAACACACAATATATTTGAAAGAATCTGAAGCCTTTACACTTAAAATTAGACTGCTTTCTAGTATCACACTGCTCCACCACAGCCTTTTGCATCTTGCTGATGCTGAAACTCAATTGATTCACCCTAACCTTAAATACTACGACATAATGTGACATAATTTAGAAGTATTGCAAGTTGGGGTTCAAGCAGGCTTTGACTGTGTCAGTCACCAGTGCCTCATCCGAACGACTAATGCAGACTGGAAGTGGAGCACAGAGGGCTGCTTATTCTGGATTTTTGTGAATTTGGAATATTTCCTCTCCAAAAATATTAGTATACTAAGGCTTTCTGGTAAGCAAGTAAAACACAAAATAAAACAAAGATATATTTGAAATAAGATCTTGAGAAAATAACGTATTTAAAGACTGAGTCACAGTTTTAATGTTTAGCTCTCCGAGTGATACTCAATTTAACAGTCCAGCATCTAGCTTTACAACTGCTGCTTTAACTCTGTATTTTCACTCAAGAGTTAACTGTTAAGTATTTGCAATAGAAAATGTCACAGTAAGATGAAATACACACTGCAACCTTCTTACGCACTTCTTATAAAATACAAGTACTACTGACACACATTTCTAGAGCTCTAGGAACATTTACATACATTGCTATTTGCCTGATTCAGTTACTAATCTAATATTCCTAAACGGCAGATCAGAAGAAATCTCTTCATTATGGCTGGTTGCAATCCTAATACATCAAATACAGACAGGATATCCTTAGGTATCTGAGAAGGACCACCTTCTGGATGTGCAAAGTGATCACTTGCCTTTTATTTATGTATGCCAATATGTATTTTCATATGCAATGACAGCTTAAAATAAGATGAACAGAATTTTAACCAAATGCTGGCACACCATTACTCTTATGTCCCTGAATTGCTGAATGGCAACTCATTAAGCTGTATGTCTGGAAAGCAAAACAATATCAACTGTATGCTGTACAATACAGTACTACATATTGTGCCCTATTTTATGCTTACAACGATATAAAATGCAGCTATTTTTGTTTATTTTTACCACACTACTAAGCATTTAACAAAACAATCACAACCTTGTAAAGGATGCTGTTTAACAAATTCTTTATGCCTCTGCCTATGCTGAAATCTAGCAAATGCATTCCTATTCTCACCCAGTAAAGAACAGACAATGTTAAATATACAACTACTTTCAAGTCAACAGGTTGTGGGAGCACAGGGATGAGTTTTGGGACACTGGGCAATCCCTATTCCCTTCCAGAAGGACATTTACTGGACAAAGAGTAACAATGCAATCAGCTCCAATTACTTCAGGTTGCCCTCTTGAATCACACGCATCAAGTACTACCTTATCTCAGCATCCTCCTACCTGTGTATGCCAGAGGACCAAATATTAGCAGCATTAACCATTAAAGGGCGGGGATCAGATCCCATTTGGTATTTTTCCTTCTGCCTAGGGCTGAAGCTGCTTTTTTCAATAGGCAGAACTGCAACAAAGCCCACACTGCCTGGGCAGTCTCCCAGAGATAGCAGCAAATGAGGAGGCTGCTATTTGCATTTGTTGATTTAAGAGAGGATGGGGGAGAGCAACGGAGTGGGAGACTGCTAAAGTAATTCCCATATTGTCTGCATGCTGTATTGACAGTGATCATCAGTCACCTGCTCATACTTCCTTCACCCCAGCCTTCAGAGGGAGACCAAAGGTTACACTGGGTCACAGGATCTGGAGGGAAATGAAAAGACATGCAAAATCAAGCTGCCAACCCACTGCATCTGTAGACAGAGTTATCCCCACTAGGCCACATGTTCCAAAAACTAAGACATTTTAATAGTCTCATGAGAACTTGTTAAAATATAATGATGAAGAGAATAGAGAGGAAAAATGCCAAGCTCTGCTTGCAATTACTGCAGTATTTAGTTGGGATATTTACAACCAAAAAAGCACATTTGCCTTTTCAGGATGCTGCTTTGCATCACAAAGGCCTTCTCATTTGCACAAACAAAATCAAGCATTTGTGTCATGTTGCTCTTCTACACAAATATCCACTGCTCCAGTTCCAGGAGCGAGATGCATTGCATGGCCTTCCTTCCCAAGCATCTTATTTACACCCAAAACCTGTATTGGCACCCTGAATAACCAAAGAGCTGAGACCACACTACAAAGACATAGTTTACTGAAGTAATGTTAGCAACTAAACAACACTTTCAAAGTTCACAGAGCTCTAGTTACACTGCTATGTTTGTGTGGGCAATAGGTGACTACCTTCATGCAACTCACGAAGAGCCTTCATACTTCCCATAATTTCTCTTTCAAAACATTCTCTTTTTTTTTTCCCCCACCCTAAACAGTTCTGTGAAAATGTCAACACCTACAAACTTTGTATCCAACGCATGTACAAAAAAGTGCAAATCCTCCATCCTGGAACTCACAACCTAAAGATGCATTGCCACAAGTCAGTCCTCGTGTGAACAAACAGATCTACTGCAATCAACGGAGCTCATTTCCACAAGAAGTACATGAAAGATTAGACTTTACATGAGGGCCAAACTCTGCTTGCAGAAGCAGAAAGACTGCCCAGACACAGGCAGGACTGCAAATTTTGAACCCAGAATATTATCTCCAAGATCTCTTGCCAGAATAAGGCAGATATTTAAGACAACTGTGAAATCTGAAGCTACTGAAACCTCCAGCACTTGGGATGGGGATGGAACGCATGACAGCTCAGAAGCCTGAATTCTCATGCAATTCTAATTACTACAACTCCCTCAAATAATCCACAGTGACAGCTTCACTCCAAGTTTTTATGGAAAGCTGGGGAAAAAATGTTCAGGATTGTAATATTTAAACATTATATATACACCATTTAGTTAGTGTCACAGAACAGCAATTACAAGACAAAACTCTAAAAAGTTGAAGTGAAATTACACAAAGCAAGGTAGGGGCTCTCTTTGCTGTACACTCTGTAAACACAGCATTGCTACCCGAGGTGAACTGCCAATGAGGACAGTAAAAAGAGTAGTTCACTGTTTAAACCAGGTTTTCCTTCAAGACAGAAATTACTCTATTTGTACTGCAGTATTGTTCCTATGCCCCCACTGATACAGAAACCCGGTGTTGTCCTGAGAATATAAAAGCTAGGTCCTTCTCTCATCTACAGCTGAAGAAAATGAGGCAGAGAGATTAAGCAACTTACTCTAATGCCATGTGAGCATTCCACAGCAGAAGTAATGGAAACATATCTCCTGAGTTCTAGCCTGGAATTTTAACTATAAAATTAACCTTCTTTAATACAGTAAGTTATTACCATGATAGTTTTGACAACTGGCAAAGGAAGTGGAAAAGATTAGCAATTTTTCAAAACAGCTTACTGCCAAGGATTATAAAAATTTATGTCCTTATGTCTCAATTGAACAAGAGAGCCATACAAAAGCATAAATATCTGTAATACATTCCACCTCTTTCTATCCGTGTTTGGATTACTTCTGGTTAAGAGGTAGCTGCAAGATACTAATTGATATGTTGCTATGGTACAAGATCAGTTACAAGTAATTATTTTTCTATCTAAAAAGCAACACTGCACTTGGAAACTTCAACATCTACCTTGGCAAGACATGGACACTACAACTTGCAATTTTCTTCTTTCTAGATTTCAGTTTCTGTTACCAGTATAATAAAAGAAAAAATTAAAGTCTCTCCCTATTTTCTGTGAAAATGTCTAGCCTTTCACAGCCCTGAAAGGTAAAGCAGAGGACTCCAAGCAACACAAGACAAAACTGGGGGAAAGAAAAAGCATTTCTCTCCTAGTGACTTTGCCAGGCAGCCTTGTACCACCTTCAATCCCTCACCTCCTGCCCCAGTCTCCTACATGTTCAAGAGATAGGCAAGACAGTCCCTACAGAACTGATCAGTGAAAATACCATTTAAGGTCCATCAAAACTCACTGCTAGCCAAATTAATACACATCACTTCCAAAACCCACAACTTTTAATAGCTCAGCTGGGACAGGGAATGTGTGGGAGTGGGGGGTACAAGCAAAACAAAAGGAAGACTTCCGCAAAGATCTCTCAGTTAGTGCCCAGAAACCAAGAAGCTTCCTAGTCTCACCCTTCAACATGCATTGCCATTGCAACCACATTAGCAAAAAACACCAAACCAAACCAACCCCAACAAAAAAAATACCTGTATTTTGTTCATAATCTGAGAGCGAAAACAGGGAAGAGAGGTAGTAAAGATCTCAAACTATCAAAGCAGCACAAACTTGAGTTGTCTGAAGAAAATTTTGGTGTGCCAATGATGAATCTGTCAATAAGCCTGGCAAAGTCCAACCCTACACATCAGGTACAAATTTAACAACCTGATTTTTCACCCCATCATTACTGATTCTGCCCTGATTTGCCATTATTTTTCCCCAACAGCATAAGCAGCATGAAAGGTAGGCCCAAAATGAAACAAGCTTTAGAAGAAATAAAAAAGAAATATAGTATGGATAGTGCAACACCACAACTTATTTTGTCTCAGTATCTGAATGACAGCACTGATACTCTGGACAGAGATTATATGTACTAATGCAGATTTGGAAAAAAATCCACTCAATACCATCCACTAGTAGGGCAGCATAACCACTTGCCGTGGTTTGGCACAACTAAGTCAGTATCTCTTTACTGCTTAGTCCCCATAGAAATAGGGTCTTGTATTACTCAAGCTGCAGGTAGGAGGTCTGTCTGGTAGTACAGCTTTCTGTTCTGAGTATACTGAAATACCTGCAGTGTCCATAAGACCTGAACAAGAGCAAATAAAAGAAATAAATTTGCATTTGGCAGTCAAAACTAAATGTGTTGGAGTACTTCCAATTTACAAGAAAATTACAACTACCTTATAAATAAACATGGTAAGATGGTGAGGGAACCAGACTTACTTACAGTAAGGTCACAGCTTTGGGAAAGGCAAAACCTTTATTTTTTCCTTAAGTGATTACTGCCCTGTAGCAGTACTATCCAGGCCTTGCTGCAAGATGTCAAGAAACATTAATACCAAATAAAAAAGCTGAACATTTGAGAGAACGTGGCAAATCAGATTTTAGCCTGAAGCACTGAGGACTTTTTCATGTACAGTTCTGAAGACAGCATAAATCTGCTTACTGTATGTGCCTAACTACTGTGATCTGATCATGAAGAGAAGCTGGCTGCACTGACAGAAAAATGAAACCTCCAGCAGTATGAAACTGTACCATTTCACCTTTTCTTTTTTTAATGAAACTTAATTACCATGCTTATCTGATTTTTTTTTTGCCTACTCCAAACAGCACAGTCTTTTCACTGATCAAACTGTAGCTCTGTCTAAAGTTTCAGCACTTCTTTTATTTCATCTGCAAACAGGGAGGTACTTAGGTTTATATTGATATTGCACATTTATGTACAACTCAGCTGAAAATACAGCACAGTTATTTCCACATAATTTCATCAGTAACAGAGAAGACCATCTCCAGTATCTGGCTTGGTAAAATCTGCCAAAGTAAGCACTGAGAACATGACTGAAAATTAAATCAAACTAAGCTAAGAAATCATAAAATAGACAACTAAGATACTATTAAATCTCTGCTTGAGCCTGTCCTACTCTTACTGCTGCAGACAGCATTTGAAGGAGACCTTTAACATCACAGGCTGATTAGCGTAATGAAAGAAGATTGCTCTCACTGACAATAAATGCACTGAATTGGGAGAAAAGCAACAAGGGAACACAGGATGTGGAAGAGGGGGAGACAGAGCAGAGGGAAAGCAGGAATATGACTAAAGATAGATGTTACAGTGTATCACATTTTTTTAAAATTACTTCATCATCTTCCTTTGGTCCCCCAAATTTTCTCCTGTAGAGCACAGAGAGCAGTTCCTGCATCACCTTTATCCTTCAAAGATTGAGGTTCATAAGGCTGTGGGGATCATGAACATATAGAAACTGATCCCTCTCCAGATGCTGCCCACATTTAAATGATAGATAGTACCTTATACTGAAACCAATCTTTGCAGGTGAAACTACTTATCATTTCCCCCATGGCTTGGCCCCAGTTGTTCTTTTGTTTCCTCTTTTATGGAAAAGGTTTTACTTCTATTATAAATAAAAAGGTGGGTCATCTAAGTAACTGCCATTTACATGTGTCATGGGGTTAAGATTGGTTTCTGTTGAAAGCCTCTGGAAGTTTCCCTCCATCCTCTAGAGCAGAGCCAACGAGGGCCAGCTCTGAGGAAAACTTCCGGCTTTTGAACCATTAAGTTACACCCCTGCGTGAAAACATATTTAAGGAGTTGTTGCGCAGTTGGAATTGGGGCAGCCATGGGTTAACAACATCACAATGCAGACATCAAGGTCAGTGCAGGAGGAGAAGAGGAGAAGGAGGAGGAGGGACCCCACGGATCAGGGAGAGGACTTAAAATTATTCCCTGAGTACGTGGTGATGACCATGGTGATTACGAGT
>JAWWEE010000001.1:103525725-103564927 GCA_035221455.1 Xenops minutus
GTTTGTTAGTAATAAATTTAAGCATTATTCTAAGTTCTGCTTTGCCCGTGGTATTAATCAAAGCTCCTCTTTTGATTATCTCTAGCCATAAATCTCGAGCTGTTTTTTTTCCCTTTCCCTCTGGAAGGCAAAAACAGGGGGCGGGGGGAAGGCCTTGAAGGAGTTTTGCCGGACACCAGGTGTTTATTTAGGGTCAAACCTCCACAACATGTAATAACTAAACAGTAAAATGAATTTACACAGAAACAGCAAAGAGAAATTGTTCTAACCAGTCATCTGCTGCCCACTTCAATTATAAGCCTCAGATACAATTAGCTGTAGAGCAATACAAGAATATTCTTAGGCATAGCTTTCTACTATCCAACCAAGTAAAGTAAAAATTACAAACTATTGTGGCTAAATAGAAAAGCATGATATATTTGGCCTAGGACAAAGGTGAGTGAAAAAACCATGCAAAAAACACTAAACTTTAAAAGCCTTCTTAAAGCATATCGAAAGCAAAAGTTACATGGACTCAAAAAATGACTGAATTTCAGAATGACCAAATGTAGAAGGTAATACTAAAGCAATAAGATTGAATGTTTTTTTGCATTCATACTCAATCAAGGAAGCACATCACATCAGTTCATTGCTCAGTAGTAGTCCAAAAAGTGCAAATAACCAGTTAATGAATAACTATGGAAGGAATAGAAAACGTAACGGAAGCCACCACTACGCCACTAAGTTTATACCTTGTGCGTTTCTGCTTCCAGTGGCTCAAAAATGCCACAGTTGAAAAGGAAAGAGTAGAAGAATAAGAGTGATCAGAGGAATAAAACTGATTCCAGAAAAACAAAACCAAAATCTTCCTGTACAAGTACTGGAAGTATGAGAAACTATTTCAGTACAAAAAACCAAGGACAACAAATGAAACTACCACCAAGAAACAGGCATATCTCCATTTCCACAGAACATACACTCAATGAGAACTCCTCACTACAGGATATTGTAAGTGCTAAAAGTTCAGATGGCTCCAATATATAATTGAACAGATTAGATCAAACTCCTTGAGGAGGTATTCAGCATAAAAGCATTATTCTGGGCTTAGAACATGCTGGGTTGTAGAGGAAGAGATACTAGGAATAATTCTGCAAACATCTTTCCTATGTGCTTATGCTTTTCTTTAGACATTTGCTTTCAACCAGTGATGGAGAAAGCCTGCTAGAGCAGATGGTGCTTCAGACTGCTCCAGCATAGATATTATCATGTCAACCCCTTTCACCTGCTGTAGTTCACAACAATGTTTATGGGTGACAAGTCATCTCTAAAAGCACTTAAATGACCAAGAGACACAAGGAAAACAATCTACTACATCCTTAAGATATTAACCTTGAGACAGTAGGCCAAGCCAACATCAAGCACTGAAGTCAAACCATACATAACCAAATACTACTATTGGAGATATGTCAAAAAAACTAAAATATTAGCTAAGCACAGCTTCTGATAGTATAAATAGTGAATGCTACATGTCATACCACTGTACACATACCCTGACATCCAGCCAGGTACACTGAAGTCATGTCTTCTGATAAAGAGCAAAGATAAAACATAAACACAAAGACGAAGGCCTAAATGCTATCAAGAGTTGGTCTAAAACAACTTCTCACCTACCTTCACTCATTATCTTCTGTTAATTGTGTCTTAGTTCATAAGCTTATCTATCTAATACCAATGAGAGTTACAGACGATATAGCTATAAAGTATAAATATACCACATAATCCAGTCTGAATAAATTCACCCACAACCAAGAAGGCTGTGTTTAAACTGTTCTTAAACACCTCCCATGGCAGAGGTCCTACATTCTCCCTGGGCATCGTAAAAGCCTAAGACAGTAGCCAGCTGAAATAAAATCTTCCCTGATTTTCATACTGTCTCCATTACTGCATTTCATCTCTCTTTTAAAAGGCTAAATTAGACTCCAAAAGATGTCTCGTGGCAGGAAATTGTTGTCCTAGATATGGATGAAATTTAAAGCATCCTTTATCGCTTTCATACTTAGATTGCAGGATATTGGCTTTGCTTGTTCACTAAAATCTGAGGCTTTTTTTATTTTTTTAAGCCCTTTAAGCAATGATTTAACACATTTAAATGCTTTCAGGAAAGCTAGTTACAAAAATTAAGAATATTTCTCATTCGCTCTGAAATTTAAGCCACTCTCAGTCAATTATTTTCACTTTCTATTAGAGAAAATTAAGGCAGAAATGCTAAAGTAACCTGCAGGAAAAACGTCCAGACCAGAATAATACTGTAATACTCCAAGCAAATCCCTGCAACATCGTATCTGTCATACTTTCTTTCTTAACAGGAGTAGTCAATGTTAATGTGACTTAATGAAGAATCCTGACAACATTATCATATTTCTGAATTGAAATTACTTGATTACACTCTTCTAGAAGCTATTATTTACATCTCAATAAAGGACTATCATTACAGTTCTTTAATGGCTCAAGAGGGATCAAATTACAGTGAAAAACATAACCTGAGAGCAAAAAATATTTCATCTAGCTATGTAAATTTGACAAGTCTGTATAACATGCACAAACAGCACATAAAAATAAGCACATGAAGCAAAATAGAAATAACAAATTACTTATGCTCAGATCAGTCAAAAAGGGATCACACAATTTCAAAAAAATTCAGTTAACTTGGGGCTCACTTCTAGAACAAAAAATAATAAATCTCCAGCCTACACATCTCTCCACTTAGTTTCTAGCACATGTCCAAAATTCTCAGTTTTGACTACCAGTCTGTAAGAACCTTGCTTCAGGTTTTATTAATGCCTGAAATGTTATTGCTTTTCATAACAAAGCAATAGTATCCTACCTGGGTATTTCAAGTCTTCAGCAAATTTGAATATACTCAAGAATTTTATTTGGTTTATTACCTTAACAACTGGACTAAATAATCAGATTTGCTAATTGTCAAAGAACTCTATAAGCATTCTTAGACGAACCAGGCAAGAAAAATTCTGTACATGTTACCTCAAAATATTGTTTGCTTTTCAGCAGTGAAACTGGAGTGGGCTAAACAATTTGATAACACTTCTTTCCAGACCATTAAATTCAATTCAGCAATCTAAACTGTCATAGTAATATCCTCTAAAACTTCTATGCCCCTTATTTACACAGTCCCTTTTGTGTATCACAAATATAGATAGAAATAGACACAAATAGAATGGGTAAGGTTGCAAGGGACAACAGTGGATCATCTTGTCCAACCTCCCTGCTCAAGTAGGGCCATCCTAGAGCGCATGGCACAGGATTGCATCCAGATGGTTCCTGAACATCTCCAGTGAGGGAGACTCCACAACCTCTCTGGGCAATCTGTTCCAGTACATAGTCACCCACACAGTAAAGACATAATTAACTTACCATAATAACACATCTTATTCATGATCTCTCAAGACAAAGTCAACCCTCAGAAGAAGCTGAGGAAAACACTTTAGAGATAGGGAGCACTGAAACGTTAAGACTGAACTTAGCTTGGTAGCTATTAGATGACTTCTGATCAAATGTAGATTGTCCTCACCTGACTTTACCTTTCCTTCTCACTGTAGGTTTGTACCAGCAGATCATCCTGGACAGTACAGGTACACACAGAATTGCTCCCTTGCTGAAATCCACCAAAATGGACTAAACTCGATTACAAGTACTATGACCACTGGCAGCAACTACAGACAGGCAGGTGAGAGCAAGAATGCAGAGGCACCCTTAACCAATTTCAGTTAGATCTTCCATACAGTTTTTGATCTGCTGGCAAAAGACTGAAAAAAAACAATGGGGATGGAAAGTGCAGAAAACAAGACTGATTTCTTGCCTTCTTATGTTCCTTTGATACTTCCAGTTGGAGTTCTGTGACACCAGTCTACTCATTCCTTACTCACCTAACACCAGCTGTGAAAATTCTCACTGAGAACAAATAATTCTGGTTAATCACATTAAAGTAATTAATTAAAATATGGTTCCTCTCTTTAAAAACCTCTCTTCCTGACAAATTTTATGGGATGAGGATAGAAAAAGCTCAAGCAGCTTGGCAGAAAAGCCTTACACTACAGAAACCTGACAAGCAGTCCCCAGAGTAGCAAAAGGATTACATTCAGGAATATCCCTCTTGATGCCATATTCTTTCTTTAAAAGGTAGATAGCTGTATGTTATAAAGCACAGTGGCCATTAGTTAAAGGGACACTATCACTCAATTGACAAACATCCTTAAAGGCAAGAGGATGACAAAGCATTCAGAATAGGCAGTTTCAAGACAGAATTCTGTGAGTATGAAGGAAGAAACAATAAATACGTAGTTTAGACTTTCAATCATTACAGAAGCTAAGACTACTTTACTTTCTTAGCAGTTAGCCAAACATAAATAAAGTCTTGCAGCAGCCAATATACTAGTATTAAAAAGAAGCATTTAACTATCAATAACACAAACAGCAATGTACTCTAAATCTGAGATTCTTCACAAGCACACAAAAATCAGAGATCATCAAAAGTCCTCCTGATAGTATTAAATAAAACATATTCCCAGAGTTACTATGAACAGGCAAAAATTGTTTCCCAGCAATTCCTATTAGCTTTAAACTACATAAAGAAAATTCAACACCATTTCATCTCATCAGCTACTCGCAAATCAAATCTTCAGTCTTATCTGCATACAGCCAGCTGGTTTTTAAAATTCTGCTGTCATTGAGGAGAAAAATAATTAAGCAATATTATTAGTCATCTTACCATTGTTCCCTGGTGGTTGTAATGCATCTCCTGTCAAGTTACACCATCCGACTGGGAAAATATCTCGAGAATCACATCTGCACCAATAGTCAAATGCTCCTCTCCAGCCATCAAATGTAACAAAAACTTCATCTCCTTTAACATCTCCAATGGTTGCTGGGCAAATCAAGTACGGGTTTTTTCTATCTATAGCTTCAAGTTTCATTCCAACTTTAAAGCAGTTTGGCACAGGTTTTGGTGGTTCCTACAAAGTAAGAGTGGCAGAATATCTGCATTATGCAGCCTCTCAAAAAATAAATAAAAACAAAACAAAAACCCCAAAACAAAATAACAACCCTTTATTTATCCTCAACATCCTTACTACTTATACTCACTACTTTCAAAAAGTTATAGCAGACATTTAATTTCAAATTTGCCTTTTCTCTTCTGTATTAAAAAAATCTAGATTCTATTCCCGCAAAGATAGCTGGGATAATTAATAAAATTCTCCATGACAGAAAGACCCTGCTAGAAGTATTTACATAAGCAATTGTTTGCACCCAATACATTATATCTGGGCAGCAAGACAGCAAAGACAGTGAAATGAAATTATTACATGCTAATAAAGAAGAGGAGGCATGCAGAGCATGGATGTTTCTGGGGACTGATAACTGTCTGGTAAAAGCTTTACCTCTCAATTAATCCATGAAAAATTCATTAGCATTGGACATTATTTATAGGCATCCACTAACTCAGTTGGCCTTAGACCAATTCCAAGTGGACAAAAGAAAAACAAAAATTAAGTGAATGTGACCAGCATATGTGTACCTCCACAGCAGGAGTTGTGATCCAATGGAACACAAATTACCACCTCAGCCTGAAGAACCTTATTATCCAAACCCATTATCTCAGATGTGCTATAGGTTAGCACGGAGAAGCATGGCTCTTCATGCCTCAGAAAACTGATATAATCTTATCTAAAAAAATTATAATTATATGAAGTTAACATCAAGTGATCTGATTGCAGGTCTGAACCCAACTGTTTGATTTGCTGACATAGCTGTCAATATCACTTTCAGTACCCATAATGAAGACACTTAATGTGACAGCAGGGTTTTATCACCTCAACAAAAAATGGAACCAACAAGGCATTTTAATATTACTGTTGTTTTTATGTAAGTTTTTCATGTTTCACAGTAACTTACTCAAGAGTCACGTTTAAAAAACTGAACAGCTTTTTCTGCTATTTTCAACTACTTTCTCACTACATTTTTACTTATGAGTATGTGCCCAATGAATACGTTTAACAAAACCTTTCCAAGCACCACTCTATTTCAACGGCTCTCATTCCCCATTAACTTTTTTTTACTCCTGTGCATAATCACATGAGTATGGTGCTATTAAGAAATGTGATATGCATTGTATCTAAAATCCATGAGGAAAAAAATGAGCAAACAATTTTTCTAAATATCACACCATACTTTGAAGTCTCAGCTCAGGAAAAGAAATGCCCATTTCAATGGAGTAGAAGCAGATTGCTTTCTGTCTAGCTATATAGCTTGTCAATCCTGTCCAAAGTAATTTTAAATAACAGTCTTGCCTTCCCTGTCTGTGCTGCAGAAAACAGGGTAATATCTTGGCATCCTCGTTAAAAAATTTAACCATGGACCAATTGATAGGAAGCTGTTTACTAGAAATGCCCTTCTTCTTACCTTCTTAAAGAATGCTGCAGGTGCCATTTCAGCTCCATTAAGAGTCCTTAAGAGAAACATTGGCCAAGATGATGCATTCATCTGGAACCCTAAGTAACAAACAAACAGGCCTACTTTCAGTTTGTAACATATAGAAGGAAAAGAACGTCTCTTTTACTAATGCATTATTCTCTCTATTTTAGACTTGGCCAAAATAAAACTAGCAAAGAAAGAATGAACACAGTCGCTTTTGGGAGAGAATGCTGTGCAATGCATTTCCCTTCTGAGTGACTTGCCAGCAGAATGACTCATCGTAAGGTGGGATACCACAGATAAACTTCTACAATTTAAAGACATGGTAGTTCTAGCACAGGAGATCATAAGACTGTCCCACACAGTCCCTGGTCCAGTAGAACTTCCCAACAACAAGCACGTTAGTTTTCTCTTCAGGTATCCTTTTTTGTCTCATTCTAAAACAACATCCTCTGGTCCTGCTCATTTATTGAGAGAAACCTTTTTATTTTTGAGAATCTTGCCATTCTTTCACCAGACCACAGACAAAAAAAAGACTAATTGGTTTCTTCTCCCTCCCCCATTAAAATAAATACATATAAAGTCATAAAAAACAATGAATACCTAAGAGTGAAGAAAAAAATACAATTATTTTAGTAAGTATGTATATGATACCGGATAACATAAACCAGAAGATCTTTCTGCTTTATTATTCTTTGTTAACAAGTGATTAAAAAGAACAAACAACAATCAAGTATGTTTAGATGAATTACCTTATTCAAACAGAACAAAGATTTGGCTGAAAACATTCTCATTCCAGATAATCTTTCCTCATAATCAACTACTTTCCAGTTAAAAGACAAAACAAAACAAACAAAAAAATCCTTTTGCTTTCTGTGCTTTCCAAATGAATGTTTTAAAGTAATGCATAAGATAACAGACATAGTGGACATTTTTTTCTGCATCTTTAGCAGTTATATGTCTGGCACAGTTCTACAGAAAAACAGACAGAGTAGAGCAAATTGGAACTTTTTCCACAAAGCAAATAGTACCAGAATCTGCCAGGAACTGACGAGTTCCCTCATAACTGAACTTCAACAATGCTCTTAAAAAACTGTAACTAGAAAGGCAGAACATCTCTGCAATTCTTGATCAGTTAAATCATTTACTCATCTAAAACTGGATTATATGCTGTAACAGTTCTTTAGCTCACAGCTTTAAGCTATCTTCAGTTGAATAAACAGTTTTCACATTGGAACTACCTATGCAACACCTAAATGAATGTAAAGCTCGTATTTGAAAAATGGTGTGGCAATTTGAGGACTGCTCAGCTGATTCTTGGGCCTGGGTTCGTATCAGAGTCTTTATACAACCTGTGTAGTTACTGAAACACAGTATTCCCAACTAGCCAGCCCAGAAAACACACACAAGTAAGACAGAGCAATGACAACTAAACAAAAGTTTCAATTAATTTCATTTGGCCTTTCAGTTATCCTGGTAAAGCCAGAGAAAATGTATCATAATTTGTTCAGAACATTAAGACCTCAACAACAAAAAGCTCACCTACAGAAAACAGAGACTGGAAAATGAGCACTTTGCTACATTAATCACTTTCTCAAAACCCTTATGTAACATGCATAATTAAACCCATGTAAAAATCAGGTAGGAGTGACTATTTTATCTAGCTATTATGATAGAAGCAGAACATTAGTATCCAGAAGGTTCCCTACCACTCAGAAAAAAAAAATCAGTTGCTTAAATGTCTAACAGGAGGTAATTATACACCCAATTAGCTCCCAGCTTTGCCCAGGAACAGGATGCTGTACAAGTGCCAAAAAGGCTTTTTCAAAAATTTATCTAGGTATGCCAGAATGTTTCATTGCTGGAATTCAGCCTATCTGTAGAAAAATCTAGGGTAGGAGGAACAAAATAATGGCACTCACATTCTTTTCTGAATAACCAGCAATTGTTCAGAGGGCAGGTAAGCTCACATGCCTGGATGCAGGAAAACAACCACTTGTTTGGTGCTGCAGAAGCAGCCTGATCAAACAGAAGGAACAGCATCTGAAGAGAAGGAATCAACCTTTCTACTGATGACTGTGAAAAGTTTCTCTTTCTAATGAATCGACTGTCCCCATTGTACATAACTGGAGTTGTTTTATTCGTCAGATTGGTTTAGAAACACATTTTAAAAAGCACTATGTTCCTGCAGCCATATACTTAACACTGGACATATGTGCAGATGAAGGAATTGGTATACTCTTCCCTCTTCCATACTAGTATCACTTCTTTCATTCTACAAGGTTGTACCAAGAACTTCAGAGAGGTTAAACTGAGAAACTTCTCAAAAAAAATATCTTTTTCACCAATGTAAAGAATTTTCAGTGTTTTCACTCAAACGCTCTATATATCTGCAGGAAAAAAGGGAAAAAAAAAGCCCTTCTGGGCTCAAACTGTATCTATGCTAACAATACTTTTCTAGACTGGCACCCTGATTGCATTGCTTTTGTTGTGTTTCTGAAGGAACACAACTGCACAAAAATCTACCACCATAATCTATGTGAAGTGTCTTAATGATTGCGTCAACTGCTCCTGCATGAGTCTCTCTACAAGCAAATCAAGTTTCACACTGTAGTGAAATGATATTTTTCCTTTCATCTTTCAAACAAAAGAACTGGAAGTTGTTAACAAACTGGGAAGACAAGTTTTTTGAGAGGCTACTAAGAGAAATCATACCTATCTTCACTAAACCTCGATGAGAAATTTGTTAGAACTGCTGATAACACCAAACCAGAAGTATGTTCATAACTATAAGATGGAAAGCCATCAGCAACCAATTTCTGCATACAGTTAATTTCTTATATTAAGCACATTATTTCTCACATCTTCTAAAAATTACAGAAAAGGATTACAGGTGAGGGAGTGTTCAGGTAAACTTTGGTCATTACTTTTCCTTCTTCTTAAATGCAAAACTATTTTCAGGCCAATGTGAAACCTTTGAAGATTTTTACACTTAGAATTTTAAGCTATAACAAAGATGGTACAAGAATGCAAATCTAAATATACAGGTTAATCACAGCAAAGAAAAGCAATGACACACTTTACTTCTCCTAGTAGTTTATGCAAAGTTACCTCTGCCTATTCATCAGCTAGCAAGAAATTCCTTTGTACAGTTCCCTATTTAATAAACTTCCTCAATAAGACTAAGCCCAAGCACTATTTCTCAGTTTGGGAAAACACATAGTGTTGTCACTCATATTGCTCATGGAAGGCAAAAGAAATTCTGTGTACTATTTCTAAGCATAAGAAAGCTACACCTTGTTCACAAGCATTTGTTGTGCTCACAAACCAGCCATGACAAACTGACAGACCAGACACCCCAAACACATGTCAATTTGAGGTGATGAGAATGACATGTAACGCAAGCCTGCAGTTTGATAGAGCTCTGAGTGCTCCTCTTTTTACCTCAGAGCAGAATGCTGCAATTCCACGCTAAACCACCCTGTGCCACCAATTCACTCAGAGCCTGAGGAAACATCCCAACTGCCCTGCAGGGATGTGCCTCTGGCAGCCCTGTCAAGGCTTCCCGGGCCGGTAGAAGCCACTGTCCTCTCCCTGGCTGCTTGGATGCACTGATGAAGAGTAAAGGGGCAAGTCAGCTTCTCCCAGCCCTTTCCAAGGGCTACCAACAGGAGCACGCATGGCATGGTACAACAAAAGGCTGTACACTAGTAAGGGAGGTAACGTGGGAGGGAATATTTATAGAATGAGCACATGACTGTATCTCATCATTATGAAAACTGTTGGCCACTCCCATGTAGTATTAAGGGACTATTTTAAAAAAAAACAAACAAACTACCATCATCAACAAAAATGCTCATTCTTGTATCAGAAGAATCCAAAACAAAAGTCACAATTCAATTAGGCTGAATTAGTTCGCTTACCTCTTTTTCAATTAAATAATGGTTTGGTGAAATGTTAATACCATTGAATTTGCCCAGACAAAAAGGTAAATTCGACTTCATGAAAGCAATCCTCCACACACATTTGTTCAGAAGCTTTGTTTCTTACCGAGTGGAGGCTGGAGCATGCCCCCTTTCTTTTCACAGGTCCCGATAGGCTGTATGTCTGAGGAATCCACAAGCCTCCAAAAATCATTTTTGTTGTCACTTCCATCCAGCCGCAACCTTAGCCTGGCCCCAGTGATTCCAATTACTGTAGCTATGCAAACTGAGGTAACATTGCGAGGATCACGGGCTTCCAATTTCATACCAACTTTGAAATCATTCGTAGGTGGAATTCTAGACTACAATAAAAAGTAAAAGACGTTTTCTTATTGATGTTAGTATTGATAAATTTACCAGTCAGTTCAACATACAGCTTTCATCCATCCAAACACATCATGTAAACACAAAGAAGCTTTTGAACTTTGAGTATTTATTATCAAGTCAGAAAAGGCAGCCGGATAACCTACCAATTGCATAAGCATGACTGATTTCTAAAAGGATAAGCCTGGTAAGAAGGATAACAAAGGAATTCTGATGAAGATACAAACATGAAGATGGGGAGTAATGATTAATAATGGAAGTGAATGGAAAACAAGGACACTGGGAAACATAACATTCAACTCAAAAAACACCAGAAACCAAAACACAAACGCACACACTCAAAAAAACCATACTCACAATGTTTTTTATCTTTCAATTCAAAAGAAATAGTTATCCTAATTGTAATAACATTTTGGAAATCTACAGAAAATTTGGATCCTACTGCCCTAAACACTACAAAAGCTCACGGTAAGAGTTTCTGCATCAAAAACCATTTACAATACAAAGAAAGAAGACAGAAAAAGGAGTTAGTGCTAACATTTTCCAGAAAGAAAAGCAGTCCTAAAGTCATACAAAACTTCTATGCTAAAACAAAAACTGCAGCCTGTGCTTATTCATAAAGAACTGAATATAATCACAAATATATGATGAAATGCCAATTCAATTAGCACAGAGAAAAAATGTGACAAATGCAACTTGGTCTTTAAACAGAACTTTTTGTCACATTCTAAAGATAAACAAAAAAGAATACTTTTTACTCATGTATCGACACTACTGGGAGAGACTGACTGGACTGCAGTCTGATTACTTGCCTTCTGTGGAATTCAATGACATTACCTAATGATGTTCAAAACTTTATATTAACACTAACTGGGACTGAATGCCTCTTACTATTCTCTTTTGCTATCTCCTCATTTCCAGCCTAAATTTATTAATGGAATTTTTAGCCAACACTATCATTTAACTGAAATTCTTTTTGCATTTTTGCAAGTAACAACAAAATCTGTAGTGTATTTAGAGGGCAATCTGGCTTTTTCTCAGCAACCCTTCAACAAGGTAAATAAGTTAAGCACTGAAATGTCTCTTAGGAGATGATGGCTATTCTCCTATCACCCTGGAAGCTCTTTTCTGCAACACTGCAGCACAATGTTGTTTTTGCATACAGACACCGAGAAACGTAAGTACCCTTCCCCATGACATTTAATCCCAGTAGTTATTCCATACAGACTAATGCAACCTGACTTCTAATACAGAAGGCAGGTAGAATACCCAAAACCATGGGAGCTCACACTCACAGGATTCCTATGTTCCCTTCTCCTGTCCACCTATGCAGGTCTGGTGTGGATCCCACAGTAAGCAGATAAGGGTGCACTGATCTGTCTAGGGACACAGGAAAAGACTAAACAAACCTGCTACTGTAACAAGTGATAGCAATATTTTTTCTCCACCACATTTGAATGTCTGAAATACATCTTCCCCTCCTTGCTGTGTTGTGCAGGTGCACTCTTTACAATACACCCTAGATGGACAGGAGGAGCCCTGGAGGAGCCCAAGCCCAAAAACCATGGGCGAGCACCATTCAGCAAATGCTAAGCGTAGCATCTGCCAATGCTGCACTCAGACAGCAGGCTGTCTGAAAGGGGAGCCTGAGCATATTAAATTTAAAGGGCAATTCAATTTCAGGATATTGCTTGTCAAGCTGTTATTTTCTACTACCAGGAAAAGCAACAGAAATTGAGAAATTGGGGAGTTTGTTTATATGTTTGTGGGAAAGGTGAGGTTGTTTAAATACCAACAACTCAAGGCATTCTACTAAAAAGATAACTCTTCCATGCTAGTTTGTCCTTACAGAAAAAATAACAAAACCTTGCTCAGTAACAGCCTTAAGTTCTGCTCAAACCAAAAGGACTAGGCTTTTACATTTAAAATTTTCAACTGCTTGGAAAAAAGTTTCAATGCGAGACAACAGGATGTGAACAGCATTGAAATTTTAAGTAGTAATTAAAAACAACATAAAGCAACAGATAAAAATACCTTCTAAATTAAGATAAATGCTTGAATCAATTTCCATTAGCTGTCTGTGTCTTAGTTTATGGTATATGCTTTAATTTATTGTTCCCCAGGTAATTTTTAATTATTACAAAATTTAAACTTTTAGAATTCCCACAGGTCACAAATTCTGGATATAATTGTCAAATTAAGTTTCTCTCTGCTCTTTATTTTTTGGCTGGCCACAGCAGTGTATTTCTTTGCGTTACACAGAGCAATAATGACGTGTAGAAGTCGTGTGTAACTCAGTAAAAGTCAAATTAATCCTACACAAAGCACAAGCACTTTAGGTTCTAAAATCTGCATTATTTAGCGAGAGGATCTAGCTATGCACTAATCAACACTGCATATTGCTTTCTACTTAAAGGTCGACTCTCAGAAAAACTGAAAGTCTGCATATTCAATTCTTTTGAAATTTGCTATGCACATAAATTAAAGTTCATCTTTCCAACCCAAAAACTCCAGAAGCAATCCAGGTCACTTGGATTTATCTCAGTCAGTACATATCACCTAAGCATCTCTATTGAAGGTGTTATTTGGTTATTTCTTGAGCACTAGTAGGGAAGGGGGAGGTGCAAGAAAAGCACACAGAAAGGCTTCTGAGCAGCTTTCTGCAGCAGCTACATATCTTGGGAGCACACATGGTGGTTTACGGTCTGTGAGTATGGCATTAACCTCAGAATGATCCAGGGATCATGCTACCACTCTCTGCCCCTATCCAAGCAGAATCTGAGGTCTCTGCCTTCAGCTGGTATCCACTGTGAAAAACACATACTGTGAAATTAATTTCTGAAGCTCCACTCAGAGTTATTGACACCACTGTTCTTAGCCATGTCTCATTGAAAGCAGCATGCAAGGGACTCTTTGCCCTTTATCCTCATCTGCAAAGAGCAAGTGGAGATTCAAGATTTAGCATGCGAAAATGCTAGCACTTGTGTTTCCCTCTCCTTACTCTCCATTCTGGCAACTATTTCAGACTCACTGAGTGACAGTTCTTCCCGTCCTCAAACTATTCCGCTCAGGTGGCTTTTTATTTGGCCCCCCACTGAAGACCAGTATCATTTACTATGCAGTCAGACTACCAACACACCCTAGAAGATACTTTCTGAACATACCCTAGCCACTGAACTAGGCATGCACTGCCTGTCACACCTATTACACTTCTATCAACATGAACTATCCAATTCCTCCAGCAACTATCTTCCTAACACAGTGAAGGCACAAAGATCAAAGAACACCCTATTTAACTTTACACACACAAGATATTCCTCAGCTTGGGAAAACACAGACTCTGACTCCCTCTACAGACAAAGATGCCTGCAGAGATGGATTCAGCCTCCAGAGGGCTGAATAACTGGAGGTCATCAGCTCACACATGACGGTAGATTTAAACTGCACCTGCAAATACACACCAAACTATCAGGTGGGGGAGAAATCAAACTTGCAGGCTACAATGTAAGATACAAAATAGTACACCCTTCGTTATAAATCCAGTATTTCCTTTGTATTCCCATATATTTCTCTTTTGTTTTTGTTAATTCTGTTACTGTATCTGTTACTCCTTAGTAAAAAACACTCTGCTCAGAAAGAGGCAAAATTAAACATATTTGAGAGATCCAGGAAAGAAAGGGTGACTAAATTCTACTAGACACACACACACACACCCCTTATAGCTTGAAAGAATTGAAAGGAATCTTTCAGAAATGGGTCAGAGGAAAGGCTTGTCTGATGATCAGCCAAATTTTTAATTCTCACTAAAACCATGGTACCTCTAAGATTACTGAAAAAGGTAGAAAATATTTTTGAACTTTGATAAGACTGTTTTCATTAACTAGTCTTTTTTTAAAGAAAAATGGAGTCCGAAGATATAATTTTAATGCAATCCTCAAAGTTTGGCTTGAGGCAGAAACTAAGAATGAAAAACTTCCGTAGCGCTCATCTGCCAAAACTGTAAGCTACTGACAGCTAGAGATCAAAAGAAGTCAAATGGGAAGTCTAAACAGGAAAGTTGCTCCAAGATCACCTTGTAACACACATACATACAAACACACTTGCAAAACAGTATTGGGCATACCTGTCTGAAACAATGTAGAGGGGCAGCTACTGATTCAGTCTCTTTCAGATAATCATCCCAATTAAACTGGTCTGGAAGACATAAGATAAAAAAAAGACCATATATGCAGTTTTAAAAAAGAACTTAAATAAAAAGGGAAAGTGAGGAAAGAAAGGGACAAAATAACCCAACTATCTTGCAGAATACCATTTTTTTTTCCCCAAGAACTGAATCACTCCCAAATGGGAACTCTACTTTTGAAACACATACAACCCTCCAAGGAGCTTCAGAGTACCATTAATTCAGAGGGGTGATCACACAATAGGTAAAATTAATATAAACTGTCCTAATTGGGGTTTTTTTTGGTCCACATATACAAGTCAGGATACCTAGATTCAATTCTCTGCATAAGGATCTTCCAAGCATCCTTGTATAAATCACAATAGCCTTTCTGTATCTTAGTTCCCCTAACAGCAGGATTGATATGATAACCTCATATGAGTACAGAGATGATACACACTGAAAACCAGACACATAGATTCTCTTGAAATATATGTTATGACTACTATCCCCAGTCCATGAGAAAGTAAAAAGACTAGCCCAGCCTTCCAACTGCATCTTTGTCTCTTTTCATCGGATGTCTGATAAAGGTTTCTCTTTGTAGAATAGTACGTATTATGGCAATTACAGGTAAATATGATGGCAACACTAAGAAACAGAATCATGGGATTTTTTCCAGTGTTAAGAGTGGCATCGTTTGTATGCATGGGCAAGTGTACTCTGCATTTGATTTAAACAGTGCTATCAGTTTTGCATGAATGGAAAAACATGAAGTACTAACATCAAAGACATAAGCAATCATTAATTAATACGAAGTGTGAGAGAAAAGCTACAAAGGCACAGCTAATAATTTTGTTACTAAATTATGTGAGCTTTTTTTCTTATTTTTCTTGTTTGGGCAGCCGGCATCTTTCTGATGTGTCTGAATGATAAATCACTCCTGAACCCCAAAATGATGCAGTGGTGCCACCCAGCGGTTCAGCAACAGCCTGTCACACGACCTATAGCAAAATCCTTGGTGATGACCGAGAGCCCACACCGGGCCTGTCAATAATCCTTCAAAAAACACCACTGGGCACTGACACTTAAACACATCCCTGCAATTTTCAGGAGAGAGAAGAAGCAAAGAAACAAAAAATGGCAGCAGTTTCCAGCACTCACACACTGCTTCTCTGAAAGATGTGTGGTGGCTCAAACCCAGAGTGTGCCTGCAATAGCACAGCATTTAGGCTGTTCTCCTGGCCTGCTGAGATCCTCTTTTTTTGGCTTAATAGACCCAAAGGTGTACGAGTGATTTGTCCTTGACACTGCAGAAGCCATGTGCTTGTTAGCTATGTGAGAAGTCAGTAACAAGTAAGTAAAATCACAAAAGCTGCTAATTTGGTGGTTTAGAGTATATGCAGGCTGATAACAAAGATATTTTCATACAACATCTTGGAAGTCCACCTATTTTGGAATCAAAATTGTATTCATACATTTATATAGTAACACTGATTTTGTATTAGTCACAAAAGGCAGGGTACATTAACTTCAGCATGTCAGATATTTATATTTCAGAAAGGCAGAAATGGCTCTTCAGACCTTTCTCTGGAAAGTAGCTTCCGGATTTGTTGCTTTTCTCATTAACAGGCCAAGGAAGGTGCAAAAATGAAACATGATGAACTGCTAGCAAGTTTGTGTCTTATAAAAGTTCTTCTTGAAGCCTAATAATAAAGCTGTCCCTTCAAGTTGCTTTTTGATTTAAAAAAAAAAAAAATTGGTTTTTAATCAGATTTTACCTATCAAGCTACCTAACTGAATAAAATGAAATCTAGCAAAAAGAGTATGTTAGCTGTGTCCCAGCTGCCTCAGATCTAACATGATGTAAGAACTGTCCTCATGAATCAGAGCCTCTCCATGTTAAGGACTGTAAAAATATAGATATTTAAGAGAGAGTACCTTATACCAGGAGAAACCCAAAATCACCTCTTCCAAAAAATTATCTCTATATACCAGCATTTCCCAAATAATCTCAGATTTTATAGCAGGACTGTAAAGTTGGTGGAATGACCCAAAAATACAGAGGGAAACAAAGATGGAACATTTACTAGAAAGACATGTAAGGTAACACAAGCAGCCAGCTGCAGATAAAGCCAAGAGTAAAACAACATTGCCTGGCTCTTTGCTTTAAATCCTGGCTATCAAAAGCTCTTGCATCAAGCAGAAATGCCCTGGAGTTAAACTTAGAACCTCCCCACCTGCAAAGATACACTGTATTAAATTAGAGCCAAGCTCTCAGAGATGAGGCTAATTATCATTTAATTACTACAGTCATAGAAATAGGAGATGCATGTATGTTTGCAACACGTAAGATGCATCTCTAGACAGAATACCTACACAAAAGCTTCTCTGTATTCTCAGCATGCAGAGGTAAAGAAGCTGTATTATATATATATGTGTATTTCTAATTCTAAAACCCCTGCAAGCATGCAGCTTCTGAAAACTAGAAATCCACAAAAAATTAGCTCACACCAAATGATTTAACATGCATTTCTCTTCACACTCGAATCTGCAGGCTGAATTAAATAGTTCATGAAAAGCCCGTTATGCAACAAGCACTTTAAAATTCATCAGCAAAGGGAAAGCTAGAGAGAAGGAAATTTTATGCTGAAGAACAAACCAGCATATACTGGAAACAGGGGAAAAAAGGAAAAACAACAACAAAAAGAACACACAAGAAGGTAACTAGAACCTTTTCTACAAAAAAAAGGAAAAAAAACACAAAAAAAAAACAAAACCAAAAACATCAGTAAAAACCTCCAATCACTTTAAAGCCAACACAGGAGGCTCTAAAACAATGATTCAAAACAAGCAGCATGGGCAAAAAATCTGACTAATTTAAAAATTAAGGAAATTGGTTTATGCCACAGTTGCTTGCATTACTGGCAATGACCCATGGGTCAATGACCCTTGATGCCCTCTGCAATGCTGTAGCAATACCCTAGCACTTCTTGCCAAACCTGCCAATCCCAAAGTAACTCAAGCTAAAAAGGACCCCGGGAGGTCTCTAGTTCAGCCTCCTGCTCCTCCAGGGTTCCTTCAGCCTCAATGTGAAGATTTTTTCCTTCCATCAAGAAGGAATCACTTATGCTCCAGCCAGTTATTTGTCGCTTCACCTTCCACTGCACCTCTGCGAGGAGCCTGGCTGTGCCCTCTCCACAGCCACCTGTCAGGCAGTTGAAGATAGCAAGGTCATCTCTCATAAGTTTTCTCTTCTTTTGGCTGAAAAAACCCCCATTTTTCTGGTTTCTATACCACTTTTTTTGTTTCCATCTTGCATTCCAGCACCTTCATTTTTTTGGTGGACTACCAGCCATGCTGCTCCAGTATAGCAGTGCCTTCCTTGTGCTGTGCAGCTCCAAACTGAACACAGTTCTCCAGATCCGGTCTCTGAAATACCCCAAAGCAGCAAATCCCTCCTCCTGGCCTGCTGCCTGCAGTCCTGCCGACAGGATCCCTATGCGGTTGATGTCTTTCACCACAAGAGCACGCTGCTGGACCACACTCGGCTTGCTGCCTGCCAGGGCTCCAGGCATTTCCCTGCAGAATTCCTTCCCAGGCAGCCAGCTCGGTCTCGCCTGAGCTGCTGCAGGGCCCCGCTCTGCCCGAGGCCAAGAGGGACTCTCCATTCACCTGTGACTCCCACGAGAGTCCTGTCATCCCGTTTCCTTAGCATGGGCAAGTCCATCTGAAGAGCAGTCCTGCCTTCCAGCCTGCCAGCTACTCCTCCCTATTAGATGTTGCCCACAAACTGGCTTGACAGTGTGTTCTGTCCAATCCTCCCATCTGACAGTAAAGTGTAAAATAGCATCAGCTCTAGCACTGACCTCTAAGAAATGCCACGAGTTACAAAGCTGCCAGATGGACCTTGTACTGTCTGGCAGTCCAGTCAATTTTTTATCCACCTAACCAAACATCATCTCAACAGTTTTTCTGAAAGAACACTACAGAAACTGTACAGAAATCCTTGCTAAACTAGAGATGAATAACATCCACTGCTCTCCCCTTGCTTACAGAATCACTTACAACAACAGGCAATCAGCCATGTACAGTCCACAACTGGCAAATCCATCTCAGCTGTTCCTAACTTCATCTTTGTCCCTTATTTTCTTGGAAATGGCTTCGAAGGGGGATTTTCTTCAGAGTCTTCCTGAAGACTTAGGCCAGGAATGCTAGCCTGTAATTCCCCAGGTGCTTCCTTATTGGCCTTCTTGACAGTGGGCATACTTGTTTGACCTTTTCCAGTTATCATGAAACCTCCTTAATAACAATGACCTCTCCAAAGTGAGCAAGAAGCCTCACACTGATAATCACTTGACTACCACAGCACCCTTGGAGGTGTCACACCTGCTGCCATGGACATGTGAATGCCCAGTTTGCTGAAGTGCTCCCTGTCTTCTTCCACTGTACATAACACTTCAGTTTAACATAAGTCAAAGTTTTACAAAATTTAACTTGAAGATTTTAAATTACGAGTTAAGTGTCACTTGCAGATTGGTAGAATTTAAGGTCCTGGTTTATTTAGGTTAGTTTAATACAGTATCATCACAGCCTAAACACTGTTTGGGCAGATGGAGCACCCTGTATCTTCTCATACCACCCCAACATTCCCTTGGCACGCATCTGAGGCTTTGGACATAGAGAAGTATCGTTTCTAGTCTTCATCCCACAGTCTCTCTTCTTCAAAGATGAGGTTTCCTTTTACTTTTCATTTACATACTGTTGCAAATGTAGTCATTTCAGTGTGAGGTATTTCATACTCAACTTTATACCTTGTACCTTCTCTATGTCGTGATCATTCAGTTAAAATTTTTCTCCTCTTCATATCTTTTTCTACTCACTTTGGTTTATTTTTCACCTGTTCTCACATCTCTGTATCTCCCCTCCTCTTCAACTTTCCCTATCACACACTCCCCTGGAAACTCTGGAGACTTCCTGGATGCTGGCCCAAAGCATTGTAAAGCATTTTTCTTGATCCAGCATCAAGAGGCTCGTTCTGATTCCTTGCCAACAAAAAGCAGTAACACAGGATAAAAATTAGCATCTCCCCTGTAGAAAATCAGAGATCTTTTGCAAGGCACTCTTCTCTGTTTGACAAAGTTGAGCATAGGTTTCATAAGTTCAGTGCCCAGACACTGGAATAACAGGGAAACTAGAAATGGGACAAGAGGACACTGTCTTAAGCTGAGTCAGAGGCGGTTTAGGTTAGACACTGGAAAGAAGTTCTACACATAAAGAGTGATGGGGCTTTGGAATGGGTTCCCCAAGGAGGTGGTGGAATCCTCATCCCTGAAAGTGTTTAAAGAAAGACTGGATGTGGCACTTAGTTGACTTGGTCTAGTTGACAAGGTAGTGTTAGGCCATAGGTTGGACTCAGTGGTCTCAGAGGTCCTCTCCAACCCAACTGATTCTGTGATTCTGTGTAGCCCAAGTGGAAGAACACAGATGACGGAATAAGTCTTGCCTGCTTAGCGATGCTTCTCCACAAAACTTTTTCAACACTTTGCTCTCTCCTGCAGGAGGAGGCAGAGACACCTTCCAATGACTCATGAAATACAGTTATCTTATCCACGTATGAAAAGCACACTGCTCGTGGGGGTGTGTCCTATGAAGCTCTGTCATGTCAGACAACATGATTTTAAAACATAGCCATGCTAAGTCCAGTTTGACTGGAGCTCCTTTTACACTGCAAAAGAAGGAAAAAGACACAAATACACTTCCTTTTCTGTCTCAGACTAACAGAGACAAACACCAAAGATGACAGGTTGCCCTGTTGTGCAGTCTTCTTCTCTGGATATATTCAAAAGTCATCTGGACATAATCCTGAGTAACATGCTCTAGGGGTCCCTGCTTGAGCAGGAATAAGATGACTTCTAGTGCTCCCTTCCAACCTTGCCCATTCTGAAACTGCTAGAACCCCAATAAACAGAAACATTCAAACTGGTAGATGGAACAGCAAAAGGCTCTACTACAGGTGGTGGTGACCAAAAATCCTTTCTTTGGTGCCAGCAAACACATTATGGACAGGGAAGATAACTGCAGCAGAAAAGGCATGAAACTGAGAAATACATGATGAGAAGAATAAATTAGTAATTGTCTAAAAATAATAATGGTTACATAGCATATTTGATCATACATACTTACAAAGAGTACTTGTCTTGGCTAGTAAAAATATCAGGTTCAAGTCAAGCAAATTCAGCCACCACCTTCTATACCAAAATAAACCTCCTAACAGAGTTAGACAAAAGCAATGGCATGTTTTTAACTACCCACCAGTAATAACCCAAGAGATTGAAAAAGAAAAGCCTCATGAAATACTATGATCCAAACAAACACTTTTTCTTTTAGGGTACCTTAACTAAAAACCTGACAGCTGCAATACCTACCACTTCTTAAAGACGGGTTGTTTGCCTCCTGATTCTTTCCATCTTTCTCTTTTTTAATATTCTTTGAATCTAAAAGACAAGATTCCGTTACATAATAAATGTAATATTCACATCATAACGATGTCCAGCACAACACAGAATGCTTTCAAGCAATACAGAATATCTTGTTCTAAATACTGCTTTTTTATTCATTTCAGTGCATAATCAAAAGGTACTCTAATTTTAATCACTGCACTAGTTTACTTTCAAAATATATTGGGAAATACACCATGAAAAAGTAGAGTTTTTGACTACTTTATATCACATTATCAGATAATTCTAGTTGCAAAATATGTAGTATTAGCTCTACAGACAGCAAGCCTGTCCTAGTTTTTAACAGTTTTACTCAATCTACACACAATTTGAGATTCTCAAGATCACTGGGTATCTTTATAAATCTTGTATAGATCACTATGAACTGAGAAACAAGGGGAAAAACCAATCCCACTCTAAATGCATATTTCTGAGTTAAAGATTCCATTCTATACTTAGATCCTTGAATACTCAATATTCTCAATATTAAATTCTCAAATACTCAAGGCAGGTATCTCAGTGCACATGCCATTTATTTAAAAGAATCATTCAGAAGAATCTACCTTCCCTATCATTCATCTCTACACACATTCAGAAAGAAGCGTGACATTTCATTTTTGATGGATATCAGCATTATGAGAGACACGGTGGAACTGGGCAGCTGTAACAGAAAAGACTGAAGGAGACAGTTCACTCATCCCTTTTAGGTTTTAAAATATGTTGGTTTGGTGGTCTGCTATTGAGACTCATGGAATCAAGTGCCATTCAAATATGACACTGAGCTGGCCATAATTTTTTTTTTTAAAAAAAATACTTTGGAACATTTTTACTAGATAGGTTCATGGAGAAAAATCCTTATGCAAGTCAACTTCAGATGGAACTGCTGAAATGATTCAGGACAGGGCTCATGAGCTTTAATCCCAGTAATCACTCAGGAGTACAGCTTCAACCCACACAAATGGACACACTGTACCTGTGGGAATCTGAGAAGGGATAGTGTTAACACTAGTTCAGTAACAATGACAAGACAAAAGGCTAATATTCACTTTCTCTGTCCTACAGGTCAAAATATATTTCATCCAGCTTCTTTGTGATTGAGCCAAATCCAGTTAATTTTCTACTAGAAGGTACAATCAACAGCAGAGCCTTTTGCCGTGTTCTGTAAACTCAGTTAGTCAGGTTTTCCCAAAAACAGTCATGAGACTATCACAGACTGTCAGCTGTCAGCTTACAGAATACATAACTTCCTAATCTGCCTATTTCCAAAAAGGAAATCAGTAAGTCTTTTATGTGGGACCCCGCTGAAATAAGAGAACTAATAACTGCTTCCTGTGAACACCTAAAGCTTGAAAAGACAGAGTCATGGAAGAATATCTACCCAACAGTGCCAAATTTCAAACAAGATGACAGCCTTTCATGATGAGAGACATCAAGAACAGGTGGAAGAACATGAAAAAATGCAGCCTGGATACCACATGTGCTCTTGCTGACAATCACCACACAAATTATTTATTCTCTGTACCACTGAGGTTTAGTGTCTATCTCAAAAATATCACAGCAAATATGAAAGCTGAAACAAAACACTCTTGGAAACATTGTTTTCTTATCAGCCATTAGAAAACTACAAGAACAAAAAGAGATGAATGGGAAGTGGATTTCTCAATAGGAATTAAAGCATCTGTTTCATTTGAGGTGGAGGCATTTTCATTCACAGTAAACACAAAGTACTGTCACTATCATTTGTTTTTGATGGCCAGAAATCTGCTCTTTAAAATGCTCAAGTAAATCTCACCCAGCATGTACAAACCATCCAAAAATAAGTCTGAATAAAACCAAGACTTCTTTCAAAAACTCCCCTTGCTTTTATGGATTCCAACCTTCAATGGGAAGTTGGGAATACCATTACAAAGCTGGAGTGTTTTGTCTAAGCAGATGAAAAGCTACTAGCAGTAAGAATTACCAGTGTTTCCACTTGAGACATCCCGTAATTACTAGTACCCCTGAAAACCTTCCCCCAATCTATACTTCACAATTGCTATGGTGCCTTGGTCAGAAGTCCCTTTTCCAATGTCACTAGTTAGGGTGGATTAAAAAATATGGTTTATTTCCAAAAGTAAAAAAAAAAAGAAAAGAATATTTTATTAAAATCCAATTTTATAAATATAGACAAATGTTTTGGTTTTTTTTCATGCATGCCAATTTACATTTTAAATTTTGATATTCTAAATTCTAGTAAATTTAGTTTTCAAAGATCACATGGAAAAAAATCAAATCACTGGTCTGAAGACAACTCTCTAAGCACATGATCCTCAGTTTGACCAAGCTTTGATGTCAAACCTCAAAAATGAGATTATGAAAGAGGGAAATACTTCTACGGGTACAAAGAGTATTTTCATCTCCTTCCACGTTCATCTCCTAGTCACATTCAAGGACTAATTCCTTGGAAACCTGAAAAATGGACTTGAAAATGGGACCTTTATACATATGTTCAAGACAGAGAAGACTTACTAGTTCTAAAGTCTTGAAGCTCATGGTAACCAAAACAATAGCTCAATTTAATTCATTACCTATCTCCCTCTGTTCATAAAGTTTATCTTTGAAGAGACAAGTTTCAGTTTACTTTCCAATGTAAATCACGAGATGTTTTAGATCATTTGCCCAAACAAGGGTTAGAAAGTAAAGCTGCTACTGTGGACTTAATCAAATGCTACTCCACTCTCTGAAAAAAAACAGCAAAGAATGGGATACCAATTTCAAAGGAAGTTTTAAAAATAAAGTAATACACATAAGTACACAGAGTTCATATATTTGCTATATATCTATTTAGCCTACAACACATACAGGATAAATACCCCATGAAAGATCACTTTCTTCTAGGAAGCAAGATTAGAACATATACTTAAATAATAAAAGCAACATATTCTATTGTTCACCAACTAATTTTTTCTACAGTGCACTTCATAAGCCAAAACTTTAGATACAAACCAAGATTAGAGTTAAGATTATTTAACATAGTGTTTTCTGCTTACTGATTCAAAATTCCATGTGTTTACATAACTCCCACCCTATCTGTAACCACAGAATTCTGCTGATAAGATTACTCAACAGAAAACAGACAAGAGCAACCACATCTATCATGCAAGAAATTGGATACAAAGAAGAAAAAGGCAAAGCTATCGTGACTGCCTTGTAAATACAAAAAAAAAATAATCAGAGAAGGCAGTGGTAAAGCTCTGGTAAAGATAATCCTGGTGACCAATGTAAATTTCCTTTTACAAACTCCCATGTTGAATTCCAGCTTCTAGCCTGAGATGCTCTGAAATTCTGCAACACTTCTTTCTAGAAGTTAACCTTTCCACAAACAAGATGATTGTTTTATCTGAGTGATGGCAAGCATCATGTTTCTTGACAGTAATAGTATGCTGCATGAAGAGGCAGAATATTCTATCTTCTAACACTTGCTATTTGCCTGTTGCCATGTGGGGAAAATGCAGTCCACAGTCATGCTTTCAAGATTCCTGCAGTTATCTATCAGCAACTTTAAAGTCTTCAACTCTGCTCCTGGGTGTTCAAAAATGGCAGGACATTGCTTGTCTCAAGGAAATCCCTAGTCTCTTCCAGATGGATGAGAATACCTTTAGATGAATAAAACCTTCACTCTTCCTGTGCCATGCAGTTACTCACTTTCAGATAAAATTTACTAGGACAAGCCCAAGACTTAACATTGCTCAGAAAGGGGCTTTCTTCACACTCCCTACCACACTGGGTTGTGAGCTCTTCTTTGCTGCCCTTCACCAAGCTTCAGTGCACACACAGTTGAGATATCAAAACAGAGTGAATATGACATTTCTCCTTTCCTTTCTTTTTGTGCTTCCCTAGTGGGATTCTTATCTTATCTGCCTGGAACAAGGAGTCTCTTTGAGTATATTTAGACAACAGCAATTCAGAAAGCCTACATGAAAAGGGGATAGACTTCCTCCATAAACTCTTGGTGCAACAATTAAATGGATGACTCCTGCCATTACAGAAAATCTATTATAGCAAAGACAATTATTTACCAAGGGAACACACAAGCACATAAAGAAGCTTGGACTGAAGGTAGAAAGCTCAAGAAAAGTACAAAAGTGTTAGCAGCCTTTTATGGGGGAGGTCTACCAATCTGAAGGCTTTGAAAGCAGCAGCAACCTGGTTTCAGACAGTGAATCTTTCTCTCTTCACATTCTCTTTGTTTCACCAGCCCTAACGCTTGGTTTTTTTCTGAAGTCTCACTCTTTATTTTAGCACATAACTCGCAATTACTATCTGCAGACGTGACACAGCAGAAATCACTCCTTTGTGGTAAACTCTATTTTTCCAGATGACTTTCTTTTAAAATGTTTATTTTACCTTCATGAAACAGCTGCTGATGCCAATCATCATGATAAAATTTGATTCCTTGTACTACTCAGTTATCATCCTGCTAAATTATATGCAGTTACAGAATAAAGCCCTATGTTTTCACTAATAGCACATTTAGACACATTCTTCAATTCCAGGACAGAATAATTGTTTCAAGGCTGTCACAGGACAGAACGACTTTGGTTGAACTTGTAGAACTCCAGGCCAGACAAATTTAGTGTACTTATTGTACAACAATGTGAAGTTTGAACTTACCTGTATTCAGTACATATCACAAACTGTCTTTTTAATCTAACAGTATAGTAGTAGTCAACTAAGATCCCACCAGCTTCAAAAAGAGAATTTAGCAGGTTCCACACTTTCCTTCTCTTGTATTAAGCTACCAGGCCTTACCTTTAACTGCTGTTCTCCCCATGGTAACACTTCTGTGATCTCCCTTCTCACAATAAAAAGGCTGAAGTTGAAAGACCAGTTAATTCTTCCTTTCAGCACAACAGTTTCCTGTGGAGCAGTAATACAACAAGTTAGGGGGGAGGTTGTTGGTGGTGCTTGGGTTTTCTTTTTTTGGAAAGGATGATTTTTTTTGTATTTGTGTATAATCATCTTGCTGATTTTAAGTTGCAGGTGTTTAACAAATTACGTGTAAAGGGTAACATGTAAACAATGGTTAAGTACAAGGAGCAAAGGTACCAAATACAAACTTTCATTTCACTGTTTTAAACAGTTCATTCTATAATAATCTGCATTTTCTGTGGGCTTTTAATACAAAGAAAGATATAAAATGTTCACTATTCCTTTTTCCCAAAAAAAACATTACTGAAAAGGGGAAGAAAGACTATTATATGTAACTTACTCATCCTGTCTCACCTGCACAGACTTAAACAATCACCAACTTAAACATCTTTGGGTAAAACACACTACCCTGCACAACTACAGCTGAAGAGGGAACAAAACACTGACGTAAAAAATTTACACAAAGGCCCAAGTGCTCACTGATACCCCTGCCCAGTATGACTTGTAACAGAGCAGAGAACTTGCTAGGAAAATGCTAACTTTAGATAAAAGCAGTGAGCCACATTCTTGTAGGGTTCAGAAACCAGAAGGGACAGATAAGTTAAACCAATATAAAACAGCAAAAACAAACTTTATTTTTTTGTATGTTACTGTGATTTTTCTACTCCAGCATCTAGTTTTTTGAACTTTGACTGTGTTCAAGTCAAAGTCATTTGAAGCACTTAGTCTCAAAGTGACAAAGCCAGCGAGTTTATTATTCTTTTCCATTAACTTTTCAAGTAATAAAGGGTAAAAATACATTCAAATTTCTGAATTATGTTCTTGGATAATTTCCTTTCAAGGAACACCCATGAGCTGACATCATCAAAAGTTTGAGGGTTTCTTTTTGATTTAAATATGTGCATAGTTTTCCGAAGATTAATTTTGTCACAGGTAACATTTTTAGAAGGTAAATCTTTGCAGTGTTACATAAAAGAAATAATAGCTGAAAACCAGGTTATCTACTTGGAATTTCTTGAATCTTCTACTTGCATGCTAAAAAAAAAATACACATAAATATTACATATAGCAAGAGAGGCATCATACAGCTGAGTATTTTCCTGAAATTGTGACATTTTAGTGAAACTTCAAGAAATGTGCACACTATGGTGATGGACTGCATGATGAAGACTTCATATAGTGCAAGTCTCACAGCTAAAATGTTTTGATAAAATGCCAGGGACTGAAGAATTCATTTAGTGTGTGTGTTGCATGTGAACATGCCGGACACATTACAAAAATTCTCAAGATTGAGACTTGAAAGTAGTTATAAATAAAACTGAATACTACCATAAAATAAGCACGTTCTACTACACAATAGCATTCATAGCATAAGTGATCATCAGGATTAAGAACAGAAATCCTTTTAAGCCATCAAATAAATTTGAAACACTTGATACTTTCATAGACTCCCCCAAAAATTCAAAGCTTTCCCACTGCAAGTAATAAATCATGAAAGGTGATGCAGAGTCAAAGTAACTGTTTTTACGGATTACTTTAAAACAGTGAATGGTTTTTATCTTTTTGTTCCAAGTACCAGATTGCACTTGGTGCAGTAATAAAGATTCCAACCCTGCAGTGATAGTCATCAAGTTTAGCACAACCAGAGTGTCTGTCAGAACATAAAAAGGATTCCAGCTTTTCATTAGCTTGTGTTGTACCAGATAGGCTGTTTTACAGCATGCCCACCAGCCTGTTAAAAATATAAGACAACTGAAAGTTCTGAAAGTGCTGTCTGAAATGAGGCAAACCCAACTGCAGGAACAGAATATATTGCTGTTTTGAAGAGGTGCTACTTAAAACTCCGTTACACCTAAGTATTCAATTTAGAGCTGCTATTAAATTAGCACATAGACTGTGCTGCTTGTCACAGAAAACAGCCAAGAATGCTATTTCTGAGCCTCTATCTAACAACCACTACATGCTGCTGAACTACAGCAAAATGAAAACCAGTTACCTCCAAAACAGAGCAGGGTCAGCCTGAAACAAAGTGTAACTTCTTTTGCAGGGCCAGACCTAGGAATAACTTTCCATCACCTCACATAATTAAGTGGCAAACCCTAAGCAAGGTAGTTATATCCTTTGCTAACCAAGACAAAGTCCTCTTATGTCGCACTCACCATCACCAGCCTGGCTCAACCCACAGCACACCCACTACAGAAGGGAAGAAAACCATCAGCAAATACAGGGGACACAGCTCCAGGGGACATTTTGGCAAAATTACACAGCAAGGACTCAAGGCATTCTTGTACATGCACTTTGGCAAGCAAGATGAGTGAGAAAGATGGGTTTAGAAAACTAATCTAGTAGCTGCTAGAAATGAAGGAGAAAATGAAACAAGGTCAGGAATATATGAGCAAACAAAAAAACGCAGTAGCAAGGGTGATGCACAGTGGTGTAAAAAGGAGCAGAACGAGAACCAAAGTTACAAAGACCAAGCTAAGCACACAGGTTGTCAGTCACAAACAGAAAACCAACAAAGCATTTAGGAACTGTCAGTACAGAATCCAGCAAGAAATCATCAGCTGTAAATTAAGGAAACTGAAAAAGGCAAATAGAAAAAAAAATCCATAACCCCAGGATAATATTGCATTCATTATCAAAATATTTTTAATCCAAAGAGCATTCAAAGAATCTCCACACTCATGCAGTGTATTATTTACATCACATCTCAATTCATTATGTAAACTGAGTTTTAAATTTTCTCTGATTAACGTGCCTTAGATCAGTTACTTTTTTAAAAATCAGATGGAAAGCATTCAACTGCCTTTAATTCCTTACTGAAGTTTTTATTGTTAATCCCTGAATCACTTCTACTAGCCACCTCCCACTGTGCAAGTCCTTTGTCAGAAAGCAGTATATTAGTAGACAAGCCTAAACCTTTGCACTTTCTGCATTGCTAGTACATAATACTAGATGTCAGAAAACAGGATGAGAAACATTTTTCCTGCCTAACTTTGGTGTTTTTATTTTGAAAGAATTAATCAAAGGACATGTATGCTGCATTTCAAAGAAGCCAGTATTCTACAAAAAACACCAAGCTTGCTCTGCTTTGCCTGCCATGCACCTCCATTATCCTTTTCAGTGTAAGCTAGGCACTCAAATAAGCCGAATGTCCTGAAAAAAAAAACAAAAAAACAACTCCTGTGTATTTAGGGCTTCCCAGTGCAAGTTTATCTTGACAGCATGCCTGCTCATAAAAACATAGCACAGAATTATGGAGATAAACATAACATTTAAAAGAAGCCTAAGCAACCAGGAAATTGTGGGTTTATTCCCTACCAAAAAGGTTAAGGTTTTTCTGTCAATGACTCTGCATCTCATTTTGAGAGGTACGACATGAGACACCAATTTTAGAGCCCATTAGCTTTTTTGACCCTACCACTGGTACAAAGGCAGTAACTCAGACCTCATCGTTGGTGTCCTCCCTTGTGGAATGGAAAGTCACCAATGGGCAGTCTCAGCTGGATAAGGACTGAGGTTTTTCTTTATACAGGTACACAGCACAGAGGAGGAATCTAACAAAACATCCACTTTGAAGCACTGATTAAGTTCTTAATTTTAGGCTTGAAATAAAGTTATTTTTCAGGCTTAATATGAACAAGGAGTTATATTCACCCCTCTTTTTCTTCTACAGATGCCTCCAGATTAAAATTCCATATGCAAGGGGGAAAAAGAATTGGAAATAACTTGAACAGCAAAACCAGTTATAGACAGAAAATAGGTAGTGTAAGCTAAGAAATACTCTCCCTCAACTCTTTCATATGTATAAGTTCCACACTTGCTTTCATGACCAGCGTTACATGTTGTTGCCTTCAGAAACATCAGTTAAAACTGCTGGCCACACTCCCATCGCTCCTCACCTCTTCCTGCTGATTGCTACTGCTGAGAGCCCTTCAAGAAAGGACCCGAGCAGCCTTTCAATGGACCAACACACAGTCCCAGCAACCACAGGTCCCACTCCAGCTTCCATACGTGGGTAACATGTACCTACAGGTATCAGTTGCTTCCCAAACAAGTGTGATTTAACCATATTACTTCAATATTATTCTTCATGAATCTGGAATACCTTTTTCTGAAACCTAATCATCTATTCATCTGCTGTCTCTTAAAAACTCTACTTCATACCATTTTCACAAGACTTTAAGGGGCTGAAAAGAGGCAAACAAAGAGAGTAAGACTTAAAAGGAGGTTTTTAATAAAATACAATACTTCCAAATTTTCACTACTTGAAAATTTACTTTCCAAGAAGTTACCCAGTGTGTAAACTCATTTAGCACACTTCAAGACAAAACAGCACATACGTCCTTGTTTCTGTAATACAGATAATCACTTTATACCTCTTAGAGCATACTGCGGCATCCTTATAGAAGGGTAAGATCTCAAAGGCTAAAAAATAAAAACTTGCAAAAACGTACCAGAACTTTACAAAATGTAACACAAGCTTTGTAGTTGTAAATTCAGTATTATTTAGCATAACTCCTATATGATTTCAAAACATGAAGGATCAGGTCTTCTCTCATTTATGCACAGAAATATATAATCAGTCGGTGTTCTGACAAGAAATTTGATCCACGTCAGAATCCCTTTTAGTTCACATTCTTTGTATTAAAAAAAAAAAAGGTGAGATTCTTTCAAAGAAAGGAACTTAAACTTTCACGATTTAATGCAGCCGAACTTCTAATAAACTGATATATCTGAACACCTCTTCTAGTCAATAAAAACAGAGCTAGGACAGATAGACTTTTGTCAAATTTATGGGCTTTCAGAACAAAAATATCCTTACAATAACTAAGCTTGAGTATTTCTTAAGGTTCTAAAGGAAGAGAGTAGATACTTAGGTGTTTTACAAATATATTTTTGTAACGTCATTTGCTTTAATATCAAGAAATTTTCTGCACTTAGAGAAATGCTCACAAAGTCACCAGCAGTGCATGGCTCACTATTTATGAAGTGATTAGCATAAACAAACTTTTAAGCTGTCAGCAATAAAATATTGCCTATAAATGTTCTGCTCTCTCACCAGGTAAGTTTACGATCTACTTTAGAATATGAGCAACTGTAATTACAGAAAGTTATACATTTCAAGACTACAAAAATCTTTCCAAACTCTCAAACCCTATTAAGTGTTATTCAGTACAGAGTAAAGCACCGTATATTTTAAAAAGCAACACTAACAAGATTTAGACCAAAGATTTGTCCCAAAAATTCCTGAAACAAGAAATAATACTTAAAAAAGAAAACATTAGAGAAGTAAGGTCTCCAAATTAAACAGCATAGCTCGTATCAACACAAAACAGAAACAATTTTTGTCACAGAGATTTGACATTTATTAAATTCACAGGAATTTTAAAAATTGCAGTTTAGAACTGCTCTATGGCTACTAGTAAAAAATGAAAATAGCTTTTCTCCTCCTTCCCTCCCTCCCCATCCTGCTTTAAAAGTCAGAAGATGTGGGGTTGTAAAAACCTGAAAAAGGAAATGGTATGTGTGAAGTCAGCAGTTCAGTAAAGCGGCCGACTGGCCATTAACAGCTTTAAATATTCTTAAAATGCCAGTCTTCCCACATGAAAGGGTATTTTAATGTTATATTCAAATAAATAAAAACATTCAGCTTACATTTCTTTCTTAAGTAAAATTTCCAGTTTTAGGAGTTTACGAGTAAGTATTTACAGTAGCATAAGACTTTGATAATTTGTTTAAACATTTTGGTGAATTCAGCACACTGAAACCTCTGTGCTGTTTTCCACTTCCCCCTTCAAGCCTGGAGTACTCTTCCTGAAAACATTCATCATCATTATTCAACCTGGCTTTGTCCAAATGCCTAACTCAAATTTCTTTCATAAAGCAAACTAATTAAACTATGCACAAAAAATTCCCCAAGAATTCCGTATGATTAGCACTGGGTAAGAGTGCATGAAAGACCTGCATGAAATTCTCTCTACATCCAGAAACATCTCCTCTGTCTTCAGCTCAGCCTCCCTTGACACAGAAGAGAGGTCTCAGACTATTCGTTCTGCAAGGCATTGAGCATACTTTTAGCACAGTGTAAATACAGCAGGTCAGGGATAAAAGAAGCTGCTGTTGCAAACACAGCAAAAGATGCCCAGACGCCAGACAGCCCATATAGCTTTTCTGCACTTGTCTTTAGTAGACAAGCAGGACCACCAGCAGCAGTCAGACTGTGTACACATAAGAGGACAAGGAGGAAAAAGACAAGCAGAGGTTGTATGGCAGAAGAGGGATTTTCCACCCTTTTAGGCAACTTTGGTTCCTTCCTTCTACATTGCCTCCAAACCGGAAAAGAAACTGTGGAAGCATGGTTCAGATATGATTCAATAGAGCTCTACCCACATAGTGCATAGTCAGCAAATCCATCCCTGTGGTCCAGATTTTTTAATCACAACAGATTATACAGAGAAACACAAACACTTTTAGTCTGATGAAAAAATCTATGGAAGTCAAACAGTATGCACAATTTATTTTTTTCATTGAAGGCATGGAGAACAGCGTTGGGACATTTCTGCATAGAATCCAACTGCTGCCGACACCCCAGGTGAAGTTATTCGTTTCAAAACAACGTATTTGTCTCCCCTTGCTTTTACTCAATGCCAGCAGCAGCATACTTCTGCTGCCATTCTCTTCCCGTGCACAAAGTATCTGCCTCTCTCTCCCTGCTTGAGAATCTGAACAACATAATGATGGCTGGGACTCCATGACACGTAACAAAGACATAACTTGCTTCACCACATTTTTCTGCTGCTGCAACACTCTGCTGTGTTCCCTGCCTTATATAATGGAATAACCACACTGATCCCATGTACTGGTGTCCAGTCAGGGAACAAAACCAAACCAACCAGAACTGAATAAACCCTTAAGCAATTTTCTGATAGGTCCCCTTTCTAGGGAATGTTTTTGAAGAAAGTAAACCACAGAGAGCTGCTTGCAGTTTCCAGGCACATGCCCATCCCTGCACTGGGCTCACCTGTTGCTGATGCCTATAGCTGTGAGAGAAAGCCTTCTTCGGACGCCTTAAACAGTAGTTCTTCATGCAGATTCCAACCAAAATACTTGTCCATCTATTTGGACAAACTTTATCATAGAATCATAGAATATCATGAGTTGTAAGGGATTGACAAGGATCATCTAAGTTCAGCTCCTGGCCCTACACAGGACAACCCCAAGAATCACACCATGTGCCATTCCTAAACCTCAATCCGTGCTGCTAGATATTTCTGCACCTAACAAAGCACTAACAGGTCATAAAAGACACGACAACTCCTAAATGCTCAAAGGACTAGACAGCTGCAAATACTCAGCTGCCCTATTTGCTTCACTCTTCAAATATCAAAGAAGACGAAAGACTCAAAGCGTCAGACACATTCGCAGCAAATCTGTATCTCTCCCATTTCCCATGACAGCTTTCCAATTATTCAAAAAAAAAAAAAAAAACCACAAGTGAAGCAAACAGTAAAAGGGCAAACTTCTCCACCTCTTCCTCAGCAAGACTGCACAGTGGGCACTGGTTGCATGTGGCTCCAGCCCAGGACAGAGGCAGAGCATCTCCTTTTCTGCCACTTCTGGAGATCACCCATCTGTGGGCAATCCCCCTCTTTCTCCTCCAGCCAGTGCTTACACCATTGAGCACTAGGGAATATTCAGACTAGATAGTATTTACCTACAACAAGGTGAAAAAAAATTATGTGCCACATTCAAAGCTTTCCATCTAACTATAACAATGCTCATTTTGGGATTAAAATCAGTTTGTATCATCTGACCTTCCCAGAAAACCACTGTCTGCCTCTTTACAGCCCTCCAGTACACACGGGAGATTTGGAATGGGAGGTGCCATCAAACATGCAGCAGCCCTTTTAATCTGAGCCCATGACAAATGATAGTGATAATAAAGAGTTCCACCAAATTTAGCAGCCCTGATACCCTTTCACATTCCTCTACGCACAGGACTCACTTTTACAAACTGTTCTTTTTAAGTGGGCTTTTAAAAGTGCTCCAAGAATTGCACTCCTTCCACTGAACCTGCCTACATTAACCTCTTACAGATTCCACACAGTACATAAATAATGGTACATGCTTCATTTTAAGTACACACCTCATTAAAATGGTGCTACTCTCTTACAGGTTTTATAAACTTCAGCTGCTCCCTGAGCATACGGGTCTGTATGCCACAGAGGATGAAAGGCTCAATCTCATCTTTGCCCTGCGCTAAAAGGAATATCGTGTTACCTTGAGAAGACAACTGACTTAGATAGATTTCCATCAAAGAAGTTCATACCTTTTATGAAAAGACTGAATGCCCTTAGTATCTTAAATAGAATCTGACCTGATTTGTGAAGCTGAAGGGCTAGAATCAAATTATTTAAACAGTACATCTACCTTTAATGCAATGTCTTAACTGATTTTAGATTATAAGAATATAAAAGGGAGAATACATACTATTTATGGGCTAATAAATTAATAAATAAATAAGTCCAAAACACTGCTCATGCTTAAGCTGCATACAGCGTTACTCTTACAAAGCAGAAAAAGAAAATGCACATTAGGATTAGTTTGGACATGAAATATATAGACAGTATGTTTCCTGTGGAGCAGAAAAGCAATTAACCTGTTAAAACAAATGAAAGCACACTAAAATTCTGTTAAAATTTTAGTATTTCAGACAGACTTTGATATTAGGCTCTGTAAGTAATTCAGAAAAGCAGGAAGAAAGCACACAGAAGAACCACAATAAGCACAGACCAGGTATTGAACCAATTTGGATCCAAACTGATCAACCACTAGCCATAAAGCAGGTGCCTTAGTTAAAGTCCAGAACTATGAACCAGTCTTGAATCTACACTGCCGAAATAAAAGAGACATGTAAATTAATACCACAGAGAAGTGTACACTTATTTTAGATTCTGATAAGAAAATAAATTCTTGGTCCTATCCCAAGGACACAGAAACTAAAGCAATTACCTCTTGTGACAGAGAACTTGGGAGGAGAGTTGCTAAGGGTAAACACACAGTATATCCCTGCATACACACAGTGCTAATGGTATAACACATTATATCCCCTCTACTACAAATGGTTTATTTGTGTATACCTGTGCCCAATGTCCATTGTATACAAAAGAGATTATCAGAGCAAGCCCAAATAAAAGATGTAAGGTGGCTGATAAAGACAGCTGCTGCTTTCTGAATGGTTGTGAAGCAGCTCCTGACTTTCCTCCAGCTCTCCATATCTTGGTGTTTATTGAGTCAGCAGAAAGACTAACAAAGAAGAGATAAAAGTACCTCTGAGGGTCATCATCACCATTTATGCATCAGTTACTCTTTGTGTATATACCCGCTGCAGTTAAAAGGGGAGCCTGTTCGCTGTTGGCTCAGGTACCCAAAGCCACCCTTCCCATCCCAAGAGACAGTAATCTACTTGAAGAGATCACAGATACAGAACACAAGTTTTAGGCAATGTGGGGAGTTTACGCAAACTGGGACTGAGCTGGTCAGTCACAAAATAAATCATCTGCTGCTGCTCCCAGTAGTGAGAGGCGGCACGGCTGCTCCACGGACAGCACTGCGGCAGGAGCGAGGGGGGGCAGGAGTTGGGAACACTCCCTCAGCCCTCACTGCCCACGCGGGTCAAGTCAGCTGGCAGGTGCACAAAGGTACAAAAATAGTACTTACACAGAAACATACTCTTAAAAAAACCTACAGCTCACCTAGGGACTGAACTCTCTCACTTTTTAGAGGCTTTACCTCAAGCAAATTAATCACCTCTCCACTTAGACGCGATCATAAGTAAAGCTGTTCACACACACCATTATCAGTCATTGTTACAATGCAAAACCAAACTTAACTGCATATAATTAATACTAAATCTTCTGACCATTGAATTACGAAACATTTAAAGCTTAAAAGAAGTCTTCAAAGAAGCTGCACAAATTGTCTTAAGAAAAGGATTCTCATATACAAAAACCAGAAATCAGAGTCAAAAAGAACCATTCACCAAATTGTATTACAATGTTAACAAATACTCTGAGACTTCAAATGACATTGAGCCAAAACGCAAATGAGAAGGATTTGCAAAAACACAAGGACTACTACATATAATGAAAACACCTGCAACATGCAAGCAAAAATAATTTTCCATTTAACATTTCCATTGCTTTATATTCACACACTGCTCTATTAAGCCTTAATAACTTACATGAGCTTTTCTGGCTCTTCCCACACGCTTGAAAAATCTCAGAGATCTGGGCAACTTATGTTGCATGTCTTACACTTTAAAGAACACAAAGGGTATGGTCCTTCACAATTAAGATTTTAATCTCTGGAAGAAGCAATCCACACTAAGGCTGGGTGCCTAAGGCTATTTCTTTCAAATGGGAATGAACAGAACTTTAAATGCCCTGCAGATGTGCAGGTCACAAAGTTGGTTAACAACCTCCCTTGTGTAGACTCCTTGAAGCAGTTTCCTGGTCCGTACCTGTAATTTGTTCTATATCTACAATTAGAAAATATCACAGTAGACTGTCAAATGATTTTTCTAAAGATTATCTTAGAACATGCGAGAATAACTACTATTTCCCTCACAATTCTTTCAGGTAGGTGTATATAGACAAATAAGAAAGCCAGCATCAGTGTTCTGGATAGTTAATGACAAACGGCATTTCCTGTTAGTGACACTATTTAATATCAGGGGATAAGTGATGAGGACTTCATTTCTCCCTGTACATTCACTCAGTAAAGGGAATAAAGAGGACTCTCTCACAGCTCACAATCCCATTGGAATATTAAGACAATGAGACACCCATGTACAACGGGCAGGAGCAGCTATATATATTTGCTTTGGCTTTTTTCACATTCTCTCTTAATGAAAGCTGTACCATTTTTTATACACATGAATTTTAGACACATAATTAAATTAAATTAATACTTTCTCAGTACTACAAATTTCACACTAGCGAAATGCCTCTTTTGAGCAGCTACTCTGGAAAACAATGCCTCTGCCTCATGAGAGCACAATATCTGGATGCAGCAAGGGCAGTCACAGCAAAAGGAAAAAAAGAAAGCATCTGCACATTCAAAGTAGGAACATACAAGATCTAAGGAAAATTATTTTAAAAGACTGTCATTCCTTGTTCCCTAAATTTTCTACATCAAGATCAGTACTTACCTATGTCCAAATGTTAAGTACAATCTAATTATGCTATGTTTACATGTCTACATGGCTCCTAATTGATGTGAAAATAGTTTACACTTCCAGCTATAACACATCATGAGAAGCAAGCATTTGTTTTCACTGAATTCAAAATTACTATAAAAATATTAAATACCAAGCAACCTGAAAGATCACACAAATATTGCTATCTATTTACACCAAGTAGAAAACAAGAGCACCAACTCCATCAGCCGAGTTTCACACAAAAGCAGTAAACACTACCTTCATATTCAAGACCAGACCATGTTAAAGTTAAAAGCCATACAAGCACTTCCCGGTCTCAACCTCAGTTTCACATACGCTGTTTCCTGCTGCGTCCCGCTTGCATTACTGTGAAACTTCCCAAAATAAAGTACGAACAGGAGTGTCTCCAATGTGCTGTTTCTTCACATCAATTCAAGTAATATCATCCTTAAACAGTACTTACATTTTATGATACCCTGAGGGAGAAAACCAGCTCCCCCTGCTCCCAAGCACTCAGCCTGGCTGTACAAGTAATTTCCCTGGACACACTACCAGTGAGACCATGCACGTGGGCTGTGGGTTGCTGCAACCTGAACAGCACTTGCTGGTGGCCCGTGGAAAACTGGTATACCACAATGCCTTCACTCCACTATTTATTCCATAACATTACATGACAGCTTAAAACTCAACTGTGACACAGCAAATGCCTTCCTGCCCCTCCTGTTCCCACCTGCATCAGTCTGCAGTTGCTACTGACTCCGAGCCTCATTAGCTGCTTTTCTCTGCCATTTCCAAAGAGTAGGAATGCTTTAAAAATCCCAAAGTTTAAGACTGCTACTCTGAATAATAAAAAGATTCATGAGTCAAACTTGAAGAGCAGTTTACAAGTCAGACACAGCACACTCTGAAAACCTACTATCATATCTTGTCTATGCCTTTTAATCACTGCAGCTACAATAGCTAGAATATGCAGGAGTTGCAACTGAGGTTTACATTAGCAGAACTCAATGACATACCACTATTACACCCTTCTAAACCTTTCACGTTTCAGAATTATTTTTTGCCATCTCCTGTAGCCTAAATAACGAGTGAGAAACAGAAAATTGCTGTAGGGAAAGACTTAAACTTTAAATTGCAGTAACAAAGTGCGTCCCACTCCTAAAGAATAACTGAGCATAAAATTTAACTTGAATGTTGATTTAGTTACTACAGCACTGCAATTATGCATTCTGTAGGTTGCCGCAACAGCTAAAGCCAGTGATGATGCACAACACAGTAAGAACAGAATTTTCCACAACTAAACTACTTTTTTTGGACCATCCAAAATACGGCTCCCCGTCCAAGACACCCTCTTTATGCAGCTAATGAGTATTTGCACACACGCACTGTACCTGTCCAGAGGCCGGGGGCAGTGCCCCGCCCCGCCAGCCCCGCCAGCCCCGCCACCGCGCTGTGCCCGCGGCACCCCCGAACCCTCACCCCGCACAGGTGCGGCTCCCGGCTGTGCCCCCTTCCCCGCACAGGTGCGGCTCCCGGCTGTGCCCCCTTCCCCGCACAGGTGCGGCTCCCGGCTGTGCCCCCATCCCCGCACAGCCACCGCTCCCGGCTCTGTCCCCATCCCCGCACAGACACC
>JAWWEE010000001.1:103565027-103593486 GCA_035221455.1 Xenops minutus
CGCACAGGTGCGGCTCCCGGCTCTGTCCCCTTCCCCGCACAGCCACCGCTCCCGGCTGTGTCCCCTTCCCCGCACAGCCACCGCTCCCGGCCGTGTCCCCTTCCCCGCACAACCACCGCTCCGGGCTCTGTCCCCTTCCCCGCACAGCCACCGCTCCGGGCTCTGTCCCCTCCCCCGCACAGCCACCGCTCCGGGCCGTGTCCCCTTCCCCGCACAGCCACCGCTCCCGGCCGACCCCCGCCTCCCCATCCCCGACAGCCGCCGCCCGGGGGAGGCGTGTCCGGCCCCGCCGCTGTCAAACCCTGCCAGCCCCGCGGCAGCCCCGGGACTGCCGAGCGGCGCCGGCTGCAGCCCCGCAGGGACGGGCGCGCTTGGTCGGCGGCGGCAGGCAGAGCCGCCCCGGGCACCGCCCCGGGCACCGCCGGCTCCCCGATCCGCCGGGAAGGGCCGCGGGCCGCGGGGCTGGCGGGCAGGAGCCCCGGGGGGCCGCCCGGGACGGCGGAGCCCGGCGCGGCCACGGCGGGCGGAGATGGCGGGGCGAGCCCTGGGACGGGGCGCGACCGGCCCCGCACCTCCCGTCCCCGGGGCGCTGCTGCCCGCCCTGCCCGCCGCGGGCTCGGGGACCACGGGGACTAGAGGGACAACAGGCACCACGGGGACTGCAGGGACCAAGGGGACCCGCCGCGGGCTTGGGGATCAGGGGGCCCCGCCGTAGCCACGGGGACCCGGGCACGGGGACCAGGGGGAGCAGGGGCAGCAGGGCCCCGCCGCTCACCGCGCGGCTCCGCGGTCCTGTCAAGCCGCCGCCCGCCTCACGCCGCCGCCATGTTGCGGGGGCTCCGCGCATGCCCGGCAGCGGCACCGGGGGCGCGGGGCCGGCCCCCGCCCGCCCCCCTCCCTTCCGCCCGCCGCGGCGACGGGGGACGGCGAGAGGGGATGGGGAGAGACGGTGGGGAACAGGGGAGCGGGGACCCGCACCTGCGGCGGTGTGCGGGGCGCCGACACGAAGGTCGGGATCGGCGCGGGGTCCTGTGCGATTGGAGCGGGAGCGCCTCGTGAGGGGAGCGGCCCTGGGGCCGTGGGACCCTGAGGCCGTGGGGCCGTGGGACCCTGAGGCCGTGGGACCCTGAGGCCGTGGGGCAGCTGCGGGTGCCGTGTGGGCAGGAGGCTGCAGGGTGGGCGAGGGCCGGGCTCTGTGCGGGGAGCGCCGCAGCGAGGGAAACCCGCCCCGTTATCCCGCAGGGAGCGCTCCATCCCCGCACGCCGTACAGGTGTGCACTGTGCTCTGGATGGCACTGTGCTCTGCATTGCACTGCGTTCTGTATGGCACTGCTCTGTATGACACTGTGCTCTGTATGGCACTGCGTTCTGTATGGCACTGCGCTCTGTATGGCACTGCTCTGTATGGCACTGCGCTCTGTATGGCACTGTGCTCTGTATGGCACTGTGCTCTGTATGGCACTGTGCTCTGCATTGCACTGTGCTCTGTATGGCACTGTGCTCTGTATGGCACTGCATTCTGTATGGCACTGTGCTCTGCACTGCACTGTGCTCTGTATGGCACTGCTCTGTATGGCACTGTGCTCTGTATGGCACGATCGCAGCAGGTGCGGTGCGCCATAATGTCGGGGCGTATCCACCGGGGGAGTTTGACACAATTGCTTTGCAGAGACCCGCACCTGTGAAAACGGTGTAACAGCCAAAAAGTGGTTCCTTGCCTTTTTAGGAGGGTGTGTTCCCGTTGGGTAAGCTTTGGGTATTTTAATTCAGACCCCAAGAGGTGTGCAGGCATAAGTACAACCGATAAAAAAAACTGTAACTTAAATACTACCAACCTTAAGGGGAAAGTTCTGTCCAAGTTTCATCTTCACTGCTTAACATGACTTGAAAGTGAAATTTCAGATTCAAAATTAATCTGAGGTCATGAGAATGCTATTCTAAGAGTTCTTTTAATACATAGAAAAACCCCAAACCCACAAAAAAGAAACCCCAAATATATACTCAACCCGCTCAAATAGATACTCAACCCTGCTCTAACTCTCCTGTACAAAAGTGAAATTCATATAGCTCTCTTTAGTATTCTACATATACTGCAAGTTACTACTAACAATTTATGTTAAGCACTCCCATAAGCAATAAATGGTTCTTTAGAAACAAGGAGAATGAGCCCTTGCTGTAATTATAAATATTTAATATTTCAACAGCATGAGAGAAACAAGTAAAACTATTGTAACTCAAATTATTAAAATCCACAAGAGAAAGACAGCGAAATATGCTTACAGAAAATCTTTGTAGCAAAGTGTGTTATGCTCATCACCAATGCAAATGAATGCTGCTTAATTGAATTATTTCCCCCTTCCTGTCATATTGAACTTCTGCAGGAAAATGAGAGATGTTCATCATAGAGACAGATATAGAAATGTGCCAAGTGTCAAAAAATAAGTCCCTGTGAGACACAGAGGAAACAAAAACATATTTTAAAGATATTCTTTAAACCCAAGCCAATGCTAGATATGATATCTGAGGAATCTCTTCCTTGTGAGCCAGTGGGGCACCGTATCATTGGTTTCTACAGCTGTTTCTGCAGAGCCTGTCAAACATGAACTGGTGCAGTCCTGGAGCTGCTCGTAATTTCCCCAAGGAGACTGAAATCAGGAAGCCCAGCTAACAGTACTCCTGCATCTTAGACTACTGATGCAGTGAAACTGAATAAAAAATTGATGTAAGAATAAATGTCTGCAAGATCACAAATATATCACCAATAAAAAGAGCAGAATAGAAGAAAACTTTTAACACTCCTCTAATCCAGGAGTCAAACAAATCTATAATCCCTTCACATGGGTCCTTCACCTACAAGCTACAGCTGAAGTAAAGCAAAAAATTTCTTTACAGAATTATTAGAAAAGTCATAAGAAATCCTGACTGCTTCCATTTTCCAGCAAAATGATGAGCTTGTTTGTTAGTGGCTCACCCATCATCTTTCATTTTCTTTTGTAGGTATTAAACTGAAACAGTTGGGTCAGAAAGAATAGGCATTTTTAAAGTTCTCAATGTTCTTCACAAAGAGATAAACACATTTCTATGCATGTGTATATAAGTATGTATGTGTACATGTATGTGTATATGTATACATACATATATGTATGGCTTCACATTTTTTTGCAGGGAGATTCTGTGATTTTAGAAAGAAGCAACAACATCAAAACAAAAACAAGAAATTTCATGTAAGTAGGCTCCAAAGAACTCATACAATGTGTCAATATGATGTTCTGGGAGGTTGATGCAGGCAAAATACATGTTTAAAAGAACTGGCAGTTCCTCAAAAAAATAACATGAGGAATATACATAAGTGAACTATCTGTGCAGAAGAGGTAAGGGAAAGAGTAAAAGATGAGCCTGGCTGTCACAAGCTCTTTCTGAATCTCAGGAAGCATCCACAAAAGAGAAGCTGGGTCAGGATACTTGGGGGAGTTGCAAAAGTGTAGCCCAATCATACAGGGATAAAGTCAGAAAAGACAGCAGAAAATGAAACAGAACTAGCAAGGGGTATTTGGGCTAACATGAAATAATTTTAAGTGCATTACCAGAAATGGAAAAGAATCAAGTAAATGATTATGCCAGTATCAGGCAGAACTTGAAAGTTTTTAACATAGAACACTGAGAAAGCCAGATTTCTCAATATTTTTTGATCTAATTTTTATTTTATACATATATATGTGTGTGCATATATCATGCATTTTTCATAATGGGGAAAACAAACAGATTTCAGATTTCATTATCAAAAGACCAAGTGAAAAAATATTCAAACAAAATTTGCTACTTTTCCATCAGCTGGATTTAAAGGACTGGATGATGAAATCTCAGTTACTAGTGGTTTTTGTTGAGAATTTACAGTGAAGGAATATTTACAGGACAGAAAAGAACAAACTGTTGTTGAAAGGGAAGAAGGAGATAGGAAATTACATATCAATCTATTTAATCTCAGTGTCCAGAAAAGACACTGGAGCAAGTAAACAAGCTATCCTTAAGCAGTTGTAACACAAGTAACAGCCAACACAGCTTTGTCAAGAACAAAAGATGTCAAATCTAATCTCTCCTGCAACAAAGTAAGAGGAATCATCAGTGGAGGAGAAACGTTGAAGGTCATGTTGGATGCCCCTTTAGTAAGATTTTTTACATTGTTTCATATGATATTCTTTCAGTAAACAGCGAAAATAATATAGATGAAGTTATTTAAAAAGCTGGTGCAAGCGATTCATTATCAGAAGGATGTTAATCAACTCAACAATGGTTCAGAAAACATGTTTACATAACTGGAGGTTATACCAAACTGGGAGGCTTTAGCATGCTAGAGGACAGATGTAGGATTTAGAAGGATTTTCACACACTAGTTATTTGGTCTGGAAAAAGGAGGGTTCTATTCAACAGGGGTAAGTGCACGCTACTGGGTGGAGGCAGATATGATCAGCTACACAAACGGGAAAGGGAGAACTACTGGGTGTTCTGCAGTGAAAAAAGCAGCAATTATGTTACAAAATAAAAAAGAAGGAAAAGTTCTGTTGTTATGTGAATCACAATCCATACAAAGGGGACAATTGTCAGATGCAGTAAGAAAGTCAAACCACGTAAAACAATACAAAAAAAGAAACACAGACTCTGTGAAACAGCCTGATTTACATGGCCCTAGGAAAACTCAGTAGCCATGGTCCGTCTGGCTGCAGTAAATATGTAGCCCATGAAGAGAGCAGAAAAGAACAATCTGAATGATCATATATCTATAAAACATGACTCAGAAAGAACTAAAAAAAAAAAAAGTTTGAAGGGTGGAAGCAGAGGAAATAACATATGTATCTATGTAGTACTGATATGAATGTATATCAGACATATGAAAGACTGCTGTAAAGAGAAAAGGGTGAATTTGCTCTCCAGTTCCATAGTGGATAGATCAAGAATGGGTCAGGTTTAAAACAAAGCAAGAAGATTAGAAAATAAAAAGGGTAAGGATAGGGCAGAAGATTGGCTGGGTGTTTGTGCAGCTCCAAACTCAGACTCTTCAAGAAGAGGTGGGCACCATCGGTCAGAGCTGGCACAGGTAGAGGGGCCCTCGGGCAGAGAGTGGACTCGGCCACCTTCCATGGGCCCCGGCAACAACATGACTCAATGAATGTAAGCTTTCTTTAAGGCCATTGGAAAGTATCAGCTTCCTTAGGGAAGGGATTTTATTGTTTCTGCAATGTGCATACCACTATCTTCCAAAAATTGTTTCAATAAGAATTTTAAACTGCTTTTCTATTTTCTGAATCCTCCTTTTTTCAAGCTGTCACAATATGATTGTCCTATGTGACCAAGTATATTACAGATACATGAGAAGATGTGCAGCTTCAGTACCTGGAGAGAGCCATAATTTAGACATAAATAGGTCTGCCTTCACATTCAGTTTATATGAATTCAACCAATACTGTAAATTTTTATCTGACAGCAAGTTGACATTTTGTTCTTCCCAAGGATGAAGTTTACCTTTTCCAGAACAGCCTCAGAAGTCCTCCAAGGCCTGAAGTGTGACAATGACATATGCTTTTAATAACATCTTTAAATTTTTTCTTTTTTTTTCTGCTGTAGAAAATGCCATCACCTCCTTCACAATTTTTTAAACTGTGTAGATTAAGAGCAGGAATAATTTCAGATGACAAGTGTAAAGAACACTCACTGTGACTAGAATAAGTAAAAACATTCAGACATTCTAAAGCAGTTTCATTCAATGCTATAATATTACAGTGTATATATAAGGTGTTTAGACATGCATGTAGGAAATGGTAACACTGGAAGAAAAGAAGTTATGTTACTTTCATTTGCATAGCTGCAAACCTGAAAATAACTTCTCTGAGGTACAGGAAGCTCCCAGAAATAAGTGGAAACAGAATATTGGCCACACTAACATGTTAAAGTATTTAGCTGTATTAGTTAAAAGTTGATTTGCAGAGGAGAAGCAGTGAGAACCCAATTTCAGGTAAAACAGATTTAAGCTATGGGCAATCTTTTGCCATTGGATGAATAGTGATTAAAATTGCCCCAGCAAGGGAAAAGAGATTCATCATACTTGTATTATTTAAAGTGAGTGCTTCCTTCACAGCAACAAACAAAAATAAGAAAAAAATGCTTACTCCCAAAACCTTGGAGGCAAAAAACTGCAATAGATTTATAATGCCAAAAAAAGATAAAATTTGAGGTGGTATTTTTTCTATATCTGAAGTATGAAAATCCTCAACATATTCTTAAACTAACCGAGTAAAACTGTTTCAGTAAATGGAAATGGTTTGTTTCAGTATTTCTAAATACCTGATTTTGACCCCTCTGAGCTTCCACCAGACTAAACAACCCCAGCTCCCTCAGCTGCTCCTCATAAGACATGTTTTCTAGACCATTCGTGAGCCTTCTTGCCCTTTTCTAGACACAGTCCAGCAGCTCAATGTCCTTTTTAAAGTGAGGGGCCCAGAACTGAAGACAGTATTAGAGGTGCAGTCTCACCAGTGCTGAGTACAGTGGGACAATCACTTCCCTAGTCCTGCTACACTATTCTTATCACCGGCCAGGATGCCATTGGCCTTCTTGGCCACCCGGGCACACTGTTGGCTCATGTTCAGCTGGCTGTTAGCCAGCACCCCCAGGTCCCTTTCTGCTGAACAGCTCTCAAGCCACTCCTCCCCTAGCCTGTAGCACTGCCTGGGATTGTTGTGACCCAAATGCAGGACTCGGCACTTGACCTCATAGAACATCGTGCAGCTGTCTTTAGCCCATCAATTGAGTCAGTCTGGGTCTTTCCATAGAGCCTTCCTACCCCTGAGCAGATCAACGCTCCCATCCAGCTTGGTGTCATCTGCAAATTTACCAAGGGTGCACTCAATCCCCACATCCAAATTGTTGATGAAGATGTTAAACACGACCAGCCCCAATACAGATCCCTGGGGAACACCACTAGCAACCGGCTGCCAAATGGTTTTACCTCCATTCACCATAACTCTCTGGGCCTGGCCATCCAGGTGGTGTTTTACCCATTGAAGCATCCACCCATCCAAGCCACTTTTTTTAGGAGGATGCTGTGGGAGATGGTGTCAAATGCTTTACTGAAGTCTAGATAGGGTAATGAATGGTTGAGCTTTTCAGTTACCATAAAGGAACTATTCTGGATCCAGCTTCACATTCTGGGAAGCAAAATCGAAGTCTCCTTGAATGTACTAACATTTCTCCTTTGGATGCTCTTTAAAAGTGGAAAGGAAGTTCAGGAAAAAAAGCACTCTCATCCCTAAGAGAGAGGAAACAAGATGAAGTGCTAGCAATCTCTAGCTTTGAATTCAGCAGTTGGTGCAAAGGCTGCCATGCCCCTGCCCTTGGGGCTTATCCAGCTGTTTGGGTCTATCAGTGCCCAGCTCAGTCCCAGGCATATGACAGGAGGTCCATGTGGCAAGGTTTGACAGCTCTCTGGGTGGTTAACAAAAAAGGAAAAATCCAGCGCTTGCAGATATGGGAAAGCTTTGAGAAAATGAAAAATTAAATCAAATGTACTCATCTTTCACTTTTAGGCAATCTGACATGGACATGCAGACCCAGGTGAGGGGTGACTTTCTTTCATACAGAGCCTTTAAAGCTCATGGTCTCAGTTTCCAAATCCAGTATAGTTTCTGTGATGCTACTGAACCAAGCACTTCTGCCACGGGATTTGCCAGTTGCTGTCAATAGTTCCCTGACATTTTCTTTTGTCTCCTTGCCCGGCCAGCACACAGCCTCCTGTGGCCCCTTGGCTCTTCTGGGTGGGGGACAGGCAGAAGGAGGCCAAGACACTGAGCAAGCAAGGTAGCAAGGAAGAGTCCAGCTGGCAAGTGGGAAAGAGGAGAAGGCCAGAAGCACAAGCCAGCCACCACCTGGGCTGCCTTCGGGGCAGGGCGGCAGCTGTGACCTGGGGGAGCCATGGAAAGGAGCCACCCCAGTTGGCAACAGGATCTCAAATCCACCATCAAATGAATCAGGGCTCTGAATGATGGCTGTGTAAGATCTGCTTGTGCTACAATCCTTGGTGACCATGCCCCAGATGGAATGCAGATGATAGCGAGTGCCATGGATGGGTGAAAGGCTAACTGCCAAATAAATGTGCTGCATAAGAATAAAACCAGCATGGTACTTTTCTTGAATCAGGATGTTTGAGCCAGGTTGCTATCTCTTTCAATTAGTACCCTAAAAACAAAAGAAGAATTAACTGATAATAACACCATAAAAGCGCTCTTGAAAGTTTAGTTTCAAGTTATACATTGTTTGGCATGATGTGACCAACCATGTACACCCTGAGAGGCCACCACAGGCATGAATAATAGGACAAATGCCATTCTTTGTGTGAACAGCACTTATTTCTATTTCAGTGCAATGAAACCTGAGATGCCAGAGTGGTTAATCCTGTTTAGTCAGGATTAACCAAGTCAGAGATCTGTCAGCATTATGTTTTCAAATGATGACAGAGGCAGTTTGCTTGCAGCTCTCAGCTTGCAAGCTCACAAATACCAGTGACTTCTGCTTTCCTTAAAACACTGTTCAATGTAAACAGAATAGCATGGTTTAAATAGAATGCATAAAGTGCTGTTTCATTTATTCAGCTTCTCAATCATTTATTTATAGTTTACTCTATCTGGCTTTATTAAGAATAGATGCTTCTGCCCATGAGGGCCCTCAGCACCTGCCTTCAGAACAATGTGGGTGCTGTAGTAGTGCGGGTGCCTCTGCCAGGCACAGCTTTTCTCAGCTTTCTGGTGCTGGAGCCCCACCAAGCACAGAAGACCCCAGGGTGTACCCTTGCTGCTGGAGAGCATGGAGGGAGAGCAAAAGGGCAGGTGCCCAGGGAAAAGGGGTAGGACAAGGGCCACAAGCATAAGCAGCAGCTGCTAGCACCTCTGCCTTTCCCTTACTGCAAAGCAAGAGTGCTCATCTCCTGCCACGCACGGCTATCCTCCTTTGGTGCTGCGCCTCATCTGCACAGCAACAAGATGGAGCAAGGGAAGATAAGGGAATGTCACAAGCTCTGGAGCAGAATAAGAGTCACAAATCGAGCATTCTTATTAATATTTGTAAGTAAGAATTATTTTTACTAAGGCAACTGTTTGAATTAATAACAGACAACCCCAAATCAGCAGTACATTGAAGTAATGGGGTTTTTACTTTCTCTGTGTGAAAACATTACTATTAAATACTTAGAACAAATACATAGTTTGTTAGTATAAGAAATTACGTTACAGCAGTTGAAGTATTTTTTTACAAAGATACAAAAATAATGTGGTTTTCCATTCTCATATATATACCACCTTACCTTCAGCTTGCAGCTTTTGAGTAAAGTAAAGGAAGCATTTCCACTGGTTTAGTTAGCTTTCAATTTTAACAACATTTTCCCATGTGTCACATTTGAAAAAAAAAAAAAGTGTTCCTTGTTTAAAATATGAGGATATGATACAGTTTAGGTATGAAGGAGGATAGAAACAGTAAGAAAATGCCGGAATAGCACTACACCATTTCTATTCTACCTCCAGGGAGTAAAGATGAAGACTGAGGAATCAGAAGGGGAGGTGTTGAAACAGCAGGATGAAGTGAAGGACAAGTCCTCAAGTTAAATGGTACTACATTCAGAGAGTTTTGAAATTAATGATGGAACTGCTAAAATAATACACTCTCATTCTTAGGCAGAACAAAGAGATACTTCTGAGGAACTTGTTAGGAATACTTTCTCTGTCTCAACCCTAACAAAGGGTCAAAGATGCTAATGGTCCCTAAGGCAAATCCTGCTGCACTTTGGAAACATCTGCATAAAAGGACCTTTATCAAGAAAGGTCTATAAGGACCATGGAAAATAACACTTCAGAGGTATATAATCTATTGCATTTTGGTTTATTCTTTCCACCTCAAAACAATGCAAACAAAATGATTTCAAAAACAGACGAAGAAACAAATTAGAAATTCTCTTGAGACTTTTGTACAAGGAGAGCCCATATACATGGGGCTGTTTATTGTCAAGATGAGTTAGGAGCAATAAATAAATATTTAAAAAAAAAAAAAAAGAGAAGGACAAATAATGTAAACTCACATAGTCTTTTTATCACAAACATAACAACTTACACTGAACCTGAATATCAGAAAATGTGAAGATGTAAAATAGAAAAATCTGTGAAACTCTTTACCACAATATAACATTGCTGTTACCAACAGTTAAGAGAATATCACAAAAGAATAGACCTGTAGAGGTTAAAACAGTCCTGTCTGTCTTATAATGACAATAATAGAGATAATTTTAAATAGAAAGTCTCCCTTCGGGTTTTTCTTTTGTATGTGACAGCTGGTAAGGGTAAGAAAGAAAATTCTTTTTTTTTTTTTGCTTGTAACAATTGCTTGTACTTTTTATACAATCATTTATGTTGTCATTGTCAGAGGAAAGTCATGGGATTTCATGAACCTCTGATCTTATAAAGTATAAAAATTCCTTTGTTCTTAAAGATGAATAACTGTCATGACCAAAATACCAGCTGAACAGGAGGCAGGGAAGGAGAATCATATTTCTAATGGAAACACCACAGATGTAAAGAAAATGAGTTGCATAAAAAGTAAGATATCAAATATCTGAATTATCAAAACATAGTATTTTCTCTTCCTAATATGTTTTTTTTTGTTTAGGGTGTAAGTTCTTACATTCTTAGTGCTTGGCATTAATAGTTTTTTTCTTTTTTCTTTCACTGTCCATATGTTATTCTTGTTCAGTTGCTTCTGAAGTTATTCCCAAAATAACTCCAGGTAGGCTCTAATGGAAAAATTCTCATGTCTTCAAAGGAAAGAGACTATGAGCACAGAGACAGAGCCAAAAGCCTTTCAAATTAAGCCCTCTGGACTTGCACCCGATTGTTGGTGCCAAGGTTGATGTTCCCATTACAAATGGATTGTTTCTACACTTGCAGTAAGGATCCTTGAACTCTGCTGCTGACTTAAGTGCTTGAGTGGAGAATTCTTTACATCAGGGTACTGCTGCTGCCTGGGACAGCAGCAGTGCTATACAGGTATGTAGGTACCAGATACATGTATACACAATATAACACATACAGTATTTTCTCTATGTAAAGTATATATCAAATTGGAGGGAGCTGGGAGAGATCAGAATTGAGAATGGCTGGAAAGTACAATGGAAACTGAGAAATGGAGGAAGTATGGCATGAGTACATCATGTAGGCTGACTTGAAATAAGATGCACTACTACTTCTGCACTGCTAAATTTGTACCCTACTCCTGATGGTGTTACCTGGTGTGTGCAGCCTGTTGGAGGCTGTTGGTCACTGTTGCCTGTTACAGCAATTTGTGTGAGCTGTATGAGTAGTCAAAGCACCCCTAAACTGTAACTACCTACTGGTCAGCACTCTCCTCTACAGATGGAACCTCCAGCTGCGATGTGGGCCCACTGATCTGACAATTTTTTGTGTATGCAAGTGGAGTTTTGCCCATTATCTGTTTAAAGGACCTCAATCTCTTGGAAGGAATGTGAAGCATTAGCCCCATGGCCACAAGCTGGTCAGAAATGCATCGGCCTCATCAGTCTTGCCAGCCATCTGTGTGAAACTGTCTTAGCAGGAGTTGAGCATGTCTGAACACAGTTTGCACATTTTTGTTCTAGAAATTGTCTAATCCAGTCAAGAGGCAGTGTAGAGGGGTTCCTGCTAAGTGAAGTGGCAGGTGTGATCCTATACCTGTTACAGGTCTTTTTCTACCCCTGTGGAACACACAGAGTTAATTTCTGGATGTCTTCTTTCTCAGATTTAAGATGCCAGTAGCAAAGGAAAGAAAAGTGATTTACCTTCAAATAGTTCAGCTGACCTTACACATTTGTCACTTTACAGGATTTCATTTTTCAATGGAGTCTATTGTTTCAACACCATTACCTCCACTTTTAGCAAAGACAATTACAGGGCATGTATTTATACACCAGAGACACATTGCTTAGATTTTTACATTCTTTTCAGCCAAAATGGTTCTGTTCAACAAAACAGTTGTTTGTCTCAAGCAAATATTTTTTCTCTCAAAGTTTTACTTAGAAATGGTCAAATGTTATTTTATTTGCACAAGACGAAGACCTTAGAAACTGCCTGTGACAAGTGAAGAACAAATTGAGGTAATACACTGACAGGACATGAATTACTTAGTTAATGTTGTACCATTGTATGGGCAGACTTTATTTGAGGGTTGTGGTTTGGTTTTGGGGTTTTTTTTGCTTCTCTTCATTGAGCTAAAAGTTATCTTTTTACTAGACTGCTCTTATAAACAAATAGCAAATTACTAATGTCCTGCTTACAACTACTTAGCAATAATGAAAAACTCAGTTATTTTGGATTTTTAAAAGATTATTATTTAACATAAATATTTTTATTTAAATAAAGATTATTACTTTAAAATATTGTTATTTTAAAAGCTCTCCACTCCTTCCCAGTCCCCTGCCATCAGCCATGTGATAACTAGTGAAAGCATATGATCACCTAAATAATTTGAAGATTTAAAAACCCCACTTTTTAGTTTGTTTTTAATTTACAAAGTGGCATGTTTCCATGTGCAGAATAGGGCCTTCTATGCCCCTGAGCTGTGTTCACAGGCAATTATTGCAGTTTATGGCAATGCTTCTATATTCATTCCATCTGCCACTCTTGGCTATGGCCACCTAGTGTGGTGATGCTCTGTTCAGACACACGAACAGCAGCAGCAAAGTTACAGGACCCTCTTAATTCATAATGTTTGCCTAAAAGCTGTTCCTTAAATACATTTGTAAAATCCCAAAATCTGGAAGTGTGCCAGGACATTAGCTTGTAGAAACCATGGGGACCATGATCAATTTTTATTGTGGACCTGAACCCACACTTTGGGGTGTTTTATACTTCCAACTGAAAAATGCTCGCCTTGGAATAGTATACAGATGTAATTTCTTTGGTTGACTTTTCTGAGCCAATGTAAATACCTGAAGGAGTCATACCAAAGGACAAGGGGAGAGCTGTAACACCCAAGAGATCATGGGATGAGAAATCAGAAATACCATTGCACTATCCCTGTCATATATCACTACTCTATCTAGTCCTGGTCACAGGAAAATCCTTTTGAAAATAGAAAGTTTTCACTACTGAAGACACTGTAAACTGTAAACTCATTTTATTTTAATATACAAAGTCAGGAACCTTTATTTTTTATGATTCTTGATGCTAACTCAGTAATAAAATGTCATTTGCAAAATGGTGCCCTAGAATTCTTTGTTGAGTCAAGTTTAATAAATTGACATTCCAAGATGCCCAAGGCATTTGGAAAAATTGCTGCTGCATAGAGATGGCACAAAGAAGTGTCAGTTTCCCTTATTTTAGTTATAATTAAACCTGTGTACTGCCCTTTAATGAAATCTGCCCTTTTGTGCACAGTTTCAGTGCTTCATTAGCTTTAGGAAATAATGATCTAAAGAAAATATAGCAGTTGGACATAAAATTGCCTTACTCCAGAAAGGCAAAGTAGTTATGCAGGAAACAGTTTGCTAAACAACAAATCGGAAGGTTGGGCTACAAGCTCTTGTGAGATGGTGTATGCTCCAGCAGAAGGAAAAAGCAGCAGATGGAACAGAAAAAAAAGTACCTGCTGATTTTGTTTTGCAACTCTGGAAAGCTCGCAAGCTTTCGCTTAGCCCCTCCAAAGCTCTAGCTTTGTTAAGCCAATGGGTTTCTTTCAACCCATAGCATCATATGCAGCATAATCAAATAAATCTGCAAACACCAGACAAAGATATACCTGTTCAGAGGTGTTAATGTCATATGCAATCCAAAATTCCTAACTATGCCTTTAAATACAGCATTGTGCAGATGAAGTGGGACATTTATTACTACAGGTTGACTGACTCTTACATATTCAGCACCTCCTGAACACCAGTGGGCTCAGCACTTCTCTTCCCTCTGCTCACACAGTAATATATTACAGAATAAAAATGCTTAATACTTTAGCATATACTTGATTTGGCTACTTTATTTCTCACAGGCGTCAAAAATTAGGAAATGCTTCAAAAATTAACTGAAAAAATTTAATTTTGGACAATCTTTCTTTAACGGCTTTTAAGACTCTTTTTCTACATCACTGCAAAATCTTTCCAGAGTACAAGAAGCTAATGTGAAATGAATGTTCGATTGAAGATGAAATCACAATTACTAAAAGTAAGGCATGAAAGAGAGCATCAGAAACATCAGTGTACGATTTAAATAAAATAGAAAGAAATCTTCCTGTTAAATTGTGGGACAAAATGACAGACATAAAACGAAAATTTCTCCATATTGTCTTTTCTAAAGAGAAAAAAAAAAAAAGCTGTAGAACTGTAGTAGCAATAATATTGTCAAAATAACACTAGAAACTTAAGGTGCTGAAAAGGGCTTATCAAGAATATATCATTATCTAGAAAGATTCCAATCTCATGAAAATTACCAGGAACAAAGGATTTAATTCAAACAATCATAGCGTAACTGTGGCTGTAATTTTTAATTGTTTTAGGTAAGGAAAAGTAGTTGGGTGACTCAAACGAGCCGTATTTCAAAGGCAAGTTCTATATAAAGGAGTCAGCATGGCAGAAATGCCAACAGCCACTGCCTTTGGGCACAGGTACAAAAGTCCAAAATACAAGACATGTAGTGCAGAATCCTGCTGAACAAATACTCAAGAAGGAAGTGTTAGGTATGATTTGGGCCAGATCTTTCCCAGCTGCATACACTGAGGCAGACTGAAGCTGGACCTTCCATGAAATGAACATGCAATATAAGGAATGTGCATCAGGCTGATTGTGTTTGCAAGGTTTACTAAGCATCTTTAATGTGCTGTATGCTGTGAAACAGCAAAACAATGCTAACCCAGAAGACCCAGGCAAATCCATATGATACTGGTAGGAGGTCTCCATAAAATAAATAAAGTGCAATCTATGGAATTGGTGTAGCTAAAAGCTTTATCCAACATATGGTTTTCCATGAGAAGGGCACTATCAAAATTACTATAAAGATTTTTAGCCTATATTTAACATGACACCATACAAAGAGAAGCAAAACAAAGAGAGGGTAACTTTGTAAAAAATATCCTGATCCAACATTTCTATTTTCCTGCAGTCAAGGACAAGATGGCTCAGAAACATTCATCTACCAGCATCACTTTGGCACTTCTCCCAGAACTTTCAGGATCTACTTGGCAGAAAATATGTAGCTGAATAATTTCAGTGTACTCAACATCTTTTATCCCATGCATCACAGTCATCTTCCCGGAAGCTCTGCTTAAGCTGAAGGTGTGTAACCATCAGCAACCTCTGTATTTCAACTTCCTTGGTGATGAGAAGGAATCACTGACAGCCGCTGGGGTTATTGCTTTACACAGCAGCCTAAGCTAAGTGTTAGATAGCCTCAATCATGCATGTGTGAAAGCAAAGAATAAGGGATACATATATGTCAGACCAGAGGCAGCAGTCCTAATCACTTGTCATTGATAATCAGTTCCAGAGAGGGTTAGCATCAATACAAACAGTACCAGGAATGCTCCAGCTCTTGAAATAACAGGTCAGTATCCACAATATCAGTGTGGCAAAGTCCATCATACCCAAATGAATTTACTGTTCTTAGAGCAGCCCACAGACAGTACTCAGGACCAGCATGCATCTTGGCTCTGTAGCAAAAACAGAGCTTGAAATACACCCCATCTGTAGCTGTTTACTTTCCCGTGCAGAAAATGTCTTCCTTTACTGCTCTTTGCCTGAGAGAATATCCTCACCATGTTCATGCTGAAGGGGAACCCTCACTCTGGGTCAGGTGATGTGCATTTTCCCCCATGAGATCCTCCTCAGGAACAAAACTGAGCGCTGGATCAGGCCTTCCTCCTGTGCACCACCATCAAGGTTTATAAAATGCCATCTCCGCAGCTTCTACTTCTCTGAATATTAATTTCCTCATCTGTCTATATAGCCTGCTTAGAGGGTAAGTGATTTAATCTGTTCAATTTAGAAAGTATTTTTTTCTCAAAATTAAGGATAGCTGTAGCATAGAAAATCCTTGTGAGACTCCTGAGGCATGTCAGGCAATCACATCATGGCCAGTACAGGGGCACATCCAGTCTATCTCCAGAACCAGCCTACAAGAAAGTGGCTGGTTTCTCAGATGTCCATATGGTAACTGAAGCAAGTTTTCAACTGAGTTTATTGCCATTGTGCTCTCTATTGTGATTAAATACTACAGTTAAAAAAACCAAGATAACGATCATGTAATTAAAAAAAATAAGGTCACAAAAAAAGAGAATACCAAATTTTGCAAAAGAGGAAAGTGAGGAAAGAAAGAGGAAACTGGGCAAAGAAGAACTTAAAGGAAATGTTCTAAGAAAGTCAATGGTTTCCATATAGACCAGGCTTAAAAAACAATTTCAAAGCTGAAAAAGCCCCTTTTGAAGATTTCATCAGTAGGTAAATAAAATGTCAATGTTTCTCTTTTGAATAGTAGTTTAGGAGGTCTAATCATCACTATAAGGACAACAGAATTGTTTTGTTATTTAATATACACAAATTATTTGAAGAACTGATGGATCATTACATATATTGGATGTAATGACAAGCCACAGGCTAGTTAATTGACAACTTTTATTTCCATATTTCACTGTTCAGACTGCTGTAGAGGATTTGCTTGGTTTTATTTCTTTCCACACCTTTCCACCTCCTCATTGCCAATTTAGGAGCTGTTAGTCTCAGTTCATAGCAATTGTGAGAAAATAAAATTCGATCTGTTTCTGTCAGGAAAAGGAAAGATAGGAAAGGGAATGAGAGAAATAACAGAAAATTCCACTTGCTAGGCATCCTTTGCTGCTAGCTATTACTTTTCTAAGGGATGCCCTACACAAAGTTGCTAACACTTAGAATATATACTGTATTTTAATTTTTTGTATGTCCTTAAGATCAGCACTTCCAAGAATATTGTGCGAAGCACTATTCTTTCACTGCTCATCTAAATCCATAAATATGACTCCCATGTGCAAATAGTGCCATACAGAACTATTTAACTAATAAGCAGCCTGAAGCCAAATTTTTCCCTCACTGGATTTTCTGTTCCAGAAATATTACTAATAGGAATGTATGAAAACTCATGCCAGAGTTGTAGAGCACAATAGCAAAATTCATGCTTCTGTCTTTGCAATCTGTCTTTCCAGTAGCTTTGGAATGGCTTAAAGGTGAACAAATAATGAGGAAGAAAGACCAGAGAGATGGGGAGGGAGACACACATGCTCAGGCAGAAGCAGAGATAGATTGAGGATAAAAAGCCATTAAGAGTTAAATGATCTGCAAAGAGTAAAGCCTTGAAATTCAATTTCACTCAATATCAAATAGGAGATTTAAGAGTGGTACGTTAGAAGAGGCTCCTTTCATGAAAATGCAAATAGCAAGCTGTTTTAATTATAGGCTGTAAATGTTGCATGCTGGGAGACCAGAGGAAAAAATGCAGAAGAAAGCAAAACCATAAAACTGTCCTGTTGGTATTTTCAGGTCTTTTTAAAACAAGAATATTGTCAATCAAACAATATTTTGCAGCTACATTATGCTTTTTTTTCTAGCTCATTGATAGCTTGGCACATGCATACAATGATGGGTTTTATTCTGCTTGAAGGTATCCCCTCAAGGAGGATCTTGCAACTAAAAGGACAAAATGTTATCTGCTTCAGAAGGATGGAGATGCAGGCAGGAATCCCATTTTCCTCCTGAGACCTGCAACCACTGCTGCCAGTGAGAGGAAGGTTAGATCCCATAATCCAGTTCCCTGGAAGAAAGAGACGGAAGTACCTAGGTGAGGCAGCTACAGACCACAAAGCTTCATCAGCAAAGAAGACAGATCTTCCCTACAAGCAGCTGTACATAACACAAGTCATTAGACAATAAAAACAGGGGTTCCATTTCATTTCCAGTATAAAATAGTGCTTGGTGGCAAGAGGAGAACGTAAAGAAAACACAGAATCAAATATGCTCTACTTAAATGTAACAAAAACACAAGCAGTTCACCTTAATGGCAGAAGTGACAATTCTCTGTCCTTTCTGCCTCTTTCCACCCGCTGCAGCACACAGGTTGCAGCCAGCTCTGTCTGAACACTTTGTATGCTTACCAGCCCCCAAAATTCTAGTTTCTCCCCTTCTTCAGTAAGAAAAAAAAACCCTTCACTTCCATTCTCAAGTGACGAATGAACTAAAACTAAACCCAGTCTTTCAGGAATTAAATATTTGCATACAAAACAGGTCACAGAATACATTAGTTAGGTATGTGTTTAAAGTCTGGAAACATTGTGATGATGGGTGCAGAATAACAATCAGATAATAATAGCTCTGAAATATACAAAGGGAAAAACATGAAACCCCTCCATATTTAAAAATACATCAAATCTCTGATGCTTGTATCATGTTTAAGAGAGGCCAATGCTGCTTTCCCAAGAGTTTTGTTGCTTTCCTTCAGTAGATGTCACTGCAGTACAGGATAACTTGTTCCAATACAGATTTGGAGAAAAGGATATTCATTTCATCAGGGAGTGGTCCACAATGGAGAAGCAAAGCCTTATGTTTTCATATTTTCAGCAGCACTGAGTATCAGACCTCGCATCCAGATTTGTTTCTTATGCTTTTTTTTCCTTGTTTGGGGACCAAACACAAGAAACTATTTGCTGTTGTGGTTGGATGCAGCTGAAATCAGATTAGGGAAGCTGAACTGGGACAATCATCATTCTGAACCAAAATCAGCTTTCATGTGCTTCATTCATGTTGCCTCTGAGGAGTCAAATCACAATCTTCTGTCTGATGTAGCTTCCAAGTCCTCAATGCCATGTATGCATTATTCTGGTCACGATTTGAACTCTCTCTGCGTTCCTTGCTGTCACTTGAAAGTAAAATATCTAGATTAGTTTTTAATTTTTCTGATTTAATGTATTTCACTTATAAGATGGCTTGGCTGCTTTTACAGTGAAACAAAGATGTTGGTTTTAATGGGGTCAAGAGGTTTTACTCAAAACAAGAACTCTTCAGACATTAGCCAACAGTGAAAATATTTGAAAGTAATATGTTTACAAGGTTGAAAAAAATCCATTTTAAAATATTCCTGGAAATGCCTCTATGGCAAACACAGGAGGATTGAAGCTAAAAATGGAAAATAACAGAATGTATGTGAGAAGCAACATCAGAAACTGAGGAGGGTTTTACAAGATTAAAAACATACTTTCGGCAAGCTCATGTACAGCTAAAGAAATGCGGTTGCTAACAGAGTCACCAGAATTTAGTGCGTACAAACTCCTCCTCTCTTAGTCATTCCTAGAAAACAAATCAGAACCGCAGTCTGCCGCGGCTCCCCAAGCTAACAACCAAATCCCTTCTCAAAAACAGGAAGGAGAAAGCTTATCTCGGAAACAGGCTTTGTAGCTTCAGGCTCCTTTGTAGACGTGATGACTGAAATGCTAATGCTGAGTCGAGAGCACCGTGGTGAGTACACCAGATACGAGACCAGCAGAGGTGAGAGCAGAACCCCTTCACCTGAAGAGCCCCAGTTGATGGGTTATTGCGAGGACTGAGCGGTGTAGTCAAGCAAGGTTGATCCCGTCCTGGAGCATTGCATGTAAAAACACACACACTTTGAATCTCACAGGAGCCAAAGCTGCCTGCCAGGAACACGAGGAGGAACTCGTTCAGCCAGTGGGTGTTCTGTGCTCACGTGGGGAAGCTCCCTTTTGATCTCTGGCCATGGTCTTAGAGTGCTCTCTGCAGAAACCCCAGCTCCAGGTGACAGAAGCACAGCAAGGCCCATGTCCAGGAAAAAGAAGTATCCACTTTCAAACAGAGTTCAAACTGAAAGAATTTTTTATGGCTGCTGCTGTTTGCAGAAGCAGTTGAAGAAATAGGAAAGTCTGTAAGAAAGAAAAGCTTTATCATGCAATTATCAAGAGGTAGAGCCCTGTAGGGCAGGCTGCTGAGATAAACCTGGTCTCAGCTGTTTAGGTTCCGTTCAGGCTGAAGTCTGTATTATGCATTAGCAGGGACATCATCCAAACAGGCCTGCCAAATGTGATGAAACAGAAAGATATAAACTTGTTTAGGAATGGCGCTATTAACATCTATTCCTTCTGTCAGCTAAATGAATCACCCGATACTTTATTAAATATAGTTTCTATTGGCCTTTCCAGCCTCCTAATGAACACACTGAAGAGGAGAGAGGAGGAATCCATAGTTCGTTCCCCTCTGCTCTCTCCAGAGAAAAGCCCACACATCTGAGCTACTATTTGCAGATGATGTCTGGAAAGAAAATAGAAAATTATTTTGAGGGACTCTGCTCTAAAGCCACTTTCTACTAATATGGCTAAACAGAATTTAGGACCATTATTTTTATTACCCAAGTTTGAAAATTTTGTCTTGTCATATGCTACATCTTCCTTTCTTGCTGCTTCTACCTGTCGTGTTACACAGCTTCAAATTTCACACCTACACCCTTCTTTCCTCCCACTTTCTTTGTCTCTGTGAAAACTCCCTGTCATCCATGACTTCTTCATATGTCATTCCCTTCAGCCTCACCAAGTCCTGGATTCTTTTGTTTCTCTTCTCTCTCTTTGAGAAGTTTCGCTTTTCCATTAATTTCTAGCCCCTGGGCTTCATTTCTTGGCAATAACACTGGGCTTCTGCTCTTTCCCAGCCCATGCTCCTCCCTGGCCACATCCCTTATACTCTTCCTCCATTCTTATCAACATTAAATACAACCCTTCTTGCTTCTCCATATAGTTTTCTTTCTGCTCTTCATGTAGCAGTTCTCTTCAACCTTGTCCTTTGATTTCAACTCAAGGCATTATTTTATTGGCAATGTATCCCATATAAGTCTCTCCTGATTCATTCAATCCCCTTGCTAAAGAGTCCCACATCTCCATTATGTGTTCAGTTGGCATTCCTCCTTCAGCTCACCCTATACCAGAATTTACTGTCTTGCACTGATTTTCATCATAGCTGAGGTCATCTTCTCCCTCATGCCTTGTCAATCTTTCCACAATTTCCAGGTGATCAGTAATTCTCAGTATTTGTCTCTCTTCTCTTTTCCCACATTTCTTCTTTCTCTTTCTATCTCAAGGATTGTTGTTAATTTTCTGCCTGCTTCTCTTTCTTCCTTTTCCCCACTGCAAGTTTGTTTTATTCATCTTCATTTTTTCCAGTTTCCTAGTTAAGAAATTCTCCATTCTCCATTTGGGGAACATCTGTTATCTCAAGTATGTTTTTGCTACCCTGAATCATCCTCCCTTTTACTCTTCTCTTGCATCTTCTTCACTCTCCACGCTAGGATGTCAACAATGTCTTCTACATGAAGACATATGCTTTCCATCACTTCCCTTTCTGTCACTCCTTTCCTTCTTCCTTGTCACATCTTAAGAATTTCTCTTTTCCAACTCCTCCGTTTGCCTCAGTTCTTCCATCCTGAGTAAACTCTTCTTCACTCCTCCTTCAGTCCTCATGCTGCCACCAAAAACATTCTTTTTCTGATCTCCTTTTTTCACTAGCTACAAACTGCTCTGATCCTCTTTCCCATCTCCCATCAGTTGTCCAAAACTGATTTTAAGAAAATAATTACTAGAAAAATATGTGAGCTATCCTATCTAATCTGTTCTCATTCTGACATCATTAAACTCATTAAACTTACCTCTTCTCCAGTTTCATCCCAGAACCTCTGCAAACTAGCCTTCTTGTCTTGGACACAACATAATTGGTCTTACCTTTGTCTCTCATTGAACTGAACTAAAACTGAAAAATAATAATGCATCACTGAAACCTTGTCCTCCTTAAGTTTCCATGACTTTTTTTGCTTTGTTTTGGTTTTCCTCTGTATATCAATCTATTACCACTTCATGCCATGTGGAATTCTTTCAAGATCCACCTCCAGCATCTATGGCATTTTAACCCTATGACGATTTAGTTATTATTTACAATATTCATCTCTTCACTGCAGATCTGCTTGTTTTATTCAAAGGAAAGTCTCAAAAAATCTGGCTCAGATTTGTTCTCCAGGGACATGACCCCAGGAACAGTGTGTTTAAAACAGCACTTTCAGTTGCATCTCCTTCGCAGTCACCATGACAAATCATATCTAGCCTGCCGCTTATTTGCACCTTCCACCTCCATCTTTTTTCTCATAGCCAAATTACGCTGTAATCCTAACAAGACTTTTTTTCCTAACATTTCTAGTAGAAGGCTTTTTGCATTTATCTGCATACTTAAAACTCATCCGAATTTTCATTTTGCCACACATTTATTGCTGCAACATCTGTTTCCTTACCCTTGCCATGGACTACCTTAATAATTCCTCATCATTCAGGGAGATGGTAAGCTTTCTATCTTCCTCTCTTGCAACCTTCTCTGTTCTCCCCATCAATTTATCCCTGCTTTATCACCTCCTAAGCTCTTACATCCACCCTACCCAGGAAGGTAAGTATCATTTGCTTGTTAAAAGTTCAGGTATGCACATCCACATTATCTTCCATATGCTCTTGCTGAGTTTCTCATAAACATCAACAAAGCCACTTCAGTATTTTCCTCAAAAATCGCTATTTGAGGTTCACCTCTGCAACAATGCTACAAATTTGAGTAAGTCTAGCCAACCGTCTATCATGTGTGTGAACTACTTCATCCTTTCCCAATACTCTCTCACCATTATCTCTTAAATATACAAGGTTTTGGGAGTCAGGGATCATCCTATTATTTTGTGTTTATATGACACCTGACCACCTAAATAGGAATTCTGTCCAAGAGTAAGACTCTTTTTAAGAACAACTGTGATGACAATATGGTACAATAAGTAGAAATTGTAACATCTCAACCATGTTGATATTGTTGTCCAACCCCTCTTTCTCTGCTGTATTTAAATTCAGATTTTGGAACATAGTCTTCTATGTCAGGCTGTATGTCAGGTTACAAAAACACATACACATACACATCTTTTCCATTATTGAAAATACATTGAACGCAAGTTATATTATTTATTTAAATGAAGATTACATTTAGCGGGACATCAACCTAGATGCAATATTTCATAAATTACATAAAGATTTTGGATTCTGTACACAGACGATAAATGTAGCAGTATGAGCTCAATTAGGCTTGCCTTAGTAAAACAGCTAACAAATGCTGTTTCTTCTAGAGAGGAAGGGTGATTCTCTTTTCATATGGAAACATTTCTTAAAAATTAGGTCAAAAGAGCCCCAAGTGAGAGATACTGCTGGTATAGTGGAAAACAATAGTAATTAAGTAGTTTAAATGCAACCAAGAGAGAAAGAAGTATGAAGGAGAAGTCAGGCAGTGAAGAAAAGTAGAATATTTAAATATAGTGAAAGGGGCATGCTTTGGGAAACTGTTTAGGGAAAGTGACATTGTTTTGTTTTGGTTTTTTTGTTCAGTTGTACAAAACTGATTTTAAGAAAGTAATCACTAGAAAAATGTGTGAGCTATCCTACCTAATCTGTTCTCATTCTGACATCATTGCTAGGAACACAAGAGTTCCATGAGGGAAAAAATAGGTGGAAAACAATGTGATGTTTGAGACTATAATGTTATATGTCAGTACCATTTTTCTGAGATAATTGTGAGGACTGCAATGTTGAAGGTTCTATACAAATAGGAATTGCCCTCAAGAGCTTAACACACAGACTACTGTAGCAGAAAGCCATCCTGCAATCATGTCATCTTATCCCCTGTCTTGTTCCAACCAAATGCTGACATAAAAATAAATTATGCTCAAGGATGAAATACCTCATGGGCAAAGGTACCTACATGCACACTGAAAGTGCCTATTACACACAGGAAGAGATATTAGGTTGATTGAAATCCATTAACTGTAACTGGTCATTATTATTGAAATAAAGATGCATAGCTTTTTGAAATGCCAGATTGTCTAAATTACTGTTGTTTGGAAAGAAATATTTTCTAACTTTATTCTGTGTACTCTTTTCTTGTCATAGAGAAGTAATAAAACCACTCTAATTGTAAATTCACAAAAGTAGAGAAAAAGTGATTTTACTTTGCTAGAAGTCAATTTACTTCATTAGAAAATACAAATTATGCTTTGCACACATAGATTGTTTTCATCAGGTATCAGCATTGTCATAAGTACAATAAATTACAGTACCAAGTGGACTGAGTTCGGAATACCTAAACAAGTTAAATGCCTACAACTCAATTATTCATCTTTGCTTCTGGAAGTCTAAATAGTCGCATCCTGAACTTGTAGGTTGTAATTAGACTGAGTCCTGGCTCTGTAAAAGCAAAATGTGTGTCTTGCAATCTACCCATAAAAGTTTAGGAAGCCAGCAGTAAGCACAGTGGTAATGCATAAGAGGAGAATGCAGCAGGTGGTCAAGCAGCATAGAAATCCTATTTTTAAACTAAGAGGCAGAGAGTAGGTAAGCTCTAGATTACTGGTACTTTGAACAAGTACCAGCTTAAACAAGTCTTTTTAAATAAGACAGTAAAAGTGTTTCTTACAGACCAAGCACTATTTCTTCTGTTATTTTCCTGCTCTTGGAAGGGCTCTGTGTGCCTTAGAAGTGCTGGGCAGAGCAGTTTGTAGTCCTGTAGTGGGGATGTGTAGAAAACCCTCATCTTTATCCACACACACACCACCGCCCTGATATACCCATGCCAGGGAAATCTTGTGGAGTGGACCACTTGCTGTTTCAGTGAAGGATGGTTGCATCACCCACCAATTGGATTAAGAAAGTATTGGTTTGTAGTCCTTGCATGAAAATAGTTGCACAGGAAGGAATAAACCCTTAACTCTTTGTTCATGAGCCCAATCTTCAAAATGAAACTATCCCATTCAAGAGCAACACTTGCAAGTTATACATTTTAGAAGACATATTTTAGGAAAAGTTTTGTAAAAGGATGCCAGTGCAGTTATAGCAGACTGTCACCTGAGAATTGTGACTGTCAGCCTTTATTGCATGTATTAAATATGCAACACTGTATGGGAAATTCACAATAAAATTATTTTTAAATTACTGATTGCTCAACTGAGAGCTCAGTTCCTGGGAAAGCAACAGCCAGTTTGTAGAGAATAATAATTAAACAAGCATTGTTCTCTTTTGTTACATTGTTTTCTCTCAAGACCCTAGGAAAGAAACAATATCAATTGACTATTTCATGGGTTTTGTTCCTTCTGTATGTAATAAAATATCACTGCAAGAAACAAGAAATTAATAATCTGCTTCTATCCATGTGCCAATTTCTGCACTTTTCAGTTATGAAAAACTCCCATTGATTTTTGCCTGTTTAAAGGCTCTTCTAAAATGCCATGATAGTATCTTGCCCTGTGTTTACAGATTTATATCTCATTAAACTGTACAGATAATGCTCCTTACTCAACATCCCTTCGCCATCCACTTCCACTGATGTTTACACCAGACTCATTCCTCCTTGGCTCTTAGTGTCAGTGGTTAATATCGGTGCAGCGGGCAAGCAGCTCTTTCCTTCCATGTGACATTAGTTGGCCACCAAAGCAGGAGGGGGCCCAGCTGATGTGGTGACTCAGAGGCACTCCCAGAGAAGACTCTGGGCACTTGGCATGTGGGACTTGGCACTTCATGCCATTTCTAGGTGAATGGATCAGACTGCCCTGATCTGCACTGGAGGGCCAGCCTCACAACAAGCCAGCTCATTTGTGGGAACAAAAACCGAAGCCAAGACAATCTGGCTGCTGCCTTCAAGTGTTTGTCTCTGGCTCTGATCACTCCACAACCACCTTAGGAGTCCCCAGAAAAAACACTTAGGTGGCACTTGGGAAATACTCTTATAGGAAAAATGTCTAAAAGAGGGTATATTGTTATGAGTGAGACCTGCTGTTTATTTGTATTCAGTCATACATGCTTGTTTCACCTGGTAAATATTTTTTTCCTATATCTTGTTTTTGTTTTTTAAAAACAAAACTAGACTCCACTAGACTTGGTGAATTCTAGTTTAGCCTTCAAAAAAACCAAAACCAAAAACAACCCACAAAACCCCAAAAAAAACCAAACAAAAAAACCCCACCACCAAACCTCTATTATAGACCATGATGTGAGTGTCAGAAAGAAAGGACCTGGCCTCCACATCATTGCCTAATTTGAAGGGTTCACATGAGAAAATTCTATCTTTATAGCTGAGTGAAATTAGCCCTAAACTTTTGGACACAGTAAACAAAAATCTGTTGTATTCTAACATTTCTGTTACAACCACAAGATGAGGCCAAAAAATATCATTATGAAAATGGAAGTAACCTAGAAGACAAGTGAGCTATGATGTTTGATTTCAGGCACGTAAAATTCTGGACTGCTCTCCTTAGTAAAGCAAAGCTCAAGATTAAAGTTTATATGAAAGCATTCTATCTTATTTACCAAACAGCAAATTACTCTCATACAACCCTTCCAAAAGAAGACAGATCTCAGTAAAAAGAGTAACCATGTTGTGTTAGTGCATGAAACTGGTTACCTGTGAGAAGAACTGTAGGAAAAGGAAGTTTATTTTGTGTATGTTATAACAAAAAATCTCTCAGCTCTGATTTTGCCATCACAGTGGTTGTGTCTGTGCCTTCTCACTAAAATTCAACATGTGCTACATCACTTACAATCTGGCCTCATATTAAAATGACAAGATACACTGATAGAAAAAAATTGCCTTAATTGCTAGCATATGTTATCAGAAGTTAATTCAGTTTTTTTTAAGCATTAAAGCATTACCTAGTCATTTATCCTAATTTTTAACTTGAAGCACCACTGCCTTCTATCCTGGAACCAGTATAGGTATAGGCAGATAATTAAGGACCACAAAAGCTGTTGACAATACCTGAAATGGCAACACTGGTAGCACATTTTTTACCCTTTAAACAACAGCGTCTCATCTTGAACTTCAGTTCAAGCTATCCTTATAGCTATGGATGATGTGATGTGCTCGTGACACAAGAATATGGGAAGATCCATCCACAAACTGTGAGTTTTGGCAGACTTAGAAGCATCAAAGTTTCTAAGCGTCAGTTTGACTGCCTGCTGTGAACCATGAATCAGGTCTTTCAGATGTTACATTAGAAACCCTCTGGGACCTTCCTGCTGAACTACAAAGCTCCAAATCTTCAACCACTTTGGCAAGCACCAAGGTCTAACAGGAGAGCTGTAGAGTGCAACAGTTAGTGTTGAAAGCCTGATCTTCAAGCTGTACACAGTTCAAGGATTCCTACTGTTTGACTAGTTCAGTTTGAGTCCCACCCAGCGCCCGTGCGGCTGGAACGCATTAGTTTAGCTTCATACAAAAGGATCTACTTCCTGCACTCCAACACCACTCTACACTGAATTACAGCACTGTTAGCAGAGATGATGACAGCAGCTACTTCAGAAGTGCATCCCTGATCCAGAGTGAAACACCTCAGCGCCCCAAGGCTCATGAAACAGTCGGTGTGGAACAACAAATGAAAATGAGATGCCTGATTTTTATGCACTGTAGTGCTTTAAATTCTGTTATCTGTCTGTGCAGATTTTTTTAAGGTTCATATCCTTTCAGAAAAAAATATACTTTTGGTTAGTGTTAGATTAGCAATACTCAACCATTGCTGAGTTCCGTGGCACATTATGTCCAGTGTGCTTCATACTACTTTCCTAATTTAAGGGACCATTGAGGCATACCGAGAAAACGGGAGCCGTGTTCCAGCAAGCACGGCTTGCAGCGCTGCGTTTGGCCGTGGTGCATCATGACCTCAGGGCCCCGAGTGCCCGAGCGCGGCCTTAGCTCCAGGCTGCAGTTCCCGTGGGGTGAGCAGGGCTCAGGGCTGGGAGCGCCGTGCCGCAAAGGTGCTGCGAAGGACGGGGAGATGCCTGAGCGCTGGAGGGATTCCCCCGCGCCAGGAGCGGGGCTGGGGCTGGGGCGAAGGAGACACTGAGATTTAACATGCTCGGTGCCCGCGGCGGCTCCTCCGGCGCTTCCCCCGGGGACTGCCGGCCCTGCCTGCCGGGGGCGGGACCGCCCTCCACGCCGAGAAACAGGGAAAAAAAGAAATTATAAAAAAAAAAACCAAATTGCCCATCCGTTCCGCGGAATCCCCGGCACGGGCAGCCCCTCCTGGTCAGGGCGGGCCTCATGTGCCGAGCCGAGCCGGGCCGGGGTGCCGGGGGCGGAACGCCGCCCCTCCACCTGCGGCCGTGCCCCTCGGCCCTCACGGCCGCGGACGGACCTGCCCCTACCCCCGCCCCTGTCCGTGCTCCTGCCCGTGCTCCTGCCCCCGCCCCTGCCCCTGTCCCTGGTCCCGCCCCCTCCCCCTCTCCCTCTCCCTCTCCCTCTCCCTCTCCCTCCCCTCCCCTCCTCTCCCTCTCCCTCTCCCTCACGCTGCGGCTCGGCCGGCCCGGGCGGGGCCGG
>JAWWEE010000001.1:103598750-103744162 GCA_035221455.1 Xenops minutus
AAAAAAAAAAAAAAAAAAGGGAAAAGGAAAGCCCCCAAACAAAAAACCGAAGTTCTTCTGAAAAAAAACAGAGTGTGAATCAATTTTTAACTGAATCTTCTTTATCCCAGTGACATAGAGCTCCATTGTTTTGGTGAATTGTATCACTGTCTCTGTTAATCTTTTCTTAGAGATGACGGTATAGTAGTACTGATATTAATGGTAACACTGCTTCATTCAGCTGAAAGAAGGGGAGGATATGGCTACAAGGTTCAGTAGAATAAAGTATTTATTCAACTATTAACTATCAAAAAAATCATTCTTGGAGCTTGAATATGAAAAAAAAAACCCTTTTTCACCCTTTCTCCTCTTTTCTTCATGATTATGTGTCAGTGTTTAAAAATCATCCTGTATTGTAGGAATCATACATTTCTTGGTGAATTTGGACAAATGATTTACTCGTACAATGGTTTCTTTGTAGAACTATGTTTTGGCTGATCTTGTCATCAGATTCATAGTAGTTCTGATACTGAAATTAATTTTTTTAAGTATCTACTAAATTCATAGTTATCTGGAGTAGCTGTCTGGTATAGAATCACCTGGAGTTTTTCACTGTTTGGTTTACTTTGAGTGAGTTTAGTTAGTGCTCATGAAGTGAACAACTCCTCGGCTGTAAAGTCCCACTTATATGTGAAGTAAGTCAATAGCTACTTGAATGTGCATCAGTTCAGTGCTTTTCAGTCTTTTCACCCTCTCTGGCTTCGAGAATGTAGATCTTTCCATTTGGCCTGCATGTGATAGTCTGGGTGATATTTTAACTTGTTAAAACAATCTGCTGTTAAAACTTCATGGCCGCAAAACAACTGCCAGCTTTTTAAGCTTTCTACTAGCAAGTGGGACTTTGTACTTATATATATATATTTATCTTTAAAGCACAGAAGCTTTTGAATTAAACTTGAGAGCACACTAAATTTGTGTTCATAAGCTTTCTGCTTGTTGCTCCATTTCATAGTTTTAAAGACGGCCATAATTATTTTTTGTGTACATTTTGGGTAATTGATTTCTCACAAGCTCCTTGTATTTGCCTAAGAATGCATCAGCACTGTGCTGGTGTTGGTAGGCCAGAAGGTCCAGTGTGCCCAGAGTGTTGGGGGCCCATGATGCTTAGTGGTGTGCACTTTTTGTCTCCTCTCTCTTTCCATCTGCACAACTTTTCTAGGCGATGGTGAAGAGGAAACTGTGTTCTGATGGGCATGCTGTAGTAAATAAACTTCAAAAGTTTGTTGGAAGGATTTGGATATTACCCTTTGTTGGCTCTTAAAACAGATTTCAGTATGCCTGGTAAGACTGTCTTGCATGTTGCAGCATATCATGTTAATTGCCGGTTCGTCAGAGGCATTTTCCATTAATAAGTGTAGTATAGTTGGACTGTTCTGCTTCTTCCAAGATGGTAGTTGTGGGGTAGGATTTTTGTTTGTGGGTTTAGAGGTTATGTTGTGTATTGGTTTTATTTCATTGTTTCTTTGGGTTTTGTGGGGGTTTTTAATTTATTTTTGTTGTTTTGTGTTTTTTTGCTTGTTTGTTTTTGTTTTGACTCAAATATTAATAGCAAAATAGGTGCATGAAAGGTGGGGACATGTCAAAGCTCTTCTTGTCAGTCCTATTGCACTTGTTCTAAATTCCTGTTAACCTGCTGGGTTCAGTAAAACTTTACAGTAGCTAAAAACAAATTGCAGGAAAAGTTTCCTTTTCTGTTTTTTATTTTGAACACTTTGACAGCATTTTGTTTATTCCCTGGAGTCACGTAATCCTTCTCTACAAATATTTGCACATGGAATAAGTTAAGCATATGTTTAACTTCAGTTAAACTTATTATTGCTTATATAGAAGTGTATGCAGGATTGAGGACCATCTGACTTTATGTGACCCCCTTCAGAGGTGAAGAAATCTTAAAACTGTCAAAACATACAGCACCTCATACAGTATATGAAATTATTTTTACCCTCACATCTTAATTATTTTTTCAAATTCATGTAGTTCAAAATAGTTGGTAGACACACTGGCAGCTCTTAAGTGTTTTCTGCATTGTTAGAATTTACTTTAAGAGTGTAAAACAGGAGATGGGCATAGGTTTACAATACCTTTAAAACAAGTTTGCTCTTAATATTGTGTACATTTGAGAAAACAATTGTGTATTTTGCTTATGGGTCATTTAACAGTTAAAGCTGTTTATTAGTCAAAGAGGAAGCAATTGTCATAGCAGTGACAGTAGATGTTACTAGTTTTCAGTTGTGAACCTCAAAACATACAGTTATTTTAATTATAACCTTTTTTATTGCAAGATGGGTGTTTACTGCAATGAGGCTGAATCTATTAATAAATATAGAATACCCAGTCTCCAACTTTCTACTGCTCTTTTTAATAGGGTTGCATAGGATATTTTGAAGTGATAAATTACATCAGTGATGGAAGAGGACCCTCAGAAGGTTTTCTGGTTAGACCTCCTGCTCAAAAGCAGTATTTTCCTAAAAGTATGTTTATTCCTAAAATATCGCTAGGAAGAAGTTGTGTAAAATTAAATTATTCTTCTCTTTTCATGGATTGCACACACTTCCCTACTCAGCTCATCTTAATGACACTGTTGCATTATGTGCTTTTGAGCATGTGAAAAGAGAATTCCAAATAGAAGGAAGCAAATATCTTTGGTGGAAGCAGGTGTTTTTTCCCCTCTCCTTATGACTGGGATCTCCTTGCATTTTTATTTCTACATTTAATCTACCACATCCACAATGTTGCCATCTGGTTGTTTGCTTAACCTCTGCAAAAATGTTTCCAGTCTTCCTTGCCTTGCATGTGGGACGAGGATGGAGTATCCCCAAATCCACCACTCCAGACGGGTGCACATAGTATGCTGTTATCTACCTACATCTATAAGCTTTAGAAAAACCCAAACAAACCCAAAGAAACCTCCAACCCCCCTCACCTTAACTAATCCTTTTATGAAAACACCTACAATGAGTCTGTGCTTACTTCAGAAGTTTCATGCTTTAAAAACTTGAGTCTACCTTATGGACCTCTTCACACTTTTCTAATCCATCTGTTCATCTAGCACAGCTTCTTCTCTATCCCTTCACACAGTCTTAGGCTGTTGAGATGCAAGACGCCTTTGCAGTTCCTTTAATTGGTAGTAGTCTTTATTTTTACTTCTCTACATTTTTTTATTTCTTTAAAAACTAAACCAAAAACCACCACAAAGAAAAATAAAAAAGCCAACCCAAAACCACCCTACCCCAAAAGCTTGTGTTTTCTATCTCCTTTCCTTGCTGGCATCATTATTAAGAAGGATGTTTTAAATTACATGCCATTCTAATTTTTTTATGCAACCATTCTTTTTCTACTTAACTGTGAAATCTTGTTTGGGTACAGCTTGTGTTTAAAGCCAGTTATTTATGGAGTGCTGTAGCTGTACATCGTGATGTACAGTCAGTAATGTGTTGATCTGGGAAGTCTATAGGCTAAAGCTACTACTTTATGCAGGATAGCCTATTATAAAACAGAAAACCTAGAAGTGGGGAGTGGCTAGTGCTGATGAAATGCTTTGTGGAACAAGTGGGACTTCAAAGTTTTATTTTAGTTTGAGGGAAGGTTGCTTATGCAATTGTCCCATCTGTCCATCCATCTGTCCATTAGCCTGTCCTCCCACCCTGCCAGTAACTTCTGAACCGCTTGCCTAATTCCTAGTTGACTTTGACAGAGGGGCAGTGTTCTCCAGCCCTGTTGCATGTATGTACATGTCGTACAGAAATAGGCGGATGGTTAGAGAAGAGACTGGGCAAAGGACAGGGGGAACCCTTGTCTGTGTCTCTGTGGTTGACCTGTAGTAATAACCATCATGGCATTTGCTGCCTCTTGCCAGGCTGGTGTGCAAAGGGAAGGCATTATGGAAAGCGGGAGAGTCATGAAGCTGATGCAGTAGTTTATTGCAGTGGGCATGATGGGAGGGATGTCGCAGCGGCAGTAATGTGTGGATGTTATTCTAGGTAGGAAGTAAGGGTACTCTCGTGGAATCCAGAGTTATTGTGGGAGATTTGTTTGACAGTGTAACTTATGTCTTTGAAGAATTTTCTGTCTTTAAAAGAACTGAGGAAAGTGCTGCTCAGATTAGACCTATTATAAGAAGCAAGGAAGAATAGGTGGCATAGAAAATGCCATCTGATATACGTGGGTAAGGGGTTGTGCATATCCTATAAAGTCAGTGACGGAAATACAAGCCTGATAAGGGAAAAAGACTGTCATCCAGCCAGGAAGAACTTCAAACATAGAACCTCATATATAGAAAGGAGGGGGTTTAGAGAGAAAAGAGTTGCTGTAGCACAGCAAATCAAATTGAAATATTTCTTGAAAAACTTGGAGGGCATGAGATGTTTTCTTTTTTTTTTCGGATAAGGATTTAAAGAATTCTGTAATTTCAACACAAATGGGTTCTTTGACTCTTTAGAAGCTGTACTATCACTATAAATAAAAACAGATTTCGGTATGAAGGTGACAGTGTGGGATGCCCATGATAATAGTAACAAAACAGTATTTTCAGAAGGTGAACCATGACTCTGCTTTTCCTAACCAAATAGCTATTCCTGTCATTTGGAGATCATTAAGTCTATTTCAGTAAATTCCATACACATTGACATTTTAGTTGCCTAAAGCTCTGTGGGTGAACAACATATTTGAAAAAAAAAGAAACCAACCAAACCAAAAAAACCAAACAAACCAAAAGCAAGATGTGACCTTCTGTCTATTAATATAGTTGTTTTTCAGTTGCTTCTGCTGACTCAATAATATTATGTGAAGTAATTAATAGGAAAAAAATCCATGTATGTTTGTAATTAATGTATTTGAAACTTAAGATTGTTTTAACTATAAGTTTGGAATGCTGGGAGGTGTTTGTTTGTTTGTTTCTTCTGGAGTAAATAAATTTTTTTTTTTTAAAGTCACCATAAAATATAGTGACTAAAAGTGCATTGCAAATAATATGTATGGATAAGGGAGATAGGAAGATACTATTAAGGTCAAAGTCTGCTCTGCTTTGATCATACAAAGTGCTGAACAACCCTGGGAAGCTAGGAGGCCTAGCCTGTATTTTTCCACACCAGTAAAATGGGTGACCTTTTGTTTGACTGTTCCAGTTATAGTCACTTAAAATAACATTTGAGCTATTGTTGGCCATTTCACCGAAAATGGGAGGCAGATCAAGCTTGTTAGCTTGCTGCTCTTCAAAGAAATTAACAAAGAGGAGGCATGCTGTCCTTAAAGAATTATTCTACACAAAGCTTCAGTGCTAGTGAGAAGAGATTGTTCAGTTATAGGAAAAAATAAACAGTTTTATGCTAGTAAATTTACTTTCTGATTTTAAATCAGTGGGTGTTCTTTAAAAGTACTAGTTCTTACACTTTTTTAATATCTCAGATTTTTAAGCAATTTGTTAGTAATAGTTGTAACTTTCACTTTGTGACTATTAAACTATTTTGGAACTTTTCTTACATATTTGTTTTCTTGCTCACATGATATTTTGAGAATGAGTTTTATTTTTGATTTCTTTGTAACTTGTGAAGTATAGCAATGGTTACAACAGATCGTTTCCCACCAAAATGTGCAAATTGCTAAGTCCAGTGCACCTTTAGTATCCAAACATATTCATTCCCCCAAATTTGGGGAGTGACTTGTAGTATTAAATGTACAAGGGTGATGATGCATGAAAATAAGAATGTGTTTTTATATGGGTGATTCTTGAGGGTAAGAGCTGCACGATGGGACCCCCAACCTAATGTGTGCTTATGAAAGTTGCTGTACAGATAAAGAACCACTTCCAGTTTCTTCCCCCTGTTGTGAATGTAACTAATAAGTGGAAAAGAAAACAAAGTGTCTTTTCTATCCTTGAGGCTGGCTTTGTGAACAGTGCTGAGAATGAAATAGGGGAAGCTGGGTTGCAGTAGTGGAGTGGAAGCAGGGATGAAAGCGAGAGTATTCTGTTGAGCATATTTACAGATTTTTCATGTTCTGGAGCCCTGACGTTGGGAGATCCATGTGTTGGGTCTTAGGGAAGACGGATCCTTTTGCTGGGCTATGTGATCAACTAGCTTTTGAGAGGATATGTCATGCTAAATATTTAAATTGGGGAGCTGCAGATTCAGTTTGATGTTTAATGTGTGGGATTTGACAGCTCTGTATGTAGCATATATATTTGTGCAATGTTAATTTGCATATTTTTTATTGTTTCATGGCTCATTCATATTTCTTGGGATGAAAATCCAGTCCACCTGTGAAGCTGAAATAATTGGGGTTTATTTCAGATGCAATGATATATAAAGATTAAAATGGACCTCTAGAATCAGTTACATTTGTGAGATGCATGGTAATTCTTTCCTAACTTCCTTTTCCTTGTCTAATAGACTTTGCCATTTCATTGAGGACAGGATTATAATATAATCTGCAGGACAGATTATATTACATATGGCAGATTGTGGTGGCAAGGTTGCTCTGCTGTAAATCAGATATAAATTTGAACGTGGTGTGAATTGCTTAATGCCTGCCAATGCCTGGTAGTTACATAGAACAGATTTTCGACATGATACCACAGCAAAAGTGGCATCATAGTATACTTTAACCTGAAGTTTGAATTTGGAAGGAAAATAACAAAAGCTGAGATTGTTTTTAACGTGTGATAACACTTAAATGAAGCTACTTTTGTCTAGTTAGGTTTTGCAAGCAAAAACACAAAGGTATTGCTGTAGCGTGGTATGTGCTGATGTTTAGGTTCTGCAGGGCCAGTGGTAGAACAGGAAATGATGCTGAGCACCTAAATATTTGGAGGCTAGAGGATTTCTTGTGACGTGTACTTTAGGGTTGACTCTATGAGTACAAAAATATACAAAATATACTGTTAGTGCTCTACAATTTTATTATAAATCAAACTATTACACTGTTTGTTACAAAAGCAGATAATTTTAAATTACCAAATGCCTTCCTGGAATATTTAAGAAACAGAAAAGGTAATACCATGCTAACAGATTAGTTTCTCCTTGATTACTTTTCATTTAAGAAAACCTGAAAGTGCTTGTACAAAGGCCACAGATTATATTGAAATTTTTGTCCTTTAAACATGCCTCTGAAATACTTGAACTGAAGAGAAATTATCCAAAGGGTATATGGATTATTGGAATATTAACAGAAGTGTGTTTAAATAGTTTTCAAGAAACTAGTTGTCTGGAATATGCACAAACTATATTTTTTTCCTAATAACTCCTTCAGTTTGATAAGTATTTTCCCATTTCTCTGATTAAATGAAGACCAGTAGACATTCTCTTTTGAATGTTGTTCCTTAACAATACGAAATAATGTATGTTATGTTTTATCCCTTTTATTATAACTCCTTAAGATACTTTCTAGTAAATCCATCTGAAGGAAAATAATGCTGCCATTTAATTTTTAGCAAAACCAAATCATTGACAGAGGAGAAACAGCTCAAACTAATCTAAAATAAATGAAAGCAAGAGTTGATCAATTGCACTGCAGTACCTACGAGAAATGTAATCCTCCTGAAGGAGAAACATAGAAAATAAGTTTCCAAATTGATTTCAAGTTAAGATGTCAGTTGTGGGGGGGATGGGGGGAGAACACTGTACATGTGCCAGTGCTATATATGGTACAGCTGTGACTGGAGTGCTAAAAAAAAAGTGGAATATAAGTCATGGTGACAACTGGACTGAATTCCAGTTGAGTAAGAGTTCCAGGGTACAACTGTTGACTAGCAGTTATTGTGGTTCATTGCTGTGCTTCTACAATACTGTGGACAGGGCATACCCAAATTAAAATCTAAACACTGTCAAACATACATCATTATTGACCCTTCCCTTTCACAACAGAAGGACTAGATGAAAACAGGACTTGGTCCTTGGGGAATATGAAACAGATTAGTTAAACTGTCGGGTAATTAAGAGGTACTTAACTGCATTTGTTATATGATGAAAGCTGTATCCTTTCTGTCAGCACTTTTGAGAGTCCGTTTTTGAAAACAAGTAGTCTGTTTAAGGGTCTGCTAAAATTGTGGGCCATAATTGCCTTCATGCCTTCAAGGAGTTTAGGTAATAAAGCATTGTCTATTGTGGTATAAAGTACTATGACCGATTGTTCAAAGTTATTAAGTGGGGTAAATGAAATATAGTAAATCTGCAAACAGAGATAAAAATAAAAACCGGTGCTGTATAAGGAGTTGTGCTGAGCCTGACCTGAAGTTCCATGAATGGGCCTATTTAATTGTCTTGCTTTGAATGTCTTCCTTTAAGAGATTTGTGAAACAAAGTGGAGAAATATGAAAATGGAGCAAAATTTGAGAAAACCAAAATCTTTAGCAGACTTATGCCTCTTGGTAGAAAATCTGAGCTTTTGGGGCTGTATCTGAATTTGCTATGTCATTTTCACCTTGATTTGCTTGGCTCTGTTCAGAGTGGTGCCTTTGTTCTTTCATTCCCTACTATTCAAATGCTGTTGTTTATACAATTTAAAGGTAAAAAAGTGGTCAATGTTTTCTTTGGCACTTAACTGTAATGATTCTTTTAGCTAAAGAGTATAATCATCAAGTAGCCCTTTTGCAAAATAAACAACCTAATTCCCCTTAATTGTATAGTAATACTATAAGCTATACCTGTACTGTATGTATCTCTTGCAGTAGAGGCACAGATTAATGGAATCAGAGCTGGAGGATGTGAACAGCAAAAGTTTTCATGTATTTCACTTGTACCAGAAGGCAAAGCTTAAATGGAAATGAGTTTTGCTGGTGGATATACTGAGAAGACATTTTAGGTAGATTTTGCAGCTTTGTCAATTACAATGGGTGGGCTGTTCTGAGCACCCTTCAGTGCCTCTGCTCATATCTCTGTATACAGGAAGCTGTTTGGAACTCCTTAATTTTCTCCTTTTGTATTGTAAAGTTCTTGGCTCAGCATTTGAGATTACTGAATAGAAACCAAACCTAGAAAGTCTGCCTAGGTTATAGACTGCCTTTAAGATAGAATATTGAAATGTGCTGGGCTCTTTTATTCAGTGATAATTGTCATTTCTCCCTACAAGTTCCAGCAATATGTCCTTCACTGTTTTGCCCATTTGCATGAGAGAAATGAAAGTTATTCAGTTGTACAATGCATTTGTTCTTCTAACTGGAACACAAAACCCCACTATGATCTCACTAATATTTTTTTCCTGAAGACTAAAGGCCTGGTAGTAATTAAGTCATAAATACACAAACTTTGCATTTCTAGCTTTGCAGTTCAGTTGTACTCTTGTAAAAATAAAGAAAATATATAGCAATAATTGATGAATGAGGTGATAGAATGTGGAAGTACCAAGAGGGGAAGCATTGAGGCATTGCTTGTGAGATTGGGGGAGGAGAGGGGGGTGTATTTCTGTGGTATATCTATAAACATATTTTACAAATACTGTAATTCTGAAACAGCAGGCTAATTTGCTTTTCTAGCAGTGGGAAATACACCTTTAATGAGATCTGCTCTTCCACTGTGTTTTACAAACATCTTAATCTCTGTTTCTTGGATTTTTCACTGTGGGTTATTCTGTTTGGTAGGCTTCTACAGTTCTGATATTTTTGGGGGGAACTTCTGCAAATGTTGTAGTAAATTAGGGGAAAAGATTGTGGTTGGGAAAAAATCCTGGTGACATATCAAGATCAACACTTCTGTGGATTTTTTAGCATGTAAGAACTTCATGGTTAAATGCCAGTTGTGTGCTGTGGCAAATGGAAATATAAAGAAGTCAGTCTGCACTGCATTTATGTTCATTTTTGTTAGAGGAAAAAGAAATGTAAACTCAATTCAGTCCATTTCTGTTTCTCTGAAGTTTGAAGTTCTGTGTCACTCTGAAGTCTAACTCTTTTTTAAAAATTATTATTCTTAAATAGAACTGTGTTCTTACAAATAGTCCATTTGTATGATATAGAAACTATGCACGTGGTTTTAAAAGTAAGATCTGAAGAGAAGTCTTGTGTGTGCTATGTGGGCTTTTAGTTGTAGGCTTTGTCTTTTCCCCTTTTCTTTCCCAAATAGGGTTTTGGAGCTCTTCAACTGAAGTATTAAGAAAGCATCTTTTGAAAATTATGGTGAACTTAATTTTATCAATTGAACAACAGAAAACCCCCAAACCAAAACAAAACAAAAAACCAAAATTGAAGCTAATTAGTTAATTGTCTTTTATTTCTGTGGTGTTTAAACAGTTGCTTTTAGGTATTTGTAATACAGAGTCCAATTCTGAAGAATAAAAACCTCTAGCCATATTGTTTTTACTGAAAGATGTGTCTGTGATAGCTTATCAATAACGGTGGCAGTAATAAAATGAAATACTGAACTAGAACTATTCCCCAAAGTCTTGTTTGCTGTCAACTATCCCAGAAAATACAGAATGATGCAAGGTGTCTATCCCAAATTAACTGGAAAAACTGATACTCATTTTCCGGTTTCAGATGAGACAATAGTGCATTGATCAGGTACTCTGAAAGAAGGGAATACGCAAGAAATCACTTGCCTCTGGAAGTCTGATACCTGTATGTAAAATTGACATCACTTGCTGAGCTCTGGTTGTGGGTAGAAGGTGTAGGAAATTCTACTTTGTTAGTCATCATCTATGTAGGGAAGCTCTATTGTTATTCTGCTCCACTTCACTGTGTCTAACATCTTAATACATGGTGGAATTAATGAGATTACTATCAGCAGTCTTTGAAGTTTATTGATTTTTATAAAGGTCTATTTCATAAGTGGAACTCATACACATATGAACTCTTACTTTTTTTTACTTTCCTGAGAATAAAAATTCACTGTTACTGCCTATAGGGTTTGTTTTGCAGCATAAGATCATGTGACAGTGTCTTCAATATTAGTGCTTTATCTATATTTTTCTACATCTGAGTCTTATAATACCTGTTCACACTGCATATTTATGGCAGATACAATGTGTTATTTAGGATCAACTCTTTTTACAAGGCATTTTATTTGGTGCTGAATAGTGTTGTTAGTCTCATGTTTGTGTGCTAATCAATGGAAATACATTAAAGGAGATCAGAAATTATTGAGTGGTAGCTCCATATTGTTCTATGTTTTTGTATCATTAAAATCATTGAAGAAATGCTTTTTAAACAAGAAATAATAAGTCTCTCTTCTTTTTCAGGAAGACTTTCCTATGTTTTGCTTACAATTTCTAAATATAAAGCTATATTTCTAAAAATAGAAATTAAAATAAATAATTACAACTCAATGTGTTGTGTTGATTTAGCCAAGTAATTTAAACTTCTTGAGGTACTGAAACCACTCTATTCAATTTCTCTTCTAATTCCACTTGAACGTATTAAATAAATGGAGAAGCGAAGAAGAAATATGACTGCTGCTGTGTACTAACTTGATCTTAGTGGCCAGGATTCCTTACTTAAATGAGTTATTACATTTAATAACTATTAGATTAGTATTACAGTAGTGTATTTCGAAACAAAAAGGTCCAAAAGTGGTACTTTTTTTGGATATTACGAAGTTGCAAAAAACCAAAGGGACAAATAAATTTTCTAAAGACATAAGCAGGTAAGGGTTGTTCTGTTTCTGTTAATAAATGAGAATTTCACAATATTAAAATCTGTTAAATTTTGTAACAACTGAGAAGAAGAGAGGGAATTCTTAGAATCATAAAGGGACCCACAAGTGTTGAATCCAACTTTGACCCTGCACAGGGCACCCGAAGTGTTACACCATGTGCTGGAGAGCGTTGTCCAAACACCTCTTGAACTCTGTCAGGCTTGGTGCTGTGACCACTGCCCTGGGGAGCCTGTTCAGTGCCCAGTTGTCTTTTCCCAATATCTAATCTGAATCTTCCCTGATGCAACTTCATGCTGTTCCCTTGGGTCCTGTCACTGGTCACCACAGAGAAGGGATCAGTGCCTGCCCTTCTGTTCCAGTCACGAGGAAGTTGTAACTGCAATGAGGTCTCCCCTCAGCCTCCTCCAGGCTGAACACACCAAGTGACCTCAGCCACTCCTCATATGGTTTTCTCTCTAGGGCCCTTCACCATCTTCATTGACCTCTTTTGGGCACTTTCCAAGAGCTTAATATCTTTCTTAATTTGTGGTGCCCAAAACTGCACACAATATTCAAGGTGAGGCCACTCCAGTGCAGAGCAGAGTGGAACAATACCCTCCTTTGACTGGCTGGTGATGTTGTGCCTAATGCCCCCAGGACAAGGTTGGCCCTTCTGGCTGCCAGAGCACTGCTGACTCATATTCAACCTGCCATTGATTAGGACGCTCAGGTCCCTTTCCAAGGTGCTCCTCTCCCTTTTCTCATTCCCCACGCTATGTACATCCAGGGCTGCCTCATTCCAGGTGTAGAATCCAGAACATGCCCTTGTTAAAGCTCGTATGGTTGGCTATTGCCCAGCCCTCTAATTTGTTCAGATGACTCTGCAGGACCTCTCTGCCTTTGGCAAAGTCAACAACTCCTCCCAGTTTGGATTATCGGCAAACTTACTTAGTTTACCTTCAAATACAAATGCACTAAGCATGCTATTTCCCCTTCTCTCCCTCCCCTCTTCAGCTCCCTTTTTGTAGTTAAAGTTCAAATTCATCAGCATAGCTGGATTGCTGCACTTAACAGCACTGATTGGTAAAATGAGAATAATCACTCCTGAATAGATGAAGTCATAAGAATGAGATAAGCTGTGACTACAGCTATAACTTAATAATTTTTGAAATTTCTAGGTTCCTATGTTCTTTCAGACAGATACTACTTAGCACTGTTTTCAATACTCGGTGAAAGCAATCTGAAGGGTAGTCTTTGACTATTACTAGTCTAGACATGGAATGCTTAATTGTTCTGTGCTTCATGTGAGCTACTGTAGGTGAAAAACCCTTTAGCCCTTTGTTACTTTCTCTGGAATCCTTACTGTTTCTGTTGACATGTACCCACTTTAGATCCTTCAAATATGGTACATGCTTTGTGACCTTTTAGTAATGAATATGACATTTTTAGAAAAAAAAATTTTTTGAACATATGGCTGAAATATTATTCAGTCTTTTTTGATTAACTGTTGTGACTCTTGATTAGCTAAGACAGTTTGTTTTTTAGCTCATTCTGTTCTGTAGAGCTATATTCTTTTAACCACAAGGTAAGGTTAAATAGGTTTTAAGATGTGGAGTAACTACTGTAATCAACTGCCCATGTCTGCTACAAATCAGTTTATGAAACTTCATGGACTAAAGCAATGTGTTTTGGACATATTCATAAATTGCAGGAAGATGATCATGTGAGGAGGTTTCTACTGATGCCTCTACCTGCTCTTGCATGATGCTGTATCAGGACAACGGTGCACTAAAATAATGCCTCTTAACACCAGCCTGTCTGTCAGTATTAGGTATCGTCAGTAGATCCCATTTTGTGAACACAGTGGAAGAATTTGAGGCTCCTGAAAACCTCAGGAACTCTGAGAAAGAATCCATTATGATAGATTAAATCTTCATGATGGAAGAGCCTTCAGCAGGTCAGAGGCAATGGTTTCACTGCCAGTTAGACTCAAATTATGTACCTGGGAAAAGGACTGCAAATATTATCTCTTTCTTCTGTTTTTATATTGTTTTATTTGATGTAATATCAAATGTTATAATAGTCACATGATATCTATGAATGGACATGCTTACTTGGGCTTTTGCCTCCCCCACTGCCTGTCTGTGGAGAAGAGATGTTGAGCAGTTCTTTGATATGTGAATGTGATTTGGTAGCCTTTGAATTGTGCCTTGTCAGTCTAATTATAAAAGACAAATAGTGCAGGCATCAGTTTTTAAACAGAATTAAGAAACTTCTAACTCACTTTCTTAGGGCTGTTTTGTCCTGAGTGCCAGGGCTGGCTGTCCCCATATGCTGAAATGGGAGAGGTGTATTACAACGGACCTTGTAAACCAAGAGTTTTCCCTAGAGTCGCAGCTTATTCAGAGTGGCAAGTAGAAGAGAGAATAGAAGCTAGTCTATCTTCTTTGATTATAGGAGGCCATCCTTTCTAATTTGAATAACTATTGCTTAGTATACCGGTGTGCTCCAGAGAAATCATGAGTATGCTTAGAGTTAAAGCAAACAATGAAAAGGCTAAAACCTTGTTCTTGCAGGAATGAAAACATATAGTCTGGTCTTTTTCAGTAACTTCCTACTGAAACCTTTTCTCCTCTTTGGTGTTCTAAGTAGTAAACTTTCCCCATCTATTCTGCATCTCCACAGCAAAGACTAAAATCCTGTAGAGAACCTGAGTGAGTAACACATTTTTATGTTCAGTTCAAAGTTTGATCAACATCCTGCTTGTAGGTCTGAGGTTTTGTAGCATTATATCACCATGTTCTTCTAGTTATACTCCTCAGTGTTCTGTCATGGCTTTTTAGACTTGACAGTCTTTTCTTTGTACTACAAAGTAGAGAATTTAAGCAGCTGATAAGTCATTTGCTATACAAATAAAATCACAAAAAAGGGATTAATCCACCAGTGAGGCAAACAAAGGTAACCTAAAATGTCTTGAAAAGTAATTGCAGGCTGTATGCAGCATTTTCAAGGGAAGTTTAAGTTCGTCTGGTATTGCTGTTTCATTTTATGGTCACAAAGGAAGATGACACACCTCCTGTTGCTTTTTCCAATATGGGAAGTTAGTGCAGTGAAATAATTTCATTCCTGGGGCCTCTGATAGAAATTGTAAGTGAATAACCTATTGCCTTAGTTTTATTAGCATTTTGTTGATGGATATTGATACTATTTAAAAACAAAAGTTCCAGTTACTGATCTATCCCTGCAAATCTCAAACATTTTTGAATTTCTGTTTGCTGAAGTAACTGCTGCATGACATAAAAAAATGCTTAATTTAATTAAGCAGATGTGGGGAATAAAGAAGCAAAGTTACCTTTTTTTTTTCCTTTTTTTTTTTTTTTGTTTTTTGTTAGGAAGCTATAAAGACTTCTTCAGAAAATTAGGGAGACACTTCACTTTTTGCTGAAAGACAGAACACATAATTCACCTTTGGCACAATAGGCATCTGAACCAAGATTAGCAATACTAAATTTAAAAACTGTCTTAATTTAGGTGTATCTGAAGGGATTATGTATGGATAGCATAATGTTTAGAAAACTGCTAGCTGCCTTGAAGTGTGCACAGGGACAGAGAAATATCTTGGGGCTAAAGAGACACTTAGACATTGGTAAGATTCCCCTCTGGCCACCTGTCCAAAGCCCTTGGCAGCCTGGTTTACGATATGGGAGAGTAGCAATGCCTGCTGGCTTACAAAGCCACCCTGAATACGCAGGCATTCCTGGAGCTGCTGTGGCACCATCTCAAGCTGAGGGCTTGTGTAGTCACAATCCATACTGCCTCTTGGGTTTTTGATTCAAAACTCTGACTGTTTTGATTCTTAGAGCAATTTTTTTTTTTTTTTTTTTAGCTAATAAATAAATAAAATCTCATTATTCTCTTTTGGATGTTACCAAGTAGAGGTATTTTCAAATGTGAAAGTTCAAGATATTTAATCATACATATGAAAATGCTGTGTGTATACTTCACAAAATCCCATAACTCTCTTCAAATGACCTTGAAAAGTTATCTGCGTCTATACTGCATTCTATATCACTGAACTGGTTGCTATACTCAATTTGGTTTTCAAATTTGAAGGAAAAGAAAATTTCCATTCTCCAGCTTGAGATGAACCCTGCTAATTCTTCTTGGATTGTGCAAGTGCTTCAGATAACTGAGCAGAATGTGGAGCAGTGTTTCTGTCCCTCATCCTCCGGTGAGGTTCACAGATGTTGTACATGCAGTTATAAACAATGTTGCTCAGCAGTTCCTAATCTAATCAAACACGCTGCCGTATCCTTTTCAGTCTCACGAACACACGTTCAGCCTGCACTTGTTAATTATCTCTTAAGCAGTTCCTCTCTAATTCATTGTAATCTTCTGCTTATTTTCTATTTCCGTGGATTAAGCGTCTGAGTTGACAAAATGAAAAGAACATCACAATCTTATTGATTAGATCATGATGGTGGAAGTGAATGAGAGTCCCTGGCAGCACACTCTTCCTGCTGGCTTTTCATCCTGGAGGTGTGACATGCTAAAGATTCTAGTCATGAACAAGCGCTGTTATTTTTTGTGAGATTGCCATGGTGATCAGGTGGGTTGTGAAGCACAGTGAAGAAATGCCTTTTCCCAATTTATCAGTTTAGGAGAAAAGGGGAATTTGGGAACCCCCATTAATCTGAAGCTGTCAGGGTTTTTTGTGTCTTGCCAGTACCATTCTACTGTTGCTAAAAGGGCAAGGGGAGGGAGCACAGTAGCCCCAGTGTTATTCTGCCAGTGTGAAATTGGCTAACTGTTGGCTGCTCCTGTTTGAGCTTATGGAGTATCCTGAGTTTGCAGGTGCTGGTGGAGCATGTCCAAGTAGCCTTCTGCATGTGTGTTACCTTTTATCTCAGGACTTTCCAACCACTGCTGGAATTGTGAGGTTTTCTAAATGACCCTTTTTTAACAGTTGACCTTCTCAGCCTTTCCCACTGTACCTCAAAATGCACACAAACCAAGAAGCATGAATGGAACATAAGAAAAATTCTTCACACTCAGTTGGACATTTTTGGATGATCTCCTCCTATTGCTACTGCAATTGGTCCAAGAACTCTTACGCTATTATTGAAATTTTCTTTTAATTACTGAGGCTGACATGCAAGGCATTATATCTTTTTCTAGAACCTACAGTACATTTGAGGGGATCACTGTTATTGGGGATGGCATAGATTGAAACAGTGCTGTTTATCAGTTGTTGCTGTTGGTACAGAAAGAAGTGACTCATAGTATTCTGACTGCAGCATTGAATAGCCTGTTTAGGTGTCCATTTTCTCATGCAATATTCTCCTGTTTAATCTCTAAAGTAGGGGTTAAAGGTATACGGAACTGGATCATATAGAAGAGGATTTAATACAGTAAAAATACTTGATACATACAAAAGCAATGAATTCGACTCAAGAGGCTGTGCTATAGTTGCTGTGGAGAATAATATTATATGTAATATAAAGTTCATTGTTATTTCTCTGTATAGACAAGCTCAGCACCTGTGGTAGAAATATAAGCCTTTTAACATTAGTTTGCTTTCTTATAATGAGCACTGTCCAAGTTAACAAGACCTTCATGTCTTCTCTCAGAAGTTTATAGTTTGACCTGTAGAATGAGCGTGTACAGTACTAAAGTCCTTGAAGTGATTGTCTATTCTTAAATACTGGTTTTTAGAGATGTACATTCTACTAGGGAGGGACAATTTGTAATTATTTTGGAAAAGATAGGTGATTATTTAAATCCCTCAATTTTTATTTTTTTCCAGGATAAAGCAGTGTAGAGAAAAATATGAATGCTGAAGAATCTTCTGTAAAAACTAATAACTGGATGGAATGCAGCCTTATTGCCAGTCTCCTTGTGTGCTCTGATGCAAACTGGTTTGCCTACTGAATTGTAGTGGCCCATGGAGGTAGGAACTAAGAGAGATACCACTGCAGTACAGTTTGAGATGCAAATGGAACTCAGGATTTTGCTGAAATTTGGGTTCATGGAAAACAGTATTGCCAGTAGATAACTGGTGTAGATGATCAAATACCTTTTGCTTTTTTCCAAGGCTTACATTTAAAGTTTAAATTTAACTAAGCTGCAAAACAGGTTCCATGATCTATATTTAAACAATATTTAACAGCTGTGGATGCTGGCCCCAAATACAGTTCTTTAAAAGGTTGTGCAACATTTCCCTCTCCACAGGAACATAAAGGTAGTTCCAAAATTGAATCTGATAACTTTAAATTACATAATTACAAGTAGAAGTTCTAAATTTTATTAGGAAAATGTGTGGTCACAATTAAGCATTTCTTTCGCTTTCTTAATTTACCATAGCGCTACTCTTATGTGGTCTCTACTGATCATGCTGATCCAGTGAGTGATGCTAAGCCATAAGAGAATTAAGTACCATGGCTGAACATTGAATCACAGTTTCTTGGCATGTATATAAATCCAATTATCAATATTGATCTGCAGTGTTAATACAGGAAGCAGAATTTGTTAATGCTTTTCATGGTCATGAAACGGGAACATAGCATCACCCAGAAATGAGTTTTGAAGGCTCTGGTGAGAGAGAGTATGTCGAGTCTCTACTTAGTACAAAGCAATATTAAATGTTTCTTCTCAAGCTGCAGAATTTTATTTTTCTTTTGACAGAAAAATAAGTTAATGTACAACATTTTAGAAAGCCCAAGAATCTGCAGTAAAAATGGGTATAAAAGGCTAGGGTTTGAGGGGGTTTATCAGTGGCAGTTTTACTAATGACACTTCTGCACCCTTCAGGTAATAATGGAAATGTCTTACTGAGTAAGCAACTGGCAGTCTTCAACTTAAATTACATTCACATCTGTTTTAAGTCTGTATCAGTTTGCTGATCTAAGTTTTGTGGTAAAGATATTACACCCATGCACTACCTAATGAATTGGAGTACTTCATAAGGGAGTGGTTGCACCACCCCATATGTAGGATTTGAAACACTTTCCCTGGTAATTGCCTTTGATTTTGTGGCCCATTATCTTCCCCTCCTTTTTTTTTTTTTTCCAGTTGATCTTTTTTTTGGTTACAGTTCTTTATTTCAGTCTTTCCTATTGCAGCAGGAGTAACTCACCTGTTCTTGATTGCAGATCTCTCTTTATTAGATCTAGCAGAAGTCTAGTGTATCCATGATTTTGCATGAATTGCCCTTTTGATCTAATCTGTTTTCTTTCATTTCACTAAGTGAAACTTCTGAAGAAGCCGTATTGTGCAGGAAAGAAATGCTTGGGTAGCTGATATGGGCTTCTTGATATGGCTTGAAACTGTGGGAGAACAGAAGACCATTTAAGGAATTTAAAAAAACAAAACTAAAACCCACAAAAAACAAAAATCTGAACAAAAAGCCCAGATCCCGGTTCAGTGTTTGTGCAAAGGTTTGGGGTTTTTTAGTTCTTTGCTTTTTTCAAGATCACTGCCTGCTCTGTTTATGATTTACAATCCTTAGGCTTGTTCTAAGAACTTCTTTTATTTCAAAGATAAAAGCACATACACTTAAAGAAGTATTTTGTTTATCTTGCAGTGTCAGTTTTATTTGTCACTGAAAGGAAGGGCGCCACCAGTTCCGCACTACATACATCATACTGACTCCATCCCTTTCTGTTTGTCGGATCTCTGCTCTAAATGAAGCAAAACTTTCATCAGTATCACGGTAGTCAGCTTGAAATTTGTAAATTTGAGAACTGACTACTGTAACAGTACTGATACTCTGTGATACATCCAGATTTGGAGATAAAATGTCTGAGATCTATTGGTTTAGAATAGATGTTTATATATGGGAGTTTCTAATCTTATTATTAAAAAAAAAAAAAAAAAAAAAAAAAAAAAGAAAGAAAAAGTGACATTTCGTTACCAAAGACACAAAAAGAATAAATTGAAACATCTGGTCTTGCTAGCTCTTCAGATGTTTCTTGGCTTGTTGGGTTTTGGGTTTTTTCAGTAGACAGGTCTGGAACTCTATCTATAATTAAGGTTTCCAAAGCTTCCCCTTTAAGATCCAGCTTTTAAATTGCTTATAACCTTTGCCAAATGTGTCTGGGCTGACTATTTTTTTTCTTCCCTCCACCCTCCCTATACTGGATGACTGCCTCAGCCTGATTATTTTATGGATTTGCATGTGGTTTGGTTCTGACTCTTTTATTTCATTCAAACCACAACACTTAGTTCTTGAGAAAGAAGCTACTTCAGAAGAAAAAAAATCAAAGGTTTCTTTTAAAGCACTGTTACAATATCTAATAAGGGGTGGAAGAGGCACCTTCTCATGGTTATGGTCAAGTTTTCACAAATAATGATAAAAACCTGGCCAGGTTTCATACACTTAAAAGAATATTAAAAAATCCTCTTTGAATGTGCTTATTGCTGCTTGGAATTTAGCAGTTATCTGGATCCAAAGCTGAAAAGCCTGAGGACAGTAGAAAATTTATTTAACTTAGTATGGAGGTAGCCCTTAAAGGATAATGGTGTGGGGAGGGGAAGGAGAAGAGATGGAATTTGAGGACAAGCTGGAAATTGGTTATTGAGAATGGAATATAAGAGAACAAAGTTGAGAGAAAAAGGAATCTGCTAGAATGCCAGATTTCTGGAAAGGAATTTCTTCAGTCTCCCTCTGCTGTGATGCTTGATGACAAGGCACATCTCTTACCCATTTCTAAGGATCTGATGTTTGTTCTCAGAATCAGGGAGTGGTTGACGTTGGAAGGAAATTCTGCAGGAGTTCTGATCTGACCCCCTGCTCCAGCAGGGCCACCTGGAGTCAGTTGATCAGGTCCATGTCCAGGTGGCTTTTGAGTATCTTCAAGAGTAGGCACTCTGCAACCTCCCTGGACAATCTGTGCCAGGGCTCAATCACCCTCACAGTGACAAAATGTTTCCTGGTGTTCAGAGGGAACCTCCTGTGCTTCAGTTTGTTCCCACAGCCTCTGGTCCTGGGCAGCAGTGCTGCTGGGCACTACTGAAAACTTCTCGTAAAAGCTCAGTTTTCAGTGGGAACAATGTTTGGATGATGGTATGTCTGGGGCAGTGTGAGGTTCTGACTATATTTTGAACTATCTACAAGCATCATGCAGAATGAAGAGTTAGTCTGCTCTTAAAGTTTGTACACACCATCTGGAGCACCTCCCTACATGCATGGGTGCACATCAGCAAATTGTTGACAATATTAGAATGCTGAAATAGAGTATTCAGCTAAGAAAAGAGAAAATTAGGGTGCCTGTGTCTTCTTAATTTGTGGCCTACTGTATCTGCTCTTCGAAAATCATGATTGCCTACCCACAGTAAACAGAAGTTGAAAAAATGAAATATGGAATAACTGATTATTAAATGATCATTAGGCTTTGTGCAGAGTGGACAAAATTGTAAAGAAAACAGTATTTACAGTGAACACTGATAGGAAAGCAAAGTTGTTTGCTTTCTCAAAGGCTCTGAGTGTCTTGATCACTGTATGGTACAAGCACTTGGTACAATTCTCTGATTTTGCCTTATATTTGTAAGGCTGTGTGCTTCAGACTTGAGTGCACACAATGTTTAAAGTATTTTTTAGTATATAGTATCTTATTTAGGTAGCTTAGTTCTTAGCGTTTTGTTTAGTGCTTCAGTTTTTCACTCCTGTTGAAGTCGGTTGCAGCCATGAGTGTTGTATGTGCTCGGAAAACCCTGCTTAAACTACCAAGATGGGATGGAATGACAGAAGAGTCTTTCCATGCTGTACTGACTTTTTTGGTAGCTTTTGCTTTATGGAGTTTCACTGCAGGCCATTTGGAAATAATTAAATTTATTGACTTGTTTGTCATGTACTAGAACTTCTTGAACTTAATTCCAGAAACTTCCTGTCCATGTAACTGGCTTATTTGTACTGACTTCCTTTGTTTATTAGAGGGTGTAGTTAATTAATTGGAGGGTGGAGATTATTTAATTTTTCTTAGGTGATTTTCAGGAAATTTGGTTCTTCCTTAATAGCTTGTTTGTGCCTTTTTTTAATTATTTTTTTAACTGAGTGGATAGTGGTACAGACCCAACAGAGGTCTTTCAAAGGTCTAAATGAAGAAAAGATAAATGTCCACTTTTTTTTTTTCAATGCTGTAGGGTTTTTAGGAAAACAAAATGTATCTCTTTTCTCAGGATGATTCATAATGCTTCAGTGTATTTATATCATCCTACAAGTCTGGAATATTGAACTTAACACAGGAATATTCCACCACAAGTACTAGAATAATGTCATCTCTTACATTAGGAAGGGAAGGATGGATAGTTACCTTGTAGATGTGTATTCTTGTATATTTTTATGGGGATGCTGATCAATTGTTATGCTTTACTTTTGCTTGCTCCAGTTCCCTCATCACTGTAACTTAATGATCTATATTTAGTATCTGTAGGCATTGAATTAAACAGTACAGGGTAATGATATACCCAGATTTAAGTGTATGACATGGAAACGTATTTGCAGCTGCAAAACTAAATGAATTCACTGCCTTTAAAAGCATTTCTGTCTTTCTCAATCTTTGTTCAAGCTAATCAGTGTTGCATTGAAACACATTCAATTTTTCTTTTTTAAACAACAGGTATGATTTTTACCATTTTAACTGTTGTACTATGAAGAAAATTGTCATGCTACTCGTCTGTTAGTAATACACTAAAGACTTTGTCACTTCTGTTAGATCCAATTAGAAGAAAACCTTAAATTTGCAGTGTTGAAATCTTAAAATGTTAACCTAGGCTGGGGTAAGAGGAGGTGTGCGAGAATCCATGTATTCTAGGTAGCTTGCTCTGTGAATTGTCTTCAGTGACATGAAGCTGGAAGTGTCATGTAGCCAGAGAAAATAGTAACAGGACTCTGAAAAAGGTTTGATCTTTTTGCTGGGAGTCATTGTATGAAAGAGCATTAATAATCTGGCAACGTGGGATCCAGATGGCAAAGCTATTCCTGAGTGTCCCCATGAGCCTGCTGTGATAGTGGCCTAAAGGGAAAGAACTTCTGGAAAAAATTCTGTTTTCTGCCCTCATTGAGTAAAGTCTTCTGGACTGAAAAAAAGAATATAGTAGGTTTATTGCAAAGGTTTTTGGAAATAGCATCAAGTTTCAAAGAAGAAAGCTAAATAAGTGTGTGAGGCTTTCTTCTTAAAAAAAAAACCAACATGCAAACAAATAAAATAAATTAGTGTAAAAACTCTTAAACTAGAAGAACTTTTCTTTGAGCCTGGAGTAGTAGGGGTGGTAGAAATAGGGATTTGTGATTAGCTGTGAATACTTGAATTTGCAGACAACTCTATATGGATCAGCAGGAGCTAGAATTGAGCATCTGATTGTATCCTGAAACATTTAACAAACTGAAAAACCTGGTGTGCTTCACAGGCTCCTATAACACTAAGGAAAACAACAAATCCTATGCAGGGCCAGGAGTTGGACTCGGTGATCCTTGTGGGTTCCTTCCAACTTGGCATATCCTGTAACTGTGAAATCCATGCTCAAACACCATAAGATAATATTTGGGTGTTTTACTTTTTCAAACACATGCTGGGCTTGCCATGGTGGAGACCATTTCTTAATGATGAGGCCTCAGCCAACTTGTGTTGTCTTCTCTCTGAGAGCTCTGACCCCTGCAAGTGCTGCTTTTACAAACCAACAAACTGCTGTGTCTGCAAGGTTCATAAATTTTTATTAGATTTTCTTCTTTGAATTGGGATGGGGGCTTTTTAGAAGGGCATTTGTTTGGATTTTTTTTCCTTTGAGGAATAGGTAATGTTTTCCTATGGTTATTTTTGATACTACATGGATGTTTTCATATAGTAGAGCCCTGAAGTACTTTAACTGGAGAATATGTTAGAGAAAGGGGAGGGGAAATAAAAAAGGTAAAAACATGAAAAGATTATACAGAATTTACAAAGGCAACACTGAAACAACCTCACCAGAAGAATTGATTGCATTAACTGAGAATACTCATTATAATAAATAAATAAATAAATATCCTTGAAATTACTGCAAGAGTAATGTGTAGATTTGAATCAAAAACTGAAAAAGGGGATATGTTCTTTCACATATTTTCTCATATAAAAAATGAAATGTTAAAAATGGTAAGGTCATGGAACACATTTTGCTTAGATGAAGTCAACAACGATATGTTAAAGTTCAGATGGAATTTCTTGCTTCTATTATTGAGTGCCTTTTTGCCTGCCCTGTACTGGCCTGACAGGCATTACAGCAATCCAAAGTCAGATATCTGTGTCTGTTTCATGTATAATGAGATTTTTGGGAGATTTGATTGAAATGCTGATGACACTCAAAAAATGGCATGTGCTTGTATATGACGGTTTTTTTCCCTCCTGTGTTTGAATTCAGTATTTTTTTGTGTGAAGACTGATTATTTTTTAAAGAGTGCACTGCACACCTGTATGTATACTGAATGCTCTTTTTCATGTATAGTATGTTAATGATTTGAAAAATACAGTCAAACATTTTGTACCTGCAAAAATAAGTGGTGAATTGTATACAGTTAATATGAGCAAAGCATCCCAACATAAAATACTGTTCTATTTTAAAGAAAAGTAAAACCGGTAGTATTATTGTATGACTAATGTATAAAAATAAATACCATATGTCTTGCAAAATAACATCTGTTCTCTTGAAAAGAAACTTTGTTCATGCTTTTTGCTTACTGTACCTATTAAGTCAGTTGACTATAGTCCCTCAGAACAGTCATTGGTCTAGCTATTGATAAAATTATTTTAGAGCATAATTCTTAAAAGTTGTTTTAAGTAGACCAAAATATTAGCCTAAAACAAATGTGTTTTGTTTTGGGTTTTTTTTTTGTTTTTTTGTTTTTTTTTTGGTAGAACAACAAGAAAATACTAAAAGCAGATTATTTTTCTTGGGCCTGTAGAAAGTACCAGCTTTATAAACTCTTGCATGTGAAATTTCCGGTCATGCATTTCTGTTTTGGCTAATTCACATGGATTGAGGTCCAAGTTCTCTGGAATACTTTCCAACAATGGGGGAACATCTGAGAAAGTATCCCACAATCTCAGCTGATCTTGTTTGGTTATTCAACTCATCTGGGCCCTACCTTCTCCTCCTGCAACATGTTCTTTGTGTACTGAACTCATTTACACAGGAGAAACCAAGTAAGCACAGGGCTTTTTAGAATGGTAATTTTGGTGACTGACAAGCACCTTTCCTTTCTGCATCTTGATTTGCAGGCTTGGAGGGGTTCCCAGGCGACAACTGAGGTCTTACCTGAGTGCAATAAAAGAAGCTAATCAGCCAGCATGACACTTAAGAAAATAGATGAGATTCCATTTCAGTTCACTGCACAGAAGAAAAGCTTGCTTTTCCTTTAGAGAATTTTCAAAACTAATTGTGTGCCATTTGAGAAGCGGATGAGATGGAATGAGTCTTAGAAGTACTTTTGTAGACTTGTTTTGTTAACACAAGCACAGGTTGGTTTTATATAGAGAGAGGCTGCCAACATTTAAAAAAAATGGAAACAGCAAAACCCCAGCAAACTTTGGGCTTTTTGTTGTGCTTTTTGTTAAATATAAGTGTGTGAATGAAGAGTGTTCAGTATACAGAAGCTTCCTTGAGACTGTTGAATAGTTACCTGCTCTTCCTTGTGCTCTTAAATATTTTTGTTTGGTTTTGTGTTGTGTGAATTGTTTTCTTGTCCTTGCTGATTTGGCTGTAAATGTGATACAGGATTAATTTTATTTTTTATTTTTTTGCTTTGGATACCGCAATCAAAGCACTTCTGTCATCATATTTTTCTAGCTTGTCCTGTTTGAAATGCACCACAAACCTAATAATGACTAGACTGAGTCCTGAGCAACCTGATTGAATGCCTTTGTCCCATTTTGAACAAGAGCAGAGCAGGCTCTGCTCCTCTGCGCCCTTCCAGCCACATTTATTCTGTGGTTCTAATCTAGTGCACCTCCTTCATAGCTCTGCTACTCGCTTCTGGAAACCAGTTTTCGGTTTTTTCACCGGCTGGGTGTGGTTATAGGTATGCCATCCAGACATTCTCAAAGACAAATGCTTCTTTACATTTTCTCTGTTATTATTTTTTCTTGCAACTATATATACTATATAGTATCTATGTATTTTTAAGAATATATATGTGTGTATATAAAAATATGAACTGTATATATATGACAAGTGGTGCATTTCTGGCTCCTAATACTTGGTTGATGTATCTGGAGCCTCCTGAATCTTTGCTTCTACTGTCTGAGAGATTATGTAGTGTCAAGAGTTTGTTGTATGAAAGCTGATACTTGCAACTTCAATTATGAGTGTTTAGAAGATGATTAGTAAATTGGTCAGTGCTTTCCAGTGAAATAAATTATGTGTTATAAAGGTGAGCATTTTTAATTAATGCAGTACGTTTGATTGTAACTGGTTTGCACATTGATGCCAAATAACCTGTGAGTGTTGAAAAGTATGCTGATCTAAGTTACTTGTTGACAGAAGCTCAGTGTAGGTGTAGCTTTGCTGGAAGCCAAGCCTTAGTGAATGTTGATTCCTTTCTTCCTTCCAGCTGTAAAAACTCTTATCTGAATTTTCTACTCTTTTGAGATTGGGTAAGCTGCTGAATCTCAGTATTGTGGTTACAGGCATGTGCGTAGACACTTGTTTTACTCCTAATGAAGGAGTCCTTGGCAGATTAACATTTCTCTGGTGTGGTCTCACTGCCAGATCTAGAAAGAATTTCCTGGTTTGCTGCGGGGAAAATGTGCGTGGCTATTTTACTGACATGATGGATTGTTATTTGTTGTGTAGTAATGGCATGAGATTAGATTGGATAGTATCTCTAAAGGTGCCATAGAACTCTACTGCTGTTGTACTCACACCACCCAAACCCTCTGTTTATATTTTGCTTTCAAGGTAATTTTCTTGGGGAATATTAAGATTGTATGGCCTCTCTGAGTTAGGTTTCTGATGCTGGTTTTCATTACTGCACAAAACTGTGATAAGGAGGTCAGAGCCCTGGTAGGGTGTGGGACTGAGACCCTGGGTAATGAGGAAGACAGTGGAGAGGACTACAGCCTTGTGTTCTTATTTCCCATTGTCTCGAGTTCTATATGGAGGTTAGTTGGTTGGTTATTTAACTGAAGGCTTTCCAAGGTTTTGGCTTTGTTTCCATATGAAATTTAATAGACAATTTAATAGAAATTTAATTAGAGCCTCTAGTGACACAGGAGTCCTTTGCTCTTCAGTGGTCTCTTGCTGATTTATGTGCAGAATATGTAACATTATTTATGATAAAATTTTTTTGAGAATGAAAAATTACATCCAAAAGAAAAACTGAAGTAATCCTGTTGGGTTTTTTTCTTTCTTTTATTTCCTTTCCTTTTTTTTCTTTCCTTTTTTTTTTTCTCCTATATTTGAGGTTCTAGGAGTAAGAAGAAAAGTGTTTTGTGATCTACACTGTTAAATACGTTGTTGGGGAGTGGGTGCTGCTATCCTTACTGTGCTGAAGATGGGGAATGCTGCAGTTCTGAGTTCTGTGCCTGTGAATGAACTGGCACACAACACAACTGGCTAATGCTTTGTATCGTGGTGTCTTTGGTTTGTGGATTTTTCCTAAGTAGTTTACATAATCTTACAATAAAGCATAATGTGTTTACTATAGTCTTTTAGACTTTTAAAAAAATATACTTGAGTCCTTTAAATGTGGCACAAATGTTATTGGTGAAAATTTTGGTTTTTAGTTTGGTGTAAATCTACCATCACAATACTTATTTTTAACTAATGAGGTTAGAATTGAAAATAAATCAGGCTTTACATAGTAAAAGCATGTTTTCCTTGCCAAATTCAAGCTGGCACATTCGGTGTCCAAACAGTTTACATACACTAAGTAGGATAAATTTAAATTGGGTAAAGAACTGATAAAAGGATACCAATTAAATTAGCTGTGGGTTTTTGTATGAATTACATTTGCTTAGTGGCCACTTGACAGTACTTCTGTTATCACTAAAATAAGTGTTTATTATGCCTAAACTTTTAGTTTCCTAAATTCTTGAACTCTGAAAGTTTAATGGTTTGCCACTTTAATTGGATACTTTAGATGGGGTTAAATACTATTTCTCCCTTTTCATTAAACATTCATTTCAGCATGTTTGTTAAAGAAGTAGACACAATTTTACAAACAGCTTTGAGGAGAGCTTGCTTGTGTATGGTATGTCTTGGGAGGGGATTTCCCTTTTCTCATACAAAAGAAGAGGATGCAAATTATTTTTGATGGCATGGTGTATTTAAAAAGTGGGTGGAGATAAGAAATTTTTACTTCTGCTTTTGGAATCAAGCCTTGCAAGATCTCATTGATTCAGGTTTTTGGGTGCAAATGCATTTGTCTTTCTAATAATGGCATTTGACATTACATTCTTTAATTATTAACAAAACCATAGACAACACAAATTAACATAACATTATTTAGAAGAAGTCCATCAGCACTTCTTTCAGCAGGCTTAAAATAGTTGCTTTTGGTTGCAGTGTGAATTACTGTGCATATTTCATTAACCTTTATCATGGGTGATGTGTTAATGTGTGCTGGGGAGACTTTCAAAATGCTTGAAACCACATTCCTTGTTCTATTTCTAGTGTTACTTAGCTGCTACTGCTTTTACAGGCTGAAACAGAAGTATGATCATTGCATTTCACCACCACTGGAGCTAAGGGTACAAAATTATTTAAGTTCTAAGTTGGCCAAGTTCTCAGCTTGCCAAGAAACAAGTTTCTGATAGTTGGAAAATGTGCTGATGGATTCCTCCCCCCTGCCCCCCAATTAATTGAACTTCAAGAGCTAGAATACATTTCTGAAGTGAATTGAGAGCTTATTATTGGAGCAGTTTCAAGTACTATAAGAAGTTCTTCTAGAGGAAGGAAAAAAAAAGGGCTTGCTTTTACATAAGTTAAAGAAAAGGGCTGATACCTCCTCCTCACACCCCCAAACAAGATCAGAATGGTATTAGATTTTACTTTTCTGTTTTTAATTGCAAATTAATAAGAATGGCAGTATAATTTGCATTCACATCTCATGGCAATAATGACAGACTTTATATTTTGAGAAATTGACTCTTTTAGTGCTGGAGACAGTTGATGTTTTCCTTGCAGTTGTCTTCATTAAAGTGAATATTGTTTTCTGGTAAGCAGGGCAAAGTGGGATCTGCATATCTGTTATACCCTCGCGTGGGTGATGTTCCTTTGTTAATTCATGAGCTGCTGTCTTTACAGGTTGTAAACATGTAACTCCTTCAGTCCAAAGCGGGGCTTTATTTTACAAGTGTTTTCTGTGTAGAACTTTCAGAAAGCAGTGGTCTCTATGAGTATTCCAGTCTGCAGGTGTATGAGAGATCTGGTTTCCTTAGTACTTTTTCTGCGCTGCAAAAGTGTCATTTATTATTGTAATAGTATAGCCTTTTATAGGAGATCTTCCAACCACAGAGGAATATACCCATCAGACCCTTCCTGCATTCTTGTAGAGTTCAACTTGTGAGCTTAGACTAAAAATACAAAATAAATTTTCTTCTTCATGCTTGGGAACTTGGGATCCATTTAAAAGTGCTAAAAAGAGAGTAGGTTTTGATTTGAATGAAGCTTTTGGCTTATGTATGATTCATTTCTAGAAAGTAGAAAGAGTAGAAGAGGTAATTTAATATATTCACAATCCCTTTCAATAAGACATGAAAGGCAGTCATTTAGCTGAACTTCTAAGAAATTAAATTTACTGGAAGGAGGACTTTGTCCCCTGTCATTAGAAGTATGTGCATGCATATGTACATTTCTGTGTGTGTGTATATATATATCTGTAGACATAAAAAAAGTAATTGTATGCCTGTGTATCTACTTGTGGTTATATTTGCAAGGGATTTTGGCCTTTGGTTTGCATGAGAACCAGTTACAAAACTTTCCAGTCATAATTCTAGGAACAAATTGGCTACATCCTCATTTTGTTGAGCTGAGTGAAGTGTAATCATGTTTTTTAAAAGCTCCAAAAGAACAAAACCCCCCACAAAAATACCCCAACATAAGTATGACGTACTGTTCCAGGGAGGTGGGGAGTTAGAGGATTTTAAATGAGAGGAGAAAGCAAATGAAAGAAAACCATATTAGACTGTACCATTGTTTCGACTAAAAGATTCATCATTGAAAGAGATGTTGTGTCATAACTTTTTCTTGTTAAATTTCTTGAAAAAGTCAAAGTTATTGCATACCCACCCCCCAACCCCAATCACAGCAGTGACAGTCTTCAAAAGATAATCTGTAAACTAGTTGGTAATTTTTACTCCTTCTCTTTTTCTTTTCCTCCCCTGAATTGGCATTTTGGACTCTTTTATCCTCCTTCTAGTGAAGTTAACAGTTAGTTTTCTTGCAGATGAAGTAATTTGAAGTTTGAAAATTTTACTAAATAAGAAAACTGTCATTACTCTTTTTTCTGTGTTTTGGCTTTCTGATAAAGGAACAATAACAGCCAAACATATCCACAGAGTGACAATAACAAATTTTCTGTCCATTTTACATTACAAGCAGCTAACTAGATTTATTCTTTTAAAACAATAAGAAAGCAGGCAGAGAATATAGCCTATTTTTTACCATTATTCAGTATTAACAATGGAGAAGAGAAGGTGGCTTCTAAAGTTGGGTACTTAATGCAAATTCATTCTCTTGCATAAGCTACAGAGCAATAGAACATAACACTGTCATTAAAACTGACTCATAGCATTCAATAGAAGGTGTGTTTCAAGCTTTAAAAGTGCTAAGAGAATTAATGCAGTCTAGTAAATAACTTGCAGTGGGAAAAAGTACTTGAGCTGCATTTTATTGCAAAATGCTGTTGTGCAAATTGTTTTGGAAAGGATTTTGCTTTTTAAAAATATCTGAGCATTCAAGCCGAGAAATGGAGTTATTCTAAACTATAAAGTATTTTGATCAGTGGAAAATGGATGCAGATAGGCTGTGAAATGCCTTTAACATCCATGTTTGAAATTCCAGCTCAGGACAGAGACTTACAGTATTTGATTGTCTTTTTAGCTCCCTTATGGCTGGAAGGAAGACTCCTAAGCATTGGAAAAATCTGTTTCTGGCAGTAGGTATTCAGGTCTTAAACTGGTGTTTTTCTGGGTTTGCTTGGGTTGGTTTTTTTGACGTAGTAGGTGGGAGTCGGAAATGTGTATCTAGTACCACAAAAGGCCTAAGTGTTAAACTTGCATTTAAATTGGTTTAGCATGCAGTCTCAGCAACAAAGAAAGTGGTATAATCCAAAGAAGATTACAAGAATTAGTTCTGACTTTTTGTCTGAGTAAATAGCGTATCACCCATTCTACCTGGATTACAGAGGAAAGTGGAGATTATTCTTCCAGTGTTAGAGAATGTTAGTGGAAAGAAATAATATGGTGTGGATAAAACTACAGTCTTGCCTGTTGGCTCCCTACCTGCTGGGCAGTGGCTTCTTAGGTTCTGTGTGCTGGGCTGGGCATGGGGTCAGTGTGTTGCTGCTTTGGGGTTGCTGCCTGTGGTGGGTGAGGGAATGTCTTGATATGTTCCCATTCAGTTCTGGTTTTGTGATGACCAATATTTAGCCCTGTCGTGGTACAGTTTACTTCCTGACAAATGAGAGACAGCTGATTCATCTCTTTGATGTAGAGTCTTTCACCTCAGAAACTCCCTAGCAGCCTTTGTCACTCAGTATAACTGAGCTTTGGGTAGTTCTTTTTAATCCTCTGAGACATGGTATGCCCTATATTGTTGACAGCTCTTACTGTCTTAGTTCTTTTTACTCTCCTTTTTCAGGAAATAAATAACAATGATTTTCTGTTAGTAGACTTTTGTGTTCATATCTCCCAAATTACTTCTATTTCCCTTCATGTTAGAAGATTGTTTGTACAAGAAGTAACTAGATATCTTAGAATCAGTAAAGTCAGTTATGCAAATCCTGACTTTTGGATGCAAGTCTGTATGTTTTTATAAGCTAATATAAATCTCAAAGATCCTGATGAACTCATTGCTCATGCCTGAAGCATCTTCTCCTCAGAATTTTGTTTTCTTTTTTTCTTTCATTTCAAAACTTCCCCATATGCTAACCTTTCACTGTCTTCTTCCATGTCTTCCTGGAGTAGCTTCCTTTCTCTTCCTCCCTCACCCAACCTTCTTGCCATTTGCCTTTCTTTCCCTTCTCCTCCTCCCACCCTCCCCACTCCATAATTAAGCTCTGAGGATAGAGAAATGCATGAAGAATGAAAATCAGGATTATGAGGATTTTTTATTACCTTTTCTTTGGTAGGTCTGCCAACATTATTTACTGTTTAGGTGCATCTTCCTTTTAAGACCTGTTTTTCAGGTACTCTTTTGGGGCACTTACATATCCAGACATGCTTTTGCTGCCATGGGAATCTCCCATGAAAGAAGCTGTCAGCATAGCAAGAAAGGAGCTCAGCTTGGCACTATTGAAGCGGTCTCCTTGGGAGAAAGGCCATGTATCTGTCATTTCCTATTTATGTTTAAATATCTTTCCATTGATACATAAACGTATATAATCTGGATGATTCTTCTTTAGATTATAGTGACTAAGTTGTAAATACTAATCTTTTACCTCTCTTTTTTTTTTTTTTAATATAGCTCATGCCTTCATTAGTAAACTCCTCTATGTAGTTTACAGAAAATTGCATCAGAGAAGTAATGTTTACTAGGTCTGTGGAATTCTTTCATTGGGCCTTTATTTTAAATACTAATCTTTTTGGCAAAAGTACTAGTTAAGCACAGTTCATTGGCTATGCATATTTTACCAGTGTATTGATGGTGGTGGATGAAGGTATAGAGCAAGTATAGACTGCATTTGTGTTAAGAAAGTCAGTCTGATCATTCATAGTTTTAATTATGAGGATAGTTTTCATGTTATGTGAGATTTAAAATATTCCTTTTTTTTTCTTTTAACTGCTAAATGGAAACCACTTGGCTGAAATTGCAAGATAAATTATTCCTTATATTATTCCTTATATTTTTAAAGTCATTACAGAAGCTGGCATTGAAACAGCATTATTATAAAAAATAAAATTATTACCATATCTTGTTTCCGGAGATAAATCAAATCACCTTCTAATGTTTTAAAATTTTTTCCTGAGTCATCTGGTGAGACTTTCATTTACCTCAAGACTTGTATTTTGCCACAGCAGTTCTGTTGATGCAAAGAACCAGTACCTCAGCATGGTTTCAAACATTAAATCTTTCTAAGTTATTTTATACCAGCACCAGAGGCCTTCAACATGGCAAAAAAGTTTCCTTATCAAAGAGCTTAACATCTAATTAAAGACAAGTCCTAAGAATGGATCCAACAGTTGAAAGAAGCAGGAGAGTAAAAGTGAACATCATAATGATTACATATCTTTTCACTTGGGTTTCTGCAGTGAGTTGACCCTGGCTGGCCACCAGGTGCCCAGCAAAGCTGCTTTGTCACCCATCTCCTTATAAAATCACAGAATGGCTTGGGTAGGAAGGGACCCCAGTGATCATCTTGTTCCAGCCCCCTACCTTGAACATTTCCAGGGATGGGACACCCACAGCTTCTCTGGGCAACCTGTTCCAGCATCACACCGCTCTCACCATGGTAAGGAACATCTTTCTAATTTCTAATCTAAGTCTCTAATCTGTTAGTTTAAAACTGTTCCACTGTGTCCTATCATTACCCGCCCATGTAAAAAGTCCCTCTGGCTCCTTGTGCAAGCCCTTTCTAAGTACTGGAAGGCTGCAATGAGATTTCCCCAGAGTCTTCTCAATGATAATGACTCCAGCTCCCTCAACTTGTCGTCGTAGCAGAGATTCTCCAGCCCTCTGGTCACCTCTGTGGCCTCCTCTGGACCCACTCTGACAGGTCCACATCTTTCTTGTGCTAGGGACACCCGACCTGGACACAGTACTCCAGGTGGGGTCTCACAAGGACAAAGTAGAGGGGGAGGATCCCCTCTCTCGATCTGCTGGCCAGTCCTCCTTTGATACAGCCCAGGATGCTATGGGCCTTCTGGACTGCAAGCACACAATGTTGGCTCATGTCCAGCTTTTCAAACATGAGAACCCCCAAGTCATCCTCTGCAGGGCTGCTCTCAGTAATGCCTCCTCACAGTCCTGTTCTTACATCTGGGTTTGCCCTGACCCAGATGCAACACCTTGCACTTGGACTTATTGAACTTCAGGGGGTTCTCATGGGTCCGCTTGTCCAGGTCCCCCTGGATGACATCCTCTCCTTCCGTTGTGTCAGCTGCACCACTCAGCCTTGTCTCATCTGTAAACTTGCTGAGAATGCCCTCAATCTCACTGCCTATATCATTGATAAAGGTATTAAAGAGCAGTGGACCCAAGACAGGGCCCTGAGGGGCAGCACTGACTTCCAACTGGACATGAGCCATTGAGCGCAACACTCTGGCTGCATCCATCCAGCCAATTCCTGATCTTTGTTCTCAGCTGCTCAGGGGAGAAAAAGTGGAATGAAAGGCTCATGGGTAGAGATAAGGATGGGGAAAGATAACTCAGCAATTACCATCACAGACAAAAAAGACTCAACTTGGGGAAAATGAATTTATTACCAATCAAATCATAATAATATAATGAGGAATAAACCTAAATCTTAAAAAACATCTTCCCCCTGCCCCTCGCTTTTTCCAGGGCTTAGCTTTGCTCCTGAAATCTCTTCCTCCTTCCTTGCAGCAGCGCAGAGGGATGAGGGGTTGTGTTTAGTTCATTGGATGTTATCTCTGCAGCTCCTTCCTCCTCAGGGGAAGGACTCCTCGCACTCTTCCCCTGCTCCAGCATGGCCTCCCTCCTATGGAAAACAGTCTTTCATGCACTTCTTAATGTGGGCTTCAGTTCTTCATGAACTGCTCCAGTGTGGGTCCTTTCCATGGGGTGCAGTCCTTTAGGAACAGATGGCACCGGTGTGGGTCCCCTACAGGGTCAGAAGTCCTATCAGTACATATGCTTCTGGTGTGGGCTTCTCTCTCCATGGGGCCACAGGTCCCACCAGGAGCTTACTTCGGTGCAAGCTTCCCATGGCATCACAACTTCCTTTAGGCATCCAGGTGCCCTCCATGGGGTCCTCCAGGGGTTGCAGGTGGATCTCTGCACTCCCATTGACCTCCAGGGACACAGGGTCCTGCAGGAGCACAGCTGCATCACCGTGGTCTTCACCACGGTCTGCAAGGGAATCTCGGCTCTGGCACCTGGAGCACCTCCCTCCCCTCCCGCACTGACCTTGGTGTCTGCAGGGCTGCTTCTCTCACGTATTCTCACTCTTCTTTCTAGCTCCAATTGCACAGGACTTTTTTCCCCCCCTTCTTAAATATGTAGCCCCCTTCACCCTCGCAAAATCTGTCGACACAAACCTAATACAGTTTTTTAGTAGTGGTATTGGAGTCTTTAAAGTTTAAGAAATAAAATGTCAGAATCTCCTCTTTTCTAATATAGGGATACTAAGTTTGGAAATGCCAAATATTTTTTTCACAGTAGCTTAAATTCATAGTGTAAAGGGAAGGGTTCACAGTGGGAAGTATTGTGTGAATTTCAGTGGTCTCTCTAAAGGGAGTGAGTTTCTTGAGTGCTCCAAGCCTGGTTGCAGAGCTCATATTTAGCCTTGCCATGAACCTCCTCAGTCCTTGGGTAGTCTGTACGGGATGGCAGACTGTCAGCCTTTATAATTATGTCAACAGTATCTCAGTTTTCTTTCCTTTTTGTTGAAGATAGTTCTTTGACCTGTTTGTATCAGAACTGTCCCCTGCCTTCTTTCATACTAATACTATGTGTCTTCCAACCTGGAGTTCACTTGCAGTTTTGAATATTGAAGCACACAAGAGTGGCTCACTTGTGTTTTTTCTGAAAACAAGGTCCTGCTTTAGCTAATGCTCTAGTTCTTTTAAATCCACAGCCTCTAGATTTTAGAAATTTTAAGCTGCCAAGCCCTGGACTGTCCTGATTGTAGTAGCTTTTTTTTCATGCTGTTGAGACAAAGTGCATATTTTGATCATTAAAAGAGATTTTTGATTACAAATATTCAAAAGCAATTAAAAATCACAACAGTCTGTTTTCCCCACGACCATGGAGTTTAACCATAATGTCAATAGAACTTAAATTTTGTGTTTAGGTAAAACAATTGGTACATGAATGAATACAAACAAGTATTGCTCTGAGCATGTTTTTTCTTGCAAACAGAGGAACTCTTCATTCATCAGTGTCCATTCACTGATGCAGTTACCAGTGCTGGGGATAAGCATATCATCTTGTTCAAAAGATAATATTCTGGTCTTCATTGGTTTTTCCTTATTGCATTTTCAAGTTTATTTTTTGCTCCTTTTGGATGAGATCACTAAATCAAATTTGTGCTTTTGTTTCTGTATTTTTTTCTCTACTAGGAAGTTGTTTACACATATGGCAATTTGAGTTGGTCACCCTAATACATCTTCCAAATATGTTTGCCGTGATTTACGTAGCAAACTGAAGTTCCTCTACCTGAAGGTGTTCTAGGTGGCTCAGCACAAGAGCATCTGTCATAACAGCACAAGTCAATGCTCTGTTGCTCTACTTTCCCTGCAGTGGATTTGCACTGAATACAAAGTTTATTTCAGAGTTTTCAATTACTGTTCAGAGTCCTCCCTCAAATTGTCCATAGTACGTGATACATTGCTGCTGCTGCTTCTGTGGTGCTCCGTTCCAGCACCCACAAAGCTTTCATTCTGTACCCCAAGGAAGTTTTTAATAATAGGTTGTTATGTTAATAACAGTTAACAATTAACAAATAATGTTAATTGAGAGGAATTGTTGGGGTTTTTTGTTTTTCTCTTCTTTATTTGGAATGTGAATCTTTTTATTGAACTTTAGCTCATTGCAATGGTCATAACCTCTTAATGCAGTCTGAGCACTTTGGAGATTAGTCTTCTTGACTTGGGTTTCACCTAATTGATTTATTCACCTGTGTAAGTTTAACAGATTTTTTTTCGACTAGAAAACAGAGAAAAACTCACCTTGAAGTGTTCAGTCACTCTGATAACAGACATCATAAAAATCCCCCCAGCTGTGAAGTGTAAAATAAACACATTCATATATTTTTAGTATTAATTGTATTCGATTAAATTGGGAATTGGACTGTTAGTCATTGAGTGGCTTCTTTTTGCCCTTTATTGAAGACTTTTGATGACTTTTTTTTTAAAGGTCAGCTTTGTAAAAAATGGATCAGTATTATTTAAATAAGATGTTTCTGATTATTTGCCTGGAAAACACATCAAGAAGAAATAATAAACAATTTTATATGTCATTTGAGTACAGTTCTGTTCATTTGCATGTATTGTATTTTCTTATTAATTTAGTACTAAATTTTGGAGGCCTTACCCCTCATATTTCTCTTTGCTCCATATATTTGGTATGCCCTTTTAAAGAAAAAAGGAATTTCTTGGGGTTTTTCTTCTTTTTACTTCAGATGGTGAGCCAGTAATCTGTATTTAATGATATGGTTGAAGATTGCAAGAAGAGTAGTCATTGCAGTTGTTTTGATCTGCATTACAATGCCCACAGAACTTAGTTTCAGCATTCATTTGCTATTTATAAATACTTTATATTCACCTTTACTCTTCTGTACTCTTATGAGAAAAATCCATCTCAGCCAAAGCCAGTGCAGAGAGGAACATCTGACTTTTAGAATTTGGATGTGAGTTATTTCTAGAACAATGAAGACAAAACTGGGTTGGAAGGAGGGGGAAACTTTGTCAGATTAGAGGAATTTCAGTCTTATTAAATCACCAGAATGCTTTGTGTGTGCATGTATGAAAGATTCGGTGGCTGATCCAGTTAGGAATGCATGAGAGGACTTTATTTGAAGTGGCCAGGTCCTCTGCATCTGTAGTTTTGTGTGCTGCCAGCATGGCAGTGTAGCATTGTGGTGCTCAGTTGGTGGCTCTGCCGTTGTGGAGAGGAATCTCACAGTGCCAGCAGACTGGCAGGAACTGGAGAGCGTGATGGAAGAGCTCGAGAGGCCCATTCTTTCCACAAATACCCTGCTGAGCTCAAACTTTAGAGCAACCTTCAACTCGCTGACTGCTTCTAACATGGTCCCTTAAAGAGAATATACTGTACTTTCCTCAGACAGAACACCCTCTGCCCTCTGCTCAAGATTCTGAATGTGCTTTTTTGGCTTTTTGGGGTTTTATTCCTTCTTTTTTTTTTCTTTTCCCCGTAAGTATGAATCTTCAAACACCAATGTGGGAATTGAGCCATAAAGTGGGTCCTGATGCGTAACTGAAAATAGCATTTTCGGGTACTTATAAAGATGGAAAAAAGCTATGTCTGTAATATTATTTTGCAGTATTATATTGAGAATTTAAAGTCCATGGCAGATTGTCAAAGATAGTGTGGGACTAAATAATAAGCAACATGATAAATGAATGTAGGATATTACTGGAGACTGGTGTTATGAGAGAAGGAAAGATTAAAAACAAAAAACAACTTCTAAAGAGACCACTAAAAATACTGTGTCAGATAAAGCAATATTAGCTCCTTTCACAGTAAGCTGTTCTGTTATGAAATAAGACTTTCTTTTATCTATATTTTTTTTTCCTTACCCCTCTTTGCCTAAGAGTATATCAGTAAGCCAAAGTGTGCTTTTTCCTTCAGCTACAGATGTTGAGCACTTATATTTGGTAGAAAAGAAAGCGTAAGTGTCAGGCTCCTTGTACTAGAAGAAACTGCACAGGCTGTGGATTTCAGAAGATGCTGTTGAGGGTGTTATCCTCTGAGCACTGGTTGTTTCCCTTCAGAGCTGCTGCAGGTTTAGTGGAGCCCACCCAGCGTGCGTAAAGACCGGCATAAACTGCGTAAGAAGCTGTCACACCCACAACAGACTTACTTGTTAAGTTCTTATTGGAGAGCAAGACTAAAATGGAAGCAAAATTGTCTTTCCTTCTGTTATGACTCATGGGAGCTGCTTTTGTGCTCAATGCTTTCATAATCAGTCTGCTTATTTGTCAGTATGGTCTTAGAAGCATCCTGCTAAGCACCCACTCTTTTTGAGTTGGCCACAGCTGTTAGAGAAGATCATGAATCCTGCGTTTTAACTACAAGAAGTGAATTTTTTTCACTTATCCTGGATGAGCTGAATTTATTTTTGAAGCTGTACTTGAATACAAAAGGAAGAGCACTCGTAGAACAAGATAAACCAAACCAAATCATTATTTCTGCCCTGACCCCCAAGCTCAGTTTTCCTTTCGGAATTTAACCAAACAGGTATCTTTAATAGTTGGGGGCTGATTCATTCCTTTTTCTAGTTGTGTGGTTGCTGGGAACTTTGTTCGGGTTCTTCCCTCACGCACCCCTGGTCGTGCTGCCTTTTAAGTGAGTTTTGTGACAGTGAGTTCCCGTGATGTAGAACTCATTCAGATGAATTTGCAGGTTTTAGTATATCAACAGCTATTAAAAAAAAACCCAAACAAGTTCTCAAAAAACCAACAATGGTGAAGTCAGATTTCAATGATGACATTAGCAATGTCAATAAATGCTTTCTGGAGCTGAATTTTAAAACCTGTAAGCTTGTGCAAGCAACCTTGGTGTTTTGCTTTTACATAATTTGTTCACGTTTGCCAGTTTTCTAAATTTTGTATTTGTTTTCAGCAGCTGTTCTTTTCATTCGTAATTTTTTATATGAGCAGAGGAGGATAGATTGAAGCTTGGAGTATGAAAAGTGGCTTGCTATAATTGCAAGTTCTGGTTGCTTTTTATCACTTCAGGTTTTTTTATTCAACTTCCACACTGTGGATTTTTTTGTATTATGAAATTATGGTGGCTCTTCCACCAGAATCTTTTCCCATTAGAAGGTCTACTGTCCCCCCCATAAAGTGGAAAAACTAAGTGGTAGCTTTTTTTCCAAATTAAGGAGTGAGACTGGCAAAACTTCACTAGCAGTATGATTGTATTATTTTTCTGTCCATTCTTAAAGTCAGTGTTACTGCCAACATCCTCCTTACAGGTTTTCATATGCTGAATTATTTTTTCCTAATCAGTAATTCCTCGCAATAATCCTGGCACATTCTTCTGGACCAATAGATCTAGAAAGTTTTTTCTCAGTTATTTTCTTTACCCTGTCACTTGTATATTCTGCTATAACACTGATCAGGTGCTTGTAACTCTAATTAGAGTTTTTCTAGAAAATCTCAATAAATAGAACTACATATATAGAGGGGGAGAAAAGAAAAGGTACTGAGTGATGCATCCTGGCTAACAGAGGTGGTTAATACTTCCTTTCGTCTGTGTACCTTGTAGAACAGAAGACATGCCAGGGTGCGGATTAATGTGTAACCAACAAAGACAAATTCTTACAAGTTCTTTACATTTTTTGGTGAACCTGGCTGTTTAGTGAGTGAACAGAGGAAAATGTAACAAGCCTCTCAAAATTCTTAGTTATATTCTCGCAGTGAGTAAACATAATAAATAAATAAAAAGATTAAGCTTGCTTTTTTGTTTAGGAGTACAAGAGGGATGTAGTATCTACTGGCAAGAAGCTTGTTTAAAAGCCCATGGATGACTTTGAAGTCAGTTAGAAATTTGTAACTCACCTCAGCAGGGTGCAACTTGCAGTTAATGAAATTAACTGTTCACTTGATATGCAAGATCCTGATAGACAAATCTAACTGTATTTCTAGAACAGTTTTATTTCTCAAAATGTTATGAAGACAAATGTCTACCTCAAGTGTTTTATAATTCTCACTAAATGTCTCTACTGAAATCTAGCTATGCAAAAAGTGCTTCCTCTCACCACACAGCTATTGATCATTATGAAATAATGAAAAGCTTTTTACTTAGGAAAGAGTCTTTGGATTGAGTGGTCAAGTTTGATGCTTCTGAGTGATGTGCTAGAATTCTTAATGGTCATGAAGGGAAAAAGAATTGGGGAAAAGATAGGGTTTTCCCCCTTGCTTTAATTTAAATGCAAATGATCGGGTACCATAATGCTGTATGTATGCTCATTCCAAAAACATTTGTGCATTTTCTGGTTTTTACATATAAGCCTTATGTATTATTGCAGAACAGCTACATTGGTTTTAAAGTCTCACACTGTTACACTTCTGGATTAAGTAAAGCTATGTTGTTCTTATTGATTTCATGACAATTCATTTTGCTGAGTTGGCTCCACATTCTGTAGAACATCATGGTAACGTTGAGACCATCTCAGTGGTCTGTTGGTTTAATTCATAAGTTTTTTATGTGCTGTGAATCTGGCTGCCTTGGAGAGGGATATTAGGACAATGAGGGCTATTTCCCTACTGCGAATCTTTGAGGGGTAGATGATGGCCTTATTTCCTCTTCTGCAAGGGTTATCATTCTAGCCAGCAGGCAGCTTATGGAAACAGACGAGTGTGGCACTCAGTGCAAAAAATGGAATTGTGGTTGCTACTAATAAGGTTTTCCGTGCTGTTTCCAGTGTTCAACTTGAAAGAATCCAGCCTGTCCTCACTATGTTACAGAATAATGTAATCCTTGCTGTCGACAACTTTCTTGAAATGAGTTTTTTGTTTAAAACGTATAGATTTTTTTATTTATTTTTGTTATTACAGTTGCACACTCTGCTGTTCTCAAGACTCTGTGTCATTCATGGAGTTTTGAGTTCGTGTTATCAGATTTCCTGCAAGAATCAGTAATTTTAAAAACAATCTTAACAGGGCTAGTGCCTTCCAAAAAGCAGAAAAATCCCAGAAAATTCAGTGGATGCTGCCACTGAACACATATTTTTAGCAGTTTAATTTTAATCTTTCAGGAGCTTTTGAAGGCAAAGATTTCAAACAAGCAAATAAATTCTGTCTAGAGTTTAGATAGGTCTAGCTAGTCTGAGTTCACTAATGTTTGAATGACAGCCCTGCTTGAGGCATAAAGGTGGGGCAAAAAGTGCTTGGATATGAATCCATACTACTGCTGCATTCCACTTGTCATCTTTCATTAGCTTTCCTTTTCATTTCAAGATAAAGTTCTCATAAAGTGCTCTCAGAAGAATTGGGCACAAAGATGACTGGAGCTAGTGCAGGAGAGGTGGGGTACTCAAGTGCAGTTTTCTTCTGGGAGCCCCCTGTGCGTGGATCTATATTGGCTGTGCTGTCAGTCATGATGCACTTTGGGGGGAGTTAGAGAAGCTGGCTTGTGTGTTTCTTTGGAAGGGTATCCATAATGGTAAGTGAACATCAATAAGTGAGGTGACAAGCTTTTGCCTCTAAGGACTTCCATGTGAATGCTGCTGTTAGGTGCCATGCATGCAGGAGCAGCCATGTAGCCGAGGGGATCAGCTTGCTGTGGCTCTTACTTCTGTTGAAGTGAGAAGGGAAGACTGCGTGATCAGTGCGGAGAGGAGGTGTATAGTACTGAATTGCATGGAATCATACAATGTTAAGGGTTGAAGGGAACTTAAAGACCATCTAGTCCCAACTGCCCCTACCATGGGCAGGGACATCTCCCACTAGATCAGATTGCTTAAAACCCTCTCCAGCCTGGCCTTTAACACTGCCAGGGTTGGGGAATCCACAGCCTCCCTGCTTGGGCATTTCAGAAAGGAAGGTTAGCCTCTTGCAAGTTGGTTTTATTCCCAATAAAAAGTTAGGATTCATACTGAATTCACTTGTAGAACTCCTAAAAATAAAAGTAAAAATAGTGAATCACAAGCTGCAGGCCTGTGTAGCTTTAAGCAGTTTATGGGAAATTTGCAAATCTAAACTGCATCTAAATTTCTTCTTGAGTTTTTGACACATTATTTTATAAGTTTCTTCACTGTTTCATCATAGCTCCAAAAAGTATTGTGTACACTGTAAGACTGAAAGATAATGCACAGTAATAACATTAGCAGGTAAGTAGTGAATGTTATCACAAGTGAAATTCTGGAAGGACTTGTCAGCGAATGATGTTGGGAACTGAAGCAGCAGATTTGCTGGTGTTACTGAATAGTGCTAATAGAAAACAGAGTGTGTATTTTCTGACTGTTTTTTTCTGGCAAGAAGTTTTGCTGTTCTGGACCTGACTGATGAGTTTTCTTGTGTCTGGCTTTCGTTCTGGCATTAATGGTTGCTTCAAGGTCTCTGTGGCAGTATTTCTGTCACTCAGCTGCAGTAAGGGGACAGTCAGCTGTGCCTTGTGCCTGGCACCAGCCTGTTTCAGTGCAAAGCTCAAGCAGCTCAGTGCAGGCTCTGTTCTCATTTTGGTGGGTGCAACTGAGCAGATGCTCCTGCTTTTCCAGGATGTCATTTGTTTTTTAGTTCATTGCTGTAACCAGAAAGTCTGGACAAACAGCACAAGGGATTTTTTTGAGAAGGAAATGCCAAATAAGAGAGGATGAGAGTATATGGAAGGGAAAGGAAAGAGTATTTCATACAATCCACAAGTAAAGAAAAAAATCAATAATTAAAACAGTAGATGAAACCACTGAAATAAGCCATTAAGGAAGGGGCAACTTTTTAAAAAATGAAAGCAAGCCAAAACACCAGAACCATCCCTTTAATTTGGAAATCACTACTATATTTTCAAAATACTGGTTTTGATTAACTCTGAAGTTGCTTCTAAAATAACACACACACCCCCCTCCCCAAATTATCTGCCCTATGTCTTGCTGAAGCAAGTGTCATTGTGATTTCCCTCCACCCTTGAGTCGTCCTTTTGTTATGTGTGACTTAGTCAACACAGGGCTTTTGGCCAGCACCCCTGGCTTACAGTGAAATCCCATTTGTGAGAGCTGAACCCAGCATTAGTGGGTCACACTGACCCACTGCACATAAGTTAATTAAAGGTATTCACTTCCATGCTGCCATCTTGTTCTGCGTGAGTAGGTCTGTTCTTGGGATCACTGAGTTGTAAAAATGATATATTTCCAATTCATAGTGAAGCTATTTTAGGGGGTTTTTTTCCCCTGTTTTTGAATGTGGGATATATGCCTTTAATATTAAGGGAACAAATTCAGTCTGAATTAGCAAAACCAAACTTTGGTGTGGGTTTTTTTAATCAGATTTTTAAGATTATAGAAGTGGTGAGCCTAAAACAGGACAAAAAACTTTGTTCTTTTCCCTGTGTGTAGTTGCCTGATTTGAAAAATTAATTCAACATTTGGGAAACATGGAAAAAACCCTTTAAAATATTTTTTTCTGTTTATCACATTTCCATTAAATAAGGAGATAATGGAAATAATTTTTGCATCTGACTGTTAGTCAGTCTAGTGTGTAATTTCCCTTTTTTTTATTAAACAATCACAGAAAATAGTAGTAGAAAAATATTCTCTTCTGTGTAGTGCTCTTTTTATCTTATCCTTTTTACCATTACAGTGGACAAATAAGAAATTAACTAAACAAAATCTGTTCTTATACCCACCTGTCAACATATACCAAACAGACCATAAGTAATTAATTATAAGTGTATTTTTGCTTACTGAGGTAGTTCCTGTCAAAATTTTCGTTTGATTCCATTCTGTGGAAAATCACTTTATGCTAGTTAGTTATTACTGTAATAGACATCCTATGTATGGGATTACGAGGCCAGCTGTTGTGTCAGGTATATTCCTCAGTAGGTGCTGTCCATCATACATGCTGCTAAGCTCTCCTGGTCATAAAATGTGGAAGTAAATTAATTGTCTGTTACACTTGTTAGACTATATTGGTATGATGTCTATATACCACTGCATTCTCTTACTGCAATGAAACAGAGTGCTAACTACATTATTTTCTCTTCTTTCCTCAGGAAGCTACTTACTGCCTACAAATTAAGAAAGGGTGTGAGAACTCTGGTTGATCAAGGTGGAATTTTTTTTCGAAGAGCCTTTCCACGATTGCCTTTTGCAAAATCTCCATACGCTCCCCATTGTGCCATGTTTTGTGGCTCTCACCGTAAGAGGAATTTGTCTTGATGAAGATTCCTAACATTGGTAATGTGATGAATAAATTTGAGATCCTTGGGGTTGTAGGTGAAGGTAAGTAGTATTTTAATAAAAAATTAACTACAATTTTATATAGATGTGACTTAGTCCTCTTGATGGTAGTGAGTAATCAGTTGCAAAATATTGCATGTATGCAGATACTAAAAAGCATCAGTTTGTTCTGTACGGCTTCTTCTAATTTCCTTCTTGGATGGAGAAGTTTGGAAGCTGAAAAGAACGGAAGAGAAATGGACAGTTTTGTGGTTTTGGGGGGGCTTTGAGTTGTTGGTTTTTTTAAAAAAAGTTTAGTGTATTAATTTCTCATTAATGGTACTAGGGAGATGCAAGTTATCAAACTTACCTGCAAGTACATTTCTTAAAAAATAATATAAATGTTTTCAAAACTATTTACTTTCAAGCAGTTTTTATAAAATTGTTTTGTTGTACAGAGATTTAGTACCCATATGTGCAAATTCTGGATAATAATACTGGGAACAATATTATTTCTATATCCAGGAGGTGATTGAACATTGTTTTGTCTTGCCATTTTTAATTGTTTTCTGCTTGAGGATGATTTAGTTCTTTTCTTTGTTTCAGGAGCCTATGGCGTTGTACTTAAATGCAGACACAAGGTAAGTAAACTGGTTTTAAGTCAGAGAAATATATTGGTGTTTGGGTGAAAGAGTGACTTTTCATGATAGCGAAGATGTTACTATGTATGAGACGTGGCGTCTGGGGTGGGCTTTTTCTTGCAGTCATTTACTCAGTTTTTTAATTCAAAGTGTTGGAGGAAATGGCTATATGTGGTACCAAACATCAGTTATTTGTCTGAAATATTACTAAGGTTTCATTAATCACAACTAAGACAGTTTTTTTAAAAGAGGGAAAAGAAAAAAAAAAAAGAAGAAGAAAAGTTATTTTGGAACACCATTTATGCTCAAGCAGTCTCAATTAGAATGCCAAATTATTTCCCAAATATTGCTGTATAAGCACTTTCCTGTCTTGGAAGTGGCAAGAAGAGAGGGAGTGGGATCCATGTGGGATTTATCCAGCTGTAGGACAGTCAAACTGCAGTAAGAAAGCAGTGGGGTTTTTTTGTTGTTAATTTTAATTTGAAAGAGGAGGAAGTTAAAAAGGAAAGAAAAAATGCTCTTTGAGACAAAAGTGAAGTCTGGCAACCTGTCTACACTATTTTAACTACTGTGTAAGTTGAATGTATCTGAACTTGCTGCTCATCAACAGGGAAGTGACACAAACTCCTTTGCTGTCTTTGGAGCAGCAGTGTAGTAATATAACAAAATAAGCAGAACATTTCAGAATCATAGAATTATTCATTTGTAGTGATCTAAGAATATATAAAAGTTTCTTTATGTAGTTCATACCTTTTTCTAGAAAAGGTTAGCACTGTGCAGAGGGCTTGCGTTCCTGTGGTGTCGTTTAGCATGTACACAGAAGGACTTTTGCACACAACATATGGCTATGTCTGGAGTGTCTTGTCTTACACTATTATACTGACTTAAAAAAGGAAAAAAATATTAGAACTTGGAAAGATCCTACCTCAAGCTGAAGCCTTTTTAGTCTGGGGGTCCATAACAGTCAATAGAATGACTTTAGTAAATTGCATCTTTTTAAATAGTTGCTCAGGGTGACTAGTTTGAGAACATCTGAGCAATGACAATACGGTTTATCCTGGGAAGCTCTATTCTTTATGGAAAGTAACTTTACTGAGGCTCAAGAAGTTTCTAGGATTTTCTGCATTGTTGAGTGAAATTTAAGCTCTTCATGTCTTTAGTCATGTCCTCATGGAAATGGCAGGGTAACCTGTTGTCTGTGTTTGTATGAGAATACCTTGAGTATACCAGATGACTAGAAAGGAAACACTTTCATTTAGCAGAGGGAAGTCTGTGTAAGGATGCTGACTTGCTTGTGAGGATCTAAAGTTTTAGGTAGTTGCACCATCTTTTCTACAGCTTCATCTTAATCGAAACAACTGTATTGAAGGTGCAAAACAAAGTGGTATTTCTTAAAGCTTCTAGAAAGTAGGTTTACTAAGACCTGGGGTTTCCGGTATTTGGAGATTTGAAGAAAAGGTGAGGTACGTTGCTGGTTTTGTTTTACTGGTTTATGATTCTCACATACTTAAAGCAAGGGGCACTCAGCCTCCAAGAGCAGAAACCTTTAGGAACTATCTGTTCTACTAAAAAAGAATAATTGTCTAAAAGTTGAACATTGACATTTTATACTTGTATAGGAAATCAAAGAATTGATTCATTTTCATGCGGTTTTAACAGAATTTCCTGGAGATGCAAGGATGTGTGGTTTGGTGGGGTTTTTTATTTGGTTGGTTGGTTGGTTTTTTGTTTGTTTTTTTTTTCTTTTTTCCTGTTTGGCCACTGAGGGGCCTACTTTTGAATGTCGAAGTGATTTATAAATATTGGTAATATGCCAGGATCAAATTCTCAGCTTTTGTAAGTTAATGTATCTCCATCATATTGGTGAGAGGGTAAATGTTGTGCGAAATGAGGAGCCAACCCCTAAGTACAACAATTTTCCAACATGTAATCCACTAGTGCTTCAGTAAATATGTAGCTTTTTTCCTCAGTGCGTTTCACTGGCATGTGTATATTCATTTAAAATGGAGAGAATGGTGTAAGGAACAAGTACCTTGTCATTATTATATGTGGTTTTCCTTTGCTAAGGGAACACTACCAGAAAAGCTAAAGTAGCTCTTCTAGAATGACTGTGTTTATATTATTATCCAGCATGTTTTTATTACAAATCCTTTATTGATAATTGTGGTTTTTGCATAAAGATTACTTGTTTATCCAATTTTTTTTTCTAATATGAAGCTAATACAAATAATGTGGAAATAAAGCAGATCTGATGTTCTGAAAAGCTTTTCCCTTTTTTTTTTTTTTTTTGTTTAATCAGAGGATTTTTCCTATGGAAATACAGTGAAAATGGAAATACACACAAATATTGTGTTTGAAAATATTGGAAGTACATTTGATAGTCACAACGTGTTAAAACAGCCTGTCTTGGCTTATCTCAATCTTGGCTATGTTTTCTGAAAAGAAGAGCTGCTGGGACAGTTCAGCAGTGTCAGAGATCATGCCCGAGGAAAAGAATGTTAGCTAATATTTAAGACTTGTCAAATATTTGCCCTTTAAATAAAACCACTATTGCCTTTACTTTGCAAAGGGGGCTTGCCACTTAATGCAGAGTTAACCTTTGCAAATAGGGATTTAGGCACAATTACCAGAAGGGCTCTTACATCAGGTACAAAACTAACAGGATAATATTGTGATTTAAAATCAATAAAATTATAGTCAGGTGCTGTGGTAAACCCATAAGTGTTCGAAGATGGGCACATGGAGAAAGAAGCCTAAAGGAAAAAAATTAAGCTGAAAGCCAGTGTGAAAACGGAATGTATTGTTAAACTGTGTGTATAGAAAGAACATTAACAATTGTAGCTGTAAGCAGAAGTGACATGAATATATCCTTAGATGACTGAGGTGAGTGGAGACTGTCTAGGAAGGCAAGCTTTGGACAGTGTTCCCAGGCACATGGGCTCTCTTGGGCTGTCCTGTGCAGGCACAGGAGTTGAACTTTAATGCTCCTTGTGGGTTCCTTCCAACTCAGGGTATTCTATTATTCTGTGCCTATATACATGTATCTGTATGTATAAATTTATAGTAGTTTTTTAAATTAGCTAGGTATGCTGGAAGGCAAGTGGTGCTGCAGTTTCTCTAAAAGCACAACAGAAATTTATGAAATCTTCTAGACTTCTCTTGCAGTCTGCTGTGTGTTATCAGAGACCTCAAGCCTGAGGGGGTGCAGTTTAATGATTTAGAAATTTGATGCCAATTGTTCTTATAGGTATAACATCTCCTGCCTAATGCAATGTTTTTTCTCATCTTTTGGTTTAGAAATGTGTCTGGGTTTGGTTTTTAATAATATGGCATATTTTTGGACTTTTTTCTTTAAGGTAAACACCACTGAATTCCTGTATTAAAAATGATCAAAAAGAAACAGAATTATTTGGCACTTCAGTGCATTGAAGAATAATGAAGAATAACCTTTTGAATAGGTTTAATACTTCCAGGCAATTTCTTCTTAGCCTAATATTTAATTTTGTCTTGTTTGAGCCTTCTGTAATATTCTTGCACTGTGTTCTGATAAGTTGTGTGTGTGCCTCAGAATATCTGAAAGAAATATTTGCTCACCTCTTAAACAAAGGTATAGTTTGCTCATTCGAAAATGCAATGAATATGCATATGTAGCAGAGTCATTAGATTTCATTTAAGTATCTCAGCCTTTTCCATGTCTTTCATTACTAGATCCCCTACTGCCCATCATGGTCACAGTTTTCTTAGTTTTCCCTTTGAAACCAATGTTTTTTTCGTTCCTACAGAGTGCACTTCCGCACTCTTTGCACTGTTTGTTTGTGTTTGAGCTCAGGCAGGAATTCCCCTTTTACCAGTGCTGGTCAACTGGAGAAATTTTTCCTATGGCTATTACTGTGCTTTGATGAAGTCATCCTTGTAAAACAACCAGCCTCCATAGACTCCTTTACCCTTTAGGGATGTCTAAGCAGATCCTAGAACAAGGTGAAATCTGTTCTACTGAAGGTCCAGGATTGTATTTCTGTTGTCGTTCTTTCTTAATTCTTTCAGGGTCTTAAACTCCACTATATCATGGTGGAGATGCTGGTCTGTTGTAATCCCAGTAAGAAAGGCATTCAGATTCTGTAAAGTGTAATTTAGAGTGCTGCTTCTTTAACGAGTATTAACTTTAATGAAGTAAAAATGGCACAGGTAATTTTACATCCCTTTAGGTGCTGGGAGTCTTGAGTTCTGCAGCATCAAAATGGCCTCTGGTCAGGTGCAGCTTCCCTTTCCTTTGCAAGCATCTCCTTATCTTTTTAGTTCATTCTGCTTCAAATAATATCCTGTGTCTGTTCATGGCAGTGCTCCAGTCATGCAATCTAGTCCACTATATTTTCTGTAATCATAATGTGTGATTTCATCATCTAGGCTTACAGGTAGCTCAGATAACTCATATTTCTGTAACAGCGCACCAAGTCCTAGTTCCTCCTGTTTGTTTCTCATGAATTTTATGTACAGGTGCCTGGAACCCAGTCATGCTGCTTTCATAGATGGAATGAGAGCTTCGTAATTGTAGAAAACTTGTGGTATCCCTAATATTATCATAAAAAAGAGGTCTGAGTTTGCCTGGTTAGGATCCCTTTTCTGACTCTGGTATCTACTGATGTTATTAACATCTCACTTGAAATCTGCTAGCCATTCTTTTTATATTGATGTGTTTCTCTTTAGTGTCAAAATTAAAAAGTAAGTGTACTTTTTTGTAAATGTTGCATTTATCTTTAATGTGTTGTGGGTTTTGATATTCTTGCTTGAGATCTGGCTTTCAGGGTTCCTTAGCTCCCCAGCATGTGTTAAGCCAAGTGCTTGGACTGATGAATACAGTCATTGCAGTTTTATCTTTTAACTTTTTTTTGTGGTATTATCTTTTGTACTGGAATGGATACAGCTCTTTTTTTTGTTTTACTTTGGCTTTGGCTGGCTTCACAGTAGTTCCTCTTTGGTTGATTGAGAAATTAAATGATGAGTAAATGAAAAATCTGAGTTGTCACAATGAGACCAGATTGCTGCCTGTGTTTTTCCCCCTCAGTGCTACTGTATAGTGAAGGTGGTATGAACTGATTTCAGATTTTGACTGCTCTGCTAGAGAATAAGCTTGCACTGCCTGATATTTGAACACTGGAATACTAGCTGTGATGAACCAGAATTTTCTGTGTTTTGATGTTTGTATTTCACTAATCTTTCTGTAATACTATGAGTTAAGGAGAGGTATTTCTATCTGCTTTTGACAGAAATACATATTAGGTATGATATTGCTATTCAGCATTTTAATGGTAAATCTGAAGGTAAATGTGAAAGTGCTGCTGTTGAAATCTAAGGAAACAGATTGCAGTGGTGAAGCATATAAGATAATGCAGAGCATTTTGCATTACATGGCAAGTTATTTTATTCAGGGAAATAATATTTTAAATGTTTTTATTTCTTCATGACTTTTAAAATTAGAACCTTTGACCAAAATTTGAATGATGTTAGGAGCATTTTCAGCACTTGCCTTTATCATTTTGGAGTAGAGCTGAAAAGTGAGTAAAAGCATGGATGTCTTCTGATCTCATTGCTGCACCTGGGGAAGAATAACCTCATTTTCCAGTACAGGCTGGGGACTGACCTGCTGGAAGCAGTTTAACAAAGAAGGACCTGGTGGACAACAAGCTATCCATGAGCTAGCTCCACTGTGCTCTTGTGGCCAAGAAGTCCAGTTGTATCCTGGGGTGCACTGGGGAGATGATCCTTCCCCTCCATTCAGTTCTGAGGTCACCTTTGGAGTGCTGTGTCCATTTCTGGGCAACTCGGTACAAGAGAGACATGGAACTCCTGGAGGGGGTCCAGCTGCCCTTACAGGACTGTGGTGAGAAATATGAGATATAGAGTATTTGTTCCATGGGCTTCCATGGCATTCCTTTGAGTGCAGCTGTGAGAAGTGAACTTGATTAGTGTTCTTTCACTTCAGTTATTGCTTTCCTATACATTTATATAAATGACATACAATGAACATCTATGACTGCTTCATATGCAGGGTAGATGTGAATATTGACACTTTTTAAAACTTTCTTTTTTCATTCATTGTGGCATAGTCCTCTCAGACCTCAGTGGCAAGGGGGAAACAATCAGATTAGCATTATATTAATGTGTTTTAAATATCATTGATGTCAATGAAGCCTTGATTTATATTTATATGGAAGATCCATATGTATACTGTTACTGCTCCAAAGATCAGGTAGTTGTGCAGAATGGAGCGTAGAAACTTAAGCTGCTGAGTTTCTCAGAGGTTAAGACCACCACTACTTATTCAGCCTCCCCTCTCACCCCCAAGATGGGCTGTAGTATTCTCTGAATCACCATATTGCTGTCTTTTATTTCTTTTCCTCAAAAATCTTATTCCTAAATCTCTCTCTTTCTGCACTTATTTTTAAAGAGTTGTTTCATAATATATTTCTTAGTAAGCCATTAAAGCACTAATTTTGAGTAAACTATCAGATTTAGAATGACTTGCCCACTTCAGTGTGAAAAAAAATTAGATCTCTGTTTGTTTTTGTCCTTGTTTCTTAGATGTCTGAGTCCAGGGGTTAACTAAAGTGAACATTTGGGGTTCACACCTGTAAGGCTATGTGGGCTGAGAGGATAAAGTAAGGTAGTCTGAGGCCTTTTTTTTGATTGCTTTTGCTTCATTGTATTGTCGTCTGTTTATTACTTATGCTACACATTGCTAAGATGTGCTCTATTTCAAGGATTTACTTAATTTGGTTTTATGTGAAACCTTGCTACCTTTTTTGGTCACATACAATGATTTCTTTAAGAGAGCCTGGCCTGGTTGTACAAAGTGGCCATGAACGCATTTTTCAGTGCATTAAATTACCCAGTGGAATGGTAAGATGCTGTTTCAGGGGAGGTTTAGGTTGGATATTAGGAAAAGATTCTTCACCCAGGGCGTTTGGGCACTGGAACAGCTTTCCCAGGGCAGTGGTCACAGCACCAAGCCTGACAGAGTTCAAGAAACATTTGGACAATGCTCTCAGGTACATGGTGTGACTCTTGGGCTGTCCCATGCAGGGCCAGGAGTTGGACTTTGATGATCCTTGTGGGTCCCTTCCAACTTAGGATATTCTATGATTCTATGAAATGTACTGGGTTTTTGTTATTCACATTGGTCAGTCTGTGGCCATATCAATGGAATGGTGCCACTGATGTCAGCAGTTGTGTTGTTTCCTTTTGAGTCTTTTATGACAATCCAGACTGCTGTGTGAAAGGTCCCTTGGAGGATATTCCATCCCCTTACCTCCTACTTTGTACTTGTCATGTTATGAACCCTGGTCAGATATGGGTGGTATTCAGTGCTAAAAATGTCATTCCCTCCCTCCTTTGTTTTCAAAGGCAAGTATTTAGAAATAGAAACTACAGGGCAAAGATGAGAGGGAACTTTCAGAGTATATAAACTAACTTGCTGTGGAAGGGGATACTAAGATCAATTTTTATTTTTTTTTCAGATGTGTTAAATTTAAAGCAGTACAGTGGGAGGGTGTTTGCTTTCAGTACTGCAAATTAGGATAGCTTAAGTTGGCTTGGCCATTATTACATTGGGTAATGCGATTTCACGCAGCACAAAGCTGGGATGCAGAGAGACCTGATGCTGCAGATGATCTTCAGAACAAGGGGGAGGGAGAAAAACAGGATCACCCTTGTACTTTAGTAATGCAGGTAGCTGAAAGAAGCATAAAAGCCTGAGGTAAAAATAAAAAGAGTGATTCATCTTGCTTTAGAAGGATATTTGAAATGTATAACTGATGGTTTTCAATTTAAATTAAGTCAAAGATAAGCAATTTGTTGCAGTCACAGTATCTCAGATCAGTATTTCTTTCAGTCAGACAGTTTCTTCCAGTTTATCACACTAAGGGCTCTGGATTAACTAGACATCTTTTGAACTTTTGTTTCCTAAAGAAACTGTATGTAGGTTTGATAGTATTTTACATAATATGTTTTATGAATTCTTGCTATGGATACTGGTTTTACTAAGTAAAATGTTACTGCTTATACCGCAAATAGCAGCTTTCCTTGGAATTTTGCCAGTAAATAAACATGCCCCTTAGTAGTTGCTGCACACTCCATCTGCAAAGGGATTATTTATCATTACACTTGCAATAATACAGGAATCATATTCAGACCTGCAGCAGTGTGTTCTGTGGCTTCCCCTAATGACTCCTAATTGCAAACAGCTTGTAGTGCTGTATCTCATGTTAAAGCCCTTGTAAGTGAAATCTTATTTTTAAATGTGGATGCGATGAACACACAAAGCCAGACTATCCATACAAATAATATTTGCTTTAAAAAGTTGAAAATGTTATGCTGAAAATGAAAGTTTAAGAACATTAGTATTTCTTAGAAGCAGCAACAGAAGAAATTGAAATAGGTAAGAATTAAAGACCTGATGCAGGATCTTGGATCATTAGGAAAGTATTAGAGCAAGCTAGAGAATTTATAGTTAATGCAAGTCAGTATATGGGAAACAAAACAGCATATGGCTAATTATAGGACTACATCTGTAGTAGTATGAACTTGGTTGAATATTGGATTACAGTCTGGTCTTGTCATCAAATTGCAAATTACTGTGTAGCATAATTGATGCAAAGAAAATTGTTTTTCTAAATTTTGGGCCGATCGTTCTCCTGCAAGGGATTCTTGTGGAGTTCTTGAACTTTTATAGGACATATGAGCAGTTCTAAGAACACTATGTTAATGACTGATCTCTGGACACTCTATATATTTAAACAAAGGCCACTAAAATAGAAGCACAAATCAGTGTTTCGGAAGATCATTAATGTAGATTATTAGATGTACTATGGTAAAAATGGGTCCAGATCATCTAGCTGGCTTTCAAAATTATTTGTAGAAACCAAGTTGATCTAAAATTTTAATGCACTAAAATGTCTTGAATATACCTTCTTTTTTTTTTCTTTTTGTGCTTTTGTTTAAAGCCTTTGTTGAAATCCAGGAGTCCAGGATTATAAAATTTTAACAGTATGGGTAAAACATTGACAAAATTAGTGAAAAGTTTCCTATCATTTCACTTTATCTGAAAGCTATAGGCTTTTCTTGGCACATGTATTTTTTCATCATACATTTTTAAATAGTAAGTTGTTAGCCAGAATGCCCTGGTTAAAGCAATTTAAATTTCCTTGATTACTCAGTTCTGTGTAACTCCTAATTGGTGGAATACTCTCCTAAAATATAGAAAACTTTCTATTCTTTTTGATTAAAAATTCTAGGAATTTGTAACTTCTTTCAAAGTATAGTGGTATTTACTTCTCATTTCAAGCCTGATTAACAAGAAATGGGGAAAAAAGGAAAGCAGTTTCCATTTATACCATTACAGCTATTAAAACTTGTACAAATGTGTAAAATTTCATGCAAAGAACTTAATATTGCACTTACCATATGTGGTGCTTGACCACAGCTAAAAGCCTAAGTAAGGGGCTAGACAAACCTGGCATCAGAATATGGTGAACAAGAAATTTGGGATACAGTCAGAGGGCAGGCTGAGTTCTAGAATAAAGGCCTTTTTGCAACGATTGCTTAATGGTCACTCTTTTTTCAGCTTATATCAATTGTTACATGTTTGCACAGAACAGGAAGCTTCTTTTTGCTATCTATCCCTTATACATATAATTCTGAAACTATTCACATACTTCTTTTTGTTTTTCTGTGTGTAGCTGCACCTGGACAATAAAGCTCAATGAATCTGCTCCCTGCTTTTGTTCAAGAAGAGTCCAACTGCATGCCAACTTCTTTTCTAAAGGGTATCTATTTAGGGGAAAACTATAACACCCTCTGGATTTATGAAGTATTTGCATTTCTATTATACATGATTTTTTCTAGCTTAAATTGCTAATTAGACCAATTTTTGTGCAAGTCCCTTTTAATCCTAACACCTTAGAATGTAATGGCCCAGTATAAAAAATCACCCATTTTATGCAATTTTATTTGCACTTTTCCAGATGTGTAGCAAGGTGAGGATTTGTTTCTGAACAGTACAGGTAACTCTTTTTTGGAAACAGATACCAGCACTGCCCTCCAGTTTTTTAGTTGCTTGTGCCTTAAAAACTTTGATAGAGCATCTTCTATTTCTTTCTTCACATGAAGACTAATTTCTGTAGAGTACTGCAGTGTAGAAAAATTGGGATAATGGAGTTCAGTATCAGTTTTATATAAAGGGAGGATGAATATTTGCAGGTCTCGAAGCGAAATGGTTGTGCTCACAGATGCCGATTCTTTGATTCACTTGTACTCTCGTACCCACACTTTTAGAATTATAAAGGGGTGTGCATTTGCCCAGGGAAAGTGTCTGATTTGGGCAGTATCTCCAGTGTGCAGGATGGAGGGAAAGGGTAAGTAGCTTGCAAATCCCCACATCTCCTGTGGTCCTCTCGGTGGTGATGACAAACTAGTTCTTCGATCTTTTCTATATATGTTATGTTTGGATGTTGTCCTTGGCTTCAGTCTTGTTTACTTCAATTTCCATTGGAGTTTGTGTTTGAAAAGTATGTTTGTAATATGCTTCCCTGATGGGCTAAGAGGAGAAAGGCTCCTGCGTGTTATAAGCTGCAACCTTGTGGTCATCCTCTTGTTAGAATGCAGGGACTGCTTTTGAATCAGCTGTGCTGCAACCTTCTGGGCTTGGTATGATGTTTTACTTCATTTTTATACTGAAGCACCATCCTGTGAACAGTTTTCTCTGTTGTCAATACCATTTTTTCTTGAAGCTTGTATCTACTTGTGTTCTTGCATGGTTGTGTGTGTACTCTCTCAACGCTTCCCCCAATATCCTGTTCATACTTACCTTGACCTGTTACATCCTTCCGCAGCAGAAACAAGGTGTGTATGTTCTCTGAAAGGGTGCTTGTTCTGTGTTCAGTTTCTGGTATAGAATTGTGCTGCCTTATTGAACAACTCTTCTAATCTTTCAGCCCACAAAGAATCCTTATAATATTGAGGAGAACTCCTTCCCAAATGTGTATTGTGAGGCATATTTTTTCATACAGTTCTAATAACAGAAGATTACCACAGATTACAGTGTGCTGAAAATTAATTGCAGAACAGTTTTCTTAGACTTAACCTTGACTGAACAGGATTACCATCATTATCAATTTTCCTTTGGACTGTAGAGAGCCTTTTTAAAAAAAATGTGTGATTTTCAGGTATGACAGAAGTAGCTGACATTTATAAGTGCAATCACGCACTGAGGTGCAGAAAGATGAAGTTCAGCAGGACCAAAAAAACTTGGTTGGCTGGTTACACCTACCTCTTCTTCTGACAGTATGTGTCTTGACCAGGAGGCAAACTATCTTGTTGAAATCAATTAACATTTCCAATAGAGATGGAGGAATGCTATGTTTATGCACAGAAATATGTTACAGGCAATGCCATCTGCAGACTAGAGCTGACTAGCTGCTGCTCCTACAGGATCAAATTTCCTGTGACTGTTTGTGTGAAAAACTCATCTGAGAGGTGCATACCTTTTTTTTCCCTCAAAGCATCAGCCAATGAAGAATGGTGTTAAGAAACATACACAAGATAGTATCTGATGGAATTGAAGCCTGGGCTCTGAACCTGCTCTAATTTTGTAAGTCCTTATTGCTTCCACTGCCATAAATGTTGCCGCAGTGCTAAGGAACCAAAACTATTTGAGGAGCAGAAGAGAATCAGTAGGAACTTCCCTAGGGATCTTCTGAAAGTCTAAAGAGAGGCCAGGCAACATCCATCCCATGGGCTCTAGCAGTTTAAAAACACCCCAAAACCAGAGGGAATGGTATTTCTGCTCAGAAATTCTGGGATGCAGTGTTCCCTTCATCCATCCTTCTCATATAACATAAAAGAAACTGCAAAGCAGAACTCTCAGATGATGTCAGGGAAGATCATCCTATGTATAGTATTTCTTACTTTCCACTCGCTATAGTTCTCACTGAAGATTAGCTTCTGTGGCATTACCAATTATGCATGGGTACGTGTACAGAGCTGTGCACAAGTGTGTATATACTCACATATTTTTGTGTAGTTAATGAGTTACAGCAAAGTGGTCTCTTCTGGTCCATTTTAGAAACTGATACTAGCCCATTCCTTTGCCTCTTAGCAGATTTTTATATGTACTAGTTAGCACACTGTTATGCTGGTTCTTTTTATTTTTGTGAATGTAAAGAGAACTGAACAGTTGTGCCTCAATATAGAATATGAATGGCAATAATTCTGTTGTTCAGCAGGCGTGTACAAGGCTATAACGAAAATTGAAATTAAAAAAACCTCTCAACTGGAGTCTTGTGATTCTATTTTCTCAGGTTTCACTTGTCTCTTCATCTGCAGATCATGTTTCAAGAACATTCTGAAAGTTTATCCTCATTGCTAAGGCATCGTGTGCTTTTGCCTAAATATATCTGTATGAAGGAAGGCAATCATTTCCCACTTCTGAGCTATTAAAAGTGAAAATGAAAGATCTGTTTAGTTTCCATATCTCTATTTCTACAGTAAACAATAAATCCCTGATTTTTTTTCAGTGGGAGAACATGGCTTTTCTGAACATATCTGGCTAGGAATCAAATTACGAGGGCATAGTTTATTCTTGCAAAGAACAAATACGTGAAAAGACAAAAGTAAAGACAAAAATTAGGTCCAGGGTTCTTCTGTCCATGGATTTGTCTGGATTGTTTTTTCTCTTGATTTTTAGAGTAGGGTAGGTTAACAATTAACATTCTGCAAGGCCACTTTTTTCTTTTTTGAAGAGGTCATGATGGTTGACTGTTCATCCAGCACTACCTGAATGAAACTGTGTGAGGAGAGTAAATATTTTTTTTTCCCAATGAGGATTTTAACAGTATTTAGAGTAATTAATGATTCTTTGTTAATTTTTTTATATTACTATATTTCTAGTCACACCTGGACCTTTGCCTATATAATTTTATATTGTAATTTTTTTTTGTTTTTTTTTAATCACACCCAGAGTCATATTGTAATGAAACCAACTCAGATTTAGCACATTCAAGCACAAATGCAAGTCAACAAACTGCTGTTAGAGCTATTGTTTACTCTCTGTGCCACCAGAAGGCTTGCTACTACGTCAGTTTACAAAGGACAGAAGGCAACCTTCCTCTGATGAAGCTTTGTTTTCCATATCTGCATCTAGTTTAGACCAAGTACTGCAATGAAGCACCAAGCTTACTTGTACAGTTTCAGCTTTTGGATTTTTGCAGTAGTTTTAAATGCTTTGTGACCTCCAATCAAATCTGAAGTAACAGTACTGTTACTAAATATTAATGACAAATTTTACAAAGGAAGAGATTTGAAACCTTTACTCTATAAAGAATCCTAAAGCTTTCCCAATTGTTACTTATTTTTTTACTTTTGCTCAAATGAATCATAATAGTGCCTCAGAACTGAGAGAAATATGGCTCTAGGAGATCAATATATAACACACATTCTAAATCCATATTTTTCCTGTGATCACTTCTCTTGTGAAACCTCAGCTCTTGCTCAAGGATCTGGTCTGAAGCATTCTTCTGGAAGCTTAACATAAGGAAATGTGCTACTTCTAATGAGGCCTTCTTTGCAAGTTATTTAAGGCTTTGTTGATCGCAGGTAGTGCCTTCACTTATACCAGGGACAGGAAATGCAAAGCTCATAACAGGAATATTTATAGCTACATGGAGATGCTCACCAGTGAACATGTGTTTTATTCTCTAATATGCAGGTTAAAGAAGAAGGATGAGCTTTAGAAATTCTGGTCTTGCTGCTAGCTATGCCATATTGCTTTGTGGGATGTGAGAATTGATGCTGCATAGTTATGTTGGCAATGGAGATGTTCTTACTTCAGTAGCACAGTTAGGAATACTTTATTTGTGTTTCTAGCATGGGAATCACAATACAATCCAATAGATGTGATGATCTTAATGTAGCAATGGAACTCAAAGAATGGTGATACAGAGAAGGTAATATCTCTGAGGTTACTAGTCTTGATAAGATTTCTGAAACGTACCTTAAAAACATGTGCGTGCATGTAAGTTTATGCATGCAAAAATAAAACAGACAGAAGGGCTGCAAAGTTAAGTAACTTGGGTGGAATTAATCTCACCCACTGTTTCAGTGCTTAGGTCTTGCATAACCAATCTCCCTAGTTTATATAAGTTGAGGGAGTCCAGCATCCAAAAAGCGGTTCTTACCATCTGGAAATCATTAAAATCAATAACCTTCTGGCCAAATCTTGTCTTCTTCCCCAGCTTTTAGTAGCTGCAGGGAAGGCTTTGACAATGCATATTGAATATCTAACTCATAGCTGGCTACAGCTAAATGAGATAGACTCTACTTTAGGAAATACTTGGAGTTTTATGTAGATTAATCGAGTCTTTTAAAACACAGAATATGATTGTTCTCAATCTAAATTTAGCTTTGGAGGTGGCTGTTTCTATTTTAGACCTGGAGAAGGGCTTTAGTTTCTCTTGCATGTACCAGTATTTCTAATGAAAGAATGTTACCTTTTCCTCTCAAATACTGCCTTCCTTATGTACACTGTGATAAACTTCTTTTTCACATAATTTTCTAGACTTCTCAAATACAAAATTCCTCATGTAACACCATATGGGTACCCACGCAGTTGTCACACAGCTGTCAGCTTCTAGTATTTGAGATGGCATAGCTAGTAACCTGTTGCCTTCATCCCCCATGCATACCAGAACACTGTGGAATGAGACTCATCTGTGGTTTTAGTGGGTTTACAGCTATTTCTGAACTCGCAGCATTCCTCTGCTTACAGTTAAATTGGGTTCCAATAAAATTTTAGATCTTCACAGGTTAATTTATTTGTTATGCTGGTTTTAATACTAACTTCTGAGTCCAGGTGCCTTATCCCAGTTCTCTTTTCCAATCTGTTTTCAGATTGCATTTGTCTGCCTTCTTTTCCCAGTCTCTTTAGCCTATGTGTTCCCTGGCCCTTAGCTCTTCTGCATATGTTTAACCCTGTTCCCCACATAGTGTTTCCAGTGTTTGTGATGATAAACCTGGTGAGATCAAGACACTTTTCCTTCCCCTTTTTCCAAAAAATATTAGTTTATCATATTTGGGTACAATCTCACAGTGAACCTAAATTCTGTATGGTGTCTTTTTTTCTTCCTGGCTCAAAAGTACATGTGTGTGTGTGCAAGATCTAAAAGTGGGATGTGTTAGATAGTCTTATTGGTAGGGGCAGTCTTTGTTAGTAGAGCTTTTTTTAGTCTTTATGGAACTTCTGTGATGTTTAGATTTTTTTCTATTCAAAGAACTATAAGAGAAAATATACTGATATAGCCACAAGTCTTTGGATGCTGCAGAAACTGCCTGAAGTAAGTCCACAAACTCTCTTTCTCAATTTATCTCCAAAATTGGAATTTCATTTGTAGAAATGCTATTTTTTGAAGACTTAGCTGCCATTTCTTCTTCATCTGTTATTAGTAACAGAAGACTTCCTTGGGTGCAAATTCTTTTATTTCCTTATGTATATTCTGCTTCCCAAGTTAGCTAGATTACCATGCAATTTGTGTAGAGGCAGTCTTCCTGTTTCTCCAACCTGTGCAACAGTGATAAGGAAAGCTCATGTGTGTTTCAGGTATGAATCTTGCCTGCTGTCTTTTTTTAAATTAGTTTGGATTGAATTTTAACCCTTAATGCTAGTCTATAAAGAAGATAAAATCTCTAAAAGGAATGCAGTTTTAAATGCTTGGCAAAGCAAAATGGCAGTTTTCTTAGGCAAGAATTTCTCTCTTATTATCCAGAGAATACACTGTATAATCCCAGAGAAGAAAAGCCTTTCTGTCTCTGCAAAGCTGAATGTAGAAACTTTGAGAAGAAATGAAGGTATCCACTGAAATACGTATCAGTATACAGACTGGAAAAAACTTTTTAAAGGGTAACTAAATTGAAAGGGAAGTAGGCAAGAGCATTGATTTAGTATTCTGTAGGGCATCTGTCAGACTGGTAGAGAAAGTGAGGAGAACTGTTCGATAAAACATCAGGAAAAATGATCCTGCTGTATTCTAATGCTAAAACAATAAAAAATTGGAGGACAAGAAAATAGTACCAACTTGCATCCATAGAGCTTTTTCAGTTATAAAATTGCCCTAGAATTTGCTTTGTTGAGAGCATAATGTCAGCAAAAATATTTTGGGGCAGGGGGGGAATCTGCAGAAGCAAAGAGATGCCTTTTTGTGAATGCCACAAAATCATCAGGGAATGGGGGAGGGAATTATTTTCTCTCCATAGTACTGGTGTCTAATGGGAGCAGTAGCCAAAGGACTGAGGCTTGAAAATACAAGTGGCATTTCCTGTTCAAATTTATCATCCCTTCCCTTGAGAACAACAGAAAAATAATATCATTAAAGATCTGAAATAAGTGAGAGGGGTGTTTGTAACCCTTAGTGTTATTTGAGGAGAAAGAAGACACTATAAGATGGAAAGGACACTGAGTGACAGATTCTTAGGGTTAATGTAGATATCTAGGAGATGTTCCACAGCCAAACCTATCAATGAGCTATCAACGAGACCAGAATACCAAAGATGTTGGTTTCATTTGATTACAGCTTTTACATACTAAATTGCATGGACAAGACAGTATTACACTATTTTGCATGCCCAAAATGTGGAAGGAAAAAGTTTTCAGTTTGAAATTTTTTATTTACTTTTTTTTTAATTGAAAACACTAAACATAAAAGTTTTCATTTTTGGAATTCTAGAGAAGAAGAACATTGTAGATTAGGCTTTCCCCCAGATATGGAAACTTATCATTACAAACACATACTGTCTTTAAAATTAATGTGTTAACCCCAAAAATAACCTCAACCACGGCTCTTGCTTTTGCTCCAGAACAGATCTGGAGTGGCTGCTTGGTATTTGAATGGGCCATTATCACCTCTGATCGTTTAAGGTCTGCTCCGGAATACGGAGTTGTTGTGGCTGCCTTTGCATATCAGAGGTGTTAAAAGTCAGGGCCAACCTTGTCTGTAGTTGTGCAGCTGCTACTGCTATTTTACTTCATTTTTTTTCTTTCAGCACTGAAATAGACACTTTTTTTTTTTCCTAAGGTAATGGTAAACTGAGCAAACTAAGTTTGACAAATCCTATTTTAGCTTGCACTCTGAAACAAAAATTTAGTTGGTATTTAAAAATTGTTAACATGGAATTAATACTGGAGGTTTATAATGGATGAATAGAAACACATCAGGAAATCATGAGGAGTGAGGTTTTCCCTTGTGTAAAGGAGTATCTCAGATATAAAGAAGCATTTTCTTGGATAGTTGACAGTGTAGTTGAGAGCCTGTGGTTCAGAATTAGAGATGAGACCAGAAACTGTGGCATTTTATTGAGACTTTTTTGTAGACCCCCTGATCAAGGTGAAGAAGCAGGCAAAGACTTCTTTAAACAGCTGATGAAGTTTTTGAATCACAGACCCTGATTTTTATAGGAAACTTAAGTTTCCTGGCATCTGCTAGAAGGGAAGTGTGGGGGGATGTAAGCAGTCCCAGAGATTTCTGGAGGGTGTCAGGAAAAATTTCTTGATGCAAGTGCTGGAAGAACCAGCCTGATTATTAGAATAATTGCCTACAACAGTTACGAAAGTTCAAGATCATGAGTACATTGAGGGAAAAATGTTAAGAGACTATAGACATCGAACAGAAACTGGTAGTTGAGGAGGCAGCTCTAAAAGGCAAGGAAAATCTGGCAGTCCTGTAAGAACAGCATCTTCCAAGCAAATGAATGGTCCAAAGAAGAACATCAAAACAAGTGGACTGCTCAGGAGACTGACTTGGCTACAGAGAGATTTCATGATGGAAGTCCAATGCAAAGAAGTGGCATACAGGAGGTAGAATCACATATAGACAGCAAAGGAGGAACTGGGTAGATCTGGGTGATGCTGGGAAAGCCAGAGCTAAGTTGGAGTTGAGACTTGCCAGAGCACCAAGAAGGGCTTCTAGTGCTACTTTGGTAGTGAAAGGCTGAATGAGGAAAGTATTGATCTTCTGAAAGGGGCAGACAATTTAGTGACAGCACAGCCAGGCAGTCTGAGGTGCTCAGTGTCTTCATTGCCCTCATTTTCAGCAGCAGAGTCTCCCAGGCCTCTGTGCTTAGTGAAGGGGTGGAGGAAGAAGATGAGTTACCAGAAGTGGGCAAGGACTGCATTGGGAGTTACTCAGGAGAGCACATAAAGTTTAATGGGATCAGATGCACAGCATCCAAAGGTACTGAGTCCTTGCAACAGGACAGCTCTTGATTGTCTTTGTAAGGTTGTGGAGACTGGAGGAGGAACTTGATAAAAAGAGAAGTGACTTACATTTTTTTTTAAATAAAAACAAAAATATAAACAAAAAAAACCCCTCTCCAATGGATCTTTACCCAGGATCGGAAAATTCAAATGTGATTTCCATGCTTTTCCCATTTATTTTTAAGCTGAATACGTGTTTTGATTTGATTTTTGCTTCCTGTGCTGGTAGGTCTGGAAAGATGACAGGACTAAGATAAGAATTTGGGTATCTATGTGTGTGCCTGTACAAGTGTCTTAACTTCCATTCTAGTCCATGGAAATCTTGTCAAGGAGTAGGGAGAAGTTCAATACACATTTCTTTGGGGTTGAAAGGTGCACTTTAGTGGTCTAAGCCCCTAGTGCTAATGGCAATACCTGGGATGCTGTCTTACCTCTAGTTTCTGCCCTAGGTGGTTTGCTTCTCTACCAATCCCATGTGAGTGTTGTAGATATTTAGGGAGGCTTAAATGCTACGAGATGTCCATGTTTAGGCTTCTGAATCATGTTTTGAGTGGTTGGTCAACTGAGGGCTCTTCAGCTTTCCTTGTTTTAGTCAAGGCTTGAACACACAACTCACATGCAGGTGTTTAAATTTAGATGTCTTAATCTGAAGCTGAGTTCCACCTGAACAGTTTCAGCCTCGCCAACCTGCTTGACAGGTTTGCCTTTGGTTCACAGGAGATCTTGTTTTACGAAGTAAAGAAAATGCCTCTCAGACTGTTGATAAGAAAAAAGATAAAAATTTAGAATGTGAAAATACCAGATAAAGAATAAATTGTATCCGTTGCAGAAGTAAAGATTTCAAAACTAAAGCCTGAAATGTGGTAAACATCAGAAGTTCAGCCAATCATACTGAAACTGTTCTGACTCTCAAACTTGGGATAACAACACTGAAAAATGTTTAAAAAAAAAAAACAAAAAACAAACCCAAGTATTTTTCAGTAAGTTCTACGCACTCTTGAGTTATGAGGTGTCAGGGAAAGTAGCATTGCATTAGTAATAACAAAAATTTAGGAAATACAATATCATTATAAATGCCCTGTGGACCTCTGCATTTATGAAGTCAGCGATATCTCAAGGGAAGCCATAAAGGTAGTACAGGTTGTCTTTCTACATTTCCCACTTTGTTATCCCTTGTATTCCAAGTGTCAAGATTGTGCTATAAGAAGTAATTAAATCATGCTGGTATCTGCCCAGTGCAGTATTATGCTATTTATAAATAGCTTTTGTTTTCACAATTTCCAGTGTTAACAGACAAAAAACCAATCAAATAGAACTGGAAGAAGACAGAGGTTTGTAACTGAAATTACTATTATTGACATTTCAGTAGCAAAAAACTTTTGTAGACATTGAATTTTGTTACTGTTTTACATCCGTGGTTTGGATTAAAAAATACTGTCAAACTGTAAAATTATATGGATTTTATGGAGTGGTTTAAGCTTTCTTTAGTCCTCCTTTTATTCTTCCTCAGTCAGGAGACAGTGTGGCCTTCTTCATTAAAATGGCATATGAAGTATATTAATCTTTTTTCCATTAAGAGTCTTCTCCTGCACTTAGATGGTTAGTAAATAATGTTCTGCTTTCAAGAGACATAAAATTGATTTGTGGTGATTCATTCTAGATGCTTCTTCTCAAGTAAACTCAAGCACATATGTTTTCAAAAAATTTTAAGCCATTTTTCAGTAAATAAAGGCATTGTGATAACTCAGACATACTGTTCTGTCATTATTTACCAAAGGGTCTGTCTCATCCTAAAGATAAAGAGGACTTTTAGATTAGGAAGTAATTTCCTGAAAGTTTGCCTGTGTCATATTCCTTAGATAAACCAAGTGTGGGGGTTGAACTGAAAAATAGGAGAGTTACAATTTTCTCAGGGGAGAATTTCAAGATTAAAGCAGTGAAGCACCTCTTGAGGGAAATTCTCCAAAGTTTTTTAGGTGTAGAAGAAGACACAGTGCTATGACTTATACTTCTTAGTATCAAACTCTTTGAAAAGAGAAATTGAATCCATTATCTCGCATGTCTCTCTTACTCTACAGAGAATATTTTAAGGTACTCCACTAGATTTTGAAAGTAGGTGCCAGCAAAATTGCCAGCACCTAACACTGGAAGTCTCAAGAAGATGAGAAGCTGTGTTCTAGGCTGTTATCCTGTGCAAAGGTAGTAGTGTTTTAAGGCAGAATGCAAGTGGAGTTAAGACAGTGTCTGGGTGATGGGTGGGGAAGGATGCCTGTTATCCCTCAGAACCTGCATCACGAGTAGCTTGGCCTAAACACCGCGCTTGAAGACTTTTGTAATGATAAATGTTACATTTGTGATACATTGATCAATACTGATTAAAATGTTAATATTGTCTCTTGTTTTGAGGGTAACTGAAAAATTAATTGGATGGGTTTTTTTTTTTAAAGTTTCATTTTAAGCAACTTATCCAAAATGCTTTACCATCTTGTAATGGTTTTCTGGGCTATTATTGCTTCTGCTGATTGCTTAATGGTCTGTGATTTTGATAGAATCAAGAGTATTGAAAGATCTATTCTAAATGCTGAAGTGTTGAAGAACATAATAATGCTTATGCAAGTCAAAGTAAAACTGTACTATTTTGTTCTGAAAAGACATTAACCTTAGGATATGTTTGGCTGAATTTTGTTGATTTTTTTTAATGTGTGTCTTTGTTATGTGGCACTAAATTGTACGAATGTAATTTTGGAGCAATTAGTATCAAATCCATTTCTTGCTCGCTTCTAAATTATTTTTATAACATGTAAATATTGTCTATGAGTAGAAAATGCGATTAACTTTTTCTAACAGACGTTGAAAATGCATTTATCTTTGGGCCTAATAGGCTCATACTAGTAAAGATGGAGAGCATGAGACAATCACAGAACATGCCATGCCATCTTAGTGTGGCACTTAATGTATTAGCATAAACCCCTGATGTGACATACTAGACACTGCTTGAGCCTGAGGAAGGGCAGCAATATGTTGCTTGTGCGTGGCATGTGCTGTCTCTGTTCATGTCGGTTGATTTTTTTATAAACACTTGTTTTTTCAGTCTCTTAAAAGATCCGTGCTTGAGAAATTCTTGTAATCATAAAGGGTGAGGCAGTAAAATTATAGGTGAATGATGCAACTTTCAGAAGGCCAGGATCATATCTATTTTTCAAGAAGTTAATTAGTTTAATGGAATAATACAAGTGATAAAGCTTTTCAAATGAAAGTTTCTTAAATGTATTTTTTTAACTGTCTGAATAGCTTTTTCATCCATGTGTGTGTTGCTGAGGTCTTTCTGTTCCTATTATTCCTAAAGCTACTCATGCTTTCAATGCTGTTAATAGTCAAAATCCTAGAGGACATTTGATAGCATATCTTACTTAAGTCTTTGCAAGACCTTGACCCAACAGCTTTTAAAACTTAATTTCCAAAATAATCTCATTCACTGTACAGCTCGATATGGCAGAGAAGCCACATGGACTAGTTTTCTTGAATGATGCACTGTTCCTGTCTGTGTGAGGATACATTTTTCAACTCCTATCTTTCTTTCAGGGTACATAGCTATTACTGTGAGAATAAAAACACAGCCTTTTGATGGTAGTTGGATCATCTACAAATTTTTCTTTTACTTCATGTGAAATAGGCATGTAATACTAATGGATAGATTTGGCTCATCTGCCAAGTGGTGTATGCACGCTCTCTAAACATAGGCATGTTACAGTCAGCAGAGGCTTTCAAGGACAATTACAGTGTTCCTTTTCTGAAAAAATTTTCAGAGGCTTGCTTAGCCAGAGCACCTAACTAGTAGATACCAGAAGTCAAATAAGCTGAATTTAATCAACCTCTTAATGTTCCTTCACAGTCCTAGAAACTATTACTATTATTACTAGCATTAATAAATATAACAATACTATAATGTAGTAGTAAAAATAAAATCAGTAAAAGAGTTTGTTCAATGTATTTTAGACCATTCAGTCTGTAAGTTTCCTGAAACAAAATTATCGTGGAACTGTATTTGACATAAAAGTTTTAGACAAGACTTTCAGAATAATTCTGAACCTGAAACGTATACTGTCTCTTGATTTCTGACATGCCTGTCTTTACTGTTCTGTAAACTGACTGAGCAAAGAGTAGTGCTTGGACCTTTGTAGTCTCTCAGCTGAATTTATGCAACCGATCAGCTTTCATGGTAGACCAGTGTGTGTGAAGGGAGGTTTTGGAAGCAGAAAAGCAGTGCAAGTTGTCTCTAAGAGTTAGTAGTGTCTAATTTCTGCTGAACCTCTTAAATGCAGGGTAGATATAGTTTGGTCACTTAATACACAACATAATGCTTGCAAGTTTTTCAGATATTATAAGTTATGATCAAAGGGTTATATTTTTAAACATGCAGATTATGCACACACATACATACATTCTTATGTTTGTTTGAAAATTCATTTTTAGTCAGCAGTATTGATTTCCACTTAAAGGCCTTATTCACATGATTCACTATCTACAGTAGTCTTTTAGGGGGTCTTATTTTAAATGGGAGCAGGTATTTTGAAGGTTCATGTGTTACAATGATTTGACATGAAAAATGGACTGTTTGTATCACTCAATGATTGGTTATGAACATGTCTTCAAGTATTCCAAGAGAGCTTCACTTTTTATTGATGTTCTCTGATCCAGCCTTTGTATGCTGTTAATAGTGGGCTATTGGGGTTTTTTTGAAAACTGAAATGTTTTGTAAAAGGGTGTGTAAGCTAGATCTAACTCATCAAGTCACCCAGGAAGCCTCCTGCCTCTCTGCTCACATGCCTTTACTCTCTGCGTCCTGTTACTAAAATTCAATTGCTGCACCATTGTATGAACAGACCTGCACGGGTCATGTCACGTTGGTTGCATTTTGGCCATATGCTAAATGTATTCCTGCTCACACAAGAGAGAAGTGTCTTTGTTTAAGAGGAAAATGTAACTTACAATGACCAGGTTTGGTAAAAAGAGAATGATAGAGGAATGCAAAGGCAGGTGGACATTGAGAAATTATTAGTTATTGTAAGCATAGGTGAGCACTGCCAAATGCAATTACTGGTTCTGGTTTTGGTTAGGCTTCTCTTAAGATAACAATTTTTTATAAGGAGGCACAGAGAAGCTACTTTCCTAATATCATTTTCTTTGTGAATATTTGAACTTTGAAGCCCAAAAACTTTTGGCTACCAAAATTACAGGTCATAATATAAGCCTTAGCTACATAGTAGTGCAGTATTTTCATTTCATCTCATAAAGATAAGCACCCATATTTATACTTTGGCCAAAGTATAAACTTCTAACAAGTTCTGATTGTTAGAAGATCAGAATAACTAAGAAAAAAGAGTAATTTTTTCTTCCGAAAATTTAACTGGTACCTGTTTCACAGTATTTAAATATGAATTTTTGGCATTTAACTCTGTTGCTTTTATACTCAGATTCCTAATTGTGACATAGTTGTTACATGTGGGTTTGTATTTCATTTGGCCCAGTCACTGAGGTATTTACCAGATTTTTAATTAATTTTTTTGCATTATGAAATTCTCTAGATGCTTCTTTTTTTCTTCCTCTGATGCTCAGGAGAAAAAAAAGGCAAGAGAAAACACACAGCAGATCTTGCTCATTTCCCTTTCTTTGTTTTTGTTTTACAGGAGACACATGAAATTGTGGCTATCAAGAAATTCAAAGACAGTGAAGGTAACCTTTTCTGCTGCATAATTTTTCATGTCAGTAACGACATTGTTAATATCTGTCCTTAAAATAAGAAGTCTCATTTATCAAGATATGATTCAAAAATTATAATGATTCATTAGCTCTGTGAATATTCGAGGCACTTGATCCTTCATACCTGCCTAGAGACCGCATTACACACTAACTGGAGAGCTACCTTTCTTTCTTGATGCATCTGCCTTAATGAGACTGAGACTGTGGTGCCTTACATGGGAGTAAGATCTACCATTTGGAGACTGGATGTGACCAGAAAATGTAAAAACCTCCTCTTGTAGCAGGAGCTTGCAGCGTCTTTGGGCTTGATCACCCTTCCTCTCAGAGAGGATCTAAATATTAGGGCGACTTGAAGTGGTAAGTAGAGGAGGCTCAGAGGAGTCATTGAGAAGTTCAGTCATACAAAGACAAATGCAGGAGCTCCCAGGGATCCATGGAGGGAGCTGGGTGGTGAGGCAGCAGCTGTCCTCATTTCAGCAGGTTCCACTCTCATCAGGAAACTTGCTGTTTGCCCCCTCACAGCAGACTCTGTGAAGAGCCAACTTCTGCAAGGCATACTGTTGCTGGCAAAGTGGGTGGCAGAAGGCAGGACACATGGAAATTATTCCAAGCGCTGCACACACCCCTTCCTCACCCAGTAATACACCCAAAGAACTGTACAGGACAAGGCTGTCTCTCTGACCTGCACTTGTTGGGGAACAGTGAATCACCATGTCCTATCACAGGAAAAACTGGCAGCCAATCACGAGAGCAACTGTCTGCTTTGTGTGCTCAGGAGTTAGCCCTGATCCCCAATGTCCTGGCACAGGCAGGAGAAGTATGAAGTAATGAGAGGAGTCAGCCTGGCCTGATGTGATGCAGCTGTGGTTTGCCATGCACTGAGGCTTTAGCTGAAAGCTGGTAATGTTGTTTCAAGAAACAGCAGTCACTTTATTTTAGCAAACTTTTATTTTCTGTTATTGTTATAGGATTGGTGGTGGCCATGGAGGTGTTGTTGCTTACAAGGCCTGTAATTTTCAGAGTCAGACACAGCAAAACCTGATTTGCCTCTTGTTTTGATCAATGCAAACTCTGCTTTGCAGGTCATTTTCCCAGACACTTGAACAGTATATTTGGTGCATGTTTTAGCTCTGCTATCCAGAATTCTGTTTTTAAATCTCTGTTAAAGGATGCAGGAGATTATTTAATTGTGATGACCATCTTGACCAAGTCATGAGAGTACTTCAGAATTGCTTTTTGAAACTTGCTGTGGCTATTCAGTATAGATTGTAGACAATAAATCTCAGGAATAAGCCCTAAACAGGATTATTGTATTAGCCTGTCTACCAAAAAATGAAAACAAAAAACCCCAGCATTGCCATTAGGTCTGGCTTTCGAAGAGTATTACATAATATCAGTTTACATGTCTGATGACTGCTTTTCAGAGTTGTAGCTAGTTGTTTACGAGTTTCTGGAAATATGACAGAAGTTCTTTTGATGGATTTGATTCAGCCCATTTCACATCTGTCTTGTTAATATGGCAGTTCATTAGAAATTTGAATATACTGTAATTGTTTCTATTGACATTTTTGTTTCACCGAATTTTTGCTGTTCTTTGACATACGAGTGCTAAATGTGCTCGAAAGAGTCTGTCTCGCAGTAGATGAGATTATGTAATCAGGCTGATGCAAGCCAACATCAAGCACTCAGTTTTAAAATGAAAAGATTTAGATTGCTCTAAATTATATATTTTTTAATCAAAACATTTGTGATTATAGTATTTTGTTTTCCCCTTCCCTCCTGCTACAATTCAATTTTTTATTTTTTTTTACCCCTCTCTCTGCTGTTGATGATTATTGTGTTTGCATGATCTGTGTTATTCTCGCTCCCCCACAAATGTGTTTTTGCCTTTTGCCCTGGAAAAACAAGTTCTCTGCCTTGTTTTTAATTCCTCTGTCTCTGACTGTCTCTGTGGTACATGAGCTGCAAATGTGATACAGTTTTGAATTTATGCAAGCGTATCCCATTTAATATCTCTGTTGTGGATAACAGTTCTAAGAGAACAAGAACCCTGTTTCTGTGCATGCATGAGCAAATTTACTGAATTAATGGATTTCACTTTACTAAATGAAAAATAAAACCTAATGTAGTCCAGTTTACTTTGCATTTCATTAGTAGTATCCTTTAGAACCCAGTTAGTTCAGGGCCCCTTAATGATAAGCAGGATATGAAGCATTAGTAAAACGCTGCTTTCTTGAACACCTTTCAGACAATGAAACTGGTCAAATCAGTTAAATTGTCAAAACAGTTAAATTTCTGGACTTCTCTGAATTAGACTCAAGGCTTCATTGCATCGATACCTACTCTGGTGCCTTCTGTGGCTGCTACACTGGTCTAGCATTGCTGGAGTCCCTTTGAAAGCCTTGTGGGGAATTTACAGGACTTACAAATCTGTGCTTCAGTCTTAAAATTTGTTTTGTTTCTCAATAAGCTTATTCTGTCACTTTTACTTTGCACTCCAGAAAATGAAGAAGTCAAAGAAACCACTTTACGAGAGCTTAAAATGCTTCGCACTTTGAAACAGGAGAACATAGTGGAGCTGAAAGAAGCCTTCAGAAGAAGAGGAAAATTATACTTAGTTTTTGAATATGTGGAAAAAGTGAGTGGAGTTTGTAGTATCCTTGCCTCAGTTAAATCATCAGCTTACTGAAAATGTCTTTAAAATTGGTTTTGTTTTTAAAAATTAAGCTAATGTCATCTATAAAGAGGAACAGCAGAAACTTTAATGCAATCTGAGTTATAATAATTGAGAAAACAATACTGATGACTTCATTACTGTTTTCACTTCATGCGTTGGTATTTTTTTAAAAAATTCTTCCATATATGAACACTAACATGTTTACAAATTATGTAGACCAGAATACATATGATTTGAAGAAAAAGTTCCATCTGAACTCTTTACTCCAGTTTAATTCTAAAGCTGGATAACTGTGTTATGTTGTGTAATGAATCTTGACATAGTCTTTCAAAACAAGATCATACACTTTTGACCTTGGAATCTCTTTCAACTTTCTCCATTCTTCCCTGTTAAAAATAGGATTTGTTTATATATTTCTATAACAAGGCCACTGTCAATAGTTGCTTAAGGGGATTTGGCAAAGATCACTATCATTATCTCCAATCCTGACCTCATTTTGAAACTATTCCAAAATTTCCTTAGTTGGCCTACTACTGCCAAGCATCCTGGTCCATTTCCAAGGAGAAATAACCTAGAACAGATTAGTCTTTTGTTATTTTTGCAACCTTCATGATGGAGGTAGAGCTTCCCTCTGAATTCTAACCATTCAGCATTTCTTCATGGCAATAGTTAGACAGTATTCGTATACACAGAGGGAAAAAAAGGCAAGCCTAAATATCTCTGTAGCCAGCATGAGATACTGTACCCTTGACTGAAATTTTCATTTAATAACCTGCCAGTGTGATGCTGCAGTCTAGCTGAGTGCTAGTCTTCTTCAGTCAATTCTCTCTTGTCTAAAAAATTCTCACCCTAAATACTGTGTCCCCTTTACCTCAGTCAATAATTTATTTTGTTGTATAACTTTATTGCATAATATGAGGTGACCTACATCAGCCCACAATTTGGCAGAAATCAGTTTTGGTTTTCACCAGCAGATCAGCAACTTCTAATGTGGTGGATCTTACTTAGATCTAACATTCAAATCTTGACTTGTTTCACCCATGCTCCTTGTAATTGTTCCAGATGCATGGAATGTCTTTGATCACAACACCGACTCAGCGCAAACATTTAATTTTCTGTTATAATTGACTTGCCTAAGCTCTCTGTAGTAATGTGTTGGAAGAGCAGCATAAATAAAAGACTTGTAATTGATCTGATAAGAGGTACATTTCAAAAATTGTTAATATCGGCAAAAACACCAGGCTGCAATATCTAACGTTATTTGCATCAGAACAAAAGAATTTGATGAGAAAGGTATGCATCACATATAATCTGTGCTTAATGTCATTTCTGTATTAATGGTCACCTTTCTCTTCAGTGGAACTTCACAGCCATGAACGTATCTCATTTTCAAATACAATAAATAGTGTTCACTATCATTTCTTCAAAGACTAGGGTGACTTCTGTATTTTTGGATGAATGGAAAGTAGAAGGAATTAAAGAAAATGTGGGGTAATAAACTGAATTTTTTAATTCAGGTGATGAGCACTTTTTGCCTTTTAGGGAATCTTAGCTCTGCAATACTGAAATCCAGATTACTTAAATTCACCTTTAGTCTAATCTTCTTTATTCATCATCCCCTTAGTTACTGTCTTCATATAGGATTATGTCTTGCTGTGTTGATGCTACTATTTTGTTTTGTATTTGTAACACTAAATTCTTGACTTGCTTATCCAGATCCATGGCCTTCTGTGTAGACAAGAGTCTATCTAAAATCAATATGGTTCCTTAACAGAAAATTCCTTTTCTCAGATCTGAAGTATATTTCTAAGAAGACTAACACTCAAGCACATAAGTTTCAATATTTACTCATATATTGCAAAACTTAGAAAGATTTTAAAATATCATCAAAGTCTCTGTTTTGCCTTATATTTGTGTTCATTAAAACATCTTTCAAGAGAAACCTCATAATATTTTCTATATAGCCAAAGAGTTTGTCAAAGACGAGGTAAATTTATTTTAAATGAAAAATCTACAAATGCTCAAATCCATAATAAAATGAGTTGTATAAGGCAATATAGCCAAAATACTTCTATTTCAGTTTTCAATAAATAAGTTTTTCTCTCTTCAAGTGTGCTGCTGCTGTCTATTATTAATTCAGAGTTTTGTGTACAAACTCCATTGTATTTCTAATTGTGCAAAATTAGAGACACTTGCTAACATAATGGGAATCTAAGCGTTCTTTTTCCAAGAGGAAATTTACTAGTGTAAACAGTAAGTTTATTTTCTTTCCTAGGTTTATCAATGAAACAGTGGATGTGGCCATAGTTCCTGTAGTGCCAATGTCTAGGATCACTACAGCTACAGCTATAGGATTGTCCCTAGGTTACTATTTATGCCCCTGCAATGTCAAAGCAGCAGAACTAAAGCATGAAGAAAATAGTTTGTTAAAGCACTGTTGTATATTTACAAAATGCTGTGCTTTGCTAAACTTTCCATACCGCCACACTGACCCGGTGTTTCTGTTGAAGCAATGCTTTGTAACTAAATGACATTTTTGATGTTTTAAGATAAGCGGTTTGATGACAGCCTTTTAAGGACTTGTGGTACATTTGTGGTTCACCTTTAAGGATTATGAAACAGCTACAAGTATGCTTATGATTAAAATACACTTCTTTAATGTTAAACTACTGATTTTCCATTACCAGGCTCTGTAGCCTATGTTACTTCAGAAGGCTGAATGCATGTTATCTTCCAGCAGCTAGAGTACAGCTCTTTTAAATAATGTGTCTTTTAAATGTTTAGAACATGCTTGAATTGCTAGAAGAAATGCCAAATGGAGTTCCACCAGAAAAAGTGAAAAGCTACATCTACCAGCTAATTAAAGCAATTCATTGGTGCCATAAGAATGATATTGTTCATAGAGGTAAGTGTGTAGTTCTCCACATGGAAATAGGGGCCATGGAGGAATTTGGTTTTTACAGGGAAAGATGTTATGGCTTGCAGTAATTTGCATTTAACATAAACAGAAGCAATTGCTTTTTATCAACAGAAAAGAAATATTGTCAATTGGCCTGGGTCTTAAGTCTGCTGCGTGACTTCACAACATTTTAAAACTAAATTCATCTATGTACAAAACTTGCTGTGCTTTGTCCTTGGGGCATGATATAGAGATTGTATCATATGCACAATGAAGTGAGACTGAAGTACAGATGTGGTCTAAGAAAAAGGAATTTTTTAAACATTTCATGGCACTCAGTCATTTCACTTTTGAATCTGATAATAGAATACTAGGAGAAAAATAACCCTGAGCTCCCCTAAGCTTCAAGCACTTAGAGTACATCTCTTGATGGATGACTTTATCTAGTTTTATGTATTGTATTCTGATTTAATAAAATTGTATTTTGCTATGTGACTTTGCAAGAGTAACGTTTCTAATTAATGTTTCTAATACATTAAAATTCTCATACAATGTGCTTTTTCTATTTAAGACTGATCAAACATAAGCAAGAGTTTGAAAATATTTCATAAAATATAGTTTGAAAAATATACCATGTGTGTATACAACAACATCCATTTAGGAATGAAAAAGAGGGCTAAAACTAGACAAGACATTTTTTCTAAACAAATTACCAGAGATTATCAAGATGGTCATTATAACTGAAAATGCTGAGCACAACACAATATTTTGTTGGTTAACTGGCTAATTAAATATCAGTTCTTTCTATTATTTTGCAATATGCAATATTATGCATATTGGTTTGCTGCCCAGGAGTATCTGTATGCACATTTTGTTTTCCTATATTTTGTGGGGAAACACTTTAAAAGATTTCAAAAGGCAGAAAATTAATTCTGCCTGTTCACAAACTGAATTGCTGGAAGCTGTTTCAGCAGTTGCTCTTGTAATGCTTCATTTATGATTGTGTGAATATCTCTAAATACGTTATAATGAAATAATATTTGTTGACAAAGTTCAAAATTAAAGAGAAGTTAACAGCTTTTTTTTTCCTCACCCACTCTGATTCTTCAGATATCAAGCCAGAGAATCTCTTAATTAGCCACAATGATGTTCTGAAGTTGTGTGACTTTGGTAAGTTCAATAGATTGATACCTGCTACTTACCTTTTTAAAGAAAATATCTTGCAGTGGAGTTTTGCTTTATTCTGTAAGAGTTCTACAGTATGTACTGTTTAAAAGCCTTTTAACAGTCATAATTGGTTACTGCCTCAGGTTTGGGGCTAGTATTTTAATTTGAAAGATCTCTGGGCTTAATTTGCAGTCCCTGTGAAACACCTGTATTAATACGTCAATAGAAACACTGCATTTCTCTCTTCCTCTATTAAACAATGTTTTTGGTAGTGCTGTTGCTGACACTCAGCTGAGAGCAGAGCAGATGATAAACGGATTAGGAGGCCAGCAAATCTGTAGGTTCATCTGGCCTGTGTATTGAAAGAAGATAATTCTTCCTTGTTTAGTAAAGACACAGCAGACTTACACTTTTTATGTATTTTTTTGAAGCTCTGGCTTCTGTGGACTGTTGGTGTGTGGTTATAGGTCAACATTTTTTGTTACCTTAATTAGGAAATCAGATGTCCACATATGATTAATGACTGAATGACTGGAGGTTAGAGTCAGAGCTATACATGTTATTTTAACTCTGATGTTTCCTGACATACCAATGCTTGCTGAATATCAGCTTTAAGGCTTTGCAGAATCATCACCGAAGCACAAGGTGAACTTTGCCCATGCAAGTAATCCCCAAAAGACAACAAAGAGGAGTGTACACTGTTCCAACAATCTCTATTCTTATTCTAATTGCTACAGAAACACAGAAAATATTGTTCCCTCTGAAAAGCTTCCAGTTTTGCCTGGTAAATAAAAGCCAATTCCATAGCGCTACCCCAAGGGCCCTTTTCAGTGAGAATGGTGTGAAAGCCATCATTTCAAAACTCTGTGACATTGAAAGAAAAGAAAAACTGCCAACAAAATAGACCGAAATAGTTGTTTAGGAACAGAAGAAAGGCATTTGTCATCTGTAGTGCTGCTTATTTCTTTTGATCCTAAAAGCATTTTTGCTTAAACATTCAGAAACAACAACTGTTCTAGGAAAAATCTTAGAAGGTTTGGTCCATACTAGTTCTTTGAATTCAGAGCCATTTATCCTGTATGGAACTGCATGTGCAGCTCTGACAGAACACCAGGGTACTGTTGTGTGGTGCCTTCAGTGCCTTTGCCTTTTTGGTATCCACAGGCCTTCTGTCTGCACTGCTGTGGTTTCCCCAAGCCCAGAGCTGGTGGGGCAGGATTTGTCCCTCACTCTACACTGATGATGAGGGTCTTTCCCCTGACAAGCAGACCCCACTGAGGTTGGCAGGGCCAGGCTGCTCCAAGGGGTGAAGGCTTGTATAGTGTACAGTTGGCTCCCTCTCCACCACTGCACACTCCATGTCAGCTTTGGGTGGTCAAGGGACCAAATTGCTGCCTTGTGCAGAGCTAAACAACCAGCACTGGGCAGTGCCTGTCCCTGAACAATGCCCTCTCCCGTCTGGGCAAACGTCATCACAGGCAGGAACAGTCAGTGGGGGCACGAGTGGGTCCTGATGGGAACAGTTCACCCCACACGTCCTTCCCTGGCCCATGCCCTCCCTCCCTCATTTATTTTGGAGTGGGGATATCCCTCCTTGAAAGTATCACCATTTGAGTTGTCATATGCCATCACCTAACAAATCCTTGCATGTGAACTTGTGTAAATATCCTCTCTGCAGCAGTGTTGCAGGAAAATAAAAAGCTGGACAAATGGTAGGACCATGTTTTGGACGTCTGTTTTGGCATTAGATACTGATGATGTGAGTTCTGCTGGCAGTGGTGTTCTGTGTGGTCTGTTGGCTTGCTCATGCTCTGTGCTCCAGCCATGTTCTCTTTCTGCTGTTGGAAAGGACATGCACTCACCATGTACTCAGTGATCAGCACGGTACCAAGGAAGGCAAACTAAGGGAATTTTTCTTGTTCTTACAGTTCATGTGGGGTTTAATTTTAATCAACCTTTCAGATTTATTTGAATTTAAAATTCTGAGCAACTCTTGTAATATGGGATCATTTTAGCGTTAGTGCTAATTGACATTGTTGCTAGTAGCTTAAGTTATTACTGTAAAATCCATGTCAGAATGGTGTTAGCTACAGTTGTTTCCTGAATATGCACAGACTAGGATGTAAGAATTTACTTTTTAACATGATTTAACATGTGCTGTTTGACTACCTAACTTAATTCATATTTTGGAACACAGGGACTTGTCACATACAGTCTCACATTCCTCCAGTGATTACAAACGCAAAGAAAAGGCCTCTGCATCCATTTCCAATTGCCCAGTGGAGAAAAACAGTTTGAATAGAAAATTCTGAGATTTTTAACAAGATAGTTTTTCTTAATCCCTGCGCCATGTGTTCTGTACATACCGTGCTGGATAAAATTGAGATTGAATGCTGTGCTTGCCCAGACACATGTTGTGTGGGTGTCATTTCTGCCAACAGAAGTGGAAGAAGGGAACAGTACAAAGTGCAGCTTACAGCAGATGCATCTGACTGTTGGAATTACTTAGGTTTTCTGACTAGTGTGTTTGCTGTTTCAGCTCCAGGGCTTCAAAATTACTTGTTTTAACAATCTCTTAATCTCTGTATGATGTGTAAGCATAGAAATCATGAAACACAAGACTGGAAAAGACCTCAAGAAATCCTCTAGTTCTTCCACCTACTCAAAGAAAGGATTAAGAATGCCTGTGTCATTCTTGAGGGGTGTTTGCTTAGCTTATTCTGAATAATGGAGGTTGCTTAGTGTTCATAGCATCTTTTAAAGTACCTACATGTCATTAACATTACAATGCTTTATCTTATATCTAACTGAAATGTGCCTTATTTCACTGTAAGAAACTGATGATCTCCTTTTTTTCTTACACCTTTTTCCTTGACATCTCTCTTAGTATGTTTTGAGTTCTTTCAAGTTCTTTCTTGAAATTTCTGACTTTGCTTGTTATTTCATCTTGCATCATGATGCATTTGCAAATGCTATTGTTTCCAAACTCACTCAAATATCCTTTTGTCTTCATCTTCTAATCTATTCCTTCTCACTGTTTAGAGTTAGGTCTTCTCCCTTGTTTCCTTCTCTTCCTTTTATGTACCTGATACCTCAGCACAGTTTGAAGGAAAGAAAAATAAGCAAACTCCAGCATAACAAAAAAAAAAAAAAAAAAAAAAAAGAAGTAATTGTTCCATTAGAAAGGTGTTATGCTTTCCTGGATTGCTAGTTCTGTCCATCATCATTCTTCATGGTGTCATAGCATCAGAGCAGTATTGAATCTATAACATGGTTTCTTATACCACTCAACAATATAGAGATGGCACTGAAGCCCACGATGATAACTTTGCTTTCTCTCTTACCACATCAAATCTGTGCTGCCCCAAGCCTGTGAAGCTGGGGACTGATTTTTCAGACTTTGTTCACTCCTGACTGTGACCAAGAGTCAAAAGACTGGCCTGGAGGGGGGAGGGTGCATCCTTGGCCTGCTCATTCTTCCATTGCACAAGGGCTCACACACTGCCAGGCTCACATGTTACATTAGCACATGTGTTTATTTCTATCATGTGACACCTTTTTCTCTTTCTTCCCCCTCCCCCTTTCAGTCTGGAGCTTCTCACATTTCAGCTGTCCCATTTTTTCGGTGTAGCTCCTCGTTATCTCTCCCCGTTCCTTAAATACATGAATGAAAGATTTTTCACTGGTAAGATAATCAGATCGCTCATGTAATTTGAAACAGAAATGGGGCTGCCTAAGCAGTTCTAAATATAGTAATGTTTCAAAATTTGTTCGATCCCCATGTTACAAGTAATAGAAAATTCCTTTCCAGCTTTTCTCCAGCAGTATCAGTAGTGTTCATTAGACTTTATGGGAAGATAAATCAATTATTGTGGAACAGCTTTGAAATATCCGTTCCTCATCATATATGCCTTTTAGTTTATTAACCCTTGAAGTGAAAGGTATCTTGCAAAAAGTAACAGCTGTAACATGTGTCATTAACAAATTTATAATTGTTTTCCATAATCACTGGTCTAATCTGCATCCGAATTGTTACTTCAGTTTGGAGTAAATTAGCGTTCCACAGGTTTGAGTGGAACTGGGCTTCTTCACACTAAACTGCCAGATACACTTCAGAATACAAACAATGACAATAATATTAATTAAAAAATAAACTTTAAAAAAATTACAACTTTGCAAACATAGTTGTGTCAGAAAGGCAATTTTGGCAGCTTCTGCAAAAGAACTCGTATGAAAAATGACTATTGCATTTAAGTAACACTTACTGATTCATAAAGTTGTGCCTTGTACTTCTGCAACACTTTGGAATTTTATTTCTTCATTGCTCATGCAGTAATGGAAAGACTTATAGTGATTTCACTGAAGTGTCTTAGGACAGTATTGAAGTTTTGGTACAATTGCAAATAATTTATTTTTTTTTTTCACTTATTAAGAAAATGATGTGGAGAAAGAATTTAATTTGTGTTTGCTTTCCAATCCTAATTCATGAAGAACCTTGTTATGAATGTGATACTAAAGCAAGTGGGAAGTCAAAGCATGTGGAGTGAGCCAAATGCAGATATAAACAGTTTGGCTGATCTCTGGTAGATTCCTGCATTTTATAGTTTGGAGGAGATGACCCTTTTCCTTTCCAGATCAGGGAGGCAGTGTCCTTAGATGACTTTGTTGACCAATTTAAAAAATTGAATGCAATGAGACTGTAGTAATTAGGATGAATAACCAGAAGAGTCTACTCCACATGCATGTGTAATGTTTCTAGTGTTATGAATCTTCTTCTGCAAACAGCATCTCAGTGAAATTTAGTGGTAATAGTTCAATAGCTTATGTGGCACAATGACAGGTAAACTTTTATCAATGTTTTGATTATGTAAAGTACCAAAAATAATAGCAAAACCCCACAGACTTGTACACAAGGAGAGTACGCGAGTAAAGTAGTCATTAAATCAGACATGCTGGCTTCCACTGTTGTATCAAAACCTTGCATTTCAGTAGACAAGCACTTGTTGCAGAGATCATTCTGCAGCAGGGGTTGTGAACAATTTGCTTCTATATAAAGAGATGTGACCTCTTACTGCCAAAATCAGTGGTGCTGTGCATATTGTCTTTAAAATGGGATATAATATTTCACGCTGTTTCTCTGACAGGCTTTGCTCGTAATCTCTCTGAAGGAAGCAATGCTAACTATACAGAATATGTGGCTACCAGGTGGTACCGCTCACCTGAACTCTTGCTTGGGTAAGTACAGTTTGTAGAACTGCCATGAGGTATCTTGACTGATTCTTCACAGGTTTTTCAAGCACCTTTTGTAAGCTTCTCCTGTGGAGAACTGTGGTCAATTTAAAGTCAAGATTTCCAGAGGCTTTCAGATTTTCATCATTTTTTGTTCATTTCCTGTAAGTTGGTATGACCTGTCTTGAGTTGAGCAGTGTTTAACCAAATAAAATATTAAGCTGAATTATAACAGATGTACTGTACTTCCAGTTCCTGCACCCCCACCCCTGTTTCTTCAGGAAAGGTCTCCATGGTAGTCCTGAAGCCTGAAATGTTCTGTGACCCTTGTGATGGTCATCACACAGCACATGTACAGCTTTCACAATGTGGTACTCCTATTTATCATCATCCTTTGGGTAAAAACTATGTTAGGAAGAAATTTTTTGCTCAGAAGGTGGTGAGGCACTGAACAGGTTGCCCAAAGAAGCTGTGGATGCCCCACCCCTGGCAGTGTTAAAGACCAGGTTGGACAGGGCTTTGAGCAACCTGGTCTAGTGGAAAGCATCCCTGCCCATGCCAGGGGTGTTGCAATGAGATAGTCTTCAAAGGTCCCTTCCAACCCAAACCATTCTCTTGATTTCATGATTTGGTTTTCATTCCTAGTTACACTTTGCCAGCACTACTGAAGTCGCTCCAAAGAATGGTGCTAGCTTTTTAGTAGTCAGGAAGAATTTATTGAAGGAGGCTGTATGAATCATTTTAATAAAGCATCGAGAAGTTAGCATTGCATTGCCTGCAAAAATAGAAGCTACATGAGTTGCCTCTGCCAGACAATTTAGTTTTGCTCCTTTATTAATCTGTATAATGACTGTTTTACTACCTCGCAAGATAAAACAGATTATCAGATAATAAATTAACAAATTCCTGCGACCCAAAAGGGAAAAGGAAGGGAAGAAAAAAAAAAACTGGAAAGTTCCTGTATGTGATCTTCTCATTACTATCAAGTTCAACAGGGTACTCATCTAAACTAGATGAATGCTCTCATAGAATACACTTCCAATATATAGTGCATATGTATTTATATGCACATATCCTTAAAATAAGGAATTGGAAGCCATGGAATGAATCAAAGAAATACTGGCCACTCCTAAGAATCTTAAAGCACAATATTTCATGCTGCTGGGAAACAAGCCTTTGTTGGATGCTTTGATTAACACTGAGCTAGATATTTTTTGAACAGGTAAGGCATTAAGTAATAATTATTCTGTCAATAAAGTCATCCCAGTATTCCCAGAGCTATACTAATCTTAATCAAATTGGTAGACAGTTGCATTCTTACCTGCCAAATAGTATGTTGAAGTTGCCATTAAAAGCCTCAAAGCTCACTTTTTCGTATTTTGGAGAAAACCATTAAGCTTCCAGCAAAGTGCATATGTGTGTGCACATATAAATATAAAAAAAGACTTGAAAAGAAAGCATCAATTGCAGCCTTTTTAGGTACACAGCACTTTGCTCTCTCTCTCTAGTAGTAATGAGGATTTAGGAGGAAAGACTAAAAAGCATGACAGACATAATATTAGTCTGACCTGCAGTTTTCAAAACTGTTTTGTTACCAAAGGAAATTTAGCAGGAATCATGTCTATTTGTAGTTACCTAAATCTGTTTGATTAACTTGCAGAGAAAGGGAGGGGATTTGTGTATTTAATGCTTCAACTTTGCTGTGTATGTTTTTAATGCCAAGTTTTTCTGGCACAAAGTGGTGTGTGTTTCTTGGCAATCCTGTTCTATTTCCCAGGCACTCATCTTTCCCATTCCCCCTTTCCTTGCATTTACCAAATCTTTATAAACATCTAATATTCAGAAGTCTTCCCAAGTTTATTAAATATATACATTTTAACAAATACAGTTTTACTTTTTCAATTTTTAAAATGTGTCCCAGAGAGGTTTCTGTTTAGTAATAACATTCAAGACTTAAATTTCAAGAGAGGAAAGAAATTGCTGCCTAATTATTCACGGAACATCTAAAACCTACTCACTTTGGAGAGCCTCAGGTAACTAACTGCTGGTGGAGTACTCTGTACCCTCTGATGACAAAATATTGCTAAAAGCCAGTAGATTTTAAAGCATACTAAATTACTAGATGAAAACATGTTTTGGAGAGTCTAATATGTACAGCCATAGACTATAGCACTTCTGATTTATGGTCTGTGTGTCCTATAGGAGTTATTTCATTTATCCAGCCATATCACTCATGCATTTTTTCTGTTGTGATCTGCTGAGACTGATCCTGACAGCCAGTAGGAGTCTCGAGCATGCGTTTTCAAACAACAACATTGCAGTTTATGCTGCCTTAAGAAATGGGTATTTTCTGGTTTGCTTCTGTTTGACTACAGAGTAAATAGTGAAAAGTTCTTAACTGTGATTCAGCTTCTTTTATTCTTGAGTGCAAGGAAGAGTAATGATCCCTGCCTTAGAGGAGTTTTAGCCCATTCCTTGATTGTAACCCTAGGTCATTCTCCAGTACCCCAGCCTACAGCAGCCTTTTCCCCATTTCACATTTCAGTGGAAAAAATTGCATATTAAGGGAATTATAAATAAAGATGTGCTTGTTTTTCTGTCAAAATAAAAGGTAGGATTTCTACCTGCACTCTCAGAAACTGTTTTGCTCACAGAGGCTCACTTTTCCAATACAGGCACAGAGCATCTTAAGAGCAGATCCTTGGCTTTGGAGTCCGTTCTCGCCTGGGTTGCTTTTTGCAGTGAGGAAAAAAACTAGGCCTTCCTTGGCACTCTGACCTAAAGGATGGGCTGGACTAGCAGCATCCCAGAAAGGTCCAGCACTGAGTCAGCAAATCCACAGGTAGTCACTGTGCAAGATTAGTAAGCCAAGTATGAACCCACAGAGCCACTGTAGTAGTAGTAGTAGTAGTACTTCAGGAACTGCAGAATGCTCTGCTTGCCTATGGTAGTTCCCTGTCAGCAGTCAATTCCAGTGGGGCAAACGCTGATTTTGGAATGATTGTTGGTGAGAGGACCAGAGTGTCTCCTGGCAGATTCTCAAAGGCAAGCAGTCCTTGAAATTTTGGTGTCCCGCTTCAGCTTTCCCAGCTACCGTAGACTCCTGCACTAGTCATCTCAGTGAGCCTGTAGTTTCACTCAGGCTATTGTCCAGCTAGAATTGCTTTCTCACCTTCACGCAACCAAATCAAGGCTTTACAGGTTCCTCTGGTCAAGTGACTACCTCACAAGCTAAGTAAATAATAATGAGTAATCAATGGGGAAAAGTTGTCTATTTTTTCTTTAGTTTGAGCATGTTCTTTCTCTAAATATCTTTAATCATCAGCATCAGGAAGGAGTGAAGAGGATAAGTTTAGGATAGGATTTGTCACCTGTAACTCCTGGTGCTGCCTTATTCCAGAAACAGGCAAGCCAGCTGTAACTTAAATCTCTTGAAACAGAGGTTGCATTATTGGTTTATAAGCTTTGAAAAGAAGAGACTCAGTGAAATATGTTTTCAGAACAATCTTTGTTCCAGTCTTGATTATTTTTATATGCTTTTCCTTTGACATGAAAAGAATTCTCCAGTCATTCTATTCAAAACCCAAGGATCCAAAAGAGATTCTTGGAATAATTTGGATGTTTATGAAATTTTTTTACAATTTAGCAACACTCGACTGTACAGAAAAGTTTTTGCCATAACCTCACCCATGGCTTTGCTCCAAAATAGGAATTATTTACTTTATAATGCTTTCATTGCTTCCTCACTTGTGTTTTTTAAAGAATAGTTTCAGGAGCATTCTGTTTCCTCTCTAATTAAAATTTCACTGTATAAATGGTGAAGCAAAGATTTCTTATCATTTCTGTTCTCCTAGTGGCCAGACCCAGTATGCCTATCCACCTATTAAGCACAATGGAAAAAGAAATGTAATGCAGGAACAGAGCCCAGGAATTAGCCCTGGAGAGAAGGGAAGTTAGTAGTAGTTTAACTGGGAGTGGTAACTGCTTCACAATCAAAAAGATTATTCTTGTAAGTAAGATTTTTCACAAAGAATCAGATCCCTGGGGGAACTGGAGAATTCCTCTCCTGCCTTTTCAAGCAGCAATAGAGACATCAGGAAATTCAGGGCAGAAACAGAGGGCTTGGTATTTGAGGCAGTTTCTTCAATATCAGACTTTATTTTTCTGTGTGTGAGGAAGTGGGCCTTGGGAAATATGGCCAATAAATTGAAACAGCTCAGTAAGAATGCTGTGCCAGTGGGTGAAAAGCATTGTACGTTCACTTTACAGAGCCCCTTATGGGAAGGCTGTGGATATGTGGTCTGTAGGCTGTATCCTGGGAGAGCTGAGTGATGGGCAGCCCTTGTTTCCTGGCGAGAGTGAGATTGACCAGCTCTTTACCATTCAGAAGGTGCTGGGCCCGCTGCCAGCTGAGCAGATGAAGCTCTTCTATAGCAACCCACGCTTCCATGGCTTGCGGGTAAGGGACAGCTTTGTTCTTTTTTCTTACTGTTTTATCTACTTGCTCAGTATTTGCAATATTGTCGTTGCTGCTGTGAAAGTTCTTTTAATTTACATTGTGCATCATCTATTGCATGTATTTCTGTGTAAGTATAGGATATATAGATTGTAAGGTGTTCGTAAGTCAAAGTAAAATTCTGATTACACCAGTATTGAGTTTTATAAATGTCCTTGTTTTCCTGTCAAAAGTTGATTAAATATTTTCTTTGACACTTTTGGCATGCAATTTGCCTTTTATATCCAGATTACCATTGCCCTGCCACATTTATGCAGTAAAGTTTAGTGGCAAACCTAGGTCAGGTCAGGTTGTGTAAAACTCATGACTTCTGTCTTCACGGTGCTGTGTTGGAAAAATCTGAGCTCTAGATGCTACTGTCATGGCAGAAGAGCTTTCTGCCTTTTGACTTCTATTCCTGAGGAGATGATGTAATCCACGAGAATAAAAAAGCTCTTCCTATGGACAGGATTTTTCCTTTCACGGGTTTGCCATTATAATGTAGTGACAGAGAGTCACTAGTGTGAAGAATTTACTGGGATGTGCAATATGGCAAAGTACCAGAATCAATAAATAAGGAACAGTTCTGTTACTTTTAACAATACTTGTTCAGTGACTCTACTTGTGTTTCCTTATAATTCAATTTTGATTGTCATTTTTTATTAATGAATGTTGCTTCAAAAGGTGAGTTTATGATCTTGATAAATGTCCTGAAATCATTAGTGTAAGTCATACAAAGAGACAGACAAAGGCTTTAGGAGGCCTGATCTCTGTTAAAGACTCAAGATTTGAGTTTTACTCTGAAATAGAAAGGATGTGAGACTGTGAAAGGGAAAGAGTGGGGTTCTAGTTGTGTTAAAAATTGTTGAAAGTTGCCCTAAATTTGGTTTAGCTGCTGATGATAAGAAAATAAATTGTTGGCTTAAGACGATATGGTAATTGTTTTAGGTACAAGGATAACTAATTCCAAAGAGGGTTGGTTGAAGTTTGTACACCTTTCATCGGTGGAGGGTTTAAAAAATGATTAGACAAACATTTCTTGCAAGGTTCTATTTGCATTTCATTCTGTTTACCACAGTGGGCTGGATGGGATTTTCTGTTTAAAAAATTTATAGCCCCTTATCAGGAAAACAATACTTTAAAAGTTGTAAGCAAAATAAATTACTGCCTCTTCTACATTATTTTACAGCAGTTCTGGTTGTGCAGTGTAATCTTACTTGAATAAATGCTCTGTAGTGTCCTAGGCTGAGAATGAAATATTTATCTTTTGTAGCTTTAAAGTACAGAAATTCAAGAAGGCAGCATGGACCTAATGTGATTAGCACAAGGCTGAGAGTCATGAGTCTGTTCTCATCCCAGATCAGTGGTTTATAACTTGGCCTCAGACATGTTGCTGCCTTCTTAGCCCCATCTGTAAAGTCAGGATAAAAGGGATGATGGCAGTGACATAAAGAGTGGGTTTTGCATACTGAAATAAAGTCTGAATAATGGATGAAACTTCAAAAATACTTAGAAAAATATAATATTATAATATATATAATATTATATCATATCATGTTATTATATATAATAATAATATATAAAATATAATAGAAAAATACTGGTTTGGAATATGATATTCATTAGTCAATTCATGGGAAAAAATTGTCCCATCAGACAACCTTAAAAGTACATTTTTTCTGAATGTAGCATAGCTTAATAGTGAAAGATTTTCTGTTGCATAGCAGGTAGTAGGAATGCTGTGGTCAAGCCAATTACTCTTTGCAAGCTGAATCTGGTGCATGGTATTTACAAGATGAAAACTAGCCCATGATGTGGAATTTTTTATCCATATACTTAGACTTTGTGAATTTCTACATTACTGTGAGTACTAGCATGTTATAACACAAGATTAAAAAAAAGTGTAATACAAACACTCCAGCACCACATGCACAGATACAGATGCACATTTGCAAACTTTTATCTTGTCTTCCTGCTCATATCCTCCATATATATGTGGTCTGTTGAAGGCCCAAGGAAATAAAGTAATATGGGATCAAAAAGTACCAATAGGCTCATGCCTCTATGGAAAATGTGAGTGGCAATGTAGGGCTATAAATATTGTTCTATTATATGAAGAATCTGAACAATTCCAGTGAATAGTCACTACTGCTTGCATGGCTTCAGCACATTTTCATGTTTCCCTGATCATCTAGATATAAAATCTTTATGATTGTCATTCCATGTGAAGACAAGACCATTTTGTTATTTGGTTCATTTAAAAATTGGAGTAAGCATGGAAGCCTTGTTACTATCTAAGATCAACATAGCAGACTTGGACTTAAAAAGATTCTCAATTATTAGTAAACCAATTCAAAATAAAGTGAAGTAAAAAGAGAAGTACAGAGACTATTTAGGAACAAACATATTCAAACTAACATTCTTTCATTTTTCCTTCAAACTTCATGAAAGGTAATTTATGAAAAGTAATGTTAGTACAAATAATAGGAGCCCTCCAGTAGTGGGTACTTCTCCTGGTGTTCCCAGATCTTACTGCAGCATGGCCACAGCAGTAATCCTGAGCCTTAATCTTTTGGGGCTTTGGCTTTTTTCACTGAAAACATTTTGGAATTGTTTTTTAATCTTTGGTATTTAACTAGTACTGTATTTGCACTCTCAAATTCTCTCAAAGCTATTTTCAATTTTTATTTTTTTTTTAATATAGGTTACTTATGTTAGTTCTGACTCTATTTTAAACCTTCTGACTCTTGTTAATCATAATGCCACAAAAAAATCTAAGTTGGTTATTTCTCACTTGAGGATGTTTCTTGGCTGCCCTAATAATCAAGAATACTTTCTTTGGTTGATTGGATGCCTATCATACATCAACACTTATTTTTTTTATCATAGCATTTTATAATGTTTCATAAACCACTAACTTTTTCAGTGCTTATGATTGCCACTAATTATATGCCTTGATTTACTGTGTCATTTCTATTTTTTTAAACTCTATTTATGTATACCTTGTAAATATTATCAGTATATTTACTCTATATTTTTTACAGTTTCCAGCAGTCAATCATCCACAATCTTTAGAGAGAAGATACTTGGGAATTTTAAGTGGTGTATTGCTTGATCTTATGAAGGTAGGAAAATGTCTTTTATTTTCTGTCTGTAATATGTAGGGAAAAATGTAAGTTAATTTTTATTTTTGTTGCCTAATATAATACATCTAAAAAGTACCTGTGAACTTCCTTTTGTGATATTTTGATATCTCCATTGTTTGTAGTAAGACCTGGTATTTTCTAGGAATCAGGAAAATATCCCTTGCAAATGCCAGGAATCACAGTGTCAAAAATTGGGTTTAGAATTACAAAACCACCTAAGAGTTAAAGGCAATATGGGACAAATATGAAGTGTGGATATGGCTAATCAACTCTAAATGAATTGTATGGTCCCAAGCCCATCTGCACCAGTGAACTTGGAAAACAGAGATCATCAGCTTTGGGGTACACTTGGATGTTTACTTGCTCTTAGCAGTATTGTTGTAGCCAAGAGAAATCGACCAAATTTGCTCTACTCTTTTCATCCACACAACCACTTCAAATCACTTTCATTTAACCTCTTGCCTTATGGAGGAGTCAGCATAGCTTTTATCTTGGTTTCATGGAACCTGCAAAATTAGATACCTAGGTGCATATAATTGCTTGTTTTGGTATTATACTTTCTCCTCTATTTTCTAATTCACAAAAACTCTTTTTCCTGGCATCATAATTAGCTGTAACTCAAACTCTAGTAGCATATATTGCAGAACACCAATGTCAAGATTAAACTTTAGACCATTGTTACACATACTGGGGCAAGGTTTATTTTCATGTTGTCCTAATTTTTATGGTATATCTCAGTGTCATTTAGGTTCTTTTGATTTGATTTAAAAGCCGCAAAGTTGTGAAATGAAGCACTTGAATTTTAGGGAAACAAAGGTTTCCAGATAATTTCGTTCTTTTCATCTTTTCTGTCCATGTTTCTCCCTACAAGGTGAGAAAGATCAGGAATTCTGCAGATGGGATATTTTATGTCTGACCTACATTATTTAATTCAGGAGTTGGAACCTTGTTAAACAATGAGCAGACAAGAGGAGAAATGAAGAGACCTGTGGTTAAGTTGCATGCTATAAATGCTCCACATACGTTGTTGTATGCCTGTCTCTTCTGCAGAAAATGGGCACTGACACATGTCCACACTTGTTGTGTTCCTCATTACCTTCATTCCCAGGGACCTCAGGTCTGATTACTAGATTACTGAATAACCCATGCTTCAATTTATGTCAGCCAAAAGAGTGAGTTAATAATATATCTATTTAGAGAGCATTTCTGGACTAGATTAATGAAGAGGCATCTACTTGACCTCGATGCTTCGTTGCTCTGGTCCTCCACTCGCCTTCACAAATCACGCTGGTTTCCAAGCATGCATTAGGGAGCTGGGAACTGGTTTTGCCTGTGATGACTAGGGAAAAAAAATACATTTCAGTCTTTTTCATATCATCTGTTATTCACTTGTCTCTCCCATTCAGCACCAGACATGTATTTTCTCTGAGCTTTTTTTCCTACTAGAATACTTGTAGAACCCCTTCTCTTTACCCTTGATATTCTTCATTTGCCTTAGCTCCTGCTGGACTTTGGCTTTCTGAAGTGGCCTAAAACACAGCTTTTAAAGGCCTCCTTTGTATCCTGTCCTTGACTCTAGTTCTCACACGCTCCCACTTTGCATTTTTGTTCATTAAGAAACTCACTGTTTAGCCAGCCTGAACCTATAAAAAATTTTGTTGTCATCTGTACGATAAGATGCTCTGTTCCTGAACACTCAGTACATTTCCTGTAAAAATCAATTGGCTCTCCTGAACACCTTTCTGCTGGTGGTGTTTTTTCAGGAGATTCTGCCTGGTAATTCCTTATAGAAGCTGAAGTTTGCTCTCCTGAAGTCCTGGGTCCTATCCCTGGTATCTATCTTCCCACCTATCCTTTCAGTCCTAGCTGTAATCAACACATGGTTGCTACAGTTCAGGATATCTTCTCTGATCACCAATACTTTACTGTTGGTGAACAGCAGCTCAAGTAGACCATAGGCCTATCCCTGGCTGATTTAGCCCTCCAGCAGCTGTGCTAGGAAATTGCCACCAACATAGTCTAGAAATCTCCTGGAACATGTATGCTGGCTGGATGTCTGGATAGTTGAAGTCTGTCATGAGGATGAGGACCTGTGATCAGGAGGCTTTTGCTTGGTTTTGTACAGAGTTGTCCTCTTTATCTCCTTCATGCTCTTCAATACATGGTTGGTAGCAAAACTCCCACCATAACATCCCATTATGGAGTGTTACTCTTCTTCCTCTTCACCCTCTTCCTTCTGAAACCAGTTGTACCCCTTCAGTGACTGTGCCTCAGCTGTGAGCCCTGTCCCACTATTTCTTGTGATTCCAGGCAGGTGATTCCAGCCTTGTAGTTCCCTAAAAACTTCCAATTCTCCTTGCTTGTTGTCCAGGCTGTGTAATTTAGTGTACAGGTAGTGGACATCTTTTCTGCGGAGGAATGTAGAAATCACCTGTGGCCTGCTCGTGTTTTCAGCCACTCTAGTGATGAGCATCAGAAAAAAAGGGGAAAGAAGTTGTTAATCATTCAGTACACAGTTTGTGAGCTTGAGAAAGGAGGATACTGCATCCTGTGCGACCAAAATGCATAGGAATGGAGTTTGTCACTTGCCTTATTTCCTGTGCATTTTCCATTTTGAAGTGCATCAATCCTGTGAAGGGAAAACCATTTCGTGATCAAGTGACTGAATACTGACTGCATTAATGCATATACAGATATGCATTGTGTGTGTGTATGCACATGCATATGTACACATGGAGTTCTCTATTAAACATGTATCACCCTTAAAGAATAGCTGTTCTTTTTACTTAATAGCTGTTCAAACTTTTAACCTTTGCTGACAGTCATGCATGTTTGAATATTCCAAGGTAAGTTTTGTATTGCTCTGTTCTTGCAAGAAACCTTTCAAACTTACCAAAATACCCAAGCTACTGTTTTCAATTTTGTGATTAAATATTTTCCACATGTCAAAAAGTGTCTTGTTTAGAATCACAACAGATCTAACAGAATTATAAAGCAAATATCATTCTGAATGCATTTTAAACAGTTTAGAGAATTCTTCAAAAATATGGGTGGACTTGAGCCCCACAAGTTAAAAACAGACTCTTACATCTGTATATTTTTTAAAATACTAACTTTAAAATAATGTTTGGTTTTGTATAAAAATGTTCCCATATGCTTGTTCTGTTTGTTTGTAAAGCCTGTTTCGTTTTAGCCTTTCCTTACTGGTAAATTTAATATTTTTAATTCAAAACAACAGTGTTGCAAGGTATATCCTGAAAAATATGTTTAAAATACATATATTGAAAACATGTATAGATATATACATAAAACGTATTTTAAAAATTATAGATATTTTTGTATTTAAAATGTATTTTAACTATCATTAGCCTAGTATGTGTATGTATATATATCATTACATGCATACAGCACATGTATATGTTTCATAATAGGCAAGGCCGAGGCCTTCAATCTCTTAAGGAGAATATAGGTTTTGTAAGTATTCATTTTGTTTCGTATGTAGTTTAACGCACCATGAAATTATTCTAGTAGCTATATCTAATCCCAGAAACTCTGGACAGTAAAAAGTTATCCCAGTAATGTTTTTTATTTTGTTACTTTTTTTTTTTTTTTTTTTGCTGATGCAAATACAGATACTAACATTTAAACTTTGGGATTTGTTTTCCAAAGAACTTGCTGAAGTTAGATCCAGCAGATAGATATTTGACAGAGCAATGTTTGAACCATCCTTCGTTTCAAACCCAAAGACTCTTGGATCGCTGTGGAAGCTCACCTTCCCGGTCAGCTAAGAGGAAACCTTACCATGCAGACAACAGCAACACACTTTCCAACAGGTAAATGTAGTCTTGTCACTGTTCTCACTGATGCGTGCTCTGCCACTGACTAAGTTGTTGTCAGGCTTGCATGCAACATCATCTCCAAGAAAAGAAAAGTAGTTGTTTGACAGTTTAGACACAGTGAGACATACGTACTGTTCTGTGTTGCCTCACTGAATAGAGGAAGTAGACACAGTTTTATTGTATTATAGCTACTTAAGCTGAAATTTTTGCTAACTTTCTTTGTTGAAGCCATTTCTGCATCTGACAAAGAAAAAGAAGTTGGCTTACCACCTTAAAAAATGTTAGCCTTTTTCTTGAACAACAATAGGAATTTTGTGGTTTGGAAGATGCTCGAGATTCCAAAGGAATGCTCTTTTCTTTGGAAAGCTACTATTGCTGTATCTGCACAAATCTGTTCAAGATTTTGATATTTAAAAGTTAAAAACTCACACAGATTTTTAGCAGCTAAATGTCCTGAAAGTTGAGCGCATTGATCGTGCTCCAAATGGGAGATGAACAGAATTTTGTCTGCAGCTGGAATTACAGGTCAAGTCTATTCTAACTGAACTCAAAGCTGGATGTGTTTGCTCAGTGACTGCCTTGTTGGACCTACACAGTTTGAGAGAAGCCACTTGATTTTAATACCTCAGTGAACCAGGTTTACTGGTGGATAGAATACTTCAGTACAAAAAGCCTCATGGTATTCCTCTGATGTAAGCTTTCCTAAAGGCCACCCTCTGAGGTATGAAGAATGTTAGTGGCTTTTAATTCTGGCCATGTTTTTCTTTAGCTCTTTCTGTGAGATCCAAAAACTTTTTCCTCATTTTAAGATTTCGGGTGATGACATTTGTAACTTACACTTTTCAGAGATACACTCCAAAAATTTTTAGCTGCCCTTACAGTTATTTAGAGGTTTTACCATTAGATGTGTGGCATCAGAAAGAAAAACCTAGATCCACGGGAAACTTGTCTAAAAGGCTTGCCTAGCTGCATGATTTAAAAATACTAGGTTCCTCTTATCTCTAAGGTTTTAAAAAATATACTGCCTGCTAACTAAAAAATATTTTTAAACTGGCATTAAAATTGCTGAAGTTTTAGAAACTGTAATAGAATGCATAATTAGATCACTGAAAGTGGTTGATACAAAAATCCTAGGTATAAAAATGGCTAGTGTTATCCAATTATAATTATCAAAAGGATCAACAAAGGTACAATGAGCTCTCACTTCAACCCTCAATTCAACCCTCAATAATATCTCTGAATTACATTATTGTAGATTTGCCATAGAAATAAGTTAATTGGTCATAGCCCACTTAGGTCCATCAAGGCAAACAAGTACAGCTGCAGCACTGTTTCCAGGGCCAGCCTAAGTCCAGAATACCAGAAAACATGAGATAATAATTCCTGCTCAAATAAGGCTTAGTGTTTGCAGAACCAACTCATATCTCAGTCCTGTAACTCCAAAATCAGAAGAGCTGGAAAGTAGACTAGAGGTTAAGGACATCACCAAGTAACTCTGCACCAAGTCAGTCTGGTTACAGAGTATTTCAGCTGCAGCTTTGGCGATGAGTTAATGTGTTGAGAACTGGGATAATGCCAAGTTCCACAAAAGCTGAGGTTCCTTAGGTAGACCTAGTTTGGGGTTTGGTGTTACAGGGCTTGCTCTGCCTCAGGCTCACTCCATCTGGATGTCTTTACCAGCACAATAATCTCTTTTCCCCTCCTTTCCCCTTCCCTCCCCCTCCAAATCAGAAATACATTAGATAGCCTGGAGCACTGATTGTATCAGGTTTTTTTGACAGTGATGACATACTTCATTGTTCTACTTTCCTTTGATATGCCAGGTGTATTTAAGATCCTTTTTGGATGGATATACAGCTAATTTTCATAATGTAGTGCTTGCCCTAGTGATGTGCTGTATAGTACTCACATACATGCATAAATGTGTAAATATATGTTGCAATTTCTGTGATTAGATCTGATATCTTCATTTTTTTTGTCAGCAAAATCCATTAACCAAAGCTGATTTTGTCCATCAGACTATAACCAGAAACAACAACATACTAACACTTGCAGATTTTAGTGGAGGTTCTGATGCCTCAGTTGGCAGTATTTGATTTTACTGCAGTTAAATTTTGTGGGTCTAGATGGCAACAGAAATGAGTATACTTTTTTGAATTTATTAATACATGAATATGTAATCTGGTATATTAATGCTTCTTTATGCATTTTAATATAGAAATCAAGCCAGCAAAAGTTCTGCTTTGCAGTCACACCACAGATCAAACAGCAAGGATATGCAGACACTAGGGGCTGGCGGGCCAAGAGAAGAGGGTCTTCCAGCAAATGAAAGCTTTTTAAATGGAAACCTTCCTGGACCTGCACTTAGTCCAATGCATGCAAAGAAACCAAGCAACACACCTGGATCTGGCAACAAGGATATAGCCAATAATAACATGCCACACCTTCTCAGCCCAAAGGAACCGAAGGGAAAAACAGAATTCGATTTTAATGTGGACACCAAAAGTTCTGACGGCTCAGGTACAAAGTACCTGAAGTCTAACACCAGGTCTCAGCAGAACCGGCACTCATTTATGGAACCTTCTCAAAGCAAAACTGGGACGCTGCAGCCCGGCGATAAGCACAGCCGCCACAGCTACATCGACACTATCCCCCAGTCTTCTAAGAGTCCTTCCTATCGGACAAAGTCAAAGAGCCATGGAGTTCTGACAGACTCCAAATCCGTGGGCAACCTTTCTGAGGCCAGGGCCCAAGCTGCAGAACCAAACACCAACAGGTATTTCCCATCCAGCTGTATGGACCTGAACTCTCCTACCAGTCCAACTGCCCCCCGACACAGTGATAACAGAACTTTGCTCAGCCCGTCCGGGAGGAATAACCGCAGTGAGGGCACCCTGGACACCCGAAGACCATCAACAAGACACTCCAAAACAATGGAGGAGTTAAAACTGCCAGATCACATGGATGGAAGCCATTCCCACTCTCTGTCTGCTCCACATGAATCTTTTTCCTATGGTCTAGGTTATACCAGTCCTTTTTCTTCCCAGCAGCGCCCTCATAGACACTCTATGTATGTGAGCCGGGACAGAGTGAGGTCAAAGGGCTCAGAGGGTGGCTTAAGCGTAGGGCAAGGGATGGCAGCCAGAGCAAACAGCCTGCAACTGTTATCTCCACAGGTGCAGCATAAGTCACTCACAAGATCTGTTGGCTCATCACGAGAAGACTGTACAGAAGATACTAATAGGGTTAGTCCAAAATATTGCCTCTTATTGGAAGACTTGCCTTCCTCTTTTTACTTCATGTGTGGTCAGTGTCCTGCTTTCTGTCTCCTGTTTTTGTTTGCAGTTATTTATTTATTTGTCTTGTTGTAAGGCAAGGGGTGTTGGGGGTTTTTTTTCAGAAGGGCTGAATATTTCAAGCTGCTTTTAAAAATTGGACTATGAATACCATTATCTTAAAGTACCGAAATGCAAGAACAGAAAAAATTGACTCAAGTTAAAATTTTGTAGTAGTTCTTAGTCTTTGGTTACATTGTCTGATGTCATTTTTATCATATCATTTTGCTTAATTAACTTTTTAATTTATGTTTTTATTTAGCTTTTCTTGTATATATTTTTGTTATGAATGCTAATGTCAATTTTTGAAGTGAGTGTTTTACTCACTTATAGCAGGACCTTATTGCTGAAATGCTGTAATTTGCTAGAGGAATATCAAAGCTTGCAATATTTCTTTAGATTAGTATAATAAATAGCTGAGGTAGTCTGAAGATTTTATGTTGTAGAGGTCACTGGTAACTGACTCCTTACAGTGGTTACTGCCACTAGATACCTGGTTGTGTTTTTCTGGGAGCATTAATGAAAGAGTAGAGGAAGGGCTAGAGGTGATGGTTTACATTCCTTACACAACACCTCTGAATTATCTGATGTGCTGCAGATCAGATGTATAAAGACGACTGAATTTATCCTCAAATCTTGAAACTCCTATAGTAACAAAATGGTGCAGAGGCAAGTACAAAAAAGCGTTTGTTTTCCTGTACCTGTACCTGGGATAAACTGACTTGTAAGGAGAGAACATTTAGTTCAGATTTGTTGACAAATGGAAGGAAGTGAGAGTACTGCAAATATTATTTAAGGTCCAAAAATTGTGGTTTACTCTGAGAAACTAAAATACTCTTGTCTATTCAGTTCACCTTAGAAATATGTGTACTTGACCTAATAGTGGTCTACAAGTACCATAAAAAAGAGTTTTTAGGTGGTGGTTGCCTCTAGTCCACTAGAGAAAGAAAGATATAGTGTGTTTTGTCATGCTTACCACATCTCCTCCATTCAGGATTATGTGTATTCACACATCAGAAAATATCAATTTAGGAGAAATGCAATGGAATAATAATGAAAAAACCCACAAAAATCAAAGCTACTTAGAAGGGATTACAGCAGTTCCATTTCAAAACCAATTCTTTTTCTTTGTGTACTTATTTTTCTGTCTCTCTCCTTTCAGTCAAGTTAAATGTTACTTATTCAGGATATTACTGTGGAAGGGCAATAATATCAATATTTCAGCTTTTGATAGTAAAAGCTCACGCTACCTTGTATTCTTCAGTGCATTAGGGTCTTTTTCTGCATTATGCAGCAGTAATTTGAAGTCATTTTTATTTTGCTTCCTATTATTTAGAGGCTGATTGCTTTTATCAGATCATTCTTTGTGTTTTGAAAATTGGTTGACAAATTTTTATTTTAATTAGAAAAATTGATGTGTGTCTTAATGCTTATGGTTTTGTTGATTTTCATTTGCTTTGGAAAGCCTATTCCTTTGTAAAGAACTTGCCTTCATCTCTATGGTCAGTATTTTTTAAACTTAAGCCTTCAGTTAAGGCTTTTAAATCTCTATTTCAACCATCAGAAGTGTGAAAGGAAAACGATTCTTCTGAAATGGACACCAACTCTCTAAATTCACAAAGCTGTTTGTTTATACTGCTTTCAGTAACAAATCAGAATTAAATTGTCCATCTTTTTATGCCTCTAGAAGGCATTTTCGCAAAGAAGTCATTCTTTAGGTCCTTTCTATCCTCCCCTTTCCCCACTCCTCTTCTGCATTCTGCATTAGGAATCTGAAAATTTCACTCCTCTCAGGATTAGTGATCTAAAAAAATCAATAATAACATAAGTGTTCTCAAAGGTAGGGGTTTTTTTTTCTTCCTGATAGTTCTTCTGGTTTTCTTTCTCTGCTTATATTTTGTGAAGTTTCCTCACTTCCATATTCCTAGTTTCTCATTGATTTCTCTTTATCTCTACAAAGTCTTTAAAGAAAAATATTCTTTGTTTGTCAGGCTTTAAATCTTATTTTTTAAAAAAAGAATCAACAAAAAAACTTGCATTCATTATTGATTTTAGGGCTTTTCAGGGCTTTTCAGTAAAACAATTTTCTTTTCAGAGTTCTTTTTATTTTTAAATTAAATGTACACAAAAAGGGTTTAAGAAGAAAATCAAGTGCAAGTTGCTATTACTGCCTCTTCTTTGGAATTTGACTGCTGACAAAGAAAAGGTAGCTAATACAAGCACTGATTTAATCAAATGCTTCAGCCTCTGCTAAATTTTAGAAGAATCCAGCTCTGATTTGAAGTGTTGTTTTAGCTGCAGTTCTGCTCTTGGCACAGTTTCAAGGTTAGTTTTATCTGTGGCAGTGAGACCAGATCATCGTGAACAAAAGGCAAAGCAGATTTTGCAAATCACTCATGCAGTGAATTGAAATCCCAGTTCTTAATTCTGGTTGGGGCTTTTTGCGATTTTCATTTTTAACCTTTGTCCTTTTTGGACATCCTAGATTTCCATTCATATCAGCGTTTTAGTAGTTTCCTGGGGGGTCTTGTAGAGAGCATTAAATTTAATCTGGTAGTCAATTCCACAGGAAAAATTGCAGCATCTGATTCATTCAAGAGAGGGGCTAAGCCATATTTGGTGGCAAATTATGTGCATGTGGATGTTTCTAAGGGCTCACTTAAGCTTTTGCTTGAAGTACTTCCAGGAAGTACTGTGTTCAGGAAAACAGAATAAATTAGAGGTAATGATATTCTTTTTACTCTGCTGTCTAAACTATTTACCTATAGATTTCTTAGTTTAGAGTCTTCCTCTTATTTTGTATACAGTAGATTTTGTGACTATTAGTTCCTCTAGCCAATGCTGTTTAACAGCCAATAATAGATCATAGTGCTTTGGTATTGCAATTATCACAAATTATATGCATTTCCTGTTTGCTTTTTTAAATTTGCCAGTAGCAGAGTGACCAAATTCCATCACAAATTAATTTAACAAGGCCTCCCATAAAAGATTCTTCCAGAGATGCTACAGCTGCATTTCATTCACAGCAAAAATCTGAGGTTTTGAATCAGGCTCAAGTTTTTAAAATTGCAACTTAAAGGCAAAATTTTCTCATTTTGGGAAAAAGCAAGCAAGCAGCATAACCAACTAATTATTGATTACAATGTCTGTGATTTGATACTGGCAGTTATTAAGGAAAATTGTATAAAGGAAAATTGTGTGGTGAAGTTTGGAGTTCTGTTGCTTATGTATGTTGGTTAAAAACTGCAAATCAGCTTATAGTCTTTAATTTTAAATAGTTTTTTATTCTTTTATTTAGGGTGGAGCATATCATGATGCACACACAGAAGATGGAGCATCTACTAAGGAAAATAGAATTCTGTATAATGACCCTGTTCCAAGACGAGTTGGCAGCTTTTACAGAGGTAATTTCATGGCTGATCTTTCAAATTTAATCAAGAATTTTAGTATGGAATATAAATCGAGTAGTAGAAAGAGATACAGAGGTTTAACATGAGCAACTACAGAAGTTTATTGGAAAAAGAATTGTTACTCCACTTTCACAGATTGAGTTTATCTGCTAAGTTGTATGTGGTAACTATTAGTATCATATTATTTATTTGTAAATGAGAGCTCAATTTAATTGAAAAGTATATCCACTGTAGTACCTTGTAAAGTGGAATATATTTTATCAGGGCAAGGTGAACAAAATAAATGAATAATACCAAAGTAAGCAGGTAATTAATTTTTTTCATTTGTATTTGAAATTCTTATGAACACTCTATCTAAACACCTGTGTACTTGTAATGCATTGGCATGCTCACTGCTCTGTTTCTGTGCTACATGGAACTGTAATGCTAGTTTTTCATTGCTCCAAGCCTATGCAATTTCTTTTGTTCAGACTTAAAGATCAGAGTTTCCTGCAAGCAAAAGCACATTGACATAATTCCAGTTCAGAATAAATAATAAATAATAAAACAGGGTTATATACATGCATATATGTATGTATACATACATACGTGTATGTGTGTGTGTGTCTACACACAAAAATGATACTGTTCTATTATGGCACACAAAAGATGGCAATTTCTGAGCAGCTGTCTCATGGCTAAACCTGGGTAATCATTTCAAAAAAGATAATAAGAAGCTAATTACTGTCCTGCAATTGTTAGGAGGCTTGTGGGATCCCCTGAACCTAAAGAAGTCCCAAGCAGCTGAAATTCAATTATGGGTCACCTAATAACCTTAAGCAAAGTCACAAATCTCCCCCTGATCCTCTTCTATGCTTCTATACTAGTACTATATTTAAATAATAGATTGATAATATTATATGTAAAACCAGTGCTAATAGTCTATACAAGGAACTGTGAAAAAAGTTAATTCATATTTATGTAATTCTTAAGTAATGACTTAATACAAAGGTTATTAGCATGAACTTTTGTCCTGTAGCTTAAACAAAAACTTACAGATTCAGTTTTGATAGATAGTGGAATGTGATGATGCATTAATGCTGCAACTAGTGTCTGAACAACTTTTAATCCAGTGCAGATGTTTCCGGTGACAGTCATACTTCTAATAAATTTATGTTGCCTATATACAATGTGTTTTCAAAACCACAGTATGTCTGCTTAAAAAATACATAGTATCTAATTTTGATGGTTTAATTTTTGATGCATTATCTCTTATTCCTAGTTACATTAAAATCCAAAGTAATTTTTTTTTTCAGGATGGGTGCTACATTTTTTAAGGTCCAAAGTGAAGATAAAGTGTAAACTATAGTATTTTGTGTCTTTACAGTGTATTTTGTGTCTAACAGTATACTAAACTCTTATTCTATTTCCTGTTTTTAAATATCAGTTGCACTTATGGCTCCCTACAAATAGAAGTGTTCTCAAATCTAATAACAACTTTCCAAGTTCTGATGATGGTCTCATTTTACAGCTAATATTACCCTGCAAGTATCACAAAACAATAGCTTTCTTTTTCAATAGTACCTAAAGTGCAACTCCGTCTTCATGCTCTTGCTTCTGTAAGAGGTAGAGGGGAAGCAGAGAACTGAGAGTTGGGATTTTTGGCAGAGCTCAGTGTACATTTTTTTTTGCTGTTTCTCTGTTCAGTTCCATCTCCGCGTCCAGACAGTACGTACATAGAAAACAACGTGTCAAACAGAGCCTCTGTGTTACCAGCAGACAGCAGCACGGTGGCAAACCACCCAAAGAGACAAACCACCTTTGACACCTGGTGAGTTGTTATTGACACAGATGTGTAGAGAATGGAAGGGAGAAAAGGGGTTTGTAACAGGAGGAAAAAAACCCATGCTTTTCTTAAGATTTGCAGTTGTCTGTGTGCTGAGTTGCTTCCTCTGACTATACTGGCATAGCATGGCATGTTTTCTGTCCCCTTTTGAGCAGCAAGAAATACTTCATTACACCATAACATGAATGCATTAAAGTTAGTATACTTTCTTGAGTCTTTCACAATTTTTTTGCACTATTAATCTTCAGTTAAAGATAGTACAAAGTGCTTGTGTGCACATAGTATGGGTAGCAATCTGTGGATTCCAAAAGCATGAATTGTCATACAAATGGAAAAAATATGAAAGTGCATGTTTCCATATATACGATAGGACTGTACCAATGAAGAGTATTTTCACCCTACTATGGGGACCACTGCTCTTTTTGTTTACGCACAACAGAAGGAAATGAATACATTCTTTGGGAAAGTAGACTAGGCAACATCTTAATGGTGTATATTGATTTTAAAAGATTAAAAGCATCACATAGCTCCATTATATAACATAAAGCACTTAACTATAATTATGCTAATAAAGTGACTGCATATGCATAGCTGTGCAGGACTTAAAGGGAAATACCTTACTTTCGTTTCTCTGAGAGCTGTTTGGCTCTAAAATACTCTTAATCTTCTACTGTGTTTAATCACAATAAAGTACACTGAATAAAAGAATGCAATTGGAGCTTCAAAGGATTGGTGGGAGGAATGGACTGTGTGCATTTGCATGGTTCAACTATGCTTCATACCACTCTCTGAGTCACTTCTCTCTGAAAGTGCGATAGTCATGCTATCTAAAGAACTGTTCCAGTGGTCTGTTGACTTAATGTGTTTTCACATGAACCACCTGTGAATTATGTGTTTAAAATAGAAAGGGGCAGGGGGGTGGGGGGGGGTGGGGAGTGGTGGCTAGTTGGTATTTCAGCTTGTTTCAGGTTATATACCTCTGTCAGTAACAGAAGATGTTTACTGCAGAACCTTTGTCACCTGCTCTGATTCACTAGAGTCTGCTTCCTGTCCTTCAGTAGCTCCACCTTCATCCATTTTGTGGAAGTTAGCTGAGGAAACCGGTCATTTATGTAAAAAGGTGGTACTTATGTTGTGACTTATGTGGCTAAAGAAGGTACTTATTCCTACTGTTGAACCCTTTTACATATTTTGTTGTGCTTTCTTATTTGGATTGCTCTAGCTTGCATATAAAATAATACAACTTGAATCTTGTTTTGCTTTATATATCATTCAGCAATATATTGCCTTGACTGCAAAGAAACATGTAATGTTATTTTAACTCTGAACTGAAATAATAGCTTATGTTATTAGAGCTGGTTGGGAATTTTTTTTACAAAGTTGTTTGGTTTTTCTTTACGATGCCAAATTATCACAAGCAAAACTTTCAAAGGAACACATTGATATCCACTAACCTTTTATTGGAAAGATTCTTCAACTCCAGGATGGAATTGCCAGTCAAAACCAGAGATACCCTCAAAATAACAAATATTCTGGAGTAAGCGTTATTTTTTGGAATGCGGGGAACTGGAGTGCAGGGCCTTTGTTCTTCATTATTTAAACCTGAGGCTTGAACGAAGATTTTAAGTCTAATAAGTGAAGGCCCTGAACCAGAAGTTAGAGGTTATTGTGGAGCACATTGTCTGGTTCCCTCAATATATTCTCTTGAAGCTGTTTCATCTTGTTGAAATAGTGAAAGGACCACAGAGGTACTGAATATGGCCGAGTGAGCAAGGCCTTTCATTAACCTTGAGACAGTGAGATTTAAGTCCTTGATCCAGTTAATGTACTCAAATGTTTTCCCAAAGTGGAACAGCTCCTTTGAGAGAGGAACCTAAAGAAGAACAGACATATCTTCTTATGAAATGGGAGGAATAGCAGTACCTGCAACATCAAGTTACTGCTATTTTGGCATATGCTTCTCTTTCTCTTTGCTTTTCGTACTCCCTATTTTCCCAAGGTGTTTCCTGCCCAGCTCTACATGTTAACTCTGTTCAAGTCATCCTGGCAGTGGTCTAATCTTTTTGCAAAATTGTTCTGTGCCATAAATGCAGCTTAATCAGATTCCTGAGTGGTGTAGAGTCTATGTTCCTCTACTTAATTTTCTGTATAGAAGTTGTGTAAATGCTTATGAAAATGTTGAAAGCTCTAATGGAATGTGAGTCTGCTTACATCAATTTTATGATGAAGTAAATATTTGATGTTTGACTGACATACATAACTGGTACATGACAATTCATGTCGAATTATGAATGACATGTATTCCCTGGACTTGGCACTACTGTAAAATATTGCTTCTCTCATAGTATTGCTCTGTGTTGCCTTTCTTCTGTCGAAGATTCTGTGAATGTTTGCTAGACTGAATTGTCACAGATGTTCCCTTGTCTTTGTGTGCATTTCTTCGCTCTGTCCCTGCTGTCCTGCCTTTTAAAATAAAGATGTTATAAACTCGACTTTTGTCATCAGATTTTACTCTTAAATTACTAGATCATTTCTGAACTTTAGACAACTTGATTTGAAAAAAGGCAAATTTTTCATCCTTTTAGAAAATCTTTTCTTTGCCAGAGTATAATTTCCTGTGAAGGGTCTTGAACTTGCTAATTTTTTTTCTTTTTGGTGCAAGAGATGTTTTATTCTCTTTCACTTGTATGAGCTTTGTCCTGAGTTGGGCAAAATTATTATGTATAGGCAAGATGCTTAATTGTGTTCTGCCAGTGTGCCAGAATATTGGCTTGAGTTATATTTACCATTGTCATAGTTCCAAATATATCTTTAGAATAAATTCCAACGTGGAATATTCTATCTCACATCACATTGAAAGTGTTTGCATTGATTGCTTACAAGATATTTGGGGGCTTCTGGAAAGCTTTTTTGTTTAGATCTTTCATGTCCATACAAATGTAGTCATTCTCTGACAAGCAGCTTGTCATATCTTCTCGACCATATGTCATACCTTCCTGCAAAAGTAATAAAAAGAGGAAATACATATATACATTATTTATTATTATTTTTATATGTATATAATACATATAAACACACGCAAACTCTCTTGTCATTCAAGAAAAGAGAAAAAAAGAAAGAGCATCTCACTCTTAGGAGAGTCAAAGGCTTTAAATTCTACCCACTCTTCAGTTTCAAGACTCCCAAACAATACAGTATTTTGTAACCAGGACATGACTATTATATCATTGTCTCAGTATCAGTGTAACAATGTGGTTATACTTCCTGTTCCTGAAACCAGAAGATTACCAATATCTGAACAAGTTAGTTTAAAGCTTGTTCAGCTGTGTCTGCAGTACGACTGTTTCTGCATTGTAAATACTTTCCAGTTCATCCATGGAATTTGTAAAAAATATCTGGAAATTGCAAATTCTGAATGCTATTCTGTATATGAGATAGTAGATTTGGGGTTTATTCCAGTTAATAAATCCTCCTTTTCCACATGAAAAATAAAAGATTGCAGCTCCACACAAAGTTCAGATTTGATCTTTGACTTTTCAACTTTCAGTGCCAGACTTTTAGACCAAGTTTTACTTTGGGCTTCAGTTTGTGGGGTTGAGATTCTTACCTTCTGACTATATTTGAGTTGCTTCATTAATTTCTGACATTTTCTTGCCTCCGTTAAATGGTAACTCTGTAACTGCCCCTTAAGGGTCTTATTTTAAGCAAAACTAAAAGCTAACTTGGAGAATCAGTGTGGGTTCATTTATGTTCCAGAAAAAAGTTTGGGTATTTCAGTAACTCCTCCATCAGACAAAAACCTTACTCGTGTAATTATGGTTCTTCAGTACAGGGAGCGTTATGCTGGCAGTTAGAGGGTTTCCAAGCCAGGCTTCCTGAGATCAGAGTTGCTGAAAAATAGCTAAAACAAGCATGAAGAATTGCCTCCTAAAAAGAGCTTGTCTGCAACGTGACTCTCTCTGTGGCGGCATGAATGCAACATGCGTCCTATTTATTCTTTTAGTTAATAGGAAAGCACATCAGCTTGCTTGCCATGTGCGTGTTCGCTGCCACACCTCACTGTACCTGCATGAAGCTGGATGCCTTTCCTGCCCGGGCAATAAATGGGAGTGATAATCACAGAATTTCTGTTCATACCTATGCTTTTTCCAAGTGTCTCAGACCAGAATAACCAATGTGTTCTACATTATACGTCCTAAGCACGCAAAAGGTACACAAAGATAAAATAACAAAGCACAGGATATTTTGCCTTTGGTTTCTTCTTGAGAATGAGCTCTCTGAGTGGGGGCTCTTACCTAGAGCTAGTCTTACTTGCGAGTAAAACAGACAGCACAGATTCTGGTGTAACTTTTCTTACAAGAGCTGAAGCTTTATGCAAAATGCCAAGATACTTGCAGTGTGCTGTAAGAGTTTAGTGTTGAGTGACTCTACCATACAGATTTTTTTCTGATAATCCTAATTTTTTCCTGTACTGTCCACTATCTGAAAATCATCTTTTTGGGATGCCTGAAATATACCAGTGTTTCATCATCGATCAAAATGTTCTGCTCTATTTTTACTCAGCACAGAATCCTGGTGTTGAAGCTTCCTGCTATAATGCTATATATGTTCACTCTCTTCACATAATGAGCATGTGTTTTGAAGCAGTCGCTTTTCAAGGTCAATGCTTTTTCAGTCAACTGTACTGCAATATGAGTCACAGGAGTTAATGACATAAACCAGTCAGTATAAAGCCACTGGCTTTTGGGTAAGCAGCAACTGAAAATGAGCAGAGTTCTCAGCCCCTTATTTGCCTACTCTGGTCTCTGTAGTCATAAAGAGGAAATAAGGGTGCAGAATTTAATTTTTCTCCTTTCTGCTCAACTGCTGTAGGAAGCAGTTTTCTCATCCAGGTTCATTGGGCCAAAGAAAAGAATCACATTTGAGTGATTCTCTGACTACAAGTATGGCAAAATTGTTCCAAGCTGCACTCTGAAGATTAACTTCACCTTTTAAAACAGCACTTCCATTTTGGAATAGAATTTGGAATAGAAAAGCCATAGCAAGACATTGAAAAATTTTAAAGGACAATATAGAGTAACCTCCTGGGGATTTGCTTATGATCTGACACTGGTTCCTCAGTGGACAACACAGTCATTGGGTTGGTAATTTGCACTGGGGCTGTGGTTTGGGATATCTTTGTAGATGTGGATGCACAGTTACTCCTTTGGGGAAAGGCTCAAAAGGTTCTTAGCTCTTTTTACATGACATTCTGAATACAGGCAGGATACTGGTAGTGTATTTACACCAACTTTTCTAAGAGATCAAGTAAAAATCATTCAGTAAATAATTCAGTAGGTGTTTTGTCTGTGTTAAGTCGGTCTCAGGAATTCGGAGAATCTGTAAAGCTGTCAGTAGTCTTTACTCTCGGTGCTTTAAGTGACTAATACAAGAGTGCCGTACATCTGTTATGCAGTAGTACCAAATACAGGGGTGTGACAGGAACAGGAATCCTTGGGAATCCAGTATATTTAAAATATGTCTTATAAATATAGTAATTATATTAAACTAGAGATGTTTTCCTCTAGTTGTAATGTTCACATTAAATCTATGTTGTCATGCACCTGAATGTGTTTCTTGGATCTAGATGTAAGATCCAAAAATCTAAATTAGGAAAACTTCCACCATACTCCCTGCCTATGAGTCTTTCCACTAAGGCCATTTTCTTAATCAACAGTTGCACTTTATTCAGCATTTAAATACTACATGCCCTTATGTTTAGAACCAGGTAACATTTTGAGATTGAGGTGGGTACATGTAGAAACTGAGGAACTGGTCAAACCAGCTACCAGAGTGACGATAATTTTATCGATAAAGAGGATGACTCCAGCAATTTCTACCCCAATTATGTGTTTCACATTTGCTTGGGGAGAAAAAGAATGTCAGCTTGGCATGTAGTAGCAGCTGAATCACCAGCTGATAGCATAGCATTTAAAGCCAGAATTAGAAGCCAGTGACAACTATAGTAGACAGCTAAGTGTTGCTACATTACAGTTACTCCAAGAAAAGCCGCTCCTGTTTGTCATCCAGAGCCCTTAAAACTGTGGCTTTCCACCAAGACAATGGAATAATTTCTGTTTGCATACGACTTGAGTGAATAAGGACTATTAAATCACCCAGTGCGATTTTCTGTACGTTAGTTGCTCTTAAATGTCATCCAGTCTCTGGGATCCAGGCCCAGAGGCACACCTGAGTAATGTGTGTCTCCCAGAAGAGTACGAGGTCCTGATTTGAAATGTGAAAGATGGGAAATCCACTTTACTAAAGCGTTTGTTCTGGCCGTTAATGATGCTTATTGTGAAAATCAGTGCCTTATTTCTAATACGACCTCTCTGACTTCATTATCCACCTACTTATTCTTGTTGTATCTTTGCCCTTGAGTTTAAAGATCTTTCAAGTATTCTGTAATTTCTTCTTGAATAAGCACTTGTGCATAAGCCAAGGAAACTAAATATTTGGGCTGGTTTGGCTGTGTTTTTAAACACACTAAAGAGATGGAAATCTGACATTTTAAATGTAGGCCATTCATTCTATCTCTGCAGTTATTTCTGTGACGCTTTCCTGTACCATTCTCAATTTCCAAGCTATTTTAAAGGGCAATAGAACTGCATTCAGTTATTTCTCACCCATGTCCTTTGTGTACCATCTTTTTACGCAATATCAGTACTTTATATACATGGTTCACTGTGTATAATGAAAGTAACGTTATTTATCAGCTGTAGTTACTTCAGACATGTAAGTTAAAAGGCGGAAAATCAGTCTTCAGGCAAGTCACCTCTTCCATTTTTGGGTCACCTCCTTTTGCCAGCACTGTCTCCCCCATGCATAACAAAATAACTGAAGTTTTTAAGTTGAAACGGACAACAGTAGATCCCCAGCTTCCCTGATGATAAATTTGGAACCATGTCAGCAAAGTGGTTCTCTCTGGCGAACTTTGCACCTCCTGGTTCTCCAGCAAGCAGAGGATAAACTGAGCCTGTGCTTTTGTACGTCATGGACATTTGTATGTTGTCTCAGATATGCTTCTCATTTTTCTAAAAGACCTCGTGTGTGATATTTTGGTTTGAGTACTAAATCCCGTCTTAGAAGAAGACATGCATGCTTTCCTTTTCACTAAATAACTATTCATTGGTTTAAACTAATCATTTTACCCTAACACTGTGTACCTCCTATCCCATTTAATAAGACTATGTGGTATTTGTATAGTAACCCTGGAACCAATGAATGCTAAAACATTAAGAATCTTTTTACTTTAATCAGTAATTTCCATTCTTTGGCATCTGATCTCAGTATTACACAGAATTTACAAAGTAAATACCAAAACAAAATCTCTCTTACAATACCTTATTTCATATTTAGGAAAAGTCCTGAAAATCTTAACTCAGAACAGCTCAAGGAGAAAGAAAAGCAAGGTTTTTTCAGGGCAATAAAAAAGAAAAAGAAGAAATCTCAAAATGTAAGTATGCAGCATTTCTAATAAAAGGATTTATTTATTGGTTTTGAATTTTAATATGGTAGATCAGTACAGTACTTTTGTTATATTTATGCTCATGTGTATATCTTTCTTCTTTTATTTTCTCTTTTCACTATATGAAAGTCAAATTCTTCTCCTGTTCAGGGTGGATTTTTCTGCCTTTTCAAATATTTCTTTGCTTACTAGTCCTGTGCATCTTTGTTTTCAGACTCTTTGAGAGCCAGTTTTGATGCACATTTTCAGCTGATACTGCAACAAATTCTTTTGCAGAACCTGATGATACCAATCCAAGAATGGTAATTGCATTGTTGTGTGTTCTCAGAGCCTGAATAGTTTCAGGCACCCACGTGGAGGAAGTCAGGCTGTTATAAATGAGAATTCTTTCCAGTCTTTATTTTATAGGAGTGTCTTGGTAACAGCCTTCATCTTCTTGCAGCATCCCATGATTGGAATAAGGATGATGTGTCTTAAATATTCTCTATGTTTTGTTGAGGGAATGGATTGTGGCTTTTGTTACTCAGTATAAATCTTTGGTGTCTCTTTGACATCTTTACATTTTCATATGCTTTTTGGGAGGGAGAAAAGGACTTTCTTTTATCAGAGAGCTTTGGTGTATTGATACTTCACAAAGTTCTATAATCTCCCTAAGCACTGAAGTAACCTAAACATAATCTCGTTCTCAAATGACAGTTCTGGAAACAGTAAAACATTTAATATTTTATTTGCATAAAATTGTGGTGTTTCTGTAAGTGTAAATGCAGTTATAGTTTTGAAGATTCTCAGAATGGAGTAAGTCGTGCTCACTCCTGGCAAAGGGGAGTAACTAAATGAAAACATCTACTGTCAAGGAGTAAGGTGGTATGACTGAGTGTTGGTGGAGGGCTGATCTCTTGAGAACTGGGGGAGAGGAGTGATTGCCAGGTTTTTGGCGTTTTTTAAAGTTTCTTTGAACTGTGTGGAACATAAGTATATGTGTATTAACTGGTCCTCAGAAAAGTTTCTCACATTCCTGCTGGCCAAGATTCAGAGCAATGGCATCTGCCTCTCCTTCTGAACTTGTTCATCCTCATACTTGTACATGGTTCAAATATAATCATTTGTATCACACAGCTGAACAAAATGACTCGATTATAGCTCTGGGATTACTTGATATTGTTTCCAGAGATGCATTTAAAAAAAATAAATAAAAAAAATTAAAAAAGGTATTAAATTTGCACTGTTCTAGTCTGCTCTGATTCTAGCCATTCAGGCATGGTGGCAGGGAACACTCTAATGGCTCAGCTGATAGATGATGTATCAACTACTTCCAGATTAAACTGTGTGAAGGAAATACAGACTGGATTGTGTTCAAAAGTACCTTGGTCTGTAGCTACCAAAATCACCAATTAAAAGAGAGGGCAGATTTATACATAATCCTTACTCCTGTTTCTTCTTACTCTTAAGAAGAGGAGTAGAGGGGAATGAGGAGGGAGAGAGGGGTTTCATATGAGGGAAAAATATGTTTGCTACTTAGAGCTGGTATCTCCGGAAGATTAATAAATTAGTGAAATAAGATAGTGATACAAGTCTTGCATCCTCAGCTGGAAATTTGCTGAGATCAACTTGATTTTTTGATCCAACCAGAGACTTCTTTTCATTTCTACTTACAGCTGATTAAGAGGACAGTATCTGGGGATAGACTGTACCACTGATGTGTGTACAAGTGTCTGGTTCAGACACTGTTCTTTGCTCTTCTTCATCTGTTATTTGAAGACATCTACCTAACAACCCTGGGATGTTCTTTTCAGCACAAACAAAAATTACTGCCTTCAGTTCAACACCAAGTCTGACTTCAGTAATAAAAGCTGTTAACAGCACTGTAATATTAGCTCTTCAAATACATGAATAATGTTTTCTATGATCTCATATTAAAAGTCTAACAGACAGCTTGTGACTACCCAAGGTTTTTTTCTGAGGGTTATAATTAATATAGTGTCATAGAAGTAGAAAATATTAGTTATTTACTCAAACACAGACTTTCTGCAGGAAATTACAAACTGAACCAAAGGACTGTCACAGTGCTGGGAAGCACGTCATAGCTATGATTTACTCCTAATATCCATTGGCAAGTCTCATTTTGCTGGTGATCATTACAGCAGCCATAAAAGAGATCTGAGATTGGATTCAAGGCAACTTCTTAGTAACATCATTTTCAAAATATCTAATAGCCCAGAACTGATCCCAGTTCCTGACGCTTCCTCCTGCAGAGCTGTTGCCATGAATCATTCTCCCTAGAGTTCTCCAGGTGCAGTACCTCATGGGATAATTGTTACAGCCTGTTATGGGAATCCTTTGCAATATTACTTTTCCAGAGCTGTTCTTATCCACTCTCCTTCTCATCTTGTTTGAAGTCTTTTAGTAGCATAGTACAAGTTTTTGAGGATTGCTAGAGTCACAGTTTTTTCTGTCATCTGCCATCAAATAATTTGATATCCATGAGGGTTGTGCACAGTGTCAGTAGGCACTATCTTCAGAGGCGCCTGAGTTTTGCAGATTTTGGCACATATTTCAAGCTATCGGTCTGAAGAAATTACCTGCTTTGGAAAAAACTGTTGCAGGTGAGCATTTCTCTTAGCAATGCTTTGATTCCTTTTTAACTTACTGACTTTGAAACAAGAAATTCTTCTGACCATAAAGTTCCTAAACATAAGCTATGCTAATTATTGACTTTCTTTCATTAACTTAGATGGCCTTTCGAAACTGAGACAGCTGTTTGAAACCCTTGCTTTTGGTAGTGCTCCCATCATTCTGTTTAGTCATAGAATAATTCCATTGCATTATAAATTTATAATGACAGGCAGGATAATGCAAGGCACAGCTCGTGTGTCCTGTGCTTGTTTTGCACCTGAGCAGGGGAGAAATAGTCCACTCATAATTCTAATACCTTCTAGTTCTGTTTGTTGTTTGTGCATCCGTTGATACAGTCTTTGGTTTTGCTACAGGAATTAAAATAAAGCAGCCAGTGTCCTTGCAGTTATCCATGAAGCTGTTAATGGCATATTTATGATAGAACTGAAATAATTCATCTTGGAGCCCTATCTCTGTCTGCAAGTTAAAAATAGAATACTTTTATTTTTCTAGAGTAACTATCAACTGCTCGTTCTGAAAGCAATTGCTATTATTGTTAGTGTATCTTTGATATTTTCTTTATATAAAAATAAGAAATGTCATACTGCTTTAGGTAATTATTATGAGTACAAATGATTGACATAGTCACAGGATTTAATCCAAAGCTCAGTAAAGTCAACTAGATTTATCAATTGTTTACAAAAGGCTTTGAAACTCACTTTGCATTCCTAATGAACATGGAAAGAAGAAGAGGTGTACTGATCTTTTTTTACATGCTTTCTATGCATTAAGTTCCTTGAATTTGTTCCATAGGCTTTTTTGTTCAATCATTATTGTATTTTTTCCAAAGAAAATTATAGGCTTTATAACATGTATTGTTAGAATTTTAAAAACAAGGGGGAAAAAAAAGAAAAGGAAAAGAATTAATATAGTACAGACAGATCTCTTGAATTTCAATACTATGCATTTAGTTTTTGTGTCTTATATTGCAGACAGACTCAACCAACGGGGAGAATCCAAGCATCAAGAAATCCCTCTTTCCTATTTTTAATTCAAAGAATAATTTAAAGCATAGTTCTTCTTTGAAAAAGCTTCCTGTAGTCACTCTACCCATGGTATTAATTTTTAAGTACAGTAGCACTGTAAAATGCTCCAGTAAATTTGTTTTACTGACTACAGCAGCATGTGGTTTATTTTCATGGTATCACTTCCTCTTCATGCCAGTTAAGTATCTTGGGCCAGTTCAATAAATTTAAGTAAAATTGGCAGTTTTGTTGAAATAGGTTGTGCCTAATTTACAGTATTTGATATACTGAAAATGTAACATACACAGTTCCAGAGAGAATGAGCCCTGAGAGTAAGACTAAAGAAGGAAAATAGTTATGAAATTTTGTATTTTTAAAAATAAACTGTCTAATTCTGTTTCAATGAGGAAAAAAATTAATCTCATTTGGTTTATAGCTATAGCATAAATACATATTTTTATACAAACTGCTCCTTTATGTATAAATTTATCAATGGTTTATCTGAAAAAGAAATTTTAGCTTTTGTGTCCATTGTATTTTTGTTTGTCCTGATTGTTCATGATAAAAGACAACTTGCATTAAAAATAAGTAACTTTTTGACTGTCCTTTTTTTAGCTTAGAATTCTTGAAATTAGATACAAATCTGCATGTAAGTTGCAAAATATCCTTCTGCAAAAAATTCCACCTGGGGCTGTTTCTTAATTTTTGCTTTAGTTTGGGATATTTGTGAAGGAGAAGAAGGATGGAAAAAGAAAAAGCTCTTGGTTTTCTGATGGCAAAATCAGTCAGGTCATCAGTTCAGAACTATTTTGGTCTGCTTTGCTCAGGAACAAATTTATAGAACTGATCCATGGTCTTAACTGCTGTATGGAATGCTTTTTAAATGAAGATGAGGCTCAACAATATTTATTTTTTTTTATTTTTGAGGCCTTGTGTAACTGCTCTCTCTTACAGCAAATAACACTAACAGCATGTGAATGCTTTAAGGGCTAAGGGTAGAGCAAATCTGCATGATATCCACAGTCACTTGCTCTTACTGTGGGGAAAATTATTGAAAGGTCACTGCACTTCTGCTGCAGTACTGGGCTTCACTGGTGTTCTGTAATTAACTGTGGGAAATTATTTACAGCTATTCTTAAGAATATATTAGGAGACCAGTATTTAATATTTTGTTGCAGATGCCTAACACTGATGGTCAGGATCTCTTGGCGTTACAGAAAGCCATTCATCCTTCTAATCACCAGAGCAGCAGGCAGAAGGATTGGCATCCTGAGAAGATGACAGAAATCCAGCCTCATGTAAGTGACATTATCAATTCCCTGTATTTTAGTATCAATGAGGTATCTTGACAGCTTTTTGTCTAGGGAATAGGAAAATTGCATTTGACATTATTTCTCAACTTTCTCATTCCCTGCTCATTGAACATAAAAAGTCGTGTGCCTGCAGTCCTGCATAATTTTTTGAAAATCTAGACATGAATGACAATGAAAAGAGAGACTAAATGTCCCTGTGTCAGTCTTCAAGCCCTTTGAAATACTGGTTATGTTTTGGTATGAGAGGCAAGCAGTGTTTCAGTGCACATCTGTGGGTGCAATGCAGTGCTGTAGCAAAGCCCTCAAGTCAACTCTCTAAGGGAGGGTGAATCCTGAGGCTGCTCTGCTGCAAGGCACAGTTTTGATGCTTGATGGGATCACCAGAGCCACGTCATGTGATGGTGTGGCTGGCACTGACTGCAGCTTAAGCAGGCTACATTTTTGGAGCATAGCACTGCACTAATGCAACTTTATTTTCTCCCGTTCTAAAACCAGCTTGGCGCACTGGGTTTGGGAGGGAGCTTCAGTACCATGCTCTGTTGCCATCACACTGAAAACTGGAAACAGCTGCAACATTTGAAGCAAAACGTTGCTCTGTGAGCTGTGGAATTTAATGAGATTGTTTTCATATCACTTTATGTGCTCAGGCTTCCCCAGGCTCTTGCTACTCATGTTCAGTAATCCCATATCTCCATTTTCCTTCAACCTGCTCACCAGTTAAAGAAGCTGTGAGAGACTAGAGCTGCTTATCTCTCAGCTGCCAGCAAACAAAACATGGCACTGCGGAGTTCTGCCACATCTTGTTTCACTGCAGATGATTACTCAAGACTCTCTCTAGCCCCTAATTGATGTTCACAAAACTTTTAAGAACTTTGTTTTTCTGATATCTGTGCCTCACAAAATGTGCCTGAGATTCTAAAGCTAGTAGCTAGAGAAGAGACAGCTGGACAGCTAATGCAGTGGTCCATGCCTGTTTTGTCAAAGGAAACAAGGATAAAATAATTGATGGGAGCAATTTTTTTCTGATGTAGAAAATGTTCCACCTTTTCAGGTAGCTAGTAGATTGAATCGTGATGAGAGGGCATTTTCTCAGGTGCGTAGTCATAGCTTGTAATGAAATATACCAAATGAATACAAATTAAAAGTGAAGGAGTCCTGCAAAGTTTAAGATGTTCAGTTTAGGTTATGGCAGTTTTGTTGTAGGAAGTCTCATATGATGGAGGGCAGACGGTCAAGTGCTTTTCTGCGTGTCTTTCAGAGCCAGCCATTAAAATCTCTTCGAAAGCTCTTACACCTCTCTTCAAACCATCCTGTCCCTGCTGAGCCCCGCTTCCAGCCCTTACCGAGTCAGCCAGCCAAAGCTTCTTTTTCTGAAGTGCGAATTCACCCCATGAGTCAAAGCTCCAGCAGCGGCAGCAGCAACGTGCGGCAGGAGGCTCAGCCCAAGCCCAGGCCAACGCTGCAGATCCCGAGCCAGCTGGAGCCCACCTGGCACGTGTCCCCAGTAAACAGGAGCGTGAGCGATGGGCCTCCCTACTCCGATCAGCTGCCTTCCAAGAGCGGACAGAACGGGCACACGTACACCCGGACAAACCGGGCGCGAATGCCAAACCTGAATGACTTAAAAGAGACAGCCTTGTAATTGCACTCCAGACAATAGGCCAGTTTGGGTGGAGATCAGCATAGGAGAGTGGTGGTGGTTCTGGTGATGGTAAGACTGCATTTTCAGCTTTATAAAGGTGTGCAATATGTACATGTGGAGCTATGCTGTTTGGCACCACGGAGAGAGTCAGGGATTATACGGTAAAACAAGTTGAACTATGAATTACCAGTCATCAGAAATGTCACTGGATACCAGGCAGAGTGTGCAGGTCAGGGAGAAAAATACATTGCCGTTTTCTCTCATTTACATTCCAGCTTAGTGCACATCTCTGTCTGAAAGCTGGGAGACTACTGGTATGTATTGGCACTTATAAGGGTGAAAACATTCATGTCTAGACCTATGCCCTTACTACATTTTTTGCTGCCTAGTTAAAACAGTGGGGTTTATGTGATAAAAGTGTATCCCTGTTAAGGGTTTAAAGTTAAATTGTATGTCTTAAATTTGTTTTTTAAACTTCCATATTTGATAGGATTTGTAATATTTATTTATGATGACCTAATATCGTACTGTTATAATCATATCTTTTATGTTATAATGTAAAGTTATTTTGAGCTGTTTGAAACATTGTGAAGCAGTGCAACAGCTACAGTAGTTTCTATAAAAAACTAACAGTAACATTTATATATTGCATCAGGAGTATTTTATTCTATATATAAATATATATATAAATGGAAAATAACTGTCTGTTTTTTAAATATACTCATTTAAAAGAAAAGTATTGTTATGACACTATCTGCCATATTTTTTATACATTTGTGATATAAAGTGCAGTATTATACTTCTAATAAAAGGAAGTTGAATGTGGATATAAATGTGACTGTAACAGTATGAATCTTGCTTAGCTATGAGAGCCCAGTATTATAGGCATTATTGGTAACAAACAAAAGACAACATTCAATTCCAAGCTTTATTATGGGCTATTTTGTTGGAAGTATTGGCTAAATGTAAGAGACTGCAGAACTGTACAGTAATCTAAATGTGGTATGTTCTCCCCTGTGTCCTTAGTTTTCCTAGTAATACTAATGGGATTTCTGCATCTGCATCAAGAGCACAGAGCCCCAGTACCAAATTTTTGTTTAAAGAAATAAAGTGCCCCGTGACTACAAGCGAAAGCAGGTGCTCTTCCACTTAATAGCAGGGGTGAAAACCAAAGAAACATAGCATGAATTGCAAGTGAAATGCAAAACTTTGACACTTACGCATAGCATGGCACTGCAGATCATGGTATAAGCTTTTATGCATATGTGTATTTTACATCTTGTTTAGCAATCTGTTAATTAGTAAGATAAACACTGTATTAAAATTTAAACTACTCTTGCACTTTTTATTATATTTCAGGATGTATTTAAATCTACAAATCTGATATTTGGATATTGAGGGAGAAGGTTGCCATGCAGCTTAATTTCTCCTTTGGTCTTACTGTCCAAATATTCCCATACCCAGTTCAGTTACCAGTCTCAGCAAAATACTAGATCCTGAGTTCCAGTCTCCTGTACCACATAGTTAAAACTGCCTTTACGTTGGTGAATGTCAAGTGTAGCAAATACACACCGTGATTCCTCTGTTGCTACCAGTAAATTAAATCAAAGGTGAGCCAGAAGGAGTCAAAAGAGTTATGCCAGTCTAAAATTTGTGCAATAAGAGGAGAGCCAGGCCTGTAGTGTCAGAACAATACAATCTTTCCTTTTTAAACACATTAGTTCAACTCCCTCATTACTCTGCATCATAGTTTGTTTTCTAGATGTTGCCATTGTAAGACACTTGTACTTGCAAATACATTGTCTTTTCCAAAAAGAGACTAACCTGAATGTAAATTTGATGATTTAGCCATAGATGTAGTTAACAGAAGAAGCCAGGCAGTAAGAGCTGAACTTCCTACTTGGATAGCAACGCAAACTGGACATGCTGTTCAGTACCTCTTGAGTCATACCAAAGTTCTAACAGCAGCAAATTCGGCACCACTACTGTAAAAATCTTTGTCAGAAAGAACAGCATGGAAGGACATTATATTGGGTTTGTCCAGGACCAAAAGTCAGTCCAGTAAATTTGAAAAATTACAAAATCAGAATTCTTTCTTTGTCAATTGCCTGCAAGAAATGTGCATGTGATTTTTCTGTAGATGTATATGAACATGATATCTCTCTATATATGATATATACTGCATTGATATATCATATATATAGCGCATATAAATACAGTAGACATGAAAGGATATTCATTTTCTAAGTTCAGTGGGCATCCAGGAAAGACATTGTGATATTTACTAGTCATCACTGTCAGAGTTTAGCAGCATACTTTGACAATCTCTTTTAGATTCACTGCTTGGCCACAGCTAGGTCAGCCCTGATAGCCCTGCTCTGAAATGGCCTACTGCCACTGAAATCCCTCACAAAAGCACTGTCCGAGAGAGAGTGGGGCTCTAAGCAGTGTGGTTTGAATGTCTCTTTAGGGCAGTGGAACTGGGGTTGTTTAGTCTGGGGGAGAGGAGGCTCAGGGAGCACCTCATCACTCTCTACAACAACCTGAAAGGAGTTCGTAGCCAGGTCGGGATTGGCCTCCTCTCTGATGTCTCACGTGAAAGGACAAGAGGAAATGGCCTTCTTGTGTGCCAGAAGAGGTTCAAATTAGGTATCAGAAAATAAAGAAAATCACTGAAAGACTGGTTAGGCATTGGAATAAGTTGTTCAGGGAGGTAGAGGAGTCACTGGCTCTGGAAGTGTTCAAGAGGCATCCGGATGTGGCACATGAGGATATGATTTAGGGGTGGCTGTGGTGGTGCTGGGTTCACAGTTGGACTAGATGATCCTGGAGGTCTCTTCCAAGCTTGATGATTCTGTTTCCCAGCGAGTGTTCAGACTAGACCCCTCTGTGCTTCGTGGATATGTATCCTTTTGCCTCTGCAAGATTTTTAACTTGTTGGTAAGAGCTTCGTGCTGGGGATGATGATACTGGGCTGTATGTGGCTGTTCTGATTTCTAGCAAGGAAAAATCTTTCCAAAGGATTTTTTTTTTTCTCAGTACCCATTAAGTTAAATCAGGATAATCTCTGACTGTACATATAGCTGTTTAAAGTAGTTAGCAAATCTTCGAAGGTGACCCAAGGAATGTTCAAGTTTTTGGTGGCCCATATTTACAGAAAGTTGTTCCTACTTCATACTGTGTTTTCTTCTCAAATTCAACAAACCATAGGAGATTTCAGTTGAATACTAAATTGTGTTGAATGTATGTAGTATTTTCTTCCTTCTGTTGGAAAGAAATTCCAGCAGCTTGGCCAGCTGGTGCTGGGATGAATTGTGTATTTTTAACTTAATCTAACTTCCCAATATTTAGAATACTGCTAATGTAATTTTGTCGAGGCTTTCAAAGGAGTCTTATTATAGTGACTGAGATTTGTTGGCTTAATAAAGGGAAGAGAATTACAGAGCAAACTATTTTGTAAGTGTGAGCTTTCCTTTTCACTGGTCCGTGAGTCTTGTGCTACATGCTCTATAGATTTTCTTAGTATAAGGAAACTTAGTTAAACTACACTTTATTCTTGGGCAATCTGTTTTGCCTTATGGCATCATTAATGATGTGAATAGAAAAGAAACTAAGTTTCAGAAATTAATTATAGTCATTTTGCAGAACTCAAGCTGCCTAAACTTGTCTATATGTTTTTGCTATAGATCTTGAGCTCTTTTTAACTGAAAAAGAAGCACCTTAAGCTCATCGTAGCTGAAATTGTGTGTGTCTAAGCTGTCCTTTTAAACTGCCATGTAAATGTATGAACCTAGAACAACATCTATTTTCAACAGACCTGACCACAGAGAACAGTCCCTTAGAGCTATTTAATGCTTTTTGCTCCATTTATCACAGTCCAAGCTTCATTGCTCCTCTGAGAGGTCACCAGAACAGAGCAGTGGGCAGAGTTCTTGGCAGGAAGTCAGTGATCCCAGATTTGGTCTCTTCTTCCTAAAACATTCCCCAAACAGTACTCTGTTTGCCAATACATGCTCTTTTAGATCAATAGTAAAGCAGGCTTCAAACTTCCAAATGTATGAGACGCCCTCAGATTGAGTGTCTTTTGGGATGTCACCTTTCTCTCTGCCACACCAACTTGTTTCTAGGAGCAAGGCTGGAGTGACTCTTCAAGAAGCAGTGGCCTGTGGTAGGCTTTTAGCCATTCCTTATCATTGCAGTTAGGTCTCTTAACAGATGAATCTTTCTTGTTTAAAAACCTCCTTGCCAACCTTTTCTTTTTTCTTCAAAAGCTTCTGTAGCTGTTAGCTGGGTAGACCCCCATGTTGGCACAGAAAAAGCTATGTATTCTCAACAATTCAGAGCTGTAGACCTCCCTATAAGAATGGGAACACAGATTATACAGCTCTGAAAGTGCTGTTGTGACCAGTTGGCTGAGGTAAAACCCAGCCACTTTTGCGAGAAGCTGTGCTCTGGAAGCATTGGGGTTTTCACTCATGTTTTAATTTTTGTTATCTTATAATGATTCGATGGTGAGACACGTTTCAAAAATACCTGCATGTAATCAATTTCTTATGTTTTGAACACTGTCAGAGTAGAGCTGGGAGAACATTTACATCCCAGTCACACAAAGAGTAGGAAAAGGATAGCCATATATAATATACTGCAAATTGTGGGATGGCAATGAATGTTTATTTTTTTCCATTCCAGCTAGCATACATAATACATCTGTTAATGGGGTAATATCACAAACCATGCATCTAGGCTGCTGTTCATGTAAGTAGGCCCACTATTTGAAACAGGAGTGCCACAGAAGATGGTTGGAAAGGTGATGTGCCCTACATAACCATTTTTAAATGACCTTCAAATCAAGACACTCTTTAAGAACAGGTGCCTTTCCCTAAACAGCTCTTTCTAATGGTGTCATGATATTAACCATTCATTAACTGGGTTTGTAGTGAATGAGGAGAAAAGCCATTTAACTTCTGGCCTTTGTTAAAAAGGGTGTGATTTGAATAAACCCTTGTAACACAGCTTGGAAGTTCTATATATTGGCACCTTTTTCAAACAGTCAAACAGCAGCATCAGTGCTCAAGCTCATCAGGCAGGTGAAGGCTTGTGCACATCACTTGGTTCAGATGTTGTACTCAAACAGAATATTTCTCATTTTTCAATCATGAAGATTAATTGTCATGAAAATTAAGCAAAGCAAATTTTATAGGAGATCCTCTTCCAATTTTAAGAGAAAAACTGTGTTAGGTCATCTGTTCTGTCAGCAGACTGTCTTAACAGCTACTGCGTGAGACAGCATAGGTAAATCTGATGGATTAGGTCTGAATTTTACTTCATCCAAGTTCTACTTGGATGCAAATTTGTGACCTTTTGTGCAGCCAATTGATGCAAAAGTTGTCTTTTGACACACTAAGTGTGAGGGCCAGCCCTACTATGTTTGGATGTTTTGTTCCACCAAATCAGATTGCTTCTCAGGCTCTTTTAGAACATAACTCAAAATATGCAGCCAGGCAAAAGTGACTCTCAAAACATGGCCTGAGAGTCAGAACACTCTTAGCCTAAAACTGACTACACATCTCTTCTCTTCTCTGCAAGTCAATCTACCTCCTCTCTCTTGCAGAATGTTGTCAAGGTTGGGTTTGTTCTGAGCTTATTATTGACTCCAGCTTTTGAAGAGACATCTAAAAAGATTCTTCCTCTAGGTACTGTTAGCAACCAAGTAATAAAATAGTAATGGGCCTTCATCTAAAATACTTCTGAAACCTCCAAGCCATCTGAGCTCTCCCTCTAGAATCCCAATGCCATCCTTTGCACTGCTTTGCAGTCTTCCCCTGCCCTTCCCTTTGTGGTTCTCAAATATTGCAGTTGCCTTGTTCTTTGTTGTTTCTCTAGTGCAGATTTTCAGGGAGTTAGAGGCCTTATCTACTACTCCACCCTGTTTGCTGTTTTACTCAAACAGCTATCCTTAGACTTGCTCAGGATTTTCTTCATTTTAATTTTCCATTTCATCTGGGTGAGATACCTTACCTCATTATGCCCCCACCAAAACACGCTGCCTACCAGGCTTTTCATTCCACCAGATCTCTGTTTGCACAGGGCATCGCTTCTCTGGATCCATTCTGAGAAATGCAAGGTGGCATCTTAATTGTACAAGCACAGAAGTGTGTTGTGAAGTAGCTGCTGTCATAGAGCTTTCCATTAGCAATGTTAAACCATGTTCATAGCGCAAGATGGAAGCCACTATTCAACTTTCCTACAGGATAGGAACCTCTCGGTGTAAACTCTTGACACATAAATCCAATGGCAGAGCTTTTAACTCTTTAGTTACGAGGCAAAACTTTAAGCATAGGTAACTGTCTCAACTTTCCTTTTCTTTTTTTTTTTCTTTTTTTTTTTTTTTTGCTAGTGCACATCTTAGACTCATACTACTGAAGGATATGACTAATTGAAAGGAGGAACATTGTATTTGGTCTATATGGAACAATAAGCTAAAATCTTCCCTGAAACCATAATTTTGCTGGAAATTCTACGCAGGCCTGTTAAAATCTGGTTAATCTCATAAGGACTTCCAGGACTGCTTAGATCTCCACTGTGAAATGCTAAATTTTAGATTTGTGTTATTTGGGAGAAAGAAGGAAGAATGAAGTTTAGGAAAATAATTTTTTTTTTCACAATCTGCCAGTACAGACTATTCCAAAATTAACAGGCTGAGGAGGCAGCTTTCAAAACTTCTAAATTTATGGATAAGGTTCCCTGATGTTTTTTTAACAGCTACTAGAAATCTAAAGCGCACAAACTTTTAAATCTACCGTGCTTTCTGTTGTGGAAGGGATATGTTGTGGTGTTAACCTTTTTAATCCTGGAATACAAATTGATTTTAAAATGTGTTGAATATTTAAGGATGACTTCATGCAAGTTAATAAACCATTTGTAAAGTGTTTGTATACAACCCTTTGTATCATGTTGTTGGTACACCTTACCAAATTTTTTTTGAGCATGTATTCCATTCTTAACTTCTGTACAATTTCTATTGTTGCTGTAAATATTCTAAAAGAGAAAAAAAAATCCTGTGGTAACCTTAATTATCAGCATGGAAATGGTTAATTTTTACTGAGCACAATGTATTTTTGAATGGGCCTTCCAAAATATGTCTTTAATAAAAATGCAGATTTTGCACTAGATCACTGGCGTTGTTCAACAGCTGATCTTATTCTTGACACGTTCCAGAGCACCTCTCCTTATGTCAGCTCATCTCAGATGAGCAAACAGGCCAGAACCACACCAGGACTCTGGGCCCGATGGGTCACTGCCACATCCTGGCTAACTCCCCCCTTCTGAGAAGCCAGCTTATATCTATCTGCAAGCCTGATGGTTCTACGGGAGCACAGAAACAACAGCTCTGAAGCACCTTGTTGCCCCCCCTCTTGTAGTCTCATTGCAGACATCGAGGGTCCTTCCAGGGCACGAATCTCTGCTACTCCATCTTTTGCACCTTACCAACCCCCTCAGGAGGCACTACCAGAAATTAAAAGGCCCTTGTACTTTCCAACCCTTAGCATTTGCTGCACAAAAGTATCCTGTTGGAATTGCATCGCTGGCCCATGGAAACTGAGGCCATTCTAGGCAAATGTTGAGGTGTCAGTGCTAAGGGTTTTTGATGGGTTCCTCTTTATTGTGTCATGGCCATGACTTTATTTTGTCCCTGTGTGCAGCTTTAAAAAACTTCAAATATTTCTCTGCTAGTCTCTCATTCTTCAGGATAATTTGAAACAAACTGAGTAGGGATCACTTTATCTGGGCCTCCCATCTTTCCCTCTGAGCTTCAGCAGCAGACTTGCTAAAAGCCAGGACTTGCAGTCTGTGAGATCCTCCAAAACATGTGCCTGATGGGTTGTGCAGCAGCCCCAGCCTTGGTGAGACCAGGCTGCTGCCCAGTGCCTGCGCTGAGCTGTACCCATCACCTCCCCAGGAGGGAAACCACTGACCCAAGCTAAACTTCCACCAGGACAAGCAGTCCAGCACTCAAACAGTCCTAGACACAAATGGGTTTGAAATGCGTGTTTCCTGGAGGTGCTTAGTGCTCTGGGGGTACTTTGGCTTTACTCTTACAACCTTACTTGGCTCTTACTCTTTCAAGGATCTCTTTGTAATGGCCCCTTTTCTGTACCCCCTGCAGAGGCCCAGAAAATCGAGTGGCCACCTCCTTGAAGAGGAACCCCAGTGCAGTCAGCATTAATCCCCCATTTAATGAGGAGCTGAGTGGGCATGGACATTTTTCTCTGCATGTACCCATTAAGAGAAAGGAGATGTTTTCTTACATCCTGTGTGTGATCTGGAGGTCTGAGGTAGTCTCTGATCACATAGCTTAGATTGTGCAGGTTTGACTTCTCAGCACAGTTCCCTCACTCTTCTCGAAGCATCCCATGCTAAAAATTCAGACCCTGAAGCTGAAGTCAGCTCTTAATCCTGCTTTCTATTTCAACTTGCTTGTGTTTTTTGCAGTTGCAGTTGCCATGCATGGGTCTCCCTATGTCTACAGGTAAAGACCTGCAGGAGTGCTTAACATCTTTGTCAGCGACATGGACACTGGGTTTGAGTGCACCCTCAGCAAGCCTGCCAATACGTTGTGCAGTTGACACACTGCAGAGAAGGGATGCCAGCCAGAGGGACCCAGACAGGATTTAAGGTAGACCCGTGCAAACCTCATGAAGTTCAACAAGGCCAAGTGCAAGGTCCTGTGTGTGGGTCGGGGCAGTCCCAAGCACAGATGCAGGCTGGGGGAGGAACAGATCGAGAGCAGCCCTGAAGAGAAGGACTTGGGACTGCTGGTGGATGCAAAGTTCAGCATGAGCCAACAGTGTGTTCTGGCAGCGCAGAAGGCCAGTTGTATCCTGAACTGCAGGAAAAGCAGTGACTAGCAGGTCACAGGAGGTGATTCTGCCCCTTTATGTTCATGAGATTCCACCTGGAACATCCAAGTCTGGGGCCCCCAGTGCAAGAAAGACATGGACCCTTTGGGCAAGTCAAGAGGACAGCCACTATATTGAGCACAGGTCTGGCACACCTCTCCTATGAAGACAGGCTGAAAGACTTGGTGCCTGGAAAAGAGAAGGTTCCAGGGAGGCCTTATAGGACCTTCCAGTACCTAAAGCAAGCTATGAGAGAGCTGAAGAGAGACTTTTCAAAAAGGCAGATAGTGATAGGACAAGGGCAAATGGCCTTAAGCTGAAGGAGGGTAGTTTTAGATTAGGTATTAGGGAGAAATTCTTTACTCTGAGGGTGGTGAGGCACTGAAACATGCTGCCCAGGGTTGTGGATGCCCCATCCCTGGAGGTGTTCAAGACCAAGCTCTGAGAAACCTGATCTAGTGACAGGTGTCCCTGCCCATAGCAGGGAGGTTGGAGCTAGGTGGTCTTTAAGGTTCTTTCCAGCCCAAACCATTCTGTGATTCTATGTTTATGAGAAGAACTTGTGCATTTATGTAATTGTACTTTGCCTGGTCTTGTCCCACTTTCATAATGCCCTCAGTCACACTGTTGCTCCAACATGTTGAATTTATGCAGAGGGGGAAGTCAAATGCAATTCTAAAAGCATTTGAGGACCACTTAATTAATTAAGCCTCTCAGCACTCTTCCTTTTATATGAGGCAGAGGTTAAGTGAATTTCCAGAGGTCAATTAGCAAGTGAGCTGCATAGCAAGGATCAGAACAGAAATCCCTGCTTTAGCAGGAACCATTCAGTTGAAAGTCAGAAGTAGGTCTCTTCCCCAGGAAAGCTGGAGAGGTCAACTGCAGGCAAAGGACAGGGCAAGGCAAGAAGCAAATGAACTGTGAAATGCACTTTATGCCAGTTAGTTCCGTCTTCTTTATCGCTGTACATTTCAATCTAAAAATAAAGGTCTGGTGATTTCTTTGAAGATGGGAGACTGGAAAAGTGATAGCACAGGTCCTTTCTAGACAGTATTTCCCTTCTCTAAGGTTTTATGATATCTTATACATAGGATTGGTCATGTGAATATACGTAATTCAGCATGGTTCCTTGATGTATGATGGTGTGTGGTTCATCTATTCTGGCTGTACATTAAGCCTGCAAGCTCTTCCAAATTTCACGTGAGCTCCTGCCCCTTGCCACAGGGTCCATTTCCAAAACCAGACATCTTGAAAAACCCTGAATTGTGCATAGGAGCTTGTCAGAGGCCAGTGACAGATTAGGCTTTGACTAGCTGCAGTCAGGCTTAACTGCTTTGGGGCGACACAGATATTCACCAGCTGGGGCCCGGTCCATCCTTTCACCCTTTCTTCCACTCCCCCAAAGCCTCAGTCATGCAGTGGAAGAGTAGCACCAAGCCTCCTTTCCCCTATCACCACCCACCCAGATATGGAGCAGAGCTGCCTGTGCTGCTTTTAGGGCAGGGAGAGCTGTGTGTTGACATGATGGGAACTCTGCCCAGGGCTCAGAAATGCATCAACTTTCAGTGTTAGTGTTGCTAACACCAGAGCTGTGACCGCTGGTGGAGAGCCCTTGTCTCCCTGTTGCTGCATGTCAGTGCCTTCAGGGATGGTCTTACACCATTCTGGTCCCACAGCTTGGCTCTATGGCCCAATGGATCTTCTCAGTACAGCTTGCCTTAACTGTTTAGCATTAGGGAACCATACAGTGATTTCTTACTGGGAAAACCTGTCCCTAGACCAATTTGTGGATAAGCAAAAATCCTATCCACAAATGGGGGGTCGGGGGGAAGTAAGGGAGTAATGGTGTATAATAACAATCATCTCAGCAGATTGGAATTGGTCTTTTCTACATCTCTGTAGACTTCTTACTGTTTGTTTAATGGAGTAACTTTTAGACTTCTCGGAAGACCTTATTTTCCTGACAGATACTGTTTGTGTATATATACAGGAAAAAAACAAGGCAGAAACCTCTCTTCTCATAAACAAGTGTGGTGAATTGCACAGACTACGAAAGGCTTTTCTCTTGTTTTTGGTCACATCTCATTTGTTTTCAGTCACATCTCAACTCTTCCCTGCACACTGAGCATTACCTCTCTGCCCATAGGGACAAGGAGAGGAGAGGCAGATGGACTGCCTCAGTGCAGTTGTCTTCATGCCTCTCCTCTCTTCGCTGAGACAGTCCAGATTGTTAGAAAATAGGGAAAAGGCCTCTGGTGCCTGCCAGGTTTGTGCTACAGCTGTGTGGGAAGGCAAATCAAAGCTGTCACTCCACAGGTCCCCGCAGCCCTCCCACATGGGAGCTGTGGGGGCTGCAGTTCCCACCTGGTTTATGTTGAGCAGCAGCTCCTGGGCTGAGGCAGGGACGTGAGCCATAGTAACCAGGCTGTCACCCCAGGGAGATGGGTCCATCCTGACAGCCTCCACATGCCCCAAATTCCTCAGATGCTCAACACCCACCGGCGATCAGGCCACGGAGATCAAACAGTTAATAAGAGCGAGTCCCCTTGTCTGTGCCCAAACATCCACAGGGAGTAAAACACCCTGGGGTCCCCGAGACGTGTCAGTGCAAAACTAGGCAGGACACAGAGAGGGTTTGGCCATCTGGTGCTTAAGGCACTGGTGCCTGTTGCTAAACCAGTCACAGCAGCTCAGGCCAGAGGGTTGCTGATACAAGTGGAAATGAGGTGATTTGGGAGTGTGAGATCCTGGGGACAGGCTAGGTCTGGCCCCAACCCTGTTACAGGGACGGCAGAGATTGGCAGGAGGAAAAGCAGGGTAGGATGTCTGTCTCAGCATGAGAACCCTCCCTGGTCCTGGTGGGTCAGTGTGGGGTGCCTGGGCTAGGGGACAAATAATCAAGCACAGACCTGCCATCCTGGAAAGAATCCAAGCCCTGCCTTTGGGCCCCATCTGCATTTGCTCTGGCCTTCACAGGGTGCTGTGATGATGATTTCCCCACCCTACCACCCAAGGACCAGAAGCATCCCATCTCACAGGAACAGAGCCCCAGCCCTGACCCCTCCTGCCTTGCCCAGCGTGTTGTGCCCACAAACACCCCCCAGCTGCATCACCAGGCGCGGTGGGAAGCAATGTTTTATTCCAGACAGCCCTTCCCTTTGCAGGCTGGGCATTTACCCCGCGGGGCCGCCGTGGCGTGGCGAGGCAGGGCAGCCACAGGGGCAGACACCTCCACGTCGAGCTCAGGACACAGCGCTCAGCCACACCTGCCCAGGCACTCCAGGAGCTCCATGCGGATGGCGATGCGCACGTGCCAGCCCAGCGGGATGAGGCGGATGTAGCGGGCCACGATGGGCGGCCGCAGCAGGTTCTGCACCGAGGAGGAGCGGTCTGAGTTGCCATAGAACACCTGTGAAGGGACGTGTGGGGAGGTGGTCAGGGGGCTGGAAATCCCGTCCCATGAGGCTGGCGTGCCTGTGCAGAGCAGATGACAAGGAGGCTCCCTCCCCTCCACCCTCAAACAAAAGACATTAAAAATAGCCAGACTATTTTTGTCACTCTGATTCAGTTTTCTGAGTAAGTGACTTTCCCCCATTGTTCCTGTACTTTTTCTGGTTATGCCAGACTTGATCTTTTGCTGCTCTCTTTCACTTCCAGCAAGGCACCACGTGTTTGGAGTGAGCACGGTAACATTTGGCTTTGCAGTTCATGAGTGGGGTTCACACATATGGCAGTGTAGACAAAAAAATGTATTTGAGTGCCCTTTCCCCATTGCTTGGCCAGCATGTCACATCTCCTGCTGCCATGACCTGCTTTTTCGGGGGAAGCTCAGCATTTCCCCAGGGCTAGAGGAACTGGTCCTTCAGCAAAGCCACCAGAGCCTCCCATGCTAGGATGGGGCCATCCCCACAGATGGACACTGAGGACACCTAGAAGGCACCAGCTGTGGCATCCCCCAGCTGGGGATGGTGTGGACACCACTGTAAGGTGTCCCCAGTGCAACTTTTAACTTCAGCCTAAGCAGTAAGAAGTGCAGGGTGAGAATGGTTCAGTGGGCTGTGACATAACCAATTGCAGATCTTGTCTATGGGTTCTGTCTGCATTGTGATTGTGCATTAGCCCCAGACTTACAGCAAAAGAAGCAGCCCCCATTTCACAGCACCCAAGCACAGCTGGGGTTGTACGGCCACAGCCAAGAAATCAGTTTTATTGTGGAGGTGCTGCCTCCTCTGCAATGCCAACTAATGCCTCTGAGCTTAATCTGGACTACACTATCATCATTAGAAAACGCAAAAAAATGTATTTTGCCCGGGTCAGCATGACATTCACTTTCACCACAGGGGAAATGGACCCTCTCTGTACCACCCCCAGATGTGGAGTGAGCACCAAGGCCCATCCACCCTGCTGCTCCCACAGAACCCTCCTTCTGGGGCACCTTCCACTGAGACCTGATGTGTTCATGTCACCAAACCTGCCACCCCTCCACCAGTGGCCGAAGAGCAAATTCCACTGACCCGGTTGTTCCCGGTTTGGTCCTTGTAGTAAACCCAGTTGAGGTTTTCGTCGGTGCGGTACTGTATGCTGTACTTGGTCATCCACTCATCGGCATCGCAGCGCCCTTGTGTGAGGATCCCCGAAATCACCTTCACCTCCTTCAGGTCAATCTGCAGCCACTGTGCATTGTCCTGGTACTTGGAGAGCCACGCGCACCTGGGGGGACACCACCAGCCCTGCTGTTCCTCTACCGCTGCCCTCCCAGGCAGACCCTCCGGCCCCCCACGCTGCCAGGGTTCCCCAGCACCCCACACCCCCTGCCCCTGGGGGCCCTCAGAGGGGCATTTTCGAACTCACCCAAAGCCCTGGCCATTGAGGCGGGCCTTGTTGGCTGTCCAGGATGAGTACCAGCCCGTGTACTGCTCAGGGTTGGAGCAGCTTATCTGGTCCGGGGTGACAGCACCAGACTCGAAACCCAGGGGCTTGTGGTAGGGACACTCTGCAGAACAAGGGAAAAAACACATTAAAGAACATGAGGGGCTCTGTTTCCTGGGTGTGTTTGCACTCTCATTGTCAGCATCTCTGGTGGGTTCATGGCTCCCTCTCTTCCCTGACTAGGATGCTGGGGATGCTCTTAATCCCAGACCACAACCTGCCCAGTGGCCATAGGGCCTCATTTCTAACTCTTCTGTTAATTTTTAACTCTTCTTTCTCTCTCAAACTTACTAAACCTGTTCTGTCTGTAATGTTTTTGGACAGAAGGCTTTATTCGTGTTGCAGTCTGAATCTCCTCCTTGCAAGCATATTGGAAGAAGAGCCAGGCTGGATCCATCAACCTGTATCCAGCCTCCAGCCTGTCTGCCTCGTCTTTGAGAAATTCCAGGCACTGCTTTTCTTGCTGGACTTCAATTCCCTGTGCTCCTCCCTTCACTGTCTTGATTTATGGCTCTACTTGCATGGCAAAATTGTTGAGCCAGCTCTGATCATCCCTTCACAAGCACACTCAGGTCTTCTGCATTCTCTGCTGTGGGGACCATCTCTGTGTCTGGAGGTGGTCTTGCCTTGTGGAAAACCTGTAAGTGCTCTAGTGCCAGTGAGGTGTAATGCTTGACCCTGCTGAAGACTCAGGGATCTCCATGGGAATTTCTGACTTCAAATCTTCAGGCTACAAGTCCTGCCCCCACAGCTGTCTTCTGTAACAGTGAGAAATTCAACATGACTTCTGCTGGCTGCAAAACTATTGGAGAAAGAAATACTCATCCATCATTAAACCCTATTGTGGTGGATCACCACACAGTGCTCTGGAAGGCAGGACTTTAGTGATGCTGAGCACCTGCATGCTACCTGGACTAGATGTGCGTTTTTTGTTATGATCTTTTTTTATACAATCAGGTTTTTACTGTGTATTAAGATACACAGAATGAAGGCACTCACAAGGGTCACATGGGGCTTGCCTAGGAAAACACATATCATTCATTTTCTAATTTTGCAGCCTGTGGAGTCCCCAAAGGTAACTCTGTCCCTTTCTCCAGTTTAGTATAGTCTGTTTCATGGCTCTCAGCAATAAAGGAGCAAGCAAAGCTCTGTGCAGCTTCACTTGTGGGTAGGACATTTCCATGCCTAACTAACCAGTGTGGTACCTCGTGTTCAAAATGACCCACATGTGGGGTGCATCAGTGGGGGCCCAGAACCTGACACAACCATGGCCTCCCCAGTGGAACTCCCCAGCACTGCAGCCATGCGGTCAATGTCTCATTAGCAAGCTCCACTGGGTCAATACTGTATGCATCAATATCTCATTAACATATATTGCTTAGTCAGTACCTCATTAACATGTTTTTTCCCATGAAAACATATAGCCACTGTCCCCCCTTCCTCCAGGCATGGAAACATCATGCTTTTCCATCATGTTAAAAGCCTTGCTCGCCTTGTGCAAGAGGGTGGGGTGGCCCTGTGTGTTTACTATTTGTTAGGCTTATCTCAAACACCACCCAACTTTACTTTTAGCAACACTAATCCACAGACCACACAACCATAATGCAATTAGCAGGTCACCTTCAGGTGAGTCTGTTTGTGCCAGACAAATCAGCCAAGCCATTTGATATCATTACAGTCAACCTGGAGGAAAGCTAAGTGGAATTTGGGAGGTGGCTGCTCCCCTTGGCTGTGCCAGAGACAGCTCTGCATGGCTGCCCTGCAAACCATCAGCAGGCAGTGGAAAGTATCCATCTCTTTAGAGGGGGTGGGAGAGGAGAGGGATTGGAACTAGATGATCTTTAAAGGTCCCTTCCAATCCAAACCGTGTTGTGATTCTGTGATTCCTTGGCACAAACAACAGCAGGGTGGTGCCAGGCTGTAGCAAGACTTCAGGTGGAGAATTGTACATTGCTGAGCTTAAACAGTAAGAAAACGTGCAGTAGGACTGGGCTGGCATGCCAGACATAGGTGCCAGTAGGGAGCCACTGTGAGAAAAAGGAATTCCTAAGGGGCTGGTCAGGCATCTCTGCTGAGCTGACTGCAATTCAGCATTGCCATAAGGCTTTTTGGTGCATGTGAGTGTGCTGAGGTTGCTCCTTCCACATCGCCAGGGCTGCAGAAAGCAGGGAGATCCTACGTGGCAACCTGGAGTGCAAGGAAAACTCTCTTTGTTCAAAATATGCTTTAAGGCAGCTCCATGTAAAAGGCTATAGTTACAGGTGGAGGATGTGCAGGTGCAGAGGGGCACCTCCTGAATGGAGAGAGACTCAGGCAAGGATGCAGGAACTGCAGGGACCTGCAATGGGCACCACATATGGGCTTTGTGATAATTCTGTGGGAAACAAAAAAAAGAGTTGTGGTGGTCAGGCCTTTGAAAGGGAGGGGGGAGCTCAGGCAAGGCCATGCCAGATCAAACTCCTCTTTGAAGCAGCATATATAGGTTTCTTCCATTAGGGACTGGAGGAAACTCTCACAACAAAGATATAACGTGTCAGTTCTAGAGCTACTGTAAGAGATTCTTCTGCATCACAGGGGCTCTCTTCAGCAAATGCCTTCTTCCTCTTCATACCCTGCCCCAGCAGGCAGCCTTGTGGAGATACCATCTGCAGAAACTGGCAGTACAAAGCCTGAGAAGCCACGACCCTTTTCTGGGGCTGTCTGGGGCTGCTCTGCCCTGGGGACGAGACACCATCCGTGCTCATGAGGCCCATGACTCCTTTCCTTGTAGTTTCTCCAGGCAGAGAAGAAATCCAGAGGGCAATGCTTAAGCTGGGCAAACCCCAGGTAGACACGGCCTCTGTGGGAGCAGAGTGCATGGAAGGATTGCTCAGAGGAAGCAGAGGGCCTGGCAAAGAATACTGACAAGCCCACAAGCTTTTCAGCTCCCACATGCTGAAGGAAAGAAACCTTCAGATCCTATGCAAACTGGGGATAGAAACCCTTGGGGTTTTTCCCTCGGTCACTTTTGTTTGCATATGCTCTGCCATTGGTGTCACATCTTCTTGTCAATACACATTTTTGTTTGGTTTTTAGTCCATCCTGACTTCCACTGAGAGCTCTTCCAGGGTAACTCATTTAGCCTCCTTCAGGGCAGCTATGCCAAACACCGAGCACTGGGATGACAACTTGTCCCCTGTGTCTTTCCTGGGGAACCTGGGGGCAACAAAACACACCTCAAGCTGTTGCACAGCCTCTTGGCAGGAGCTGGAAAGAGGTGGTTGCTAGTGGGCATGAGGCAGGTACCACTTTAAGCACCCAGCTCTGGAGGGGGTAACACCTCTGAACATTTGCATGACAGAGGCCTGAGAAAGAGTGCAGCTCCTCTGGGACACTGAGCTAAACCCGAGGATCAGCTGGGCACCAATAAAGCCTTGCCAGGGTAACACATCAGACAAATTGTGGCAGTTGCAGAACATAATGGGGAAAGAGCTTGATCAGAAACACATACACGATCCGTGAGGAAGAGCTAAAGGCACTGGTCAGGAACAGCCTAGAGTAAACTCAAAGGCAACATGACTGTGGTCTTGTACTGTTTAAAAATATTCTGCAAAGAAATAACAGCTTTTCTTGAGTCCTGGAGAGGTGAGAAGCTGTCATAGGTTAAAATGCAGCAAGGCAAAACAAGCCTAGGTGGGACAAAAGGTTTTCTATGGCAAATCCTGTGCACAGCAGTAGCTGTTCCAGGCAGTTTCTGGAAGCAGCAGCTTCCAGGGCTCCAGGGGCACACAAAGCAAATGCCTGCTGGCATCAGCCACCACGGGTCATGCCGGGTGACCTCCCAGGGCCCAGGGATGGGGCTGCTTCTGCCCGACAGTGCAGGGTCACCCCTCACCTGCCACCAGTGCAGCTCCCCCAGCCCCACCTGCAGCTGGATTTGGAACAGATACTGCCAGAAAACGCCTCCTCAGCAATGCCGGGTGCAGGAGGGGAAGCTGCTGAAGGTCACCAGGCAAACATGGCTAAAAGCACACTGGTCCATTACCTGGCATGCACTCCAAGCTGTTAGTCCCACTGGACCACACTGAGTTAGGTCCTCCTTGGCAATCGCATTTGCAAGCCTTGCTGTGCCACAGCTCCAGTCTCTCATCCTAAATGGAAGGTAAAAAAACAGTAATAAATCAACATAGGCAACAACAATAGTGGCACAAGGCTAAATCCGTGTCCTGAACCTTAGACAGATGTTCAGGCCTGCCCAGGCTGCTGCCCCTTCTCTAAGAACCCTTTCTTCATGCCAGCCAAGCATGAAACATGGGATGACTTGGATCCCTTGGATTCAGAAGTCAGAGCATGTGCCTGGAGGCCCAGGTGCCATCCCTGCTTCTGTCGAGGCACCAGAGCCAGGCAGCATCAGAGCCCAAAGAGCCAGAGACACTTACCTCTCCTGGGGAAAGGGCCATGGCAGCTGGATAGCAGGCATGGAGAGAAGAAGAGAGAGAGAGATCAGAAACAAAGATGCTGCAAGCAAATGTTAGGAAATACAATGAATTTTTACTCCTGAGCTAGGGACAAATAACTAGAGGAAGGACTGATGAATCTACTGCATTTCCCCCATGCTGATTGCCGGGGGTAAGCAAGAGAACATGGGAAGGAACAGGGCACTGCCTGTGTCCATGTCTGTGCTACTCCTCCACTGGATCTTCTCTTTGATGCCTTCGGCATCAGCCCTTTCTGATCAGATACACGTGAATCACCCTGAGGAGAAACCCATGCTGGCTCACTTGGTCTCTGCTTTACGGCTAATTTTGCCCATATCCATTTATTCTGTCTTCCTGCTCTACAGTTTCCCTGTCCCATTTTCCCCTTAAAATGTGTAAGCTGATGAACTTCAAGGGTGAAATCCCATCCTGGCACCACTGCAGATCCCAAGTGCCTTTGGAGGAGATGGGACACTCCACAAGGTGGTTGATCTGAGATCACTCCCTCTGGATGGGATGGAGAAAAATGCAATGCAAATAGGTCTTCCTAATCCATCTTACAGGCCAAACTCCCTTTTTTTTTTCCTTTCTTAAAGAAAACCAGTCGTTGTGGCTGTAAAGGAAGAGGTGCTATTTTGTAACATCTGACCTGTTTTATCTCCTGCCTCTTACTGAGCAATGGCTTTTTTATGAGCACTTTCAGTACTGAAAGGGTTGTCCTTGCTTTACAGTGAAGTCCAAAGCAGATTGTGTTAATAGCATTTGGACTGGCAGAATAGTTCCTAAACAGCTATGAAAATAAAATAATAATAAAAAAAAACCATAGTCCCATGACTGCTGATAACTCATCAACACAAGTCAAATGTCAAACATCACGTTTTCAAAGCCAACAGGGAATCTACAAGCCACTAAGGAACAAGCTATTGAGCAGGTAAAAACTAAAATACAGAAGGCAGGAGAAACCTGCCATCTCCAGAGGTTTTATGAATATGAAAACAGAATCTTTTCACCAAATGAATTAGACTCTGAATTATTCACTGAAATCTAGTTATGATTTATTCATTCATACGCTGTCACTTTGCTGAGCCTAGGAAGCTCCAGCTAATGTTGGGAATTTGCATCTCACATTTCTATAGCAAGTTTCATCTCAAAAGACTCACAAACACAGAGCAATTATAATCAGCTGAAATATAAACTATATACAAGGCTCTGTTTATTGCTGAAATGCAACTGCTGCTTGGCTGTGACACTGAGCCTAAATGTATCAGGAGTCTGAAAGAAAGACCACTAAGCCACAGAATGATAAAGAAATTGTAAAAATTTCCTTTCTTTAACACAGAGATGGTCTCCTGTGCTTTAGTGTCCCAGGGAAGAATTTCTAGCATCAGGAACTTACAACATTAACTCAAGGCATTTGCCCTTGCAGAAGAAATAAACATTGGTCTACAATAAAAAGATGTGGCTTTTAGTCAAGCCAAAGGCTGGGGGCACCAAGACCTCAAAAAGCTCATCAGGAAAACGTGGTTGCAGGTCTCCAGATCTGGCCTCTTGGAAAGCATAGGCTGGGGACAATGCACAACACTGCACTACGCCTTTCCCAACACTGATGTTACCCAGTCAAACCCTATGACTCCACTGTGCAATGAGAAAACCAAGGCAGAGGTGCAAGTCCAAGGCCACCTCTGTGCTGTGCCACATGGGGCAAAGGAATTTGGCTTAAACCAGCATGGAGGTGATTTAAGTTAATGCTCTCTGTCAGTACAATACAAACCAGGGCTTCATCACTTATCAAAACTTTGCCAATTAAAGCAATGTAGTGCCTCTCCTGCCTGCTTGGTGCTCTGTTTGATGCCAGTTCTGGAGTGGCACTGGCACCAGGGGCATGAGAGCCCAGCCAGCAGGTGCCTCTCCTGCCCTTCCAGCCAGTGGCTTGGTGTCTTTTCCCAGCAAGACAGTTGCCCTTCTCCAGGAGCAGCAGCTGCAAGGGCAGCTTCCTTGCCCTGAAATGTGGGAGCCCGGCTGCCCAGCCAGGACAGCCCTCCATGTGTCCTCACTGTCCAGCACTTGTCTGAGCTCACAGGGCTGCAGGCTTGGCTCCTTCCATCTACAGGCATTCAAGTTTCATTTAGAGATGTGTGCTTTCTACGTGTTTCTTCACCTCTTTATTTTCATCTTTAGAAAACTGATTTTTGTGCAAAAAAAATGTCTGTGTGTTGTTTTGGGTTTTCCTTACAGTGGTTTAATGCACTTTTGCCTGGCAAAGATAATTAAATCCAACCATTAACCTAAGGAAGTTATACTCCATGAGGAAGACTATATTGTGGTGAAGCCTGCTCTTGTGCACTGCTGTGGTGGGGAAAGGGGATGTCAATTACCAGGATTGATGTAGGGTATTGCTTTGGGACCATGCTGAGCCCTTCAATAGGCCACCTGAGTCCCTCCATTTGAGAGCCAAGACCAAAACTTGATATGTCATTGACACATGGAGCTGAAAATTCAACAGCTGTGAGTGAAACAACAGGAAAAAAAGGAACAGTTTTCAGGTGGGTGGGTGTATGGTAGCACCAATTCAACTGCCAGAAATAAATCCTCCTCACCAGGTCAGCCCACCACTGGGGTGCACTCAGCAGCAGTGATGTCTGCTCCTGAGCTACAAGAGTGGCTTCTAGGGTTTTTAGCCTCATCTGCCAGGGGACACCACTGAAAATCAATTGTGCGAATTTCAAGGACAAAAGCCCTTTTTTCAAGGTAATGTTTCATTGGGTCAATCCCACAACACACAGTGGTGAAAAGGCAGTGCCAGGGCACAGGTTCCAGTGTGCTGCCCCTCTGGCTGTCCCTGCTGGGCTGGGTACCACCACTTCTCACTGCATGACTCGCTGGTTTAAACATCCCAACAGGAGTTCAGCTTTGCCTTTTTGAGCCACAAGAGGTTAACTGCTAAGGGCTTGCTCCCACAAGTGGCTCAGCCATCTGACCATGGCACAGGGGAATGGCAGGCTTGGCTTGGCTTGGGGTAAGCACAGCAGTAAATGGCCAAACATCCTCCCCGGGCAGCGTGGCCTGATAATCCCTGATGCGGGGAGAGAAAAGGAAAGATGCCCTTGCCTGCAGTTGGTCAGAAGACATAGTAATTGATATATTGGTGTGTTTACAGCTGTGACGAGCCCTGTCCTACAAAGGAAATGAAGAGGAAAGCTGGCTGCCAATAGACTAAAAAAAAAAAAAAAGTGATGGCCAGCATGCTTTTATAGTGAGCGTGTTTGCCTTCAAGCAAGGTTACAAAGATAATTGGTAATTGTAGGTCAGACAGAATGAATTGCTGCAATTCATGGTAGAGTCATAAGTCCTGCATGGCCGCCAGGGGCTGTTGTTTTAAAAGCACAAGACTGAAAAAAAACCCCAAAACATCAAAAAGGAAAAAGCACTATTTACAGCCCCCCCGGACATTCAGCAAAACATCAGTTCAGTGAAATAAATTATTACCTATGTTCATGGGAGGCAGGGAGATAAAGCATATGCCTTTCCTGTCCCTTCATCCCACCCTGGAGTATGGTGTGTCCAGCGCACTGCCACACACAAATGCCACCCCACAGCTCAGGATTTAGGGACTATATCTTGGGCAAGAACCAGAGGACGATTTTGTGCCAGAGTACTTGTCCTAGTGAGGCTGGACTGGAGGCCAGGCCCTGGGATGGCCCCACTCAGCACCTGCTGCTGAGCAGGATGGAGGGGATTGATATTCCAGGGACTGGTCCAGGTTTGTAGGAGAAAGAAAAGAGCTAGCAGAGGTAGTCCTGAGATGCCAAGATGGGGAGAACACAGGTTTCCTGCGGTGGAAGTAGGATAAAGCAGCAGCTACAACTTAGGGTAGTTGGGAAAAGGAAGGGACAATCATTAGTAAGGAGACAGCCACTGGCATTTTAATGATGGGAACAAGTAACTGTGTGTCTCGGAAAATTTGTAATCATTAAGAATGTGGTTAAACAAGAGTAACAAAGGAGGAAGATAAGTGTGGGCAGAAGTAACACAGCTAAAGGCTGAGCACATTTTGATATGGTAACTCTGAGAAATCCTATTCACTATCCTGACCATAAAGCCACAAGAGCAAGTCATCTTTTAGTGCGTCTAGAATTAATGACAGATGTACAAGCATGAGAAAGCACATTATAAAACATGAAAACAGAAAAATAAAATGTAACACCGAATAAATGTCAGTCACTCAACTTACTAGAATAAGTTCATATAAACTTGATCATTTCAGGAAAAGTATGATGACATTTTTAAAGACTTTATTTATTTTGTTTCTGACTTAGATATCCTAGAAGCTTCAGCTGGAAAAATGGTTGATTTTGTCTCTAATTTCTGCAAGCAACAACTCAGTTTAACAAAGCTCAGAGAAATGAGTAAAATTATTTTTTCTCCTCTTCCCCCAGCAGCGAGCAGTGCCCCCTGTGAAGCTGCAGTGCTTTCTGGGCACAGTGGCTCCTGCTGCATAGTCACCTGCTTCCCTTCTGCACCTGTGGGTCACGGGACACAGGAAAGGAAAACAGCTTAAAACACAGAAAAATATCATTGGGGCCCCAGCAAAGATGTCACAGAAATGAAAGGCATAGCTGGAATGAATGGCACTGTTTTTATCATGCTTTCATTGCAAGGCGCCCTTTTCCCTGAGCACCACATTAGCCATCACCAGGAAGCGGAGTTAGGTAACACAGGCTGTAAGCAACACAGAGGGTTGAGACGCTGAAAAAAGCATTCAGTACGTCTGTGCCCGTTGGGTGCTAGTTTGTGGGTTGCTATATTATTAACCTAGGCTATTTTTACATCCCAGCCCTGAAAATCGTGCCAGGCGAATGAGGTGACTCACATCAGGTTGCGCTAGCCTTGGTAACAAGGTGCATTTAGGGAAGCTGCCATTATCTATGGCATTTTCCCATCTGCACCAGAGGCAATGGCCCCAGGGACCCCTGCTGCAGCCGTGACAGTCCCCAGGTCCCCTTGGCAGGCACAGCCCCTCTGCACAGTTGCTTGGTGATTGCTTTTGTTGATTTTCCCCCAGGGCTTTTTCCATGGCTATGCTAAGCAGCTCCAATGGGACCGTGTGTGTTGTGCACAGTATGTTTCTTTCTAAAGTATGGGCTTTAAAGGGTTCTTGGGATCTATGCTGGCAGGCAGAGACCCCCAGGGAATGTGCAGATCTGTGCCCACGGAAAGACACGGGGAGCCAGGCTGGCCTGGTGAAAGCAAGGTGCCCATCCAAGGTCTCTGACTACCTAAAGCCTGTTTCTCCCATAGATGATATCCTGGCCCCAGCACCACCCAGGAGGGCACAACACCCCGCACACATCAGCCTGCGAGGACTGACCTCTGCTGATCACTGGCAGGCACGGGCAGAGCCAGAAAATGAGGGCAAAAGGACCAGCACCAGTGTCAGTCTGCAGAGGGGAGAAGGTCTCAGACTTTGTGTTAAGCTTTTCTCTCAGGCTTTAACTCAGCTGCTCTTCTCCTTCATTTTGTGGGGATTTTTCATGGGTTTAGTATTTTAATTTCCATTCCATTTTATTTATTTGAATGATTTTTATTTGGTTTCTGTTTTCATTCATTTGTATTGTGTCTCATTTAATATTTACTAGCTATTCAAAAGTTCTAAAAACCATCTTTAAATAATGACAATTATACCTATTTAATTCAAATTAATTTCTCCTTTACATCTGCTGTTTCCATGTTTCCACTAAATTCTTTTATGTTGTGAAAATATTTGGAAAAATCTTAAATAATCTGAAAAAATATCAACCTTTCCCCCTTTTCTTCTTAAGAGACATATAATTATCTTTTTTTCCCAAAGTGTTCCTTTGAAAACTTTTGCCAATTTCTGATCGTACTGACATGTTTGGTCCTTCCTCCTCAAAGCTACACAGAACATTGCCTGCATAGTGATTTCATTAGATGCATTGATTATGCCAAAGGGCAGCACTAAAGATGTCATCTACTATGATTCAAAGGTGCCTTTAATTCTGAGTTGGTTTTTTGGGGTTTGCTTTGGTTTGGTTTTTTTGGTTGGTTGGGTTTTTTTCTTTTCAAAGCTACAAAAAAACAGAAGGGGAGGGGTGGATAAATCCACTCTTAAATTGCTGAGATGTGCTTATTCCTCGACGTGTAGCAAGGACGGACGGAGTAATTCGGTGCAGGCATGTCACATTCAATGTGCTAAAAGCATGTTCATGCCAATCCGGGGCTTGGGGTGCTCCCCCTCACCATATGGAGGGGGCCCGGCAGCTGCTGCGGCTCTCGTGGTAAGAACCTGCCTGCTGCACCATATGCTGCTTCTGCTGCTGCTGCTGCTGCTGCTGCGGCTGCGATGTCCCCGGCAAGCACAAGCCCAGCCAAGGCGCGGGGGCTGGGGGTGCTCCTCTAAGCCACTTGCTCTGCCAGAGAAAATAAGCTAAGCAGCTTATCGTGGCATCACTGCACGTAGCTCGGAGGACTGACCTAGAGGCACCTTGGTGGCGGGAGAGACAGGCAGGAGTGTGAGTGGGACCTGGGCAAAGGGTCGCTGCTCTGTTTTTACCCAGAAGAGGACACTTAGGCCATGAACCAGAGGAAAATAGTAAATTAAGAACCATAGTAAATTAAGAAAATAAATATCAAACAAGTTATGCCTGGAAAGTGATCCTGCAAGTTATTTTTCTCTGCAGCTCTCCAAAAATACCCTGATGTGTGGGTGTCTATTAAAAGCAAGCTGTGTCTGTGTTTTAGAGCAAGGTATGAACTCATTCCAAGGACTAATTGCAGTTATGCCACCCATAGGGAAAAAATGCTGGAGTCTGGATAAAAACAGACTTCCAAGAGACTCAGGCACCAGTAACCTTCCCAAATGAAACAAAGGAGAGTGGAGAGATAAGGTATCAGGAGAACATGCAAATATTTGCTGCAAGATTAAAAGGAAGGCCTATTAATTAGACAGAGTGGGGTACAGCCAAACATAACAGGAGGAAATGAAGGCATGGCTAGTTGAGGAACACTTACGTTCCTACCATGAAATTTGGTAGATCAAATTATTCAGTAGAACCAAAGTTTGAAAAGAGCTAGACAAATCAAAACACTGGGAATGCAACATTCATGGGAGAAAAGCTGGACTGTCTGATTAATCTTCTCCTCACTCTGACAGATCACACTTGATGCACATGTTAATGTTCATAGACACTGCACTTACCAAGAGCAGCCCTCAGCCTTAAGATAATAGCAGCTTTGCCATTGGCTTTGATGTAGCCATAAATTTAAACACAATCCAGAAAATTATTTCCTTGTTCTCCACTGCCGGATTAATTAAAATGGAAGGAGATTGTGACCCTGAATTTTCCAGCTTCTTCTAGCTCCTGTTTACATGCTTTTATTGCTGCTTTTCTGAAAAGTAAATTTGAGAAAGCCACAAAAATGATAGATACTTTTCCCATTTTCTTATGATTGCTTTTTGTTCCAAAAGTGCCTTTGGAAGATTTTCCAGGCCAAAATACCTGAAATGGCCTTTTAAAAAAAAGCCAGTCTTCATCAGCAATGTCTTGCTGCTAGAGAAAATGATTAGCTTTTGATTAATCAAGAGTTTTGATTAATGAAGGACCAGTCTTTCATGTTATACTGTACCTCATTTTTCAAATCAGCATTATTATTTACACACTGGCTCAGCTGCACTACAATTTTCTTTGCAAATTCATATTTTGACAAATTATATGGCAATTTTTTCACACTGCAATTATTTTGTGAAACAGAGTTTTACTACTGAATATTCATAGAGCTGTAAGAACACTGCTCACTCATATACATAAATTACACATCTCCTCCACATTTTGCCTTTCCCCAAATTATTATGCTTCCATGAGAATGTAAAGAGCTTGTTCTGCACCCCGTAGCCCTTGGCAGAAAAAAGCACAGATGAAACAGGAAACACAAAGAGACATATCTGAAAGCCCCTCTCAGGAGGCAAAGTGCATACCTTTGTACCAGAAAAGAAGAGACAGCAGGACGCTTCCCATCTTGAACTGCATCCTTTCCTTCCTCTGTTGTGAATAGCTCCTAAGTGTACTGCTTGGCTTGATGGGAAGGCATGAGATTAACTTAAGCGTTGCCTAAGCACCTTACTCTCCTCCATTCTCATGATTTTCTCAAGCACCATCAAGCCAACCACACAATTATTACCATCAAGCTCCATCCTAGAGGATGTGTCATCTGCAACAGTTTTTGTAAGGGAACAAGTACTGAGGTACTGACACTGAGCATGAGTCTGATTGGCAATGTAGACATATGTCCAAATAAACAAGGATATACCTAACTAGAAACCACATATAACCCCTACAGAAATGCAAATGACTAATGCTTATGAAAGATACATAGTACATTATAGCGTGTATTCATTGTCTTCTATCCGAATTCTTTACCTCTATGCTATCAATGCCTTTTCTAATAATACTTGTGTATAGAAAACTGCCCTGGCCTTATTGTTCTTCCAGTCACCTAATTGCTACAGGGCTGAAAACTGCAATTAGTAGGTCAAACAAAAATAGCACTTTTTGATTGTTTACTTGCTAGATTGTAAAAATCTCAAATGAAAAATGTACACCTGCCTTCGCTAACAGTTCTACCTATAGTATCCTTTCAACAGGCTTACATTCAAGAGAATAATAAATTTGATTTCAAAATGATTGAAAGATTCAAGATAAGAGACTACTAGTGATTCCAGTGGATCTTGTACCCATTCCTCCAATCTCTGCTAATTATGTGCAATTAGCAGTGAATTTTTAATGAAGGCTTTTGAAAGCAATTGCTTCAGAAGCAGCTAGTTTTGTTTCAAAAGATCACAGATTGTATGCACTGGGAATAGATTAAAGTGCTGAACAGATCACATAGGCTGCTGTGAAGTTAAGCTAGTCATGTCTCTAGTCTTCCGGTCTACATTCATTCAAAAAATGCTGTGCAAACAAGGATGATAGCTTTTTGAAAACAGTCCCCTATGCAGGGTTCATCTCACTTGTCTTTGGATACTCACAAATTTGGAATGCCCTGTAAATGTGTTGTCAGGTAGAGACTCACACTGCAGTTGCAGCTCCAGCATCAGTACACCCTGGCCTCACCAAGGCATGTGACATGGATGGAAAGAGTCTCCTGCCAAGGGGCCTCACTGCTTTCCTCATCCTCAAGGAGTTTAACCTTCTTAACCCAAGACTTTCCCCAGTTTAACCTGCCTACACAGAGAGGTGGGTTATCCCAGACAGATCTCTGCACAGTCACAGCCATTCTGCTTCATGGACCTGGGCCAGCTCAACCCAAACACTGGGGGAAAATCCATGCATGACCAAGGGCAGCTCGCCCCAAGCACCAGGAAGGAGGTCATTTTCCTAAGGGCAGGGGGCCTGCTCCTGATTTTGTGTCAGACACCTTATATTCATATGCAGCACACCTCTTGGGGCAGTGAGACCCACCAGAAGGTCCAGCCAGGGGGTAAAGAAACATGAGCCTTATTGAGGGTGCCAGGGCACCTCTGGGCATCTGCTGCAGCATCTCACTCCAGGCCCTACACAGTATCCAGACAAGGGTCTCTCTCCTTCTTTTTGCTGTCCAGTCTAAAATGGTCTGCCACAGAGACAGAGATTTCCAGAGCTGATGAAGACATGCCAATATCTATCCACTCTCTGCAATGATGAGCAGTTGGTATCTAAATCGGGTTTGAAAATCCCGGTTTAAAAATCCCTAAATACCTTCATCCACACATCTCTTGGAAAACCAGACCATGGCTTCAGCCTCTCACCTTATGGCCTCATAAGCAGAGGTCATAGGGAAGCAGAGCTGCCCACACAGAGAGAAATCACCTACCATGCTTTAAATAAGCAAAGCTGAATTCTCTCCTGTCACCCCAAGCAGTTTAAAATCAGATTGGTTTATGGTCAACTCCACCCTTCAATTAGGTTTTGATGTTTTTGTAAGAAGTGCACAATAGCTCAGGGAACGTGTTCAGAAATAGCACTGTTCTTATCAAAGAACATTTCATCCAAAGGGACACTCTTAAGACTGGTGCCTGCCCAGCTATAAAATTCCCTCCACAAAGAAAGGCAGCCTTTGTTTAAAAAGTGTCTGTAGCATTCAAAAAATCAAACTGGTTCACATGAAGATTAGAAGAACCTTAAAATTAAAGTCTTTGTATGAAGTTCGGGCCCTTGTGCCTAATGGTGTTGATGGTCCTTCTTTTTAATAACTATAAACAGCAAAACCACACTGTCACTGCAGACAAAATTCCTAAATGAATCATGTAGTTAATTCATAGAAAGCATGAAAATATTTTCAGGTACAGAAGACAGAAAACATTTAAAAGCCCGTACACAATACAGGACCAGAAAGGGCTTCAGTTGCCCTATATAAAACATAGAAATACAATTTTAAAAAGGATAAAAATGAGTCTGGCATTGATTACAGAACAAAACCAAGACTAGTACAAATGGCCCAAATTATGATGGTTTGGTAACAATCCCCACTGCTGTGTAAAACAGAGACAGGAACTGCCTGGGCAGGTTTGCTCTTTTGGCCATGCATCTCCAGCTCTAGCTTGCATCGTGCTGGCCTTAAGACATTTTGTGTTTTCATAGCCTTCAGAAATCTTGGTGTGTTTTCCTCCCCAAAATTGTGGGAAATAACACAAAGATCACCCTGCACCATTGGGATGCTTTTAGTCTGACTGACAGTGTGTGTGTGTGTGGCCTCGGAGGGGAAGCAGGAGGCAAAAGTACTCGTGTATGACAGAGAAGTGCAACTCCACATAGCGATTTCATGTTCCTCCCAAAGCCAGAGTGCCAGACAGCTCAATCAGAGTGGCACACACAGATTCGTGCGTCTGCAAGCTGAACACACACAACACACAGTGTCTCAGCAGGAATGTGTGACTGGCACACTTTTGTTTTAGCACAGTTAGGGAACGTACAAAATACACATTTATACATGTACGTGTGAACCACGGACATCTCTCAGAAACAGGATACTGATGTGTGGAGAGAGCAAGACTGCCAACACTTTTAGAGCTTGAGTCAAATCATCGGGAGCTGAATCTCCTCAAGATGGATGGAGCTGGTCTTGACACACTTAAGATCTAGAATAAAATATTCTTTCTACAAGTCTGATGTGTGAGCTTGAGCTCTCTTCTGAAAAGGGCCTTTTTTCTGAAATGCAAGAAACCACAATGCAGTTACCCAGTGCTGGCCAACAGGATTATGCCCACTCCCTGTAACACCCACTTGGAGGGTGCTGTGGCTGTCGATGGCAGGGTAGGCACCATGGGATCACCATCACTATGAGAGCCAGTCTGTGGAAGACAGTGTCCCCAAGAGGTGGGACACATTGCTTCGGCTTCATCTCCTGTGGACTGCATACACACTGCTAAGCAAAATAAGCTGAAGAAAGCCAGACCTGAGTACATCTGCACTTTCAGGTTGCGGGATACACATGCCCTTAGTATCAGTATGGTGCTTAATGTCATGACCTTAGCGCACTAGGTCTCCCTATGTGATGTACGAGTGTTTTCTGCCCAAAAGACCTTCTGCTTCTTGGCCCAGATATCCCTGCATTGGTCTGCAATCTCTGACTGAAGCTTGCCCATACGTCAGAGCGTTTCTTTAGTAAGAGCAAGCACTAACAAAGGTTAACAGTTTTCTTAATATGATGATTGTGATAGATAGATCTTATAATTTGCTAAAATCAAACCGAGAGAAGGTATTTTATTAGATTCTGTATTATCTTGTTT
>JAWWEE010000001.1:103749622-103764928 GCA_035221455.1 Xenops minutus
GGATATTAGAAAAGGATTATTCACCCAGAGAAGTGGGCACTGAACAGGCTCCCCAGGGCAGTGGTCACAGCACCAAGTCTGGCAGAGTTCCAGAAGCATTTGGACAACACTCAGGCACATGGTGTGACTCCTGGGGACAGCCCTGTGCAGAGCCAGGGTTGGACTCAGTCTTTTTGGGTCCCTTCCAATTTAGCATATTCTGTGATTCTGTATTACTGAGTGTTTTGGAAAACACCTATATCACTAGCATGCAGATAAAATGCCTTGTGGCAAATGCAGTATTTCTGTCCTTAAGGACTTTCATAAGCATGCCAGTCACATCAGATAACCAAATACCTGGACAGCCTTATGTTTTTTTCCAGTGTGCTAGATCTGCTAAAATGCAAATCATTGTCTCAACACAGCAGAAGGGCCGAAACAGATCATGTGACTTCAGATGTGAAGCAGACAACTTCAGCCCATCCCTTCCCCTGCCTGAGATTCAGAAGGCATGGTGGCAAGACAGCTGTTCTACAGCACACATACAGCATAGCTGGAAGGCTGCAGCCATGAGCTTTCACACCAGGTTGGATGATGAAAACAGCATTTTCCCCTGACTGTTTCTGAAGAGCAGCGTTCAAGGAATTTCCTCTCGGGGAGCTGTATAATAGGTGGAGAGCAAGTGCATTGCAGCTCCTGAGCTACAGAGCCCCAGAGAGAATTGGGGCACCTGTTCTGCAGAGCTGCAGCCCTCAGGGGTTGCTTTCTCTTAAAAAAAGAATCTTCCAAAGGTATTCTTGTAGAAAAAGATCTCGGTATTGCTGAAGCAGAAAGGAAAAAAGGTAATATGTTTGGGTGGGGTATATATATCTATATTTAACTCACTTTTAAATTGCAAATTTACAAAATGACAGTTGAATGTGGCACTCTTTATAATTTTACCCTGGAAAAATCAGTGTGCTTCAGACACTGAGGTTTGACCTGGACTGAATCAGTTATCCAGAACTTCTGAGTACAGATGAGATCAAATAGCTTTGAGACTACTGTATTCTGTGTACTCCTTGTTTTAGGAAAAATTATTTTTATGATGGTGTTTTATAACCTTGTTCTGATGCTTAACTTAAACTTTATTAAAACCATACTGAAGCATGAATTTAATTTTTAAAGCAGCTCATGTTTCAGCACATATTTATTCTGAAGCTCTGCTTTTTCAGGATGTCATTAAGACCCTGCTCATTAACTTTGTGTATGATCGAGATTTTTTGCTTAAAGTGAGTTAACTTTTATGTTCGAGTTTGGTCCAGTTTACTAGAACCAACTTTGCTTCAGGATTTTCAGTTTTCTCCTTGTGTCCTAAAGGAATCTCCCCCTAGAGGCATTTAACATTTCTGGAAACTGATATGATGGCTTTGCTTATTGTTCAAGATGATCTGCACCCCATTTATATACTTGTATTTGCTATTCCTTTTTTTCTTAAAAAACATTCTGCCCAGTCTTGCTGCACAAAAAATAATGAGGCTACTTGCTTTGTTTATTTTCTGCGCAGAAAAAAAGTGAAAATACTCTGTGTGAATGTATCCTTTTTGATTATAAATAACATGAACTAGCATTCTCCCATCATTTTTCTACAGATTCTCTTTGGATTTGCATTGCAGTTGCTGAACTCAATGATTGCTTGAACAATCTCTGCATGTTCACACCTTTGCTGCTCTTGTTTTTATTCCTTTTTGCAGTTCATTCTTTGGCTCAGGAATATGAGTCCACCTTAAAAAACTGGTCTGTCTCCATCCTATTCTCTTTCAGGCTTTGCTGGCTCTCCAGTATGTTACTACATCCATCCCCTATTGATTTCTGGCCCCAACACCGAGGTCTATCAACTTGGCCACTTGATAGAAATTATTCCATCAGTTCTATATTGAGATTAGCCTTGCTTCTCTGAGCAGGCTGAAAAAAAATATGTTAACAAAAAGGCTTTCTCATTTCTTTCTTTCATATATATGTATAATCATTGAAAGTCACTGTTAGTTTTTCCCATGGATGTATAACAATGGAGACCTAAACAAATATTGATTTGCCTATGTTTGATGTTCTCATATCAGCCCTTTGGCAGACCAAAATCAGTGTTGGTGTCAAAATTACAACTCCTCTGCCATAGCCAGGTTCTATTTCACTATTAGTTTACAGTGGCAGCTTCATCCCACTTTTCACAGGGTCTTTTAGCTAATGAAATCTTTAACTAATCTCTAGATTCCCATCCTTGACAATTCTAAGAAGACAGTTTGGAAGAGTTGCCCTTATGCAGGTCCTGACCTGGATGTTGTGATTTAATGTCTGCATTCTTCTCTCTAGGATACTTTGCTCTTTCCAGCTTAATTTCCTCAGCAATGCAGAGAAGCAGGTCCATCACAAAACCATGTTATAGCATCTTGCAGTTCTCTGCAGTCCTCATTACCAAAGGAAAACTATTCTGAAGGAAATCAGCAAGTCACAGTAAACTAAAAAATGGATAGCAAGATGGCATCAAAGGAAAGCCTCTGCCATTGGAAGCATCTACCCACCCATCCATCTGATCTTTATGCAGGAAACCCTCCCTGTCTCAGCACCTCTCCAACTATGTGTACCTTCTAAGATATGGGAGAAGATCATAGCTACCTGTTCAAAAATATGGTTGAGAAAGGGGTGAGTAGTGAAAGGAGACACACTGCTGGAGATAGCTGTTGAAAGAACTTGTAGGGGAAGTAGTATAATTGCGAAAACCCCATCCCAAACAAGACAGAAGGAAAAGCTTTTCGTTTTTGTTTATCAAAGGTAAGAGACAAATGGAATAAGCAGGAATAGGTACTTAGAGCCTAGTGGCTCTTATTCATATGGCTTCCATATCCTCAGTCTTGACCTAGCTTACATTTGTCTGCCAGTAGCACAGCTCATCTAATTTAAAAGATAAGGTGTGCTTGAAAGGATGGCTCTCTGCCCAAAGGACCTGCCGTCTGATTTCATTAAAAGTCAGCTATAAATCTTTACAAGATTTCCATTATTCTTCAGGCAGCCTGGTCTTTACGTGACTGACAAACTAGAGGCATGATTGATTTTGGGCAGCACCTGTTACTGCTGGATCAAATTATGCTGGTTCATTATCTCTGTAAATCAGGATCTCAACAGCTAAGGTTCTGAACACCAAATTTCTGAGTACACCTTCAGTGACTCCTGTACAAAGAAGAGCAGCATGTGCCACTATGGCTTAGCTTTGTGCATGTCTATTGGGATGATTGCAAAGACACTTTATTTTGCTTCAGTGGATGGGCTGTGTGTTCAGTGCCTGTCCATCACAAAATTGCCTTTTTGCTGAACTGAGAGAAATATAGCAATTTCTTGAAGTTATATCTAAAAGTGGGACAGATCACTGGCTTGTAGAAATTGAATTTCTGCCTGCTTTTTAGTCAACATGACAGATTTTCTCTTGAAGGTAAATCAGTGGTGTAGTATCCAGAACGCTAACACAGCATTGTGTCACAAATTCTCATCCAACTACCTTGTATCTCTTTCAATACCGTGGTAAAATCCCAGCTTTCCTTTTCATCAGCCAGCATTTGGGGAGAATTTTGTAACGGCAAATGATTTTTCACCAGGCACTGTTACCCTGCATAATAAGTAGCTCACAGAAATTACTCTCAAGGCCTGGAGTCTGGGCATGCAGGTCGGCAGCCAGAATGTCTCTGTAGCCATCTGAGAAGCCATCAGGAATAGGCAGTTGAATGTTTGCAATGTGCATTTTAGAATGCAGATATTTGGGACTGAAGGTGATAATTGCTCCCCTGGACTAGCGCTTTGATGGCCAGATTTGGCTTTTTAAAGAGGTCTAATGAGGGAATATATCTGTGCAAGTTTTGCTCCAAGCTCTGAGTGTGTTTCAGTCTTCATTTACTGCTATCACAATGAAATTTCTGTCCCTATGTTTCTATCTTTATTTCATTGATCAAGGAGGTGTTAGAAGACCATGAATTTAGAGGTATGTGGAGGAAAGAATGGGAATAACTGGGAGAAAACTTAAGTCTCTGAAAGCAGGATACAAAGGCGATTCAGATCCCCATTCGTTGGGTCATCCCATTGTTTGCTGTGGTTTGGATGGAGCCCTGAGAGGAATGATGGTTCTTTTTGGGGCTCCCATGGCCCATTTGCTGGGCGCATGCTTGTCTGCCCTTTAATCAAGGCAGTTTTGCTGCAGTAGGACTTGGATTGTAAGTTCTATTTTGCTGTTAGTTCTATTCTTCAGACCACAATTGAAGTCATGGCTGGCTTGTTTGACAGACTAATGAAGACCTGAGATTCTCCTAAGAGGACAAGTGAGGAGTTGGTGTTCAGGAGAGCAACAGCTGTTTGAAGAGAAAACAAATTTGAACTAGTAGCAAAATCAGTGCCATATTTGATGCTGTCAAAGCCATTGATTGGCTCAAAATTAATGTAACAGCACTTTTTTGTATTTCATGATAGCTCCTTCAGAGGGAAGTAAAGGAGTCCATTGTGGGGAAAAAAACTTTAAATCCTCTCCTGAAATAATTACTGACTCATAAGGTGTCAGACCCAGCTGAAGTGTAGAATACCCTTGTCTTGTGGGACCCTGAAAAATAGCCCCAGACCTGTAAAGATATTAATGTGTGATATTAATGTAAATGACATGACATAAGAGGATATCATATGTAACAATGATTGTAGAAAACTGCACATATAGTCCCACAACTATAAATGCTTCCTAATTACTGAAATTGAAAATCAGCTAATTATGCATTTATGTTTTTTTCTCTCCTATCTTCTGGTTATTTTTATTTCTGTTAGTAAAGGTGAAGGAAGATAGTAGTTAAGCATTCATTTTATGCTGATGAATTTCTTCTTTGTTTTAAAACTTAAGTTACAAGGAATATCAATGAAACAAAGTAACAAATGAAATAATTTAGATGTCAGACGTATCCCTGGAGACAAGGAGAGAGAGAGGGGTCAGTGTGATCAAATAAGAAATCTTTAGCTAAAACAAAGTTCAGTATCTCAAAGCATTAGTGACTTTCCATTTTTTATCTCAGAGGAATTGTACCATTTGAACTTGTTGATTAGGGAGTGTATTGCATTAGTGAATGATATTATTTAGTGAAGAGCTGAGCAAGTGCCAGGAGAAATACCCAAAAGACTTCACTTCAAAATGTACTTTGTTCATTTAATGAAACAAAATCTTTTCTTTAGATTGTTTCAGTAGAAAAGCAACAGAAAATTGAATGTTTTATTTAAATGAAATCTGATAATGAAGTGATTTGCTATGGCGCTGTCTCTCCTGGTAAATTTGGTGGTGGTGACATTGAGTGAAATGATAAATGGGGTGGTAGGGCACCTTTTAAAATCAATAGAGCGTTAGGAGGGCTGAGGGTGGGGTTTTTATTAACAGTAGTATCAGAAGTAATTTAAAGTCTTTAAAATTCTTCATTCCAATTTTCAGATCACAATCGTGATGAGTAACATGACTCTGTAGTCCCTTGTCCCTAGTAGTAAGGCTTTAAATAGTTATTCTTCTGATTAAAAAATCACTGTTTCACTTTTAGCTAACATTCACCTTAAGCTAGCATGTAAGAGGTAAAATGTATTAATTACTGAATAAATTCTTTTGAAAGCAAGTTGATAGTAATCAGATGTAGAAAAAAACCCATAGTGTGGTTCATCAGGTCCAGTTTGTGTAGGATGTGCTGTACAATAATTTGTTATATGCTATAGGTATTTCAGATTCTGTGTTGTCATTTTTTTTTTTTTCTCTCCCTGTTCCTCCCTCCCAATCTCCTCTCTGGCAGCAGTGCTAGGAAGACCTGACGAACCTAGAGGGGTATAGTCCTCATCACTGAGGGAACAACACGGGCAATGTGTATAATGCTAACAGCTGAGAGAAACATGCTTCGTATCCGCAGCAATTAAAGCAGAGAGGCAGCATCATTGGAACCATGGGGTGCAACAGATCTGTGCCTGACAGAAGGTCAGAGAAAGGTGAGTGTTACCTTTATCTTCAGAGCAAGTGCTTGTTCTCTCTTTAACAGTAGAAGAGGATTGTGAGGTAACATTTCCCCACAGTCCGGTTGTCAAAATACTTGTTCAGAGAAAATTATTTTCTGATTATTTTCTTTTTAAAAGAGTGCATAGATTTTAGATGTTGGCTGAGGTCAAAAAGCAACTTTAGACCACCTCTAACGTTGACAGATTGGATTGTAAAAGATTCACAGCATCTGGGACAGAAGCTAAATTTCTGTGCTCACTGTCACTGGCAAAGCTTAGAGGGTAAGGTATTGAGAGGGACCTTTTATGGCCTTTCACACCACAGGATTCCTGGGCAAACTGCCCCAATTTCTCTGCTGTTAGATGACCCCAATTATGAAACAAGTGTGATAAAGCAGGGTTATCACAATGACTATCAGAATCAGTTTCCTGGCCTACCAAGTGCCTGGCCTACCATTCTCCCTGACACTTAGTGAGGCTTTCAGTTGAAAGTCTCCACAGTACCTGGTTAAATGTTCAATTAAACTATGCATAGTTCCCCTACTTTTAATCATACCACACCCTGGTATGAACACACCAGATTTTGCACAGGCAGGATGACTCAAACCTTTGTTCAGACCTTTTATGTTCTGTTTCAAAATTTGTCATTAAAGCACAATTTTCAGGTCTGCAGAGAGCCATGTTGCATGGCACTGGATAGTTACTTCAGACATTATTATGCTGAACAGCCACAGTTGAAAAGGAAGGCTGTTTTTGGCTACCAAGCCAGAACAGAAATCCCAGTAAACTGGTGACTATGAAGCAGGACCTTTTAGTCCTGGCTACAGGGATCCAAGCGGACTGGTTTAAGAGCAGCCCTCAGTTTTTTGGATGCTACTTGGCAGTCAAAACAGCATCAGTGCTGTACCACAGCAGTGAAAGTAGAATGGAAACATCTGGAGTCCCAGACCTCCCTGTAACTGGGAGGCAGCCCTTCCTCTTTGGGTTTGCATGCTACACATATGCGTGCCTTGCAAGGCCTTGTGGATGAGCTAGTTGGGAATATTTCTGAGTATGTAAAAGCTTGGAGTGGGCATGAGAAGCTGTGCTCTTTCTCAGTCTACAACCATCAGCACACACTGATGGAGCAGACTTCATTAGCCGAATGCTGGCTTATGATTTTGTGTGCTTGTTGGGCAGTGTTTTGTCTTCAGCAGTTGCTGGAAAAATTTCTTTCTGTACTTCAGCAAGTGATGCTGAACCATCATTCTATCTGCAGCCTGAGGCTGTACAATCCTCTAATGTATTAATAACATGAGCTTAACAGGTACTTGCTGATGTAGAGACCTTCTGCAACTGACAACAATTTCTTTTACAGGTGCAGTTTAGCCTAGTGTGAAAATCATGTTCCAATTCAATAACAGCACTGTAATAAGTACAATTAAAAAAAAAAGACAGGAAATATTCTGTTATATTTGCAACATTAACCACAGTGATTGATATGTCTCTGCCTTAAGTGATACCAGTGGTACTGTGCCATGTTGAGTGCTCAGGACCATTAAGCAACATGGGGGGCCCTAATGGGAGGTTTAATGGCTCTAATGCTGGAAATCAGTTTCTATGCTGGTGACTGTGCTTTGCCCCTTAGATATTCTACTAAACAGAAATGCTGGTGACAGCCTTCCTGTGATGTGTCAGGCTTTCAGGTCTGTAGTGGTGGGGGATTCCAGAAAGGACAGAAAATAAAAGACATCTCAGAGTTTATGTAGAGTATGCAGGATGCTCTTAGCCATACAAGGATCACATTTCTTTCAGGCAGGAGGATTTTTCTAGAATGGGTGCACTCTCTATAGGATGGGAGTCTTTACTGATTTTGGTCTTGTCTGGACTAGAAAACTTTACCACTTTAACTATATTGTATTTTTAATGGTAAAAAAAGCAAACAATGTGTTATGGCATCTGTAAGCATTTTTATAAAAAGGTTTCCTTAATGTTATACATTTATTAATGGAATTGCTTTTCCACTGAGGTTTTTCTTTACCTGCATAAATATCAGTTTAAGAAAAAAATCATTCTCACTCAAGGGTTCCACTCATCCTAGTCCCCAAATTCCTGGTATTTGTGATCAATTAAAGTAATTGATTACTGTAAACTGTTATCCCTCTAGTACAGAGATTTTCTTTACTGTTTTGCAGGGAGAAAAAATGTTAGCATGAATTGTCATTTTTTATTTCCTGTTTTAGTTTGGTTTTCATTATCAACTGTTCTTTTTGGCAACTGTAATAAAATAGAAGCATATTTGTGTTAAGGCATTAAGTGTTGGAATTAGTTTCCTCTTTGTATCTGTTTCATGAGTATGCAGTGCTGTGCAGTGGTGATTGTGTCAAAATCTTCATTTTGTTTCTGGGCTTCTGACCATCTGCTCATCTGCTCAGAAATGAGCAGTTCCTGGGAGTGTCGGGAGCAATCATCAATATATTTCTTTGGTTCTTGTACCTTCGATAGAGCTGACCTGCAGCTGCTTTGACTTGTACTTCCAAGATCAGAAGCATAAAGACTTTTTCCTTCATCCTATGCTGAACTATTCATGGTTGAGTTCCTTAGGAAACTCCTTGAAGTGAGTTGTTAGCTGCAGGGCTGGAGACAAAGGCTTGGTATTTCTGGTCCTGTCAGCTTATTTACTAGTACCCTTTTGAGAATATAGAGGAAAAAGAAGCAGGGGAAAAAGACGTATGGAACCAGTCAAGAAAGAATTGTGTTCAACTTTTAGTGAATAAATGTGACATCTCTTGAGAGCAGCCTCTCACCACACTATATACTTACTGCTGGCAGGCAACCACATCGTAGTGGTGATGTGGTTGCACTGGGACAGGTATAGGATTCAATACCTCTGTGCTCTGACTGACTCTTGCTGTTACACAGTGATGCATGTAATGTCTCTTGACTGCCCCTGTTAGTGCTCTGTAGGGCTAAGCATGTTAATATGGAGTCCCCTTTTGACAATTTAGACAAATTACTAGATTTGAATTTGCCATTATTTCAGCTGCTTGATCTCCAAAGCAGTAGCTGCATTTTGTTCCAATTTTATATAGTGAATGGTGTCCTCCTCTGGATGATAAATCCATGCTTTCATATGCCCTTGATATCTGAAAGGTGCATTTATTCCTCTCGAGTTAATCTTAAGAAAACAGTTAACAAGCAACCAAGGAATGCTCTTCTCAAAGTTAGTTATTTTTTCCTGTATAAGCACCTTTAAAACATTAGAGAGTGATAGCGCTCTGAAGCAGAAGTTTCTGCTGAGCTCATCTGTTCATCTCCTCCTAAGCTCATGATTATTTCAGGCTGAGCACACCCCCTCCAGCCTTCTGCTTCACTCCTCCCTCCAGGCCTGTTGGAGCTGCAGTGATTGCCTGTAATGACCACAGCATGCCTGCCTGCCTTTCCTCCTGCCACCCACATCTCATACTCCAGCTCCTTACAGCTGCTGCCCTTTGGGTACCAGAAGTAGCAAGGGGGATTGTCAGCATGGTGGGAAGGGATCAAGTGGCTGTTAGCTCCTGGAGCTCCTGTCCTCCTTCCCAGCTCTTGCTGGTGGCCACTGTTCATGCACCACTAACTGCTTGATGTAGCTCGCCCCACTGTACAGTGCCTACCCCAGGACCTCTTTGTGCCACCAGCTGTTGTTCTGCTTAATAAACTTTTATCTGAGCAGCCAAAGGAATGTGATCTCCTTGTGGCATGAACAGGGCCTGTAGGCAGCAGGCTTTTTCCTCCATGCTGCAGTCTTGGTGCACTCCACTCCTTCAGTGGAGTTTCCAGGTCTTTTCTAGACTGACACAATGGTAGACATAAATTCTAAAAGTGCTGAATGGAATGTGTATTCAGCACATAGTCATAAATGGCCTTCTGATATGTTCAATTGAATTCTTGGGGGAAGTGTTCCTTTGTTCAACAAGCTAGCCAAAAATACACCTGCATGCCTTTTGGCTTGTCTATTTAAACAACATAGTCTGTCCTTCAATATAATTTGTTACCATTTGATCCTAGGGTTTGAATTTTGATGGCTTGCTGATGCAGCTGTGCAGGAAAAAGCTTTCTGGTAGAAGAGGCTGTTGCAAACACTGTCATTGTGTGGTTCATGCTACAGCTTGCAAAATCTGAAGTTTTTACCACAGTTTGATAGAGCAATACATTCTGTTGGTAGGCCAAACTGCTCTTCTTCCTTTCCTCACCTTCCCAAAATGTACATACTGCCCACCAGCTGAACATTACTGGCTTCTTACATGGGTACTGTCTTCAGGACAATGAGATGGGGAAGCTTAGTAACAATACAGGCCTGAGCAAGTCAGTTTGCGATCTGTGTCTGAAGACAGAAACCGTAAAGGCATCCTGTATTATCAGCAAACAGTTTTTCAGTCTCACTTTTACAGGGCTTCATCTTATTGTTTGTTGATTGTGCACAATGGACTGAATTAGTCATCTGTCTGCAAAATTCTGACCCTGCATCCATGTATACTGCACTGCGTTCTGTTTTGACAGTCGTCAGAGCTGCCATCCTCATCCAGAACTGGTACCGCTCTACAATGGCCCGGATAGAGATGAGGCGCCGCTGTTCTCTGAGTATCTTTCGGTCAATCGAATATGCTGATCAACAAGACCAACTACAGGTTTGTAATCTTCCATTCTTCCTGTACAAGCAGTTATGTTATCCCCGAAGCACTGAGGCTGCACCAACAAAATGGCTATATGGTTATTTCTTTCTATAAAGCCGGGTCCTGATTAATAAAACCACTTCCCTGCCTCACATGTGAACTAAGTTGTGTGTACACATACATACATGTGTGTAGTATATAACTGCATGGGTTGTGCCTATACGGCCATATCTAGGTTAGAGGTTCCTGTAAAGCAGCTTTGTTAGCTTGGGATTGCAGGTCATCCCACTGTGAGTGATCTTTACTGTGTCTGTGAGGCAATATATGTGCAACAGTGCCTCAGAATGTGAGCCCAGGCTTTCTTTAGGGTTAATACAGGAAATTAAGCTAAGAATGTCTAGGCCTTTGTGTTCATCCTAGCATCTGTGTCTAAAGTCAGTTCATTGCATTGTAGCCATTGCTTTCTACTGAGTATGAAGGAAGTCTAAGCAAATAGTCTGGGTGATGGGCAAGTTGAATTACACCCAAAAATGTCAGCAGCACTGATACAACCCTGGAACATTTTATGTATTCAAATAGCATCAATCTGTGAATTCATAGCAAAGAAGGAAAGACAGAAAGCTATTTTTGTAGTAGGACACAAGTTGTGTCATTATTGCAGATTGATGCTATGGGAACATACTAGTGCCTTAGATCCCCCTAAATGGGAAATTGCTAGTAATTGAGTAAGGAAGGAGATTGTTAATGCTTGTTATATCCCCTAAACTGATCAGGGTGTTTGTTCTTTTCTTTTTCTTTCTCAGCTATCCATGTTTTTTACATTCATGCTGAATCACTGTACTAATCCTGATTCAGGTAAGGATAAACATAAAAGTAATGTGGAGATTCTGTTTAAAACACTGATGTGAGTAAAGTTAATTATGAATGAGGTGTCTACAGTCTATGGGACATGCTGGGATTGAGGTTTGACTTGCCAGATACTGTAATATGAATTTGATCCTGTAAGTGTTGACACTGCTCAGTATCTGCTCAGTGAATCAAGATGTAAGTCAGAACAGGAACCTGTTGTCCTTTCAGGAAGACTCAGAGGTGCTCAGAGTGATTTCTTATATGTTACTGCCCTTCAGCTGTTCTTGTGGCAGTCCTATGGACTCCAATTTTCACAGCTTTCTCTGCATGTTTTCTTAAACTATGAGACATAATTATTCAGAAAGACTGTTTTCAGTTGGTTTAGGGCAGATGTAATCAAAGAGGTTGCCTTCAAAGAGGCTGATCTTTTTTTTTTTTTCTTTTTTCTTCCTTCGGTTTCAGCAGTTCTGGAGCACTTGTAATTTAATTTGTTCTAGATTTCACTGAAAAACATGTATCATTATGTGAATGATTAAAAATTAAATACATTCAAACTGCTGCAGATAAACCTTTAGTAACCATATCAATTAAATTTCAGTTATTCAAAGAATAACCTTTAATTTTTGAAGTATTTTGAGATCCCTAGATAAAACTTACTTTTGAGGTCAAGCTCAACAGAAGGACAGACTGAAAGTGATCCCTAAGTCCAGAAAACAAACATGACTTCCATAAATAAATTAAGACTAGATCTAATCCCAGAGGAGTTAAAAATGACACTGTCCCCTTCTTATTGCATTACAAGAGAATGCCCTTTCTCTTTCATCTGGTCCAGCCACGGGTTACTCCAAATTTGCACAAGATACTTTGATAGCAGGATCAAACCACCATCAAAACCATAAGTAGTTCAGTATTCTAATGACTACTGGCAGAAATTGTTATTTTTCTCTGTTAAATACTTTAGAGCGCCTAATGGTCTCTGTGCGCTGCAAAAAAATAAATTACTTTGAGCCTTGCCCCAAAGTCAAGGCAGATAACACAATAGTCCTTTTTTTTTTTTTTTTTTTTCCATTACGGCTGTATTCTGGAGAAAAAAAAAATCTGGTGTAGTCATTGAACTTCCTGGGAAAGAATTGGAAAACTTAAAGAAAATCAGACACTGCTCACTTTTTCTATTTCTTCATGCTGATAGTGCACATCTGTTTAGCTTTTCCACCTGAGTGGGAAAGAAAATAGTAGTGCTAGGTCTGGGATTTGGAAAAATAGTGTTAATCTCTATTTTCATTATAATATTAAAATGGAATTTTACAGCTGCGTGTTGTAGGTATGATTATTCCATCTTTATTAACTGTCTTCTGACAGAAAGAACAAAGGTGAGGTGCCTCAGGTGACTTGCTACTGCTCAGAACATGATGGTGCAGGGCACATTGCTAAAGGCATAGGCTGTTCCTGGGCAGGTGGAACTCCGAGCCTCACCTGTGCACAGAGAGGGAGATGGAGGATACTGTGGGCTCCCCCTCATCACCACTGTGCAGGTGGCTTGTTCCTTGGTCATGTAGATACTGGGAATTGCAAATGTGGTTAAGGCTGGAATGCATGATAAAGTGTAGGGTTTATGGTAAAAGATCTCTCTGTCTTGCTTAAAAATATTCTGTTAGGACTGACATTGTTAAGACTTGATAACTGCTCTAAAGGCTTTATTTTTGTCTTAGCTTATTATTTCTCCCTTTCTAGCAGCCTGTGTTACAGATTCCAAAATGAGACAAAGAAATTTGGTAAGGTGCATGTTTAATAGAGACATGGCCAAGGCTGCCTATGCAAAGAACCTGACTTAGATTTTTTTGTTGTTGTTTTGAGAAATTGCATATCAAATGTGTTTTGTGTGGGTTGTAGTCATGTTGTCCAACTACTGGATGTGTGCATTCTTTACTTCAAGCTCTTGATTGCTTGCCTCTGGAAGTGACCTTTGCAGCACCCAACGTAGCCCTACTGATGTAAGCAAAATCAGTGCTGAATAGAGTGATTCTTAATGAACTGCTTCCACTTCTGCTGAATCACTGTCTTAAGATGTGAACCACAGTGAATGTAAACATAATAAGCAGGGAGGCTTCAAATTGACTTTGCTATTCCCAAGCATTTTCCAAAACCCACAGTTCTCTGGATTTTTATTTTTTTTCCATCAGTGTGTGCTCATTTAAATTGGAGTGATAGCATGGGGTTCAAAAGCCATCTCCAAGAAGACAGTATATAATATTCTTACCAGGGAATAGGTTGCCTGTTCTTCTCAGTATGTGATGAGAAAGCTACCTGAAAATTTTGTGATCTGTGATTTTCCTTACATTATAAACCACTCAGTCTCCAGTATTCATCTTGTCACTTTCCTCTTTTTAATCTTTTTTTTTCAGATTATGCTTTTCAAAGAGAGAAAGCAACCACCATCTCATTAACACAGTAGTGCTTTTGAAGTGATTGTTTATCTGTTATACCCTAAAGCTTTTTTCATCCTCTCATTCTCCTTAAGATGTCAGCACAGTTTGTGATTGGGATATTACATAGCTCAGAGTCTTGTTGTTGTTCTGCTTCTTATTAAAGGCTATTTTGCAAGGGTTTGTGGGAAGTAAGAATGAAAACCTTTTCTACCTTACACTTTTATCCCTCCTTTCCCCCAAAAAAATTTTCATACCTACTCAGCCTTTCAATGGAAAGTTCCCTGGTCAGAGAAAGCTGGAAACTGTCTTTACAGCAAAAGGTGACCCATTTACTCACTCTTCTGTGGGCACATTGAGGGTGAAAAGGCTGCAAACACATCCTGGAAAAAATGGTGGGACTGGGAATGTAAGGAACCACTGGCTGTACCTCTCAAGGTCACCAGGGCAGAAAACACACCTCCTGGAGCCTTTCTTCAAAGGGGAACAAAAAAAAAAGTGTTGTTTTCTGCAGTTTCACCCTCCGTGATGCCTCCCTTACAGCTTTAACACCCTTCCAAGACTTTTTCCATAGAGTGATTCTTGCAGTGGGAGATAAGTTACAGCTGCTTACAGCTTATAGCACTAGAAATGGAGTGAAAGAATAAATGTTTGGAGCATTATAGAAATCTTCATCCTTTTTGTAGTCTCAAGGACCATTTGGCTTTGACCTGATGGCTGTGGATCTGTTTCTATCATATGTAAGAGCACTTTTCAGGAGTCAGAGGTGCTCTCAGTGGTTAATCTGAAGGCACGCAGATGGTGGCAGAACAGAGAACTGATTTCAGAGCTGCAGAAGTAGCTGATTCCTTGTAACCCCAATAGTGAGCACATCTTTGGCAATGGTGGCTCTGACTTGCCTTGAACAACTTCCCTGGTGAGGTGGTCTTGTCAGGAGAACAAGTCCTGGGGCTTTCTGTGGTCAGACTGACTCCACTTAGCTCTGGGCTTTCGTGTTTAACATGGAATATGGCTGTAGGGTAGTTGTTTGGGGTCTGTTAATGAAGGCTCAACTCACTGAGCTTGGTCTGGACCTCTGGCATGTACAGAGTACAAAGCAGGTAATTGCCTGTGCTCCCTGTAGTCAGTGGAGAGATACAGGTGCTGGCAGAGTGTTTCATTCTGTCTTGACAGACATATGTGCCTAAACTAGACATGCCAAGAATTTTTGTCCTTGTGGTTCAGTACAAATGGAAAGAGCTTTGAGAGCTTTGACTAGAACACTGAAATGAGATGAGAGCTGCCTGAAGTTGTCAGGGGAGGTTTAGGTTAGATATAAGAAAAGGGTCTTCACCCAGAGGGTGGTTGGGCACTGGAACAGGCTCCCCAGGGCAGTGGTCACAGCACCAAGCCTGACAGAGTTC
>JAWWEE010000001.1:103765028-103830485 GCA_035221455.1 Xenops minutus
GTGGTTGGGCACTGGAACAGGCTCCCCAGGGCAGTGGTCACAGCACCAAGCCTGACAGAGTTCAAGAAGCATTTGGATGATGTTCTCAGGCATATGATGTGACTCTTGGTGATGGTCCTGTGCAGGTCTAAGAGTTGGACTGAATGATCCTTGTGGGTCCCTTCCAACTTAGCATATTCTGTAATTCTCTGAATCCTTCAGAATTAGTCCTGCAAGGAGCATGTGATGAGCTGGGATACTTGCTGGCCACTGTGCTAATCCCCAAGCTGCATTAGGTCATCCATTACTGACTGCTCTGAGGCAAGACAGTCATCTTGTACAGGAAGAAGCCTTAAAATCAGCTGAAAGACTGCCTGAGGAGGTGTAAGTGCACTCTAAGGGTAATGACTATGACTGGATTTTGACAACTCATACAAAAGCGGAAAATGGGGTGCACTTTGCAGAAGCATGCCCTACAGGGAAAGAGATTGAGTTTCCCAGCCTAGCCATTTGCCAAAATGGAAGTGAGTCTGCGAGGAAGGCGAGTTTCTGTTCAGAGGTAAAGTGATGGATAAGATTGCTGCATGTAGGAAGGGAAGGCAGGAGTGGGAGCAGACATGGGCAGGTGTCTGCCTGGCTTGAAATACTGAGAAGACTACTAACTCTGAAGGAGTCATGTCAGATGTGGAGGGCCTCTGGCTAAGCAGACAAGAAATGCAGAATTTGGGTGCTCTGAGGAGTTAGCTCCGTGGTCTGCAGCCATGCACTTCCTGAGGAGTTGGCTGGGGGGGGGGGGATGCCATCCACAGACCTGCTGCTAGAGCGAGAACAAGAATTGGTGCAAATGTGCCTGGCGGATCACTGTGTGTGAACCAGCAATTTCAGTCCATAGATGACATTCTAATGACTGGCCAGACAAAACAAAGTGTGATGGAAGACTGCAAATCAAACTGTACTTGGTGGAAACAGTGAGCCCCGAGCACCTTGCTGTTATCTGATGCCTTATTCCATTTACATGGATAAGTATAACATTCCATTAGCACTGAATGTGCTAATCAGCTCACAGCAGAAGTATTGATAAAAAGGTGGGTCTTTTTAATCCAGAGTGTATTTTTATTTATTTAATATGGATTTAATCCAGTTGCAAGACAAGTTGGCCTTTATGAATCTCATAATTTATGAGGCCACATGCTGGTTTTGGCTGCTCTGAGTTTTGAGTCACAGCTACAAGTATTGCTCCAGCAATAAATAATACATTTTGATTTCCAGTTGTGTGAAATCAAGGTTGCAGAAAACTTACCTGTAGCCCAGCAAAAAGTATTTACAACATTCATCTCACAAGAGCAACTCTGCAACAGCAGCTGCTAGAACACTTTCCTCTAAGGTCTGGTTCTCTCTTTTAGAATAATGTATAAAAAAAACAATCTGCAAGTAGAAAACATGAAATCTGCAGTTTGCTCAGATACATTTCCAGGGTATGTCAAGAAAATATTGGATTGAAGCAAGAAGCAATTAGCAATATTCCTGATTTCTCCATGTTCCAGGAAAATTAGAAGCTATGCTCTACTTTCACCACTGAATTTTTGTTCACTTTATTTCATCCAATGGTTTTATGTCAGCGAACCAAAAGCTGTGATTGTTTCCTAGTTGTATCAGCAAGGAGTGCTTTGCAGTCCACTGTGAATAAATAGGATTTTGTTGGTGACTTTTAAAATAATCCCTGACATGCTGGTATTTAGCCTAAATATTTTATTTAGAAAATAAAACAATGGAAGTGAATCTTCAAAACCTGTATTAAAAGTGTAATATTGAACTTTTAACTGATGATGGTCTTTGAATGATCAGCCATACTTTTGTATCTTCTTGCTTCGAGGGAAAAGAAAGAAATCTGTACCAGCTGATGATTCTCATTACCTGCGGGAGCCAGCTGCTCCAGAACTTTAGTGCACAATGTTCAATGTTTTGCACGCTGATTACAGAGTTTTTTCATGGTTTTTCCATTTGGTTGAGTTGGCTCATTTTTATTTTTTTCCCCCCTGTTTTTGGGGTGGTTGGTTTGTTGGTTTTAGTATTGTGAAACAGTCTGAGGAGACCTGGACTACACAAGGCAGGAATTAGGCACTGTAATATTGCAGCAATTAAAGCAGTTACATTCAGCCAGTTCTGGTGATGCTGTTACAGTTCTCTGGGGGCTGGTAGAGTTTCTACATCTTTGTTTTTCTTCCCTCTTGTTCCAGCTTCTCCCATTGCCACCAGCCCTAGTGTTCCTCAGGTGGTGGATGAATGCTTAACAGAATTTGAAGAGAAAATTGATGTTCCAGACTCATATTATGGACCACGACTCTCATTCCCCCTTACTGCTGGAGATGCCAATGCTCTTATTCATGCTTTCAGGAATGAACAGGTAAACTGCAACTAGCTTGATTTCTTTTTACTTATTTTACATCACTGTCAAGGTGTAGCTCCACAGTCCAATGTATGGCTTAACTGGTGCCCAAAGAGATATTTCACCCTTCCTTAACACCCCATTACCCTTTCCTGCTAGCCCCATGTGATCATAGAGATGCATGGTGAGCTGTCTTGGGAAACTGATCTGTCTGGAAGCTAACACACTAAAATAAAAGCAGTCAGTTCTCAGACAGACCAGTTCCCGGATTTGGTTCACTGCTTTGCTGCATGACCAGATCCAGCACTAGGGAGGAAGTAGGGACCAGTGAAATGAAATGGGAACCCTTAGCAGCTGCAAGGCAGGGATTAGCAGTGAGACTGGAGGACTGGGGAAGGTGTCCTAAGCTAACACAGAAACTATTATCTTCCTCTGGGTTAAAAGTGCTGCTTGTTTGGTCCTCTTTCTTTTGTCCCCCACCTCATTCTTTTTAGAGGATTGAGTTGTGAGGGTTAATCACCTCATTCCAGTGTGCAAGACTCCACCATAACCATACAGTGACTATAAAGCATTGCTAATGTAGTGGAACAGAGTGATACCACAAATCTCCAGAGCTTCCTGTCTGCAGCTTCCAATGCTGTTCCTGATTCTCTATATTCCTGAGCAAGCCCTTTTGCTGCCCACTTACAAGATGAGGATGGAGCTTGGAGGCATTACATGGCACAGCTTTGTTTGAGCTTATGATTATTTGTGTGTAACAATATGTTATATATTAGGGCTGTGTCTATCTTGCTTTTTAATTTGCTAAAAAATACTACATTTTTCCTGTAATTTTTTGTGGAGGCTGATTGTAAAAGTATCAAATATAAAGTACATGATAAATGAGCCCACCCAGACTTCACTGTACTGTCTGCTCTCCCTTTTTTTACTGTGGTTGGCATTTTATTAGGGAAATGATTATATGTAACTGGCCTTTTTTGTTTGCTTTAAAAACATGAATCTTGAAAAGTCAGTCTGTAGCTCATCTATTTCCTCTACCAAAATTTCTCAGAACTCTGTTGAAATAGTATACTATAAATAAGATGGGAAAATACGTAAAGCAAGTTTTTTAAGGGCTCTATAACCATTCATGGGGAAGTAAATGCAAAGCTATGAACATTTCTAATTCCCAGCACTAAGCCATACAGCCTGTAATCATGTCTGGAGGTCTGCAGTGTAATTAATCTTGACAATACATGCCTGATATTAATAAAGCAGAGAGACCTATTGCTAATTCTGAGAAGTCTTTCTTTTCTACCTGCTTCTTTTTTTTTCACAGCAACTTCATGCTCGCTATGTACTGCAGCTACTATTTGAAACTAGGAGAGTTCTTAAATTGATGCCAAATATTAGCCATCTTTCAACTTCCTACTCCAAGGATATAACTATCTGTGGTAAGGTGCCAGAGAACACAAATGCTTTGGGCTATAGGTTGATATTCTAAGTCTTTAGACAATGATACAGCATTTCCAAATTTTGCCATTACAAGAAAGTTCTTGATATCTTTGTTTGCTTGTTTTCTCCACAAATGTGCAAATTGGAACAAACAAGCAAACAAAAAATAAAGGTCCTGAGTCACACTAAGTATATTTTAAGAAAATCCCTCACCTTCTCTTTCCTTTTCTTGTTTAGCATTTCTGAATAAGTCAGTATTAATTCAGCTAACACTGCAGTGTATCTTAAAAACTCCTGCGCTTCCACCTCTAAAATGCCACCAAGTATTTTGATCACTGCAAGTCTCACCTCTTTCTCCTTTCACTCAGAAAAAGATCTTACCATCATAAGTTACTCAGTAATGATTTTAATGAGGGCTTAATATGGGTGGCAAAAAAGACCTTGCATTGACAGCATGACTATCTAGAATAAATTGGAATTATAATAAACACTCAGTTCTAAGGACACCCAAGAGGATAGATCATTCTTTATACAACCAACAAATTAGTCTCACAGAATGATGTGATGTGTCACACAGTAAAGAGCTAAGAGCTCTTTGCCCATCTATTTTGCTACACTTTTGTAAATTATGGATAAGGGGATGCAGTATCCTGACTCACCACAGAATGCAGTAGCTCCAAAACAGAACAATAATGGCGACATAACTCTTGACAGCAATCAGTGTGTGCAGTGTGTAATAGTAAAGTGGTATAAGGAAGGGTACTGTGACACATGCAAAGCAAATAACGTTTTTTGAGATGTGGTTTATGGACCTACTTTGATTGCCTGGAAAGGGTTTGTTTAAATGAGGTCTTGTATAAACAGCAATTTGTTTACATCAAACCAACAAGACCCCTCTTCAAACCAAGGAAACACAGATTTATACTTGCTCACAACACAACATGTTCTTGTTAAGTAAACATATCTCTTCATGTTTGTACTGCATTTGCACTGTGTAAGCAGCATCTGAAGGGATCCCTTTGCTGTATTGAAACTAAAAGCTTTTGTAACCAGAAAGATCCTCTGCAGAAGATGGATGACCAATTTTTAAGCATAACTGGTCCAAAATTTTGATTTTCTTAAAATAAGATATTCCTGTTTCTATTTTCTTTTCAAATTTTTGATGCAGATTAAATATATGCCTGAAATGTCGCATCTGCATTTGCAATGAATGTCTATCATAGCTTGAAGGATTCCTTAGAATGAATTCAGCAGGCTCGCAATTAATCAAAAGTTGCAAAGAAAACATTTAGACAGGGCAAAAATGTCACTTCTCTTTTCCTAATCATTAGTGGTGAAAGCATATTATCACAAGATAGGTTTTGAAACCATTCTCTGACTTTGTGATGGTGAGTCATAAACATGAGAAGGTTGTCTCTGTGAGCATGAAATTCAGTCATATGCAGAGGTGGCTCTGCTGCAGTGATCATTTGTGTTGGGGTAAAATCCCCCTGCCTGTTCCAAAGAAACCTCTCAGAAAGGGCCAAATCTGTCATTCCTGTGGCCTTAGGACTGAGCCATAATAACATGGCCAGTTCTTGACACTCTCCATCAAATCCTGTCAGCAGCAATGAAAGCCTGTCCCTGAAACAGGTGTTCAGTTGTGCAGTACACAGAGGGCTACTTAGCAAATTTAAACCCATTAGTGTGTAGAAGTCTATCTTGTTTTGAAATGTCTTTTAGTGACATTTTTTGCTTTTATATACGTAAGGATCACATGGGAGAAAACTTGTTAGAACTAACTAATTCCAGTCTTATAATTACAATTTCTTCCTCCTCTGTGATAAAATGAAAAAAAAAAGTTTTTGTTTCCTGTAGGAGATTTGCATGGAAACCTGGATGATCTTTTGCTGATATTCTATAAGGTAAGTAGGTACTCTGAGATGTGGCATTTTCACTTTATGACATGATGTTAAGAATACATGTTTATGTCTGACAGACTTATTGCAGTTAGAATTGTACATGAGGTTTGCATACACCACACACACAAGTCCTGGAACAATTTGGTGTCTTTGCTGTGCCTTTTCCTTCTCTGTACCTCCTGCCCACTGTGGAGGAGGACATCTAGGAGACAGTTATTTTCCTCAATGCTGAACTGGAGCATGAGCCAAAACTTAAAAGGGCTCCTTGCAATGTCTCCAAAGTTCTGCCACTGTTTTAAATTCCATATTGACTAAAGTCTGCTAAAATAGGAGCTAATTTAGTTCCTGATGTAACACTACACCATGGATAATTTTGACTGTCCAAAAAAAGCACAGAAGTTTTCATTTAGGCCTTCTGCTGATACCTTCAGGTTTTTCTGTGTTTTTGTTTGTTTGGTTTGGTTTGGTTTTTTTTAAACCGGAAACAAAAAAGAATGCTGTTTAAAAGCTGTTTAAGCCTTGGAAGCAATCACATAGTCTTCACATACCTTGGGCACCCTTTACATATCCTTCTTTTCATGTTAAAAAAGCGCACAGCCCTGTTTTACTGATGTGAAAAAAATTAAGCTCCAGGCTATCTTTCCCACAAATGTATATTTAACTGAAGATGCAGGAAATGTTGTGTATTTAGTTTCTCATTTATCTTCAGCATGAATCGCCACCTTTCATTTAGCAGATATTCTCTTTGATTTGAGCTTTCTGGGGGAAAAGATTTGTGTCTGATCTTTATATATTCATCTGCACTGAATGGAGACTGAAGTGATCTAAACCATGTGTTTAAATAATGTAATTCTCCTGCTGCTTCCAACTTTATTACACTTTTATCTGACACTGGTTGCATGGAAACATGGTTGTTTTGCACAAGTGCATACCTGAAACTTGTTGAAGTATAGTAGAAGTATAATCAGACCTTTTAACAATGTTCTGTTTTTCTTATTAATCAACTATGTTTATTTGGTCTTCGGCTTGTAATGTTTTAGCTGTTCTTTAAATTAGACAATCTGTATTTGAAACTTGAATAAGAGTGTGATACATTTTGGTTTCATACATAGAACTTGGAATGGGAAAAATAACTATTTTGAAGAGAAATGCTCCAGTAGTTAAACAGTTATATTTACAACTGCAAACAGCCTGCATTTTACTCCTTTGGAGTAAACAGATGACGATTCTTTTTCCCCTCTCTAATGGGTGTTATAAAGAGAAAAAAGGTCTAAGCAACCGTAATCTTGACTTCAGTAAATTCCAAGCCAAATCTCCCACTGACTTTAGGAACAAGAGATAACACCCAGTTGTTCTCTGTTAAATTTCTAGGGGAGTCCTTCAACCAAACCAAATAAAATGGACAAATATTTTATCATTTATCAAGTGGTTGAGAATGTAGAGAGCACATGTTTGAGCTGCTTAGTTATTTCGAAACAAAGTAAATAAGACAGTATTTTCTGTCCCCTCTGAGCAGTTTACTCACAGGAGAAGTGAACCCAGTCAGCTTCTGGGATCCATTTTTTTTTCTCCATCCCTAACTCTGTTTCAGTTGGAAGGGATTTCATCCTCTGAGTTGGCATGAACCACCCATAACCTTAAACAAGAGAGTGCAATCCTAAACATTGCCATGAGAAGTGTAGTGATCTCAGTCTCCACAGAGCCATGCAGAGCTGAAATGGATTTTGGAGGCCTGTATGGAGACCAGGCACCTTGGGCATGGAGCTTTGTCCAGGGCTTGTCACAACAATTCTACAATTCTACAAACCACCATCTAGCAATCTAAAGCTTACTCATACAATGCTATAGATTGTGTATAATTATTACACGTGGTTTGGCTCAGGCTCAGATAATTACTTTTTTTCCCTCAATCGGCAGTTTGTAATGTTCGTTCAGTCCTTGCATTAATTTCCATTATATTACAACATTTCTTGAAATTCCTTGAAACACTTGAATTTTAAATTATGTATTGCTAAGTTAGATTGTTAAATGGATGCTATGTATAGAAATAGCCTGAAGCTGTAGAAAATGCCAACAACAAACGGAAGTTAATTAATCACTAACCCAGGAGATAGAGTAATGATGCCCAGTAGCAAGTTGCTTATCATTAGAGGGCCTTGTTTGCCTCTCCAACATGTCAGAGGCTGCAACAGCCTTTCATCTAGTTTTGCTCTTATTGTTGGTCAAAACCACAGAAAAGAAAATAAAAACTTTGTATGAATATGGAACAAAACTAAAATGTCCCATTGAAGTTGGAGGTCCAAAACAAACTTGTTAAAAACTAAAATTGTGTGTAAGCTTTTCCAAAAGGGTGTAGAGTGTGGAGAGTACTTCAGTAGGTCTGTCTTTCCATGGGGACTGCAGTGTGGTTGCATGTATACTCACAATCTACTGGTGATTCACATGCCTGTTGGTTTTAAGGCAAAGCTTTTATTAATTCATCTTTCCAGAGGCTACTGCTGAGGGTCTGCTGTCTATTCTACTCCTGAAATTCATCCTCTCTTTTTTAAAGACACTACCACCCACTGCATTAGCAGAGTCTCATACATGGCCATTGCTGTAAGCACAGAGCAACCACAGGCCTCTTCTAAGTACACCTGGAAAGGGCTCAGAACAAGCAAAATCCAAGGAAGCCGTATTTATAGCAGTCAGGATCAAGAGAGCAGGGTTCACTACTGCATCCTGACATAACAGCACAGGACACTGACTGGGACAAAAAAAAAAATACTCCTTATGAATTCAAGTTAAGCATTTAATTGAGTCTCTGGCCGAATCATGCATTCTGCAATAAACCTGCTAATGCAGTACAACAGGGAATGCCATAGGAACACAGGAAGTGCTTGACACAGACACAGTAGCTGTCTTCAAAAAGCGGAATGTTGCAATGCTGCCAAACTGTTAGGAGTGGCCTCCACAGTGATAAGGTGATTTTATAGATCTTCTGTTGATAATTCTTGTGCATATCAGTTGTGAGAACAGAGGTTTCCATTTTCTGACAAGTCAAAGTTAAAATAATACTTCTGACACTCATGATTGGCAATGATGAAGCTATGTATAGTTGGTGCTATATTTTCTGTAAGCTGATGGCACCCATTGATGTACTGATAATTAATCTAATGAAACATACAATCAATGCAAAATACTAGCTTTTGATGAGTAACTATTCATAATAAAGCATTGCTCTATATCGTCAGGGGGAAAAAAAGAAAAGGTAAGAAACACCTGTATGTACAACCTCTTAGGTTTGTGAGCTTTCAAATATATCTTTGCCTTGATGGGGCAAAATGCAGTGGAAGTAAAATTCAAGTAGTGCTTTCAGAATTAAAGCAACTGGAATCAAACTCTTCAGAGTTCTGTGTTAAGATTTTATATCCTCTGGACTATAGTCTTTCTCAGGAGTTTTAGAAGCGTACACTGCAAGCAATATAAATATATGAAATCCATTTTCTTACCATGTAAGAAAACATAAGGACCTTCAAACTTGTGACAGAAGATGATTTTTCATGGATTTCTTATCTTCCATTGAAAGTGAATGACTCCCTCCTGTTTGCAAGTGCACAATTTCCTGGCAACAGTTGCATTAACAGAAAAGTATATTTTATTACAAGACTGATGTTCCTTTTGGTCCCATTTAATTTAATAGGTAGAGGAAAGGATTAGAGATGTCATCATAAGAACAGCTAGAGAGGTCATCTCTTCTGTGATATGGGTTGTCTGATATGGAGGTTTTTATTCTAAGCAGCAGAAATAAAGAAATGCTACATTTTAGATCTCTGTATTATGCAAGGTTTTTTCAGATTTTCTAGCAATGCGATCTCATTTAAATACTATTTCATTTATTATAGTGCCATAGCAGCATCTCTAAACATCCTTTTTTGTTTGTTTGTTTCTTTCTTCCTGCAGAATGGTCTGCCTTCACAACAGAACCGTTATGTCTTTAATGGTGATTATGTTGACAGAGGGAAAAATTCTATGGAAATACTTATAATCCTATTTGCATTTTTGCTTATCAACCCCAATAATTTATACTTGAATAGAGGAAACCATGAAGACTACATGATGAATCTGAGGTAGATTTTGGGGGGCAGGGTGGGAAGTATCTGGTCTTTCACTAGAAATGTTTAAGCTTTTGAGTGCTATTTTAGCTACTGTGACACTCTAAAATACAAATAATATTTTATTAAGTATTCAGGGGTAGCTCTGCATCTTTAAGATGTGTGATGGGGGAAAGGACATCCTCATTACACACATGGGAACCATATCTTGTCTCTGACCTAATCGCAATCCATTGAAGGCACAGGCCTTAGTGCATCTTCCAGAGTATCAAAATTGGGGAAGGAGAACAGATGGAAGGATGATACTTTAGTTAAAGCATATATTTAGTTAAAGCTGATATTTCAGTTAACTTCAGACTAAGATGTCACTTCTCAAACACAAGGGGCAGGTAAATATTCTAGCTTCTACTCAGTGGAGGTTCACTGGTTAGGTGGTGTCATCTGTCCCACTGCAGGAACAGCTGAGATCCTGTTTTCCAATACAGACAGGAACTGAGCACAGCCAGTGGTCTGGCTGTAGTGAAAATGTGACTCATAGAAAAAATCATCTGACAGATGTGGGAAAAAGTCTTCAGCCCTAGTCCCGACTATTCTAAGTCACCCCAATAAGTCTTTGGTTGATGGACTAGTGGGTAACCTGTTGGACCCCCTCTATGATTTGATGTGTCCACACAGCCCTATTAATGATCCATGTAAGAGAATCAGTCTCCCATGATACTTTTTCAGCACTTAGTTTAAAAAAAACCCCTAAACCCCCCCCAAACCAACAAACATAAACCAAGAGCAGTTACTTAATCTATAAGGTAGATTCCCACCCAGAGTAGTAGACAGTGTTAACTAAATGTGTGATGGCTCCTGTATATGGCTCTTTGCTGGGCATTTTGATTATCAGTGCTGAACATTTGTAGATTTAAAAGCTGAGTATTGTGAAAATGCCTCTCACAAGAATATCTTGATGTTACAAGAAAGAGGTATCAAAATCCTTGTCCCTTTAGGTGGAAAAGGCATTACACATGACATTGTCTAAGAAAGCTACATGCTCAAGGCCAGTTTGGATTGAGCTCTGAGCAACCTGGTTTAGGGAGAGGTGTCCCTGCCCATGGCAGAGGGGTTGAAACCATATGATCTCTAAGGTCCCTTCCAATCCAAACCATTCCATGATTCTGTGATTATGTGATATTTAGGACAAAAACTCTGTGGAGGCTTTGTGGGAATTTTTGCTCTTCATCAGTCCTTTGAAATTTCTCTCGAGTATCTAAAAGGTAAAGTTGGAAAAATGGCATTTAATGATTATTGGGATGGAGACTGTTCCTGACCTCTGTATGTAAAAGAAATCAGTTTAACTCAAGTCTTGAGATAGAGTGAAGGAAAGCATATTTAAACTGAGGCGAGATGGAGTGGCAGGAGAAAAATGGGGCCAGAAAACTCCTGGCAAACACTGTAGCACAGGAAACCATGCAGAAGGGGCAAACTGAAAACCAGTTCATGATGCTGTCCTGTTTTCAGATATGGCTTCACAAAAGAAGTTTCGAAGAAGTACAAGGTAAGGTTCATCCTCCTTTCTCTATATTTTTTTTTGTAGTCTTGCACATGTAAAATGACACCTATGTAAACAAGGAAACTTCCAACCAGTTTATGTAGGTGTAACACAGAATTACTTCAGTGATGTAGTTAAAATTATTTTGGGGTATCAGTGGAATAACTGACAAAACAATTTTAAGTGCTAGCCTCTTATGCTCAGAGATCTATAGGATGAAATAAATAACATCCATAAGGCCACTCAAGAACACAAAAAAGGTGAACTTGAAAGAAAAGCTAACTTATACAATCAAATGGCCCTAAAGTAAATGTCAGAACATGTTTGTCAGTATTGCAATTCAGTTTGTCACCTGGATGAAACTGTTCATACAGACCATAGCAGATGCTTCAGCAAAATCCTGAACTTGGAAGCAACAGAATCTGCCAGAAATAGGATCTAATATAAGAGTATATTTTACAGGAACACAGTAAGCAGATTTTGTATCTTCTGCGAGATGTCTTTAGCTGGCTTCCCCTTGCCACTATAATTGATAGCAAAGTTCTTATTCTACATGGAGGGATTTCAGACACCACAGATTTGGATTTCCTGAAGGCACTTGAAAGAAATAAGGTAAGAGATCATATTCACCTGGGGGTGCAAATGACAAATGCTCGGACCAAGATTTTTGTATTAGGAAATTAAATGGTTGCTGTAAGGAAAAAATAGTGTCCTATTTTTCTTCAAAATCATCATTTAGGAAGGAAAGCTTCAGTAGGTGTTGAGAGCCGATTGTTAGGCTGCTGTAAAAGAACAAGGGTCTTTTGACTTTAAAATAGCTACTAACACTTTAGATACCCCCTTCCTGCAGTGATGACGCATTAGTTAGAAAGTATGAAAAGTGCTCGATTCTCAGGCATTGCTAAACACTAGAAACCAATCTAGCCACATATTTCTAGCACTGGCTTTTGTCCTGGGGCTGTGCTTCTGCCATCTGCTATGTGGGGGAAGTTCTCCACCTGTGAGGTGTTCCTTTGGCAGCAGCTGAGTGTTGTACATGTGGGAGAGCCTTACCAGAAGGATCAAACTTAAGACCTGGCCTTGGGAAAACAGAAACTACTGCTTTTCGGGGATTTAGAAAACAAAAATGTTCATTTTGTTTCTGAAATGGTGAGCAAGCACAGCTCTTTCAAATCAGTGGAAAATGGTGTGGGATTTGGTCTCGATTTGGACAACGAAATCTAGATGTCTGCTCATGATCCGGGTGCTGAGGCTCTTTATAATCAGTGGAGATCCAGGAGATCTGGTGAAGATCCCATTGTTGTCATTTCTTAGGCATGTCTCCAGTGTTGTTCATGGAAGCACCCTATAGGCTAGGATGTCCTCTCTGGCTTTCACCTGCCTCTGAAGAAAGTCTTCCTTGTAGGTTTCCTCCACCAGTCTCCTTTAGGTCAGGTTTGTATCTGACCCACTCACACTGTTTCACAGACAGAGTATCTCAGATGGCTTGAAGACCTATGTTTAAGCAATATGGTGTACCTTGTCATTAATGTCTGTGGAATCTAGAGCTATTTTTGTCATTCTCATGTTTTCTAATGCAGAAATAAGTGCTTTATAGGACAGTAAGCTGTGTCTCTGGCTTTCAAAGATGTGAAAAAGAGCAATCAATACTTCTGATCATTGAAGTCTGGGCTCTGCTGGCTGTACCACTGTACAATAAAACTGGGTGTCTAACTATAGATGAGTTTTAACTCTGAGCTGAGTTCTGCCCGTGCTTTTACCAAGGCTGGGCTCTGCATGTTTCTGATGCAGTATCTGTGAAATGCAGAATTAACAGGTCAAAGTTGCTGCCACAGGAGAGCGTTGCTAATGAGACATGTGTGGGCCACAACCCAGGGCTGTATCACTCAAGGCCAAGTGATGTATTTTAATTGGTACACCTGGCATCTGACAGGTCTCAAATACTGGTCAGGTCAGTGCACTGGGGCATAATAGTGGTTTGCATTTTGTTTTGAATCAGCCTTTTTCTTTGTTAAAGAGTAAAATCTGGGAGGTTGTAGAGTGTGTGTGTTTTGGTGGTGGTGTTTTTTGTTTTTTTGGGGTTTTTTTTTGTTTCATTTTGTTTTGTTCTGGAAATAAGCTAGTATGAGAATATTTCAAATGAGAAGACACTCCCTGGTGAAGAATCAGTGTTAATAGTCATTCACAAAGCCATAGCACACCACTATAAAAAAGCAAATGCCCATGCACATTGGAAGAGGTTGATTTAGCAATTAAGGGCCTGATTTAATACTTTTTCGGTTTCACTGTTATCTTCCTCATATTCCATTTATTTTAGCCAAATTAACCTAACAGCATGCTACTGTGTCACAACAGTAGTGAATGCAGTTTCATCTTCAGCATGAATATGTATTTTGTTTCCAGGCAAGCTGGGCACTTAAGTGTCATCCCTGAGCCTAGGTCATACTTGCTGTACAGCGAGACCTTAAGAATGATGGTGGTTGGAATAAGTCTGTGTGTCTGAATAAGAATATGAGAGCAGCTCTGAAGAGGCTGGTTGCTGATAGGTATAAAGCAAAATTTCTGCAAGAGCCAAACACCTTCAACTTCCTCGAAACCTGTGAATGCAGGACATTATGAGAGTTCAATATTGAGTTGAACTCTCCGTGAGTTTTCCTGACTAGAAGAAACATGAACTGATGTGCCTTTCAGCTAACATCTCTGCATCAAATGTATGTGCTGGTAACTCTTTCAATTTGTTGGGTTTTGTTGTTTTGGTTTCGTTTTTTTTTAAAGGTGAGATCTTTGCTACGGCCGCCAAAGTCAGTGAGAGGCAAACAGGACCAAAGGAAGGAGAGAATTTCCACAGCTACACCCAGTAACCACTCTGCCAATCAGCATGATGCAAGGAATACACAACACAGCTCTTCATCGGGCTCCACTGAGCCTTCAGGCTCAAATTTGCCTCCAGGTCCCACCGGGGAGCAACGGAAACAAGTAGGTGAAATCAAACATAGATACCAAACCCCTCCCGCACAAAACCAGCAGGTCTTCTGTTCAGGCAGTATGTTTGAGTGAGAGAGAACTGTCTCTTAAAAATAAACCAGTCATTCTAGGGAGTGTGCTAGACAGCTATTAGTTTTTTGGATGCTTTTTGTAGACCTGGTAATAAAGACTTTTGATTTTATACCTTACAAGAACAATTTGCCCAGTGTTTTCCTTTCTTAGCCATTAGGAGGAGGAAACTGCTCAGTATGAAATGTGTCTGCATGCCCTCATGTGGTGGGATCTGTTGGTACATACATGGTTGTTGGTTTAAACAGGCCAGACTTTGCAACTGTTGATGAGGGTGAGCACCACTTTTTGGCTATGGTTTTGGCAGCTGAACGCTGCCAAAAAAAACACCCAACTCCTGAGACTTACAGGCTGGTTACTCAAGAGTGGAAAGTTTTTATCCTTTGGCTGTTCCTCTTGAATACTATAGCCAATATAGAACTTTTTTTGTACTGTAATAAATGGTGGCAATTTGGAAAAAAGCTTAGTTTGCACAGCAAATCTGTCTCTGAAAATGTGATACCTATCTGATCTACAAACACAAGGAACACACCTTCAAAACTGGCACTCCGCCAGCTGATCAATCATCCACTCAGCCATGCTCACAAATATGAAATGCAATGTGTTAGTGCAGAACTTGCCCAGAAAGGTTTAAATGAGTATATTTTGAATAATATTTACTACTGACTACAATTAAACAATGATAATTCATGTCTGAATCCTGCTAAAATGCTAATATTTAAAATCTTGTTTTAAAACACAAGTTAACTGAAGAGCGTAAAGCCAAAAGCAACTCTTGTCATGTTTAGAGTAGGCACTCCCAAGCTTAGTTTAGGTAAAACCACCTACATGTGAAGAAGGCAGTTTTTGCTCTCTTCAAAATAGCCCAAGTACCTGCCTAAGTCTGCAAACCTCAGCTGTGAAAAGAAGTACATTGCTGAAATGGTTTTCATCTGCAAAAAAGTTCATCTGAAATCTAGATAATATTTCTTAAGGAAAGTAGAAACAAAGTTTCAGGCCCAAAAAATGCCCTCTGAGAGGAAGGAAAAAAACAGAAGACCTACATGTTAACTCAGGTGTGTTTTCTCCCTCTACTGTGGGCTTTTGCTGTGGCCAGTACTTTAGAGGGCCAGAGCCTGTCAGTCTTTACCTACTGTCAGTCCGCACTTGCCTGAGTTTGCTATTTGTAGGTCCTTGACATTCTCTGGAGTGATCCAAGAAGCCAAAATGGCTGTACACCAAACAAGCGTCGAGGAGCAGGCTGTTACTTTGGTCCTGATGTCACTGCCAGGCTCTTTGAAAGGTATAATCTGAAGATGCTCATCAGGTCTCATGAATTTAAGCGGGAAGGTTATGACATCAGTCACGATGGGAAGGTAAGATGTTTCCATGTAAAGGAAAATTCTCCTGTGAATTTCACAGGCATGTCCACAGTAGATTTGTCTGCAAAATTAATTAAAAAATAAAAAAGAGAATGAAATCCTTAAATGGGTTTGAGGGAACTTTGTGCTAGACAGGTGTTATAAAAAATTACCAAGTTCCAGCTAACAAAATTGTTTACACCTTCAGGCAATGGGGACCTGCTTATTACTCACATGAAAATAAACAGACATTAACAAAATCCCTGAGAAGAGTTGTGTGTAAATACAGTGCAAGAGATGCTCTAAGGCTCTAGAAGCCTTTTAACTTAATGATTTCTCTTCTGGCCCTGCTTTCTGATGTGCTGTACTGGGAGGCCAGCAAGAATCCTGAAAACCAGGTCTGTCTTAGAAAGAGATTTCTGTTAAACAGTATGTTGCATCTAACTGCTCCCTGAACTGAAGTCTTCCCATGACAGAACAAAAACACAGGCTCAGAGCTCTGACTCAAAAGGCAATTTGGTGAATGGCATGGTTTTATATGTACTTAATTTTGTAACCTGCATTTTTTTCTGAGATCAGTTTCAGAACTCAGTGTCAAGAAGAGCTGTTGCAGCCAATTGAGTTGCTTTGTTTCCTATGATCAGGTTATCACCATATTTTCCGCCTCTAACTATTATGAAGAGGGGAGTAACCGGGGAGCGTACATCAAACTGGACCCTGAACTGAATCCGCGGTTTGTACAGTTTCAAGTCAACAAGCACCAAGACAGGCTGAATCTTCAGGAGAGGTAAAGCTGTGTGTCGCTTGCAGTGAGTGCATAGTCACATGTGAGTACCTGACACACATCTAGAGCTTGACTGAATAATTGAACAGGCATCTATTTTCCTTGATTTTCCCTGGTTTTCTATTTTACAATTTTAAAATTAATACAGTAGACAAAGCTTGTTCTAAATGCTCTAATTTGGCTTTCTGAGAAACTCCCAAGGGTAATTAGATAAGGTAAGAGGTTACAACAGACAATTGTCAGGGACTTGTAAAGGGTATCCAACCATCTGTCAGGTCTGCTTTAAGGTGGCAGTGTTTATTTGGAAAAATCCTGTTATTATGAATTGAGTCCAAAAACTTGACAGCTTTGCCATGCCTAGTAGTGTGGTCAGATTACTAAAGGAAAGCACTTAGAATTACCTGTATAAACTCAATTATAAACTCAGATTATTCTAATGGGGTACTTTTGGTTTTGTTTGGTCTGGGGCTTTCCCCCCTCCCCTAAGTGTAGTCCTCATCTGCTCCAGTGTTCTAGTATGTTTTGGGTCATCCTACTTAAACATACTACATGTTAAAGGATATAAGAATTTGATAATGAGTGTTAAGAAGTATAAAATGCTAGAGGATCTAAATTTCTTAATAATCTGCTCTAATATTTTTCCTCCTAGGGTGGATACAATTGAATCATCTGCCTTAAAGTCCTTACGAGAGATGATTTATGCTCATAGGTCTGAACTCATTAGTGCTTTTGCACAATACGACCTCAATGGCACAGGTACCACTCCCTCTCTGTCCAGTTCCCACTGTGGGGAAAACACTTCCATGTGTGTGTGAGGCAGAAGGGACAAACCCCATGGAGAGGGGCCTGCCTGCCTGCCAGTGTAAGGCTGGAGGGCAGCAGAGGCTGGTCAACCTTGTTCTGCCTGACCATGGAGGACAATAGGTGTTGGCAAGCCCCAGAAAACAGCTTGAGAGGATGAAGCTTTGAGTAGGAAGAAGAAAACTGAAAGACTTTGGCAAATGAAGAAACATTGTTGGGCAGAGAGTATGGGCAGGCAAATCCAGTTCCAGAAGCTCAAAGGTCACCACCTTCTCTTAGGTGGTCCCAGTGTCCTCAGATGTCAGACAGAGAATGGGGGTCTCAGATGAGGGGAGCTGGTTTCCTTCTGAGTCTGGGAGGTATGTGAGGAAAGTTGACTGCCTGTACCTCTAGCAGACACACTCACCCATCAGCTGCAGGAAAGCCAGTGGCAAGTTAAGAGATGAAGCTTTTATGTAGGAATAAGAAGTTGATTTCTACCACAAATACTTTTCCTCGTGATGGTTCCTTATGTGACTGTGCCCCTACAGGGGCACTCAATAACATGATGGTACTGTTTCTTTGGCCACTGAAGAGCTGTTTGACAGATTTCTGTCTTGCTGAGTTTTTCAGCCACACCTCACTCTAACTGCAGCTCAGCTGAAATCTGAAGTACTCTTCATGGCATAAACTGTTTTTCTCAAAAGGTGTTATGTTGAACATCATAATGGCATCACAAAGTTGTTGAGGTTGGGAGGGACTCATGGAAAAGTCCAGTCCAACCCCCCTGCTCATTGTTATGACAGCTTTTATCCTGGAGTTAAGAGAAAATATTTGTGTTTTGTTACAATTCTTAAGAGTGGTTGTGAGGGGGTGCTGGTGACTGACGTGTGCTGTGCCACATTCCACTGGTAACCATGAGCTGACCCCTTCTGGCAGGCTGCATTTCTGTCCGTGACTGGGCTGCAGCAATGGAGTCTGTCCTACAGCTGGAACTGCCCTGGAGGATTCTGAGGTCTCACTTAGCACAGATGAACCCAGATGGAGAAGTTGACTTCATGTCATGTTTTTACGATTTGAAAATGGATCAACCTATAAAAGAGGTAAGGAGGGAAACACCTCCTTGCAAATCTTGGAGGAGCAGCTTTTGGTGCAGCTTGAAGCACAAGGCAGTGGTTTGGACAATCAGGTAGACATCCACATCTGAACTAGTTGCTGAGCTTCCTTTTATAGTCACTGTAGAAAAATGAGCACTGCTAGGGTACGAATCATCATTCCCTGCTAAGGTAGATGCTTAAAATAGGCTGGATGAATCACATGCTAGAACTGCTTCTTACTTTCCATTGACTCTCAAGGGCATTTAGATAACGTAGCTGAGGAGATGCGACAAATCCTGCCCAGAGCACTCAACCCTCTCTGAAATGAGCTTTTTAAACATGGTCTGGAGCCAATTTCCTACACTGTCTTCCCTAGATTATCCATATTTCCACAAATAATTACTGAAGGTAGGAGGTGTGAAGGGCTCCCTCCCCGCTTGCGCTGCCATATGAAAGTGACGGGGTTTATCTGATTATTCTTCAGAGCAAGGCAAAGTGTTATTCCAGGGAATTCAAGCATAAGGATTTTTTTTTTTTAACATTTGACAAGTTAAACTAGGAAAATGGAATTGAACTGAATATATTCTGTTGGTTAAACTAACTCAAACCAAGGTCTGAATGGCTTCCTGTATGTGATTTCAAAACCAGGCTGAGCCAGCTTTGGTGGAAACGGTGTGCAGATACAGAAAGGATCTGGAGATCATCTTTAATATCATAGACAAGGATCACTCAGGTAAGTCTAGGTAACTACACTGTACCAGCTCTAGGAAGCCTGTACTCGTTATCTTTTCCCGACGGTGTTTCCTCTTTAAGGCTTCTAAATATAGAGGAAACAGAGGTGATGTCATTTTTCCAGTTTAGTGAAGACTAATTTAAGCAGTCAGACTACAACCATATAAGGGACAGTGCACAGAGCCTAACTTGACAAAAAACTCTCACATACCCCATCTCCAGTACTGGTTTCACTCTTTTGGGGGCTTTTTCTCCCTTCCACTCTCACTCTCAGTATTTACTGCTTTTTCAATTCTACTGGCAAAAGTATTCAACCATTATCTAACGTAAAAATGTACTTTAGTCATGAAAACACAAAACACACCAAAGCCATGGTAGACAGGTAACTTTCTTGCAGGGAAGGAAAGTGCATGTATGTGTATATGCAGGAAGGGGAAACAGCACTGGAAAAAGCAATCTGCTGTCTGTCTTCTTTAGGTCTGATTTCTTTTGAGGAGTTCAGCCAGACATGGAAACTCTTCACCTCTTACCTGGGCATTGATGCAAAGGATGACTCCTTTGACAAATTAGTCCTGAGCATAGACAACAACAAAGATGGCCACATTGACTTCAATGAATTTTTAGAGGCCTTTCACGTTGTTCACAGACTCTAGAAAAAGGCAAACTCATGAAAAGGTGGAACTTGTGGGCTGTCTTGGAAGCTCACCTTCCTGTCATTAGTCATAAAAGGGCTGCTCGATAGGATAAGCACTGAGATCACCGTGTAAGCCTTTATTTAGTCCCTCCTGGATGATACAGACCCACTATTAATGAGACAGAAGAGATGAAACCCACTACTTAGAGTATTACTGTGTCACTGCCACACACTGCCAGTACCTTACAATTTACCCTCCCCCATCTCCCCCATCACTCGAACCCATGAACACTGCCAAGGTCACACCTTCAGTAGTGTAGGAAGAGACTTTGGTATATCTCAGTCAGTGGACCGTGGGACAGCTGAGAGCATTGGTGACCACAAGGAACATCTCAGACCCTCCTTGGTTATGCAACAGGCACAGGAGATGCTGTCTGTGGACTGTCCAGTGCAGGAGAGGAAACCGGGGAAGAACCATTGAGTTAAAATAGGTAGTTCTGCATTTAAATTTGCTCTTTGCATGATGGAGTGGAATTATATCATTCCGGGTCACCATCTAGCCTCCCAGAAGTTTACAGACACAACTTAGAGTATCTTGGTTCAAAGGTGTTTACACTTGTGCTAGATTTCCTCTTACTACTGATTACTTTTCCCCCACACTTGTTGCGATTTGGAGCTAAGAAACAGTCATAACTCGTCACCTTAATGAAGGCTAAATCCATAGCATGTTAATGTAACATACAAAGGATGATAAAATAAAGTTTTAGCTTTCTGAGTAATGTCTGTGCCTAAGTGGGGTGTCTTTTTGCCTGTATTTTGGTATTATGAACCTAAATATTCTTGCATATAGTTAAACTCTTTACCAAGAAAAGGAAACTGAGAAATTCTGAAATTGAGTTTTTGAAATGCAGCAAGATGGAAGAGTCCAGTGTGCCTACCTGCCTGGCTCCTTTTCCCTACTGCAAGCCAATATTCCCATTCCTGCCGGTACCTCCCAAGAGGAAGAGTCAGGTCTGGACCTAATTCTTTTGCATATTACACTCTGAAAGCAACACCAGGTCAGGAGCTTTTTGGTAACAGTATCACCTCATTCAGCCTTAATAAATACAATGTACATGATGTGCTTTTTGGGTAGGAAAAGCTTAGTCCCTTTTAAAATTTTAATAGCTACAGAAGAGCTAAGTAAATCAGCTTGGGTTTATTTAATAAGTGTTGAAAGTACAAAAAAAAAAGCATCCTTCTCAGTTTATCAGCACAGAATGTAACAGCAGCCTGGGCTTAAGGCACTGCTCTCTCTCTTAAATCCTTAAATTTTCTACAATTAAATACAGAATACTTTTCCAGAGGTGTTTTGTAACTTGACAGGTGAATGACTAAACATGCACACACTTATATCTATTGCCTTGGGGGAGGGGGAAAGAAAAATCTTTAATAATGCAAACAAAATTTACCATAAAATTTTAAGGGCATTGGTAATACTTAATGTCTATTTTTAGCATGCAGTTATTCTGTTCTGTGCCCTGTGATGATTAGTCCCACCTTATTCTGGTGGAGTGACAAAAAGGCTCCACTTAAGATGGAAAAACACCAGTGTGTTGTGGGATTTTGCTTCCCACTGTTGGCTTCCATGCTGTAGGTGCAAAGTGACAAGGTGGAATGGGACAGCGCAGCTCTGGAGCCCTCCTTTGCCACCTGCCCCAATAAAGACCCAAAGCCAGGGTGTGCAGTGAGACACGGGAGCTCTGGAACAGGGCTGACAGCCTCCCGTTTGGATGTCTCCCACTAATGACACATTCCTGACAGTGACACGAAGTTGAAGGGGACTTGCCTTGGATCACTTCCTGAGAGGAAATGCCAAGGTGCAGTCGCAGTGCAGTGCTGCACTCGGCAGGCAGCAAGAGGCTTTTGGGGATGCAGTACTGAACTGTGAGAGGAGCTGAATCACTGAGCCAAAAAAGAAAGTGCCTGTCCTCTCAGCTGCCTGCAGCACACAAGAGCCCCCTTACCCCGAGAGAAGAAGGAGGGTGGCAGGGGGAGGAACTGTGAAACATCTAATGCCAGGAATAAACAGCACTCAAGACTGAAACTGGGAGTGGTAAAAAGCCCTGCTGCTTGTACTTAAATCCAAACTATCTGAACTGAAGCTCTTCTATAACCCCATCCCCAATCCCTTTTTTTAGTCACAATTCTAGGCAGCAGATACTTAATATTACAAATGTGACTGGTCCTCTGAGCAGGGACTGAATCAGCCTGCAGATGAGTGCCCAAACTCTCATCTTACAGCTACAGATGCCACCTCTGGGGGCATGTCTCTTTCTGGGCAACTCTGCTCCTACCTGTGGGCCACACCAAAAAGTGCCCAAGGCTGGACCTGGACTGACCCAGGCTCTGGCTTCCCTCCAGCCCCTGGCTGCTGCTGGAAGGTGACACAGTCCTGCAGTGCCCCGTGCCCGCAAGGGGCAGCCCAGGTGTTTCACCACAGAAAGTGGCCACCCCTTTGTAGGGCAAAGAGGGACTGTACAGCTCACCTGCACCTTCCAGGAACAAGCAGGGCTCTTTCCCTGAGGAAGGAGACTACAACTAGCAGGAAAGAAGCCAGGTAAACTTTGTACTCCACCCACTAAGTTTTCACATTTACCTGTGATTTTGATCACAGCAGCTTTTGATCTGTCTAGTCTGACAAACCCACGTCCTTGACGTGGCAGCAGGGAGAAGGCAACAGCCACGAGCGGGGAGCAGGGAGGGTGCTGGCCTGGAGGAGCTGGGCTGGGGCCGGCATGCAGTGTGAGCTCCGAGCCGGACACACATCAATGTTCTGGCCCCACCCAGCCCTGTTACTGTCTCCAGGCACATCTGGCTGCCTCCAGCACTGCGTAGGTGCTTCTGACCCCACAGCTGCAAACTTCTTAGGGCAGCAGTGCCTGTCAGGCTGGGACAAGCCGCTCTCAGGTGGGTCTATTTTAATTCACTAATGCCCTTGTTTCTGAGGCACAGGATGTGTCAGTTCACCTTTGCCTTCTTTCCATAAATGAGTTTCCAGGGACTGGAAGCTGGCAGTGTCATCCTCTGCTGGCTCCCCAAAGAAGCACCACAGCCAAGTTGAGCCTCTGCCAATTAGCTCAGCTCCACACACACCGCAAAGTCGTCACGTATTTTATCTGTGAGCACACCCAGCTGCCAGTGCCAGCTCTGCTTTGCAGCAGCCTAGCACACGCAGGGGATCCTCAGCAAAGCAGGGGGTCTGTGTAAAACCTTACTGGCTTAATTAGGTTTGCACCACAATGTGACTCTCCAGCTGGATTGGTTTTTCAGTCTGAGCAGTAGCACAGCAGCAAGCTGAAGCTGTGCCTGACCTGGAAGTAACGTTTCCCTTCCCCTGGCCTTGTGTTTCAGAGTCTCACCCTTCACCATCAGCTACCTAAACATTCAAATTACCACATAAATACTTTCCAAGTGCCTGTATTTCACGTGGTAATTCATTATGATCATCATAAATATACCATAACCTAGATAATACTGTGAATTTCATATTAAAGACACCAATGACACTGCTGCTAAAAAAAGAAGTGTTAAGGGGTGTCCAGGTATATTAGCCCAGATGTTTCATTGTTTTAGATTTCAATGCAGCTGCATGTAAGATCAACTACATCATCTTTCTTTTTTTCTGAAAACAAGATCACACTGTAGGTTAAAAAAAAGTAAAGGTCTAAGCAAAAATCATCCTGCATTTCTCACAATCTACAATTCAAAAAGAAAAGCAAAAATAACTTCTACTAGTGAATTTTTGTATGATACTGGCTAGAACAAGAAACCATCACACCAGCTCTTGTGTGCTCACACACTGCTCTGTCACATCTGCTTAAACTAGACAAAGGATTTTACTTTCATTTACTGGGAAACAAGCGAATTAAACACTCACAATACATATGAAAAGGAAAAAAAAACACCAAACCAAACCATAATGAAGGCAAACCCCTACAAAACAGGCACCATGCCATAAAATGACTTCCATATCCAAGTGCTAATTGTACCTGAACTGTCACTTTATGCTGGCCCTTCCACAGGCCCGTGGTTCCCCTGGTGGATAACACAGGGCATCCCTGGGAGCACTCAGTCCTGTGGGCTGTGCCTCTGGACCGCCAAACTCCTCTGGCCTCTGCAAAAACATTAAGTCATCTCCTAAGGCCTCCTGCACCTTCACTGTCTTGAGCCAGTGCCCAGACACTGCCACAGCAGCAGTGACTGTGGAGGGAGCAGGCAGGGTGGCACAACCACCACGAGCTCAGCCTCCCTGGGACCATCAGTGCTGCCAACTGGCAAGTGAGACAGGGTGTTGTCACTTTGTCAAGATATTTCAGATACTGATATAAAACTGGAAACAAAAACCTCACTCTCAAAAGCACGACATACAATCGTTACCCAAAAAAAGTTTTCAAATCCTATACAAATGGCATAGTTACATTTTGAAAGAGTGGAGGGCAGGCTCACACAAATATGCTTATCAGGCTTATTAGCTCAGAAAATACTTTTTACAAGCCTCCCTGCTCTTTTCTCCCTCTACCTGGCAGGACAGAATTGCTCCGATCCTTTCCCTCAGGTGGCAGCAGTGCCACACACCTCCACACTGCTGAGGGAGCCTGTGGCCACAGCGAGGCTGAAGCTGCTGCCACTTGCCGGAGCTGTCACACAGATGCTGGCACATGGCCATTGGCAAAGCCAGCAGCGCCAGCACATGGAAAACACAGCCCTGCCTGGAGTACAGTAGGGTTTTCCTCTCCAGAGGCTGCCTGTTTTCAGTTTAAATGGCCATGGAGCATTGCCCTGCAGGACACACCTGTTCTCCCTGCAGCAGCTGAGTTTCCAGCAGACAGACTCAAAGTGCCAGCACTAACCTGGGAACTGTCTGAAGGGAGACTTCCAGGCAGCCCAAACCCTTCCTACATGTGACCAGTGTGACTTCAAACTAAAAAGAAAAATAAGAAAAAACTGAAAAGGGAATAAAAAGAAAGAGAAACATCAAAGCCTTCCATAAACTCGCACTGTGCTGGAAGGGCCACAATTATGCCATTCTGAACTCTGAGGCTGTTTGCAAGGGAAATGATGAGGAGACTTGGAAAGGGTGCTTGAGTGGAAGCAGTTTATCTTGCTCCATTCAGAGGAAAGGATTACAGGCATAAAACTGTCTGTCACCTTGGAGAAGCTGGAATCTTCTGATTTTGCCTCCAAAGCCTTGGGGATGCAGGGAAGGAAGCTACTTTTTCAGATTAAAGACAGACGCAGCTTCCTGACAGAGGCTATCCTCTCAAACTAGTGGATACTGCAAGATGTTTGTCTCTTCTGGTGTTAGCCCTGCACTGACTAGGTGCAAATGACAAGAGAAATCAGGATAAATGTGTATGAGAAATATCACTGGCTTATTTCAAGTTATTCCCATTCCTCTAATTTACATTTCCCTGGATGTTTCACACTGTGCATTAGTGATTCACAATGATGTACATTTACACACAGCAGGAGAAAAATTAATGAATTCCATCACTTCCCTTATTTGAGAGAGTCTATGCCCGAGATACAGCTCCCTCATTTTATTATGCCTTTTGATCTCCACAGAGTAATCTGTTTTCCCTTTGGCAGAACTGTATAATTCTTGCTACTTTACTATGAATTACATTGATGCACTTGGGCAGAATAAGCCTCATTATTTATTATTTCTCACACACTCTCCTAAAACCAGGCCAAATTCCACCTCCCTGTCCCCAGCAGGTACGCATGCACAGAGCATGGCCACTTGGGCCAGATCCTGAGGCAGTGCATGGTACACACACAGGCAGCAACTAACCACGAGGTTCATGACAGGGAACTGGGGAGAAGCAGCTTCTGAGCCCTCCCTCCCACATGAGGCATCACTCACTGCATGGCACAGCCTGTGCTGGGCAGGAAATCGTGTAAATAAATAATTATGGCTTTTGTCAGGTATGTCATGGTGCCATAGGCCCCGCTTGGAGCACTGTCATAAAAAAAGTGGCAAATTCCTGTGGCTACGTCCTTCTCCAAGATAGTGCCAGTAGCTCCAAATGATTTCTGAAAAGACACAAGCAAATATGTAGGGCAAGTTAGGCATCCGTGCTTATTTATTAGGGAAAACCCAGCACGTTATCATTTTCCATTTGTGCTGAATACTGAAAGCAATTCTCCTTTCCCTCATGAAAACCTTAATCAGGATTATTATAGGGCCCACATGACTTAGTTGGATCAGTGTAAGTAAACGAAGAACATATAACTTCACGGATTTTTGTCCTTTGGGGGGAATGGATGGGATTACTCAAATATTGGTAATTCTAATGCCTTGACAAAACAAACCTCCACTTCAATCTAACAGAATACTTCAGAGCTTGTTAGCCACTACAACTTTATTCCCTTTAAATCTCCCACAAGTCTTAAATTAGCTTTCCAAATATATTTCTGGAAGATACTTAAGTGATTCTATCTGTCCTGCGGAGGAAAGAACCAGGATAAGATCAAGGCTACCACAGATATTAAAAAAGGAGCAGGGGATAATTTTCAAAGGAGGAAACTTCCCAACCACTGTCCTTTGAACTCACCAGCTCCTGCAGAAACAGGTCATTGGCCATGTGCACGATTCGGTCCACGTGGATGATGCCCCCGATGCTGTTCACCTCGATGTCAGAGAGGAACGTGAGCACCAGAATAGCTTCCACCAGGAGCTGCCTGTACTCAGGCTGGGGGACGTGGTTCAGCACCGACTCCACGTGCACAGCGAACTTGATTTCGCACGGGGTCATCTGGCAAGAGTGAGCAGAAATGGAAGGAAAAACTGACAAATCCAAAAGACTAGTTCCCCACATCCTGCAAGCACTGAAACATATGCTCCCCTCTGCACATGGGGGCAGACTGACTGAAGCGAACAAAATGTTTGTGCAGCTTTAGCACTTACAGAAAGTTTTCATGTTGCTAGACCCTGATTCTGCAAACAGTTACACAACTTCCAGAAGCTGCTCCAGCCCTGCAACCCCTCACACACACATCTCACTTACAAACAGGGCTGCTGATGCTTAGCTGGCAAATTAACTCTTTGCTCCTCAGGCTGCAGTCTCACACACTCTGCCTTGTAAGTATCTTTCAGGCATCACAGGTTATTTGCAAAGCCAAACTTACTGCTGTGTTTTAAAAATAACCACCTGCTTAGAGGGGTGATTTTTAAATAACCCCCTAGAGCTTTGCCACACAGAGGTATCACCATACTGTTTGCAGAGCAGCTTAATTTGCACTGGCATATCTCTGTGGATGTCATGCAGCCTTAGGAGGTTTATGCTTATTTCATTCCATTCCTTTAAATAGCAAAATTAGATACTGTCTAGGTCTGACAGGCTAAAAATATAAGCCTATTTATCTACACAATAGGGACAAATAAAACTCTCCTTTTTGAAAAAAACCCAAGGAGTCAACATTTAAATTTAGCAGAAAATTCCAGCTCCTCTCTTCAGCTGTTGCCATTGTCCCTCAGAAGTGAAGGAAGCCAGAGACAAATCTGAGGTAGAAAAACAGTCTCTGGCACACAAGCAACCTCTCTTGCACTGATGGATTACTGTTTACAAGAGATTTTTTAATAGATGTGAATTCAAAACTTGCCAGACCACCTAAAGTGGCAGTTGAACTAAGGAAAAAAAAAGTAAGGAAAGCTTATGGAATTAAAGCCAAGGCTTTGCTTAGAAACAATCATCCTTAACTGGTACTTACTTTTGAGACTGTGAAGCCAAAATACACTGGCTGCTGTTGCAGCATATTAAAAAAAAAGTAAATGGCCAGGAGTGTGTCTGCTTTACTCCAAGAAGTCTGCAGTGTCTCCTCACTTGCCCCCACAAAGGGCTGCCAACAGCTGCCCTCCCTCAAGCCCTGCTCTGTGGGCCCATGGGGACAGTGGAGGTGTGCAGAAGGCAGGCTCAGCAAAGGGGAAACTTTGCCACAAACACTCTCCCAGGCCTGGCTGGAAAGAACACATCTGCACAGAGGTGCTGGGGGAGGTCCAGATGTTCTAACCTTGAAACCAAGGACCTGCAACAGCAGCCCTGCTGCACCTTACACTGTCACACCAGACATTCGACACGTGGCTAGGAAATCACTGGCATTTTACTGTACCTCTCTGGTGGTTGAAGAAGGAAGGACATACCCATCAATGGACAGACCATGGCACTGAAACATTTCAACAGTGAACAGAAATTACACTTCTTGCAAGTAAATCTTCTAAGGGTTCTCTTTTTAAAGCAAATATGTAACAACTTTGAGACAGAAAGAAAAAAGCAAAGCAAAAACCCCCAAATGAGACCAAAAAAACCTGCTCAAAAATATTATTTAATCTATGCTGAAGAAGTTATTATGTAACCTGGCAAACGTTAGAAATAGCCTGACATGACACACAAGAGTTCTGTGTTACAGCCCAGATACCGAAGGAGAGGAAAGGACTTAGAGAGGCACGACAGCAAGCGGCACACAAAGGAGGGAAACAAATCGATGAAAATATTCTTCTTGAAAGGATGTAGAAATAAAAAGTAATGCAAAAGCATGACAACAGACCGCAAAAGCAAGAACCCTTCTTATCCATTTTCATTAAAACAACATTCAATTATGTGTTTCAGACCCAGGGCACCACACCTCAAGGATGTCAACCAGTGGGGCATAGGTGGTGTTAGAAGGACCAAGTGCTATGCAAGAAAAGAGTGACAAAACCTAAGTGGTGAGAAGGCAGGCTAAGGAGTGACACATCTGGGTACCTGAGGTACAGAAACACACACCAAGAAGAGGAGACAGATTTTATGAACAGTCCAAAAAGACTTTAAGAATGAAATATTGAAGACAAATTAGATAAGCACAATTCATTTTAATAGCCAGAAAAAACAGATGAATACTCCCAGCTATTACCTTAGGCCAGCAGTGATGCTCACTCTACTGACAGATCCCATTAGTAAATAGCCAAGAGGTCACATATGACTCATCTTGGATGACATCAACACTAGCAGTTTCAGTGTAAGTGATTTTAGAAGGACAACCAAAACCAGCCTAAATTAGTGATGCACTCTTTTCTCAACCAAGCAGCCATGAACAGCTCAGTGCTGCAAGGTGCTGAATGCTGGCCTACATCCAGCAAAGCAGAAAAACAGGTGCATAGTCACTATGAAATAAGTAAAAATTCCTAATTCCCCTCTCCTCCTTCCTGGAGAGTTGCTTCAACACATTTCCAAACCCCTGATCTCTGAGGTGGTGGCAAGGACTTATTTTTCACTAGAAAACAAACAGAAAAACCCATTAAGAATGCCATGCAGCTCAGAAGAGCCAGTAAGAGATCTCAAGGCATTCTGGAAGAGTCAGTGCAGTTTCCTACTTCATTCCTCACAGCCTTTCTGAGCCGGAGCACCGAACTGCATCTCACTGCAGTGCCCCTCAGCTGCAATGACAATGTGCATTAGGCCATGGGATACACGTTCAGCCAAAATTCAGCATTGGTGGTCTCAGAGAAAAACACACTGCCAAAGAAACACGTATGTTAATGGAGCCTTTTTATGTTCAAGAGACACACTTCCACTAATGACTCCCACCTCCACCAGTCTTTCAGTTGAAGACCAACTCCTGCCAAGATGCCATCTCTGGACCACCACCTCCCCAAGTTACCGTACAGCTTTCTTGCTTCCTGCCCTCTACAGAGGCCAACTCACCTTCTGCAGGATTTTCCACACTTTCTCATAAAAGCCAACAGGAACTCTGTTAATAGCACCATCAAGCCTCCTTCTGCGCAGCCACTGCCCCTTCCGGTCACCCCAGCTCATGTCTCCACTGGAGCCAGTAGGAGAAGTGCTAGTGGGAGATGATGGAGTACTGCTCCTCTGTAAGGACATCAAAGCACTGGTTAATCGCTTTCTCTCACCCCAAGTGCCAAGCCCAGACAATACATTTCTGTTATAATACTACCTCAGAACCATGGAAAGAACACAGGCCACAGTGTCAGACAGCATGATGGAGTGGGATCGATCTGTATCTCTCCCCATCACAACAAGCTTCACTTCTCAAGTACTTCAATCATTTCTCAACAAAACAGGCAAGCAGTTCCACATGGCATAACCCAGTAAACTTCAGTACACAAGGCTTGACTATTTTAACAAGCACAGGCTGTCTTCCAGGGCCATGGCAAGATGGAGGGATCTGCAGGTAGGTCTGATTCACCTGGACATCAGGCTCAGTGTTGTAAAAGAACCAAAGGGTCCACGAGTCCAGTAAGAGAGGTACTCCGTGCAAAAGCTCCACTGAAGTAAGTAGATTGACTTCATGTGGCCATGAAATCATCATGCCTGCCTCTCTGTAGGTATCAGTCTTGTTTTCCTTTATTACCTTTATTGCTCTATTATTTTACCCTACTAGACTTGAACACTAAAATAGGCAGCAACCCATGTTCAAAGCTGTGGCACTACCGCCAAGTTGTTGTTCTGATTTCCACTTCAATCAAACGCATAGCTGAAACCTGCCTTTCTGTACTGGTATATAGGAAGAGAGGGGCAACAGCAAGCTGACAGTTCTCAGGCCAGGCCACAGGGCTAGTGGTGCTCTGCAGCTCTGTACACAGGACATCTGGGAGGTGTGCCACTGACAATAAGTCTGAAGATGCAGAAAACCACTAATCACAACAGCTAGTTCAAAGGACATGCATAGCTGCAAACTTTCTGTCTCTCCATGACACATTTGGAACTTCAGACTTACTTTAAACCATGGAAGTCTCTGTTGGTAGAATAGTTAAGCAATTTTCTTCCTTCTTAACAAGGAGAGCTTGAGAAGAGCTATAATTCTCTGCCTTGAAAGAAGATGACTGCTTGAGAAGATACCCATGCCCATAAAATCCCTGTCTCGGCAACTTGAAGCTATTCTGGGTTCCTCACTGTCCTAAGACTGCCAGCATTTGTCAATGCTACATTACTGTTAAATACTGAAGACAACTGTAACATAATCCACTATCAAGCAGCTAAATCTGCTATAGTACTTTATCTGCTGCAACAGCTTAAGCTTCAGAGGAACTAAGTGGATCTAAATGCAAGACAACTTCTATTAAAAGATTACTAATGAGAATTGGTTCCCAATGAAGATGAACAAGAAAAAGAGGTGGGGTTTGAAAGCAAGGTTTTAAGCAGAAGTCACAGGAGGTGTCTAGAGCCAGGACCTTTGCACACACAGACACAGGCACACATACATAGGGTGAAGGGCAGGTGCAGAGCTACAGATGGTGTTTTACCATGGAAGAGAACATGCTGCTGGACATGGAGTGCCCCTCCTGAAAGAACTACAAAACAAAACCAGACACTAGCATGTGAGATAGCCATGACAGAACACAAACAAGATTAAGTAACTCATCTGTGCAGAGACAAGAAATATGGAATAAGCTCAGATACTCGGGAAAACTGCAACAACTCCTGGCCTCTTGCAGTGTTGCACTTCAGCTGATCTCAGGGCAGCTGCTGCTGATTCCCAGGGTCACCATGAGGCAGACCCTGCTGTACCAGGAGCATGTCTGGCAGCCACAAGCTGTCCACGCTACCCACTGGGCTCCCAGCATGGCCAACACAAATTACCAGTTTGAGATGCATGCAAAAGTTTTTCTATGCCTCAGGGCTAAGGGGAAAACCAAGCTCCCCACTTCCATTCCCTGATTGTTGAAATGCCAGCAGCTCCTCTGCACGAGGTCATCTTGCTGCAGAAAGACTGCAGGCTGCCAGCTGGGTGGGCAGCACTAAAAACTGCTGCAAGGCAAAGTTTGTGCTGAAATGTGGGTACAGCACCTCAAGCTTAGAGCACTTTTCTCCTAGTGCCCACTCTAAGCCATGCCTCCACATTCAGTGTTAATGGTTCAGACCTAGGAAAGGCTTGATGCTCGGACTCCAGAAAGAACAGCAGCAAATGAGACAGCTCAACACGTGCAGAGATGTTAGTATAAGTGCTTGAAATGTTCCTTGTAACAACAAATTTGATCCTGCATCACCCCACCCAACCCCCCTGCCAAAATGACATTATATTAGTATCTAGTAAATTATTCGAAGGCAGTGAGATGTGGCAGGAAGCAGCATGAAAGGCAAAGTGGGGGGGACAAAAACAAAAACCAGCCAGCTTCTCCTCTGTGCAAAATATCGAGTTTCCATGTAATGCAAAAGCAATGCAGGAATTACACTTCTAATGTCAACAAAGGCCCAAGGATTTCAGCTCAGGCTCGCTGCTGTATTTAAAAGACAATAATGCTGCCACCTAGTGCCTTGTCCCTCCTCCTTCCCGAACTGGCCCCAAAAGCAGAGCCCCCGTGTAACAGGACTGCGAGCCCTGGTAAGTCACTTCAGGGCCGGTGCAGAGCAGTCAGCAGCACCTCCACAGCCACAGCTGGACCATGAGGCTCTGCCTCGGTGACACTCAGGGACCAGCACGGCTCAACCACAGCAGCCAGGCTGACACACAGGGGACTCTGCTTCCCTTCCAGGTCATGCCCTGTGCAGAATCACTAACTCATCTTTATGGCCACCAGCAAATGCTCTGTGTTAAGACCATGCAAAAATGCCTCTCCTTTTTTTAAGGCTTATTCAATCTGTTTCTTACAATCAAAGGAAAACACCAAATACTTCTTTAGATGAGGCTGCTCAAAGCCCCATCCAATCTGACCTTAACACTTCCAGGGACAGAGCATTCACAACCTCACTGGACAACCTGTTCCACTGCCTCTTCACCTTCATGGTGAAAAAGTATTCCTTATATCTAATCTAAACCTACCTTCTTTTGATTTAAACCGCTGCCCCTTGTCCTGTCACTACAGACAGGCCTTGGCAAAAAGCATTTCTTCATCTTTCTTATAAGCCCACTTTACATAATTAAAGGATGCAATGTGGTCTCCCTGGAGCCTTCTTTTCTCTAGGCTGAATAATCCAGGCTGAAAAACAGAACCATTCTTATAAATGTATTTTATTTGATCACTACCTTCCTGTTGATCTAGAGCAAAAGAAAATTACTAACAAAGACACAAAATAGAGAAATCAAAACCACTCAAAACAAAACCATCAGTCACATTCATTCACAATATTTTGGTTGCATTCTCTGTGATCTCTCCATATACTCAGCTGCAGTGTAATTGAAAGTATTGATCTTAAATATATAAACACACACACACACACACACACACACACATACACACGCGCTATTTTGTAAATTCCAGCAATAATCATCCTCCATTCCTGAAAAAACAGAACTGGAAGAAAACAAAACAAGATTCCTTTTCCACATGTATCTTTACCAAAAGGCATGTGTTCCACTTTTGCAACTTGGGCCAAGTACAAGAATGTACACTGCATGAAAGCTTCACTTCACTCTGACCTTTTCTTAGCTAAAGATGATAAAAGAATTGTTTTTACAGTGGATGCCATGAACGTATTAGAGTTCGTTCAAGTTCTTCTATTTTCAGCACGTGAAACAAGAACAAAAGAGGCAGCACATTTTTGGAGGAAATATCCTCTAACTGCCTTCTACTTAGTGATCAGCTTTAAAATCAAAGAAACTTTGGAAACTTCTGTCATTTAGCAAGAATAAAACCTAACATAACACCGTTCCAGAAAAACTGCATTTTATGATGAGCGTTGACAGAAAACCCTCACCTGCTTCATCTCACTCTTCAACTTAGTAATACCACTTCTTTCTGTTTTGGTTGCTCCAGAATGCCCCATTTCATGAATAGAAATTGCAGGACTGGATGAAGAGGAATCTACAGGTCGCACTAAAAGAAGCAAATGGACATAAATTTTAACATTCTAGGGAAAGAAAAACATATGAAATTTTACCTAAATGTTAAACACATATCCTTTCAGAAGTGTGTAATGCTCTTGGTGACAGCACCCTTTCAGATCATGTCAAGAGTTCAAACCTGATTGCATCAGGTAAGAGGCCTACATCTGTGCTTGGATACTGGAGACTGATTTTCCAAGACACCAAGCAACTGTAGTTTTAAAAGGTGTCAGTAGTTGCAATGAGTCTGTGAGGGCCCACATGTGAACCCAGGAGACAGCTGATGTGCCAGTGAGGAATATCTGGGCATCACAGATATGCTTCTTGAAGGCAGGTAAGATATGTCCTTTTAATGGTTTTTGTTCCTATACCTCTGTTTTACATGCTGAGAGAACAGATGCCTAATTTTATAGTTCTCACTTAAAATATTCAAGTACCCAAGTGGACAACTTACAGCTTCTTTCCACTCCAAACTCCTTCCCACTGAGAATATGGTGTAGGAGACTTTTCATATCAAAGGGGCTTAGATTCATCAAACTCTCTGAAGCTTCTTCACCTAGTAAAACAAAACAAAACAAAACAAAAGACAAACATCACTGTGGGAAAACAAGAAGTTATAAAGCCAAGTAAAAACTGCTGATGGCCGAAGTCCAATCACATTTAACTTTGTGGCTAGTGCTTCCTTAAAAAAAATTAATATGTAGTCACATTTCAAAGAAAATAAATTTCAGGACTAAACAATAAAAACTGCATGAAAATAACACTATGTGCATTAATGAATATTGTGTTATATCTTGTGCAAAATTTCATTGAAGCTCATGATGAGAAAGCAAGATCACTTGGAAAGGCATTACAGCCATCTCCTGTCAATCTAAATTACAGAGCCAGAGTTACTCCATAAAGAATATCCACTTCAGTTTGAAAAAGGGGGTGACGAGGGGAGAGGAATCTTCCATTAAGTTAAAAAAAAAAAAAGTGATTTTCAAAGTTTGTAACTGCTCATATGAATGAAGAGGTTTAACAGGATTTTAAAAGGATTTAACACATATTAATGAAAAGATCAACCACTAAGGATGAAGCAAAAATGACACAAAAAGTACCCTTATGATAAAATTGCCTCTTACCTGAGCATTTCAGGCTTCGAGCCAGCTCAGTGGCCATGACCTGAATTATCAGACCGATGCGGAGCCTGAGCATCTCCACAAAAAGGCTCGGCTGTGACCGGACATACATCGCCAAGTACATCATTATTTCCTGTAAGGACAAATCCGTATGGGCACCCATTCAAAGAGGGCCTTCTTGGCTTTCCCAGTCCCAGAGCAAACACTGGTGCTGCACTGGGTACAGCCAAAGAAGCCTTTGACACACACTGCATACCTGAGTCAGGACTGCAATACTGATGTCTTGGCCACTGGCTTCATAAATGAGGTCTGTGAGCTCCTCGGGTGGCAGTGGGCTGCAAGACAAACCACAGAGGGCAGGGACTCAGCACCAACCAGCTACTAAAACTCAGGAGCAAGCACTGGAATCGTCACCCAGAAACATCTTTGCACCACAAAGGTGCCTGCCATTCTGCCTGGGTGGCTGCAAATCCTTTTGAAGGGGAGGAATAAGTTTTAAAAGAAGATAGCAGGAGAGTGGCACTGGCAGGAAGATGAAGGGCAGGCTGCTTCTGTACCTGAGGCAGAGCTCCAACTTACGTGGTAATGATTTTCTCACGGGGTTCTGGTGGCAGGCCCACTGTCAGTTGCTTGTGGTGTGACAGAAGGTCTGTGCATGCCTGCCATAAGGGGACAGAAAGCAAGAGACCTTTCTCTGAGTCGTGTGGAAGTGATACAGTTTTTAATCCCCCAAAATGATGCATTTCTTTAGCAATTTTTAAGTGCATTTTTATTAATTACCAGACATGCAGATCCAGCAGAATGCTGGTAACTAGTTGCCAAGGATCTCCTGAGATCAACAGGGCTAGGAGAGTATGATCAGGATGAAAGTTACTTTCCCCTTTCAATGAAATCAGCAGCATAATGATTAGGGACTCCAGTGGGGCTGTCAGATCAATAAAGGCTTTCATCCTTTATCATACAATAAACTTTTGTCCTTTAAGACAAAAATACTTGTAATCAATGAAAAGTTTCGTAGTATTAGCAAAAAAAAAAAAAAAATAAATCCTGTGTACTAATATATCCCTTAAAACAAGCAAACACCCAACATACTGCAACATATTCCTGAATAAGCCATCCTGATACACTCTGAAATAGTCACTTCCACCAGTACCACAGCATTTACTCTTTTATGTCAACCTCCTTTAAAAGTGGGTGTTCAGTTTACGTGTTATAGCATGCTGAATCGTAAACCTCACAGAGCAATGTCCTCTGATTTTGAAGAGCCTATTTTCCCTCCCTTAACATGGAACAAAACAGATGATCTCTACTCTCTCCCCCCAATTCTTTGTCAATATCTTCTCAAGTTAACATATGTGGCTTTCTGTGAGTGTGTCTGTACTGCTTGTCCACTGTGTTTTGAGAATGGAAAAAGTTATGTGCTTAATGAAGTACCATGCATGATTGTCACAAATTGCTCCCCACAGACAGCTGTGACTAAAACAGCGTATTCTAGGTGTGACAGTCATTCTTGAAAATGGCCAGGAATTAGAGAAAGAGCTCTTTAGAAATATACAGGGTTAACTAGGAAATTAAGCAAATACTTTAGAGTACTTGAGAGGGAACATTTTTGTAATGTTCAAAATCAAATCTGTACTCTAACACCAGGTATTTCCTGTTGCCATTTAATAGTCATGGATATTTTAATGCCTCCAAACACCCATGCACACGGCAAACTGTCAACCCAATGGGATGGAAATTGGCAGAACATGTTTTTGTGTCAGCACTAGCACCTTAACACAGCGCTGCTCCAAAAGTGTTCATGCCACTGCAATGGCAATAGACAATTACCAGTGACAACTGCAGCTTTCAAAGCACATAATTAAGCTTCTCCAATTAACCGAGATGAAATAAAGCCTTCACAACCATTTACAGTGATAGTGTGACATTCTCAGTCCATGCCAAAATTAGCACTGTTTGCAGTACAGACAAAAGGTAAAGATGTCATAATAGGATTTTAGATGAGAAAAGCAGCTGATGTGTGCTTAAAAAGATTTGTATGTTGTGATGTAAGAGCAGAAGAAGGGCAAGCAAAAGCCCCTGGTAGTTTTATCTCTCTTCCTTGGCAGGAAACTGAACCAGAATTGTTTATTTTCCATACCTCAGCGAGGACTTCCACTCTCTTTTTGAGTATCCCCGAAATATAACGGATTAAGCCCCACTCTTGATTGAGGCCCGCCTTTCTGTAGAGCTCGTTGAGCAGGCAATGGACAGTGACCCCATACTGCCCATCCAGCTCTGTGTCCCAGTCAGCACCTCTGCCACAGAACACACAGAAGGTAATTGTCATCAGGTAAGATGCTACACTGCTTAACCTTACCACAAAACACAGCCAGACTTTCATCACCTTCCTCACACTGGTAACAGAATGAAAACACTACATGGGACATCTGGGCCCTCACCAGAGATCTGTTATATGTGAACAAAACCCTCTGATACCAGAACTTTCACACCCATTTGAGCACCCACTTAGCTGTGAGCCAGCGACTTAAAAGGAGCCACCTGAAGGATTTCCCACCAGACTATAAATTGAGCATTCAAACACACAGTGTGTTGAAGGAACACTCCATGTAGTGCTCTTTAGAGCAGAATTCAGCAACAATTTCTGCTGAAGACTACACCCATTTTTTCAGGTACCTCAGGGCAAGTTTGTTGCCCTGCCTCTTTCTTAGCTATTAACTAAGCTTCCATGCTGCTTATGTCATTACTGAAAAGAAAAGCAGATTTCTGTTCCTCTCTTGTTTTTGAAATTCACTGCATTATGGCTTCTCTTTGGTAATGTTTTGAAGTGTCACAGAATGACTTTTCAACCCCTGCTGAGATATAGAGCCCACCAGAAGACCACCAGCCTGCCTAACAGAGAATCCTGTGGTGAAACAAGTCCAGAATATGAAATTAACAGTTAGATGCAGTTAAACAACAAAATGGTATTTTTTCAGGATTCTTTTACTCATTAAGAAAGGCTGCTAAACATTTTGCATGGGAAATAAAAAAGATGAAAGAAGAGGTCCTCACAGGAGACAGACTAAAACAAACAAAAATACAGTCTTTGTAGCAGTAGGGAAGACCATCTGTGATTAACACATGCTTGTCTTTGCACCCAGAGCTAACTGACTGTCAGGTTCCAGCAGTATTCTTCTGCACAGGAGAAAAACAAAACAATAAATGCCCTCCAGAAGATTATTCTGTTAGACTGTATTTGCATTTTGTTCCCATCAAACCTATTTAAATAGGAGGTGTTGACTAACCCCAGTGGGTGGGTCTAGACTGGACCAAGAATGTTTTGAAAAGTACCAAGTTTTAGCCAGTGGTGCACTTGACATGCAGAGGGATTAGAGGACAAATAGTGACCACTCTTTAAAATTGCATTTTGCTTTTAGTTAGAAAATGACAAGATGAAGTTTTCCTCTGCTTCCATTCTTAAACATAAAACTCAAACCAAATCTTTGTGAAGATTCGATAGAATTCCATGAATATAGCAGGGTGGGTTGTCATTCATGGAAAAAACTTGTGTATTTCATTCGTGAACCCTGGAGCCTGTAACTGTGTGCCAATCAACTCTAAAATTTGCACAAGTATTCTTTTGTACCCAAATAATTTATGTAATCAAGCTGACTGAAAATATGCTTGTTAAAGCACAAAGTATTTTAACTCTCCCCTCAAACACAACACTAAAGAGTGAAAAGCGTTTGCACAAGAATAATCAGATAGTTGTGACCAAACTTAAAGATGCTTAAGTTGATACTCAGACAACTCACTTTAGTATATGCAAGATATATAAGATATCTGCCTGATCATGGAGTGTTGGACATTCCTTCAGCTGATCAACAAGCTTCCTGCAATCCAAGTCACCATGAGCATCTTTGGGTAAGTGCAAAACATTTTCACAGTCCTGATAACAAAGATGGATGAAAACTCAAAGATGTGATCTTGAAAAAAGTAGCAGCTCAAATTCAAACAGTTAACTTACCATTAAAAAATTACAACAGACTTGAAACAAAACTCTGCACTTGAAATACAGACACATCCTTGCCAGCCTACAGCAGACATGAAAAGGAGACTAATCCCAAGAAACACGACATCTGGAATGGAGCCTTGTCTCTATTTCTTTCTTTCTTTCCTTTTTTTTTTTTGACAAAATAAAGAAACCAAATTATTTCCATGCTTTTCCTGTCATTTTATGTTACTTGAAAAGAGAAAAGCAGAGAGATACTATCTTCCTTTTTTCCAGTTGAAATAATTTTGAGCTTTTTGAGTTCTCTCTTGAATCTGTATATATGTGGTGCTTTATGAATGCAAATATTGCCATCATTATGAAACCAACATGTTAACTAATCAGATGATGCAATCCTATGGTGAGGTCTGATGAAAAGTTTCGTTTAACAAGCTATTCAGGAATTTACGTGGTCCTAAAATACACAAGCAGAGGCTTGTGCAGAGCAGAATCCTTCAGAAGGATGAATACAATCTCCTTTAACCATCCTCAGCAGCTGGTTATATATACCCAAACAAAACAAGAGCTGAACATAACCCCATCTTCATGCCTTGAGGTGGGATTTGGCTGGTGCCTTGAGGACATTCACACATTCTCACATTTCTTGGAGAACATCTCTAAAGGCTGTGAACATCCTGTCCTTCCCTTTGTGTTCAGCTAGAACTGAAGATGATTACTTAACCTATGGCTTTTAAAAATAAGCAGCTGTTACATTATTGCTGTTTTGCACATGCAATTAAAACCTTCCCTCTTGATAAAGTCTGTTTGACTAAAAAACCTTCATCCAGCCAAAAAAAATAAATTCCAAAACAAGGATGTGCCTTGGACAGAATGGCTTGTCTGAAGGAAAAGGAGAACTGGCATAGGATTTGGATGGAAAACACAAGGAAAGGCCACAGCACTGCATCCTAAAACCCAAAAAAACATAAAAATTCCCACAGCTTACCTTTGTCTCAAAGAAATGGGGATTATCAACAAGGTTGAGAGACTTTCGGTGTGTGTTCAGAACTTTAGTGGGAAGAGACATCGGCACGGCTGGAAAGCGAAACCACCAGAGCAAAAAGGAGAAAAAAAAAGTCTGTTTCAGTCACATGAAAATCAAACCCACCTATATGAAGCAGCCATACCAAGTGAAAACAACTGAAATATACAGAGGCAATGCTCCTGAGATGCTGTGCATGGAACTCTGAGACCAGCTCCTCCCAAATCAACTTGCAAGCTTGTCCCAAGATCAGCATGTCAAAGGCTCAGGTGCTACATGCTCAACTGGTATCTCTTATGTTGGCCCATGACTCAGAAATTCTGACCTGACTCTGCTAAGTGTTTTAAACATTTTAACAGGAATAAAGTGGAGAAGATGGTCTAACTGGTGAGATATCATAATTAAAATGAAAATGTCAAATGCAGGCTAATGCAGTGTTAACTTCACATGCTGAATTCAACAGAGGATATGATGGTGTGGCACATGAAAGATGGGAGAAAAGACTACCAGGGGAGCTTGAAAGTTATTCATTTACACTGAAGTTAAAGGAAGGCTTTCCTTGACCAGGGCATTGAATGCTACATATCTACATACAGAACAATGCATAGGTTGGAATCCATTTGGAAATTCAGTCAAAGCACTATTTTGGTCTATATTCTCCAATCAATCTACAAGAAATGTAACATAATTAAAAACACTGTACTCCCTCTCTACTCCCTTTGTTCTTATAAATTTAGAAAGTACATGCACATATTCGTGTTTTTCTTGCAGTGAAACATTTCATGTCACCACAGCTTTATTAAAATAAAAAGGTACATTTTGTCTACCTTTGTATAAACACAGACAAAATAATGGATTAACTGACTCTGAAATTCCATTCAACTGAGACATTGGAGCAGTTTCCATAACATTAACTTTGATTAAATGTTACATTTCATAGTAGGTTTTCTATGTATACACCATGACATGGAATGCTGTGGGAACAAAACAGCAACAGCTTCAGAGTCATTCTTATTTCTTAAGGAATTTCTTATTTCTTCCCTATACAAAAAGAGTTAGTGGCAAGAGTGTGTTAAAAGCCATAATTTTGAAATACTTGAACTTACCCTTTGTAGCACCCAAATCAGTTTTTCTAGTATTATCACTAAATAAATAATGGGGAGAGAAATACCTGGAACCTCCAAACCCTTTGTCTTGGCCATTATTGACAGTATCTCTTCTGTGGAATGGTTTGCACTGAACACAGGTGGTTGATTGGCTGTCTTTGAAGTTGGAGGCAGGTATGATTTCAGTGCTGTGCTCTGCAGGACATCATTTATGTACTGATCCAGCTCATCCTGGCTATCTAGTGTAACATCCATAAAAGAAAAAGGTTTATTAAAGATAAAATCCTAATCTATCAGTACTTTCCTATTCAAACACACCACTGTTTTTGCTTACATGGAAGGGCACTCAGAAAATGCAAGAATATCATATGTGAGAGATTTTTAAGCCAAATAAATTGGAAAGAAAAGAAAAAATAATCCGTTTTTGACACTTCAAACACAGTTAAATTAAGAAGCTGCTTTTCCTTTTGGAAGGAATCAAAAGAGGCTTTTTTCTTGCTGGTAGTTCACAGAACACAGCTGGACTTGTTGATCTTAAACATCCTTTCCAACCTGTAGGATTCTGAGCATCTATCATCTCTTCCACACGAGCTCTTGTCTATGACTCCTCACAGTCTCTTCCTCCCTCCAGCCTCTCTCACACCTCCCCATCTGCTGACTCCTCAGACTCAGCATTACTGCAGCAGACACGAGTCAATGCCATACTATCAACATAGGAAGAATACACAGGAATTCATTCCCCAAATGAAGTCATGCAGGTACTGTCCTCAGAAGGGTGCATAAGGAACCCAAATCACGACCAGGTGTGCACAGAATAGGCTCTGCACTGTAGGTAAACCCAGGCTCTGCTGATAGAACTTGACACAGAAAAAATAAGAAGTGAAAAAGCGCTACTACCTTTTTCACAGAAATCTGCAGGATAGTCTCCATATTCACTGTCAGGACTATTACAGTCTTCACTACGGTCATCAAACAGTTTTAGGTCACAGTCTGGATCCAGGAAGCTCAGATATGTATGAAAAGAGGTGGTAAGAAATTCTGCTAGCTTGCCTATCTTCACCCTGCAAACAGGAACATATGGCAAAGAGCATTAACATCCACCCTTTTGATACTCATTAATGCTCATACAGCTTTCAACAGCTCCTCCAAAATTTATCAGACCTACTGTTGAATCCACCTTTGGTGACTACAAAGCAGCAGATAGTGACACTGAGAAAAAGAAAAGCAAAACAAGGGTTGCAGATCCAGCTGGGTACTTACTGCCCTAGCTGCTAATTGAACTTTAACTGTGCTACGGGGACACCTACAGGCCGAAAACTGAAAGGCTAATTTACAGGGTGTTCTATATTTATAGGGAGGTCCTGAACAAAGACTTAAACTCCAAGGATAATGCATGAGAAACTGAGGCTGGGAAGTCCCCGTGAATGGAACTTTTCACAGAACTGCAGTGCTGCTAAAAAGCAGAAAGCACATCTGTGCTGGTTTTGGCTGGTATAAAGTTAATTATCTTCAGACTAACTAGTGTTGGGGCTATGCTTTGGATTTGTGCTGGGAACAGTGTTGGTAACATAGGGATGTATTAACTGCTGCTGAGCAGTGCTTACACAGCATCACAGTCTTTTCTGCTTCTCACCTCACCAGCACAGGCTTAGGGTGCACAAGGAGTTGGGAGGGGACACAGCTGGGACAGCTGACCCCACCTCACCAAAGGGACATTCCAGACCATAGGGTGTCATGCTCAGCACACAGAGCTGGGGGAAGAAGGAAGAAGAGGAGAACACGAGGTTTGTCTTCCCAAGTCACAGTCACATTTGATGGAGACTGGCTTTCCTGGGGATGCCGGAACACCTGCCTGCCCATGGGAAGTGGTGAATAAATTTCCTGCTTTGCTTTGCTTGCATGCATGGCTTTTGCTTTGCCTATTAAGCTGTCTTTATCTCAACCCACCAGTTCTCTCACTTTTACTCTTCCAATTCTCCTCCTGATCCCACTGACGGGAGAGTGAGTGAGCGGCCATGTGGGGCTGAGCTGACTGGAGTTAAACCATGACAGCATCTGATCATCAAAGGAAGATACTGACTGAGAGAAGGCAAGTAAAAAGGGAATAGGGAGGTACTGTGGCATTATATTTTATACATAGATGAATGGAACACATATGTTTAAATCATGTCCAATAACTGTGAGAGTGATTTATTTCTTCTTAACAGAAGACCAGCCAAGACCAAGATTTTGTATTTCCACAGGTTTGACATTCATTTTCTTTATCCATTAATGGCAGTGAGAGACAGTACACCTTTTGGGGGACAAATCTTTCCCACTGCATCTGAGGTCCAGCTACCATCTGATTGCCATATAACAATTAAAGCTCAAACCTCCTTCTCCACAGGGTTCTAGTACAAGGTCTGTGCACTATCACAAGTTCAAAACTGAGACTTTTACAGGATTTAATTTTAAAAATCGTAGAGACAATAATTTGGGGATTCTGACATTACCTTGCACCTCCAAAATAACCATCCTCTAATTTTCTTATAGTGGCAAGAACTGCTGGATGAATGTCAGTACCATCATCAACTGAAAAACAATAATAGAAGAGTTGAAGCTAACCAACACATTCTTAAACTATCATGTCCAAATAAAGTGAATTACTGGCTGTTCTCTACAACCCAAATTGGACAGAATCCAAAACTGCTACCAATACTAGCTTATTCAAAACTCCCAAACAAGCAAGCAAAACACAACTCCTAGACAAGTTCTAAAGCAACCCTCTCAAGACAAGTTTCAAAGGAAATTTCTTTAGAAAGAAACAGTATGAAGATGATGCGGTGATGCAAGGCTATAAAGGGGGGTAAAACTAAAATGAAATATTACCATGTCATCCAAATTCAGCATACATGTGGAAAAAACAAAACTGTGCTTCTGATGTTAGAAGTCATGCCACCTGTCTCCTCTCAAAATGATGTCCATCCTATTCCCCTGCAGTAACACACTCTGCTTGAAACAGAAAAAATTAAGTTTACCAAGCATTGTGTGGGTGATGGGAAATGTCAGGGTCGGTCTCCCTGTCATCCTCCAACAAGAAGTGAGGTAAGCCAGCTCTGTCTTGAGCATCTCCACAATCATCTGATTGTCTAGAGCCAGATAGAAGTGATGCTGGTCAGTAAACTGGAGAAGAAAAAAACATGACATAAAAGTATTTGTAGGTGCTTTTCTTATTTTTTCTATTTCCTCTCTCAAATCATTCACAAAAGCCACATGAGCTGATCACAACACAAATGGCATGAATTAACCTGACAAGGCCTGAGACTATGGAAAATAAATCCATGCTTGTTCAAGAGTCCATTTTTCTATACCTGCAGACTTACCATCAAAGTAAGCCATACAAACAAAAAGTAGACAATCACACCCATGAAACAGTATCTTCACAATGATGAATTACACTAACCTATGATCTGGAAGATGGAAATACTCTAAACTGGAAGAAAAAGCTAACATTAGCAACAAAAACAATAAACAGGCTTAAGGGCACACTGGGGACTGGGAGCCAGTAACTGTATGTCTCTTGGGAACAATCTGAAAGTCAAACAGAATACAGAAGAGCTGGCAGTTACTGTGAAAAAAAATGTACATTAAATGTAGAGTGGCAAAGCGCACTGTTCCCACTACAGCAGAAAGCCAAGAACAATAGTAAGAGACTACTATGGCTACTTCAGGAGCTAGGGAAAAAAAAAATGCTGGACAAATAATGGAAAGGATGTCAAAGCAGCCACAACAAAAGTTAAGGAAGCCCATAAGCCTCAGGGAGCGGTAAACACATAAAGAGCACATAAATTCAGGTTGGCAAAGCCCGGAGAAATTACTTCATAGAAGGAATTAGCAACTAGCCAAAACAATCCTTGTGCCACTCATAATTCAGGAAGAACAAGTCCCAGAAACCCAGATTGAAGAAAACACACTGCCTGTCATTAAAAAGGAAGTTATTTAAAAAGTCAGGCCAATTCCAGTGCCTGAAAGCAGACAAAAACAAAGCCAAATTGAGACAACCAAGATAATTATGAAATGATAAAGCAAGATAGCCAAAAACCAATCTCAGCAAATTAGTCCAATTTTCCTCTTTGAAGCAATCAAATGGTAAGTATAAGAAAATGGCTGACATCTTTCAACTTTTGCAAATTTTCATAGTAGTGAGCAGAAATAAAAAACATTGGAGGAGGCAGAACTACTTTTAAAATTGTTCTCAAAAGGTAATTAACTATTTTTTCAGAATGTCAGTGTATCTGAATGGAATCAGCCTTTGCCCCACACCTAATCAATGTTTTCATTAGAAAAGAGAATGAAATACGAATGACAAACCCACAAAATTTGTGGACACTAGTCAAGATCAACAAGATGGTTTAACTCCTAACCTTAGCAAGGTGACATTAAACATTAACTCCATCCACCTCAAAAAAAAAAAGCCAAGGGAAACGTGTGGCTACAAAGTACAATGGAAAATGTTACGGAGTTTTTAGTCAAATACGGAATAAGCAGGAACTGTCACTGTGTTGCTAATGTAAAGATAAATACCATTTTGCAATACACTAATATGTATGTCCATACTTGCTTGACACATGGCAAGACTTCAGCAGGAATATTTGGTCCTACTTACAAAGTAAGAAGTGAACAAAGAGGTATTTTGAAAAAAAATCACGCCTCTAAGAAAGTTTCCCTTATTTGCAAAAGCGAAAATTGGTTTAGGGGAGCAACACAACAAATAACATGTTATAAAGCTCCTTGTGATCAAGCGGTGTGGGGAAGAATGAGAAGGGAGCTACATTTTTTTGCAGTAAATCTGACGTTGTTTGGCCATCATGAAGCACTACAGAAGCATTCTGCGGAGTCCACTGAATGTCTTCTGCTGCAGTTTAAAGACTGCACTAGTCAAACATCTATTCAGAAGGGTGGAAGCATTCTTCATCCTGCTCCAGTTGTACATGCTTGGAGCAGGGGACCCCCTGGCCTTCTAGTACCAACTGATAGAATAATTATACTGTATTTTATTAAATGTATAAATAAGAGCCATTAATTCTGTGAGGATCCAAACTTCCAGCTACATTGAAAAAATGCAGTGAAGAGAAAACAGAGCAACCCTTTCTCAGCACTACTGATCCTTTCAATAATATATAGAAAAGATCACATCTCCATCACTTGGGGGTTACAGTACTTGGCAAGCTTATGTGGTACTAAATTTTTTCATTAAAGCAATCAGTAGAAAGATACATTAAGTGATGTATTTGTGCAGAAACTATTTCATTAGCTAGAATGTTGGTTTGGGCAGAGATCAGTAACAACTTTGTACTATTGATTTGCTGTGTTCTCTTAAGCCAGGAGCCGAAGAAGCCAGTCTCTGTGTGACAGAAGAGAGATTATCAGCAGTTCCATCACTCTTAAAAACCATACAAAGCAAAGCACATCTGCTGCATCAGCCCTGTTCTACCTGAAGTACAGCAAGCGCACATAAAAGCAAAGTGCTTCACTAATGATGTGCCATTAAGTAAGGAGTGATTTTCCTGCCAGCTTTACATGCTCACCTGTGGGGTAAAAGCAAATATTTGATTTCTTATCACATACAGCTTGGAGGTGCCTAACACTCCAATGTGTCGGTGTGGCCGCCCACTTAATTTCAAGCTCTTATTCCGGCCTGTAAAGAAAAGAGAAAGCAAAAATGTCTCAGCTAGCACTTCCTGCATGGTTTTCCAAAATAATCATTTTAGACAGCAAAATCTATTTCACTAATACCAGCCAGGCAGAAGACAGGTAACAGATTTAGATGCTACACACCAGCTGGTTTCATAGCAACCACCAATATAACAGCCAGAGTCCTTCAAAGGCCTCATTAAAAATTTAAATTTTGGCTTCTCTGACCATGGGATTAGGTCTTATAATTAGTCCTTGCCCAGCACCCAAAGCTTCCCCACCTAGAAAGACATTACAAAAGCCAGGCCATCAACATACCACAGAAATTTGCAGTGCTTTCACTATAGAATCTGAAATATTCTTTCCCAGATAAGGCTAAATCAACATGCAAAGTACATCCAAATACAAAAACAGATTTTCACCAGGCTAAGAAGCTCCACTTTTCCCAGTACAGCTTATTAGCAAATGATCTGCACTACAACCTCTGCACCAGCAGCCAGGAGCTGACTTGAATCTGTCTCAAAAGGAATATGAGCCAAACAACCATGTGCCTGAAAGAATACCACTGTGAACATTCCCAAAGAAGTCACTGTTAAAAACAATCTATCAGTGTGTCACATCATCCTGCTCACCACTCCCTACCAGTGAAAGAAAACTGTTATGAATTATAATGAGATAAATATAAGCGTCACCAAAGCCCTGCAAATGCTTAATTTTTTTCAAAGAACTTTGTGATAAAGAGACAGATTCTTTCTCAAAACCAGCATATACAACATATACAATTTCCTTTCCCTGTGTAAAAGGCATGCTTTCTGAAACTTATTTGAATGTCCCCATTACTTGGGATGCTTCCAAAATAAGCTTCCTATGAAATGAAAAAAAAAAAAAATAAAAAAAACCTCTCCACAAACCAAAAATAATCACCAAAACAACAAAAAAAAGTTCACCCCATGAGCAGCCTCCCACTCTCCCTGAGCATTATCTGTACCAAATTGCCATGGAAATATGCTCCGAACTGATCAAGAAGCACGATAGTGCTCCCCTTGTCCACACTGTAAAGGAATCTATCAGACTGATTCACCCCACCTTAACTTTATTTTGTAGTAATAGCCACAGTTTTGAGTTGTGATTTGCTGAAATGCCTGAAGAAGTAAAACTAAATTCAATTAGGAATACATGTAACAAATTTTCCACTGAGACCCAAATAATTCTAGCAAGGATTACCAAGAAACATCTATGAAAATATTTGCAACAACTAGAACCAGTCAGAGTTTTGGGGCTTTTATTCAATTATACTCTCAGGCTCTGAGGAAATCAGCACTTGAAGGCCACTGCTCAGGAACTGAAATGTATTTAAAGTTCCTGAGTTTGGAAAAACCCTAAAAGCTTCTGAGTTTGCAACAGCGACAAAGAGCTTCAGCAGCTCAACTCAGCTCAGGGTTGGAAGGAACTTTAGCAAGAACCTGGACAGCCCAAAGATACTCTGAGAGCAGCAGCACATTTACCTGATTTGGAGCAGAAAACTCCCAGACTGCCCTCTGGGAAGAATGGCAATCACACTGCCCAGTTTCCAAACTTAAAACAGAAAAACTCTGACTTCTGAAAGGAGAAACATTTATTTTTTCTGTGTTTTTTTCCAGGCATTTTTTCTAAAGCCTGTTTCTCTGTAGAAGTAGTTTCTGGAGAATAAAAGAAGAGTCAGTTCTTGCCTAACACCAAGGCATGGGGAAACTGGTATTTTCACCACTGTGTCTAATGAGGCAATTTTTTTTCCTGTTTGAGTGCCTTAAGACAGAAGTTCCAAGTTTGTTAAGCTTCTCTGCACAAACACATTTTTTTTAGATCAAAGAAATTGATTTAAATAAAAGAAATTAAATCAGAGAAATTGAAACAGTGTGAAGCAAGAAAAACAAAAACCAAAACATAACCCTTAAAAAAATACCTGGCACAGCAGTAAGGGAGGCTTCCATGTCCAAATACTTACCCAGCATGGTGTAGAGGTTGCTCAGGATGCGAGCTGGCTGCACTCTGAGTGGATGGATGTCAGCAATGCTCTGAACATTGATTCCACGGTCTTGCAACAGATTCTTAATATGATTAGATTCTGCCAAAACAGTTACTGCGTAGCAGAAAACAAAAAGACTACTAAGAACCAATGTCCTATCCTTTTTAATTGGCTGTCTCTACTGTCACCTCTCAACTAATGCATATAGTTAACTAAAAAGGCATGAAGGCCTCACTTCTTTCTTAATGTATGAGCCTATAAGATCAAAAGGGATTGCAAGTCAGATTTTGATTTTCTGCTTCTCAGTATTTCTTGCTATTCCTGTCCACTCTAGACCACACAATAATTCAAGTCAGAAGGACCTCATGAGGTCTCTACTCAAACCTCCTGCTCAAAGCAGGATCAGACCTGCTGAGGTTACATTGGATTCTTTGAGATTTTATCAGTTTCCTCTTACTTCTTTCAGTACCACCAGTCTGGATCATGCAGTCACTTTTAGCAGATAGGGCTTTTCTCCCATAGAACAAGGGGAAACACTACATGAAAATCTTTGTTGTTTTAACACAGCACACCGTAACCATATAGCCAAGTCACTGGGGAACAGGTGCTGTTATTTGTATAGCAATACATGTTATAGAGGCCATAAAATGGCAGAGGTAGAGAAAAAAAATTCCCAAATCAGAAAAATTTACAATCCAAGCCCTGATTCCATTTCTTATCCTGCTTGAGGTTTTGCCCATGATAGGTGGCTTATTGGTTTGGGACTAATAATTCAGTATTCTTTGTATTGTGAATACTTGTCCAAGAATGCTAGAAATAATCCAGCACCTCCATTTCTACTGGAAATTAAATACTTTATATATAAATAAATATATATTTTTTATATATATATATATATATATAAACTTGATATATATATAAATGAGATACCAACAGAGGGTAAACAAGAACCAGCTCAGGTCACAGTACCATTGATAAATGCTGCTCCGAATAAACAAGCTGGTTGCTCTTTCAGAGTGGAACAAGCCCTTAAGACGCCTTAAAGACCTGACCAGCTGGTGTTTGCCCTCTGCTTAATTTTCTGGTTTTGGCTGTTCCTGGACTAACTAAAGAGGCCAATTCCTGCTGCAGCCAAAAGCCAGCCCTAAGTCTGGCTGCCTCACCTCTGTGTGCTGGGATCCTCCCCACTCAGTGCTCTCTGGTTCCTCTGAAAAAGGGGCTTTCCTCCAAGAAACCTAATTAAACTGATCCATCTCTGGTCAGTCCTGCTCTTCTTTTCTAGAATCCACCAAGATTTTCCTTCTCACTACAAGATTAAGTTTTCTACTCTCCAGCTCCTGACAAGCCTTAAAATTTTAACAAGTATTTTTTTTTTAAAAAGTGTGTTAAACCCCTTTCACCTTCTCACAGTATCATCAAAGCATCTGTGTCCCAACCAAAAATCCACATTATTTTTAACATATCTTTTTTTTCTCCTGTACTTAGGGACTTTGTTACCACACAATTCAATTCACCAGAATGTTCAAAAAACTCCTTCACCTTGCACCACCACATCAGGTTTAAATCCAGTGGAAAATCTCCTGTTTAAGGGATCAATTTCACCTGCAGCAAGAAATCCCTAGAATAAATGCAAAAGAAAGATAAAAGAAAGGAAATAAGCAGAATTTAAGCAAAAGGCTTCTGATATCTAGAACAAACCTAAACCAATTTTTGAAGTATTTTTTCAGGACAGCAGGACTTAAGACCTGGTTTATCTACCCTGACTACCAAGTAGTACATTCAATAAAAACAAAGGCTGCACTAGTTTTTGAAACAACAAGAAAATGGTTCTGACTGGCACAACCTGCACATTCAGATTTCCTGTTTCAGAGTTGCAGCAACTGACATAATTTCACCAGGTCAGTGATTTTTTTTGCAGCTCCACAGAGATATTCTGTGGTTCCTTTGAATAGTCTGGCTAATACCAGACAGTTCTGTAGACACAAAATCCCGGCTCTGGAACAGCACAGTCAGCCTGAGCATACTCCTCTACCCTATATCCTGTCCATCTAGCAACTTATTCAGCTTGATTAGAAACAGACAATTGCATATCTATATATGAAAAAAAAAAGAAAAGCTCCTGAAAGCTCAGAGTCCCCCCTTTCATGGTTCATGTACATGTTTCTAGTGGAAAACACATTGCTCCCTCTCTATCAACCAAACTGTACTCAAAGCCCAAGCCATCTGAAATAAAATGAAATAAAAGTTTACCTACTCTACAAGAAACAATTACCTCTGCTAAGAGGCAGCTCAGGACATACAGTGATTGGCCCCAAAGATGTGGCAACTTTCCCACTGGGACACGATCCACTGAGTGAGGATTTTCATACTCCTCATCCACCTGGAAACAAATATGTAAGCAAGAAAAATTGCCCTAAAGTTGTGAAGAACAATCAATAACATGTAAGTATTTGAAAATATATGGTCTATCATCTACCTTTTCTAACCTGCCATTATTACTGACTTGGACATCTGCATGTTTTCTGGGACTAGAACTGTGCTTAATTTCTTTCCTCTGCCACACCCTTCAAATCTGGAGGATGAATAAAGACTCTGAATGCAATTATAGCTTTGGTGTTCACTCTTCCACTTTCTTCTCACCGTGCTTTTGCTGCCTTCCCTCTGGGCTGCTCACAGGAAACTGGGCATCTGCTTTCCAACCTGTTCCAAGATGACACTTTAACCTTACTGAGGTCTACCTAGCTTTCTGAAACATAGGTGTTTTCCAAAAATCAAGGCTATTCCTTTTTTTCTGTGTTAGCAAGGATGGCCAATGCAAAAATTAAGAGCAGACTTATAATTTAGAAAAAGAACAACTGCCTTGGTTTTGCAGTATATAGATCTACTGAAGGCAAGGGAAAAGCCCTCCTACATTACATCTTTAAGTAGACATTGTGGGGTTTTTATAGACAGGCAAAATCTACCCTGTTTACTTGTCATGTTTGTCAGGTCATTATCTTCATATCAAAATTCACAAGAAGGCTCTGTACTCTTACATGCTTGTTCTCACTAGGAAGGCAATTCAGAGTTTCCACCTCAGATCTGCGAGCAAGACAGCAGCTGTCGGCTGACCAGCTCAGACCAACTCAGGAGGCTCCACACCCTTAGTGAGTGAGGGCTGACAAGTCTGGAGTGGGAGAACAAGCTGGCAGGGAGGGATATAAAGGCAAATACCATGGAAGGGCACACAAGCTCATCTCAATTTCTGTCACAATGGGAGAATCAGATAAACAATAATAGCAAAGATAGGGGAAAAGAAAATACCTGTACTAAACAAACAAAAATCCCATCCCAAACCCTAATCCACCTGAAGCCTGTTTCTGTCTCCCATACAAGCTCTGGAAAAGACCAGCACAGTCAATCAACAGACTAGACAGGCAGCATAGTCTATGCTTTATTTCTTCCTTGAGCTTCAGTTCCTTAGTCCATATCAACACTTCTTAACTATGTCTTGCTATAAACATGTAAAATTTTAGGCCTGCTCTAATATGTCCACAGACACTCAAGTTTTCCAAGTGAAAAATGTGATGATTTAGAAGCCTAAAGTTTACCATTTTTCAGCAGGTGCTGTGAGAGGTCTCCTACTTTTTTAAATAATGTGCAGTAGTCTTTTTTCATTGCTGGCTTAGATTTATCAGACACAGGAAAAACTCTAAAATTGACATTCCTCTTACTATCTATCTCTACTTTGCATACTGAAGTGGATGCTGCATTTTCACAATACCTTTTCTGGAGGGACTGCGTACAGTTCAGGCATTAGCACTAATCCATTCTTCTCTCTAATAAGTATTCCTTCCAGAGCTTCTCTATACTCTTGAACCTGGAAATATTTTTAAATGAGAGTAAGAACTCACATTACAGCCAGCAAAACTGAAACAATAAAGTCAAAGTTTTGGTACTTTCCAACATACTTTTCTGATAAATATTCATATATTAAAAAAAAAGGGGGGGTGGGGTGGAGGGAGGGAATCATGACTTACTGATGGAAGAACAGGGTTCAAATTATCAAAACATGTTCCAGCATCTCAATATTATCAGCCTCAAAAGCATAAACACTCATCTTTTATCTGTAACACACCGCTGCAGTACAAAACTTCTAACATATCCCTATAAAAAACTTGCTGGAACAAATCCCACATGAAATTTGCAGTAGATGACAAGGCAGGACATGGACGTCAGACATAAGAGTGCAAGGTGTAGAAGCTGTTGGCTTTCTGCCATGCATACTGCCTAGGTCTTACTGAATTTTGCTTTGCAGGATTGGAAAATCAGTTTCTCTTAACTGATTCACTTAAAAATTTGTCCCGTGGAAAGCTTAAAAGAGATTTAAGCTTTTTAAAAATATCTAAGTTCACTGAACAGAAAATCATCTTCTTATGTTGTTAGACAACATGTTACGAACAGCAGAAGCAGACTGATACAGAGTAAAGAACATGTAATATATTTTTGTATTACCAGATTCCTTATTTTCTTCCATTTCTTAATCATCCCATTCTAAGTTTTACTTACAGGGAAACTGTTTTCAAGCACTAGCAGCACCTGACTCTGAGATCCTATTTCTGCTATTCCTGAGTACAGTGGACCACACAAAGGAAGGTACCCACACATTCACATTATGGTATACTCACATTTCCAGTATCCCATCCTTTTCCACTCTTTTTGAAACCTCAGGGTGCTTGTTTTTCTGACAATTGCTGCCATTGCAACCACTTGTTTGCAGCAGTAGTTGGGGAATACTAGACACTCACCTAAGTGTCTCAGTGACTCAGCTATGTTTATACAGTGGAAACCAGGAGTAATTGCCCTGACCATGTCCTAGCACAGCCTGTCTGCACAACATAAAAGCAAACAGGTACATACTGTCCCAGATAATCCAACTAAGTTCTAGAGGCTGCTTCATGATGTGCTTTTTTATTGACAGTACTGAAGATTCAGTAAACTTTCTTATTTTCCCCCTCATGAAAGAATGCCATTTCTCTCTTCACCATTTCACAGTAAAAGCACATTTTTACTGTGTTCAGAAAAACATTTTACATTTCTACTGTCAGTATTTCACTTGATTTGCAACATCCAGTACAAAATAAAAGGATCTTTTGGTCTGAAATTCTGTTTTATTTCTGATGTCATCTTATTTTTTAAGGAGTTTAGCAATCTCCTGTCCCTCTGCGTACCAAATCACAAGTATCTTTTCATTCTTTCAAGCCACTAATCTACAGAACTCCTGACCTGAATGCATTTATTCCTGGCTACTTGCTGCTCTTTAACTCAACATAACCTTTGGAGGGCTACAATCAATTTAGCTGCCCTGACCACTGCGTGCTTGACACAGTAATGGCATGAAGGGACTCAGGGAATTAATGAAAATGAAATGGCCCCTCATATGGCAACGCCAAATCTCTGTGAATGTACAACAGGACTTAAATTAGCATGAATCTTGTTCTCAGCAGCCAAGCCACAGAGGACAGGGAAAAGCAGACTGTCCCATCCTGAAGTAATTGCAAAAGGGGCATCAATGTTGATAACAAAACTAGGCATATAAATCCTGTTTGGCCAAATTTTACCGCACCAGCTAACAGAGCCACTCAAACTGATGGAGAGAGGGCAACGAGGCCCCTGTGTGCACAATCCTGCTGCCTTTATCATGTCATGAACTCCCCAGGAAGGTGAGACTGGCTAAAGAATACTTCACCCTGCTACTGGGGTATCCAACTGATACCCAAAATAAACATGGAACAAAGTTACAAAATACTGTGGGTAAATGGCTTTGCAATTTGAAAGCAATTTCTCTTTTCCTCACCTGAATTTTGTCCTCGTTAAATATTCCATCAATTAGGAAGTATGTCCAGAATACTGGCCACTCACATTCGATATTCTCAAAGAGTTTGAGCTCAGCAGGATCATAGTGCAGCCTGCTTGGATCCTAAAAAATTCAACCACACTTATTTAGTAACAGTGCTAAATTTGTTACTCATATTCCAATCATAATGGCAGCCTATTTTGTACAAGTAATTAAAACCTAGAAACCAATAATTGCACCAGAAATAGTTTCCATGCAGTCTCTTGTCTTTTTCACATTCAGTCTCAAACTCATTTAATAGTTCCCTCATTTAATGACCCTTCCTCATCTCAGAATCTAAGTGTCAGCCAAATAATCTTGGCTCTGTCTCAGTTCAAAGATATCTTGTGATGCTTCAGGGAAAAAGCTTCTGCTTAGACACCATAAGCATATCTAAGGATTCATTTCTTAGTGAATTACAAATTAAGTTCCGTCCTAAATAAACTGTTTTCAAACCCTTACCCTCCTTCAGACATGTGTCATTTCTAGGGTGGATGCCTGGATTACCTCCAAATCCACCAAGATGTCTAAGCAGTGATGGAGAACTTTACTCATTCATGTAAATAAGACAAAGTATTTCTATAAAGAAGAGATAAAATTCTTCCTCATGCCTACTGAAAAGACATATCAGAAGTACCTCTCTGGGTGTCTTGTAACCATCTCGAAGGAAGCGACAGCAGCCATAGCGGCCCTGTAAAAACACACAAAATTATAGAAAATTACACAAGCTGTGCTTGCTCACAGTCCAATACAACAAGTATGTGCTGAGTTTTAAGGATTACTTAGCGATTTTCTTTCCTCTCTCCCAGGCACACATGAACCAACTCTGCTTAATTAAACCTTGCTTAATTAGCATTTTTGTTTAAGAAATGGAGGTTTTGTTTCTCTTTTTTTCTGTAAAACAAAAATAAAGGAAATTCTTACCTGCAACTTGGATATGATTTCACTCTTGGTTACATTAACAAGGTTTAGATCCTCCACTGCAAAAGCTGGGTAAGAAATAACAGAGAGAAGGCCAGCATCTATCTCCTTTGATGTGGATGCCCTTGGCAACATGGAATACAGAATAGACTGAGCAAAACAAGAATAGAAGAAAGGGATGTAAAACAATTTATTACTTCAAAAGACTATGTCAAGTGCAAATGGAAAAGGCTTTATTATTTGCTAACTGACAGAGAATTCTCTGCATAGTTATTTTTAAACAAGATCGAATGAGAATGAGAAAACACCACTCAGTTTTACATAATCTACTAGAACAGGGATAACAGAGTAGTCTGAAGCCATCCCTCTTACACTGAGTTCTTGGTTCAGTTAATCAACATCTTATTTTAAACAAAAGGAAGAGGATGTTGGGTTTTCCCCCAGTGAAGGGAAGAGCAGAGTAATTTTTACCTGGCAATGTTCTACTTCATCAGGAAGAACATGAATCACTGATTTGTGTCCTCCGTGAGCTCCAAAAAGATCTAGTTCATCAATTGCTTCCAAAGCAGCCTTCAAAGAAAATCAAACAACAACCCAAAATTATTAAATACTTTTTAAACTAAGTATACACCCTAGCACCTCTGCCTATCCTCTGAAGGAAGTTACATAAGACATAACTTTCCTCCACAGACAATTTTTTTATCTTTAAAGGGAATCTTGGTAGTATTTTAGAAAAAGTAAATATTTCTATCTTTCCACTAGCAGGATACAGCACTGATGTGCTGGTGATCCTTCTTACAATTTAAAGGCAATGCAAAGCAATGGGGAGCTGGCCTTCCACTGAGACATCATCAAAACAGTGAAGTACTTAGTAATAAATGCTGCTCCTGTCCTGTATTCCAAAATAGCCCCCGTTCAGTGTCCTTTCACTCCTCCTGCCTGAAGAGCTGCTCAAAAAGGAAAGCTTGTTCAAGGCAAACCAGAATCAGCAAAGGCCGACCCCTCAAGAAGAGACCTTGGCCACCTCTCTGATACCATCACTTCCCCAGGGAAAGAAAAATGAGATGTCTGATCTCCCCACAGCCCACTGAGGTACACCATGCCCCATGTCAACAGGTGAATCACATCTCATACCTCTTGGCCATAATGCATTTGCCTGGTGAAGGCACTACCAGCCCAAACACTGACTCCATTTGGACAGTCCTACTTTAACCTAGCAGGCTACAAATGCAAAACGCAGCTTTGAAGAATTGGGGTGTGCAGCACCACATAGGGACCGTGGCAGGAAGAGAGAAAGGACTGGATGGCCAGAGCCAGGCTTGCAGAGCCTTCCTCTGAAATGCATATTCCCAGGGTTGTGGTAACACTGAATGTTGCTTTTGTGCTTGTTTTTGCCCTGCAGCTTCATGGACATGCAGCTTCTCTGACAAAGGATCCCCCAGGACAGCTTTCCTTACCGCTCTGCAGAGGAGTAATGGTATTTTCCTCTCCTAGCACAAGGTTTACTGCCTCTGCACAGCCCCTCTCTCTAGACCAGCCCTACAGCAGCAGATGTTCCTGACAGCAGCAAAAAGTCCCATTGAAGAATTGATAGCTGGGGCCAGGGACAGCCTTAATGGTGCAGAAATGGCTCTGAGTACCACTCAAAGGCATACACTCTGTGCTGTGCTGCTGCCACAGGTAGCCACACAAAGCAGCTATGGGAGAGAATTCCTGAGGCACATTTAAAACAAACAGCATCTGCCTCAGCTTCTGCAGCAGGACCTTCCCTGTGTCCACATCATCCCACCCAAAACAGCACTTTTATTGAATTCAAATCCATAGAGAAGCAAAGCTGTGCAGCAAGTCCTGCAGATCATCTCGACATCAACATGTCCAGACATCACACAGAGACCACACCAGAATGTTCAGGGTAAGGAAATCTCATAGTGGACAGCTAAGGAACCACTGCCATCACAGCCACTGCCCCATGGCTGCTTGACTGAACTGTGGGGCCAAGACCAGCAGTTTCTCCCTCTTGCAATGCACACAAGATCTTGATAACTAAAAAACTCCGCTGAAATGCAAATACACCTTTGACCTTAATGATATTTGTCTTCTGTCAGTCCTCCAGACACAAAGTAAAAAGGTAGTTGTCGATTACACATTTACATTTATGGCCTTCTGATCTCCTTTTAGTACCTCTTTGACCTTGTCCTATGGGGGAATGAGAAATATCCACCTTTTTTAAGTACATATTCACTTAATTTTCTCTCTGAATTACTTGTGAAGAATTTCTTAGACTGATATTCTGTTTTCCAGAAGTAACATCTGATTTAATCTTATCATGAAAACATCACATGTAGTACTGGGGTTGGAGAATTAAGAGACAAAGAAAATCAGAGGCCACTTAATGAGATTGCATGTTACTGAATCTATCAGATTCATGGTTCAGTGAATCTGGTACCCTTCTTGCAACCCCTGGAACAACTGTGCTGAGGTCCTTTAATGAGAGCCATTATCACAAATGGCTTATAGAAAATTACACAAGCTGTGCTTGCTCACAGTCCAATACAACAAGTATGTGCTGAGTTCTATCACAAAGGTTTTACACTAAAAAATACTCACTCACACCCAAACAAGAATTCTTATACAATCAGTTAACTATTGCAGTGGCCAAGAAGACTATGCAAAGGAAGCCATCAGGTTTGTCAGAGCCCTTCAGCATGACACAACAGCCACGAAGGAGGTGTCAAGAAGACATTCTCACTTTGGCCATCCCTACGGAGCTTGCGTTCAGTTCAGGGATGCCCTGGTTTGTCTTATCACCACGTTCCCAAATTCCATAATCCTGCAACAACATCAAGAGAAAACTGGCATTATTATATACAAAACAGTGTTTTCCCCCTTGCCCCACAACAAATCCAGACTCCTGCATGAAATTAGTTTATAATTTGCCTTAAAAAAAAAAGGGGGGTGGCTCTAAGTCTCCAAAGAGATCCTCCTTGTGTTTAAAGAGCAGCACATAAGTATACCCCAGCAGGATCAGGTATACAGTCATGAATTATTGCCTTCACAGAACACACAAAGCCCCTTATCCCCTCTCCTGTGCCTGTTTCTCCCTGCATCCCCTCAACTCATTGCTTTCCAGAGCATTTATTAACATCCTGCTCTTTTTAGAAAGGCCCACAAGATTTTAATTAGACATAAGGAAATATTCGTAATTATTTAAAAACCCTGTTATTATGACAGAACAAGTATACCTCACCCACACAGCAGTAAATCCTCCACAGCCCTCCCAACATGTCCAAAGATGCTGCTCACAATGAGAAGTACTGACAGGTTCTGATAGCTTCTCATGGAAAAAACAAGTCCCTATTTTCCTTCTCCATCAATAAATAATTTTCCACCCACACAGGAGCAGTGTTCAGATGATTTACATAAAAATAACTACTTACAGCAACTTTGTAGGCAGCTTCAATGTAAAAAACAAGATTCTGAATAAAGGTAACTTCATCGAGGGTGAAGATAATGCGTAGCCCTGATTAAAAGAAGGGGAGAGACTAATTATACTGTATCAGAGCTGAAGTTTCATGCTTTTGTTTATTTGCTACCAACTACTGCCCACTGAAATCAAAGGAAAAATTCATACTGATTTCAAAAGGTCAGGCAGCAAATCTCAATACTTGCTAGTGACAAAATACTTCAAATGCCAATACACATGCTTTCAAAGAACCCCTGTGGGGGTGGCATTCAGACAGTGGGTACAAAGCAGAGACATCTGATGCAGCTCTGGCTCTTCAGGGCATTCCAATTCCTGCAGCTCCCCACCCGTCTGCCTGCTTAGTGCTCCATCTAGGAACCTTTAGGACAACCAGGTGCCCACTCTGCAGAGGGCAATTGCAAGGGGCTCCAAGGGCAGAAAAATATGCAAGGAAATAAATCCTTATCCTCATATGAGGATTCCAGCAGAGATGAACACAAGATGAAACAGCACCACTAAGAAAAGGAACGGATGGCACAAGTGGCATCTGACTTGATGTCACCACTCTGAAGAAACCTGGCTGACCATCAGGATGCCCTACATAGTCTTTAAACATGAAAATTCTCTGACATAAGAGAGTCTTTCATGTATTTGTATGCCAGTAAACCTTAAGGGAATAGACACTGACAGCTACTATAAACACGAAATCCTAAGTAAGTCATGTCTCTTTTCCAAAGAAACATTACTTCCTTCTGAGTAATAATTATCTAAAGGTCTTTGAAGCTTGTTACTACTTTATTTTTCCTTTTTAAATGAAAGTGAGAATAAAGAAAGACTGCAACTGCTTACCTGATGCAGTCATCTGTGCCAAGAAGAGCAGGTAAAGGGAAGTTGCATCCACTTGTAGATGCCCCCACTGGTCGTCCCCAACCACCGTGGCACAAGTTGCAGAGTTATACTTGGCATGGAGGCAGTCCTTGGTACTCTGTGTGCGTTTGAACTTCTCTACCTTATCAACCTAAAAGACACCACAAAGCTCAAAGCTGAAACAATTTGGAAGGAATTCTCCAAACTATTTCAAAATTAACATTTTTTCTTAGGTGAGGAGAAACTTGAGGTCCTAATTCCTGTTACCTCACTTCAGTGTGTTTTGATTGATCAGAGTGCTTAAATACAACTCTGACTTCAGACTCCAGTTAAATCCACATCTCTACAGGAAAGAATAAGATGAAACTATGTAGCTGAGTTCAGATCTAAACTACATCTTGGTGAAAATCAGTTTGCAAAGCCAAAACTCTGATTTGCTACAAGCACAATCTCAAAAAAGTGCAAACAAGATCAGTTTTGCTAAAGTTTTAAAAATGGTCCCCACCCCACCACCTACATACATGCAAAAATAATCACTCTACAGAAGACACAACAAATACGTGCTTCAATGAACTGCTTTGTAAATACAACACATACGAATTCAGCTCATACCTATGACATTACCTGTCTCATCATGCACTGTAAGAGTCCCCGCATCAGCTTCACAACGTTCTGCAGGAACAAAACACACCAGTGGCACTGTCACATGGTCAGCCTCATCAGCTGTTACAGACAGCATTCAAAAGCAACAAAGCTCACACCCTCTACTAACATCCTGCAAAAGGTAAAAAAAAACGTGTATTTGCCCAAAATGCTTTATGTGCTTTTTTTTTTTTAAATACACTCATCGTTATTCCTATATCCTAATCTAGGAGAACTAATCTTTTCTCAAAGGTCCTCTCTAAACAGTGGAACAACTCCATGTGGTCCTTCTGTCCAGCTAAAGAAATAAGAGGAATGCTATGTCTTGTAATAACAATAACAATGATGATAATGATTTTTAGAGTAACAGATCCAGGGAACACTGGTTGGTGACTGCAAGACATTGACATGACTAGAAGACCTCTAGAGCTTCTTCCAGTCCTTAATACAGTGGAACAGAAAGCAGGTGACTAGTGTAAAGAAAGGGCCTTGCATGTGAATGTAGAGAAGTACAAGATTTTGCCTTAAATAAAGAAACCAACCCCATCTTTTTACTCAAAAGTTATAGCCTCAAAATATGATCATGCAAACTGAGTGAAGGTTATTCTATCATCACAGATCTCCTCGGTTTGAGAAGGACATGTTAGCAAAAAATTTACCCAGTCACTTCAAAGCAACAGCAGGACAAAGACACCAATATTCCCTTGCCTGCCATTTAACCCATCTCTACACTCTCACTTCTAATACCCACTTCCCCAGCTGCAGATTAAAGAAATTAACTGTGTGAGTTACCTCCCCTTCCAATTCCCCAGCATGACTCTTACCAGTTTGGAGATTGTTCCCTTCTCCAGTTTGATCAAACACATCTATGCACCATACACAACTCCCATGAGATGACACAAGTGCGCATTCCAAAGACTGCTACTTTAGATGGCATGTTCATCTTTATGGGGCAGAATGGTCTAGCAGATAGACTGCTGCCATAGGATCCAAGGCAACTTAGGCCTGATTTTCTGCTCTAAAATACAACTCAGGAGGGACCTCAAGGTTTAATCAGAGACAGGCTTGTAAATCTGGGCACAAAATCTCTCAGAAGCCTAATTTTCAACATCTGGCCAATCAACAGAAGTTTGACTCCTACACATTTTTGTTCTGTTTGCATTTAAATTCAGATGTTAGCCCCTCTGTCACCCAGTTCTCCTACTCCTGCTTGCCAGAGTGTTGCCAGGGATACTGCACAACACATGCTGCATGGATGTTGCTATCACTGGAACAAGACACGTACTGGAAAAGCTCTGCAAGATCCCAGACACAGCAGCAATACAAATGCACTCTTCAAAAACACTACTATCTGGAAAAACCAAACAGCATAGCTGGTTTATGCCAAACTTTGACATACCTGCTCAAGCTCATAGGCTTTGGCCTTATCCTCGTCCCGGTCCGCATTCTTCCGATAAGCCATTCCCAGCCCCCACACGGCCAGGATGCTGTAGATGTTGTCCCGAACCCAAGCATCCTTATGGTCCGCACCCGCTGAAAGCAGCCCCGTAACTGGATTCTAACCATGGCACAAGGAATAAAGAACAAACATTACCACATGAAGTGCCATCTATTAAGAAGCACCACTTTTCTGTATTAAAGGGTAACAAAACGAAGATGCTTTCACACTAATTGCACACACTAATTGCTGATCACAATTTCTTTCCCAAACCCTTGCAAGTGAAATGCAAAATTTATTTGAATACTTCAGAATGTAAAATTTATAGCATCCAGCTGGACAGTCTCATCCACACAGGATTGTTAGCTAAGCAGCTGATGAAATTCTAAATACAATGAGGAAATAGGAATTTAAATTTTACATATTTGTGAGGAAAAGAGGGTACTAAATTAACATTTGAAATTCTGTCTGGTATATATTCTTCTCTATGCAGCTAGTTTTTGGCATAATCTTGAGGAAGTACAAAACACTACTTATCTTCTTGGAGATTAAAAAAGTATTTCTATATGTCTGCCTGCTGGGTTTGTGACAGCTAAATGAACGCATGCAAAGTCTTTCTTTACTCCTTTGGAAAATGTACAGAAAGACAAATTCTGATGGTGTTGAAAAGCAGCACACTGAGTAGTCTCCCACATCCCATGCTCTCATGAACTGACAACACATTGTCTTTTCTCGTGCACATTCAGACTGTTAGTAGAACAACATAATAAAAGAATTAATATTTTAAGTGGTTTGGGGTTGGATTTTTTAGGAAGTGCTTACTCTTAAAAACTACAATTATTTTCTTCTGTTACCTTCTGACACCATGTGAAAACTACAGCATTTACAAGGTGCTAAAGAACCCAAAGAAACAGAGTGCACTTAATCCTACAGATGTCAAAGGGATTTTAGCTCAGCTGGTACTTCAAAGCATTACCTCTGTGCAGTGATTGCTAATTGGACTAGCACGTCTCATCCTGCAAATCACACTGCACATACAGATCCATGGAGTGAGGAATTTTACCAGCACCCATGGGCTGTCAGCTGAGAGCGCTGCAACAGAGAGCTGATTGCTGGACTAAGACTTTAAACTGCTGTATCATGCCCAATCCTATTTTTAAATCTACCTATAAATCTGGATCAAAAAAAAAACCAACAGCAACCCAAACCACAAAACACACCAGTTCCTACACAGCAGACACTAATGAGAACTTCAGCAAAACAGGCACAAAAACAATGGGGTTCTAACCAGAGCAGCAAAACAAGTAAGCCCCCATTAACGTCTTGCTGAAAATCCATTTAATTTGCACCTGCCTCACTGATCTGTCAGATGAAAACTGAGGTAAGCTCTAGCAAAGCCTGCAGATAGCTTGCTTGTGTTAAACCATATGTAACACAGTTCGGGTTACCCACAGAAGTATGACAAATGCACTTTCCTTATTAGCTCCATATGCTTTTCACTTATAGTACTGTAGCAATATTTAAAATATACACAGATGTTAAGTTGTACTATTTTACAGGCGTATCTGAAGATTCACATTTTCTCTTATCTCATTCAATTTAACAGCTGTAATAAGCAGCTGAGAACATCGTTCTGGTGGTGCCCTTCAGTAACTGCTCTGCTACAGCACCAAAGCATCCCCCTGTCCCTGGGGTTACATGGAAGTGCTGGCAGATCCCACACAGACAGGAGACAGTAGTCTGGTCGTAGCCTCCTAGTACAACCTTTACCAGGACTGTAACTATCATTGTGCATGCTGCAGGGACTATCAGCAGAATGCAATATCTGCAAAACAAGAAAAAGTTTGCTACTGACTCAGACCTGTGAGATGCCACACACAGAAAACTGTCAGCCCTGGTGCAGAGGCCAGACCTGTGCTTTGAACACGTCTGCCTGGTAGCATATCATATACTCTGAATTAAAAATTACCTCTAAAATCACGTCAATTTAGAGTGATTGGAATGAACACAAGCTCAGTTGTTGCTAATGAGGAACCTGACTCCTGGTGTATTCAACACCTTCTTATCTAACCCAAATGTTCTGAGCACACTTCATGTGCTGCACCCTTACAAAGGCGAGTGTGTCACTGCCCTCCATCAGGGAACACCAGCTGGCGTGCCAGGTCTGCACCCTGGCAGCTTGTGGATGTGAGGTTCATGGTCACAGTCACACATCACCCCTGTGCTGAGTGGTGACACCTCAGAAGTGTTTTAGATGCCTTCTGGCTCTTCTGCCAGGCTGCTCTGGAACAAACCAGTGGCTAAAATTCCCCTCCCTGGCACCAAGAAGGCACCAGCAGGAGCGAAGCAGCAGCCCAACCCATCCAGTCACAGACTATTCTGCTTCCAAGAAAGTCAGGATTGCATGTGGCACAAAGACAGCCATCCTAACTTGTCCAAGTAAGCACTGCAACTCTTCACACAGCTGAGCACATTTTCAATCTATTGCAGTGAAAAACTATGAAGGGTACATATACAGGAAAAAAATCTAGAAACATGACTTGAGCATCTCTCTGGGCCCTCTTGTGATATCCCTGTCCCTCTGCCTTGCTGCTAGCAAGTATGTGACTTCTTTCCACATACAGAAGAAAACTTTTTTATTTCCTTTCCCCATCTTTGAAGTCTCCCAGACATTGAGCCCTTAGTGGAAAAGGCAATACATGGTCATGAACACTCAGTACTGTAAGCAGCAATTACAAAATTCTGGGTCACCAATATAAACTCTTGTATTACCATTTAGTCATCCTTTTTACTACTGCTAAATATTAATATCATTGGGGCATAGCTTTCATGGGGCATGTTTGAGCTCTTGATCTCAGAGGCTCCATCTCCTTTCTAATGGAGGCTGTTATCAGTGTCCTCATCTTATAAACATAGGAATCAAGACAGGCACTGGAAGCCAAAGTGATTTGTCCAAGGTCCTCCTGCAGACAAAGGGCAGAGACAGGAGTACACGTCGAGAGCAAAATTATCTCTACGCACCACTTTTATTATATTCTTGATGTTCTTGTATTTGTTTACAAATACAAGAGTGTACAAAACCAAGTATACAAACACTCATTCACAGATGTCTGTACCCTGTGCCCACAACAATCAGTGGCAAAAATCCTACTGACCTAAGCAGATTTGGGTCCTACCCTCTTCTTTCACTGCTTTCCAGTGTCTTGTAACTCTCAGCAACAAAGTGTATTTGGTACCTGATTTGTGGGAGTAACTCTGTTTCTCTCATCTTTACCTTCCGGACTAGTACAACCCAGGCAGGCAGGGCACTGCTGAGGGCTCAGTGAGTCCCCAGAGCCTGCTGGGCTGAATTGAAGCGAGCGCAGAGCAGAGCAGAGCTGCCAGCAGTGACAACAGAGGGAGAAGGGACTGGAATCTCTGGGACGTGCCCTGACGCATACAGGGAGCACACAGGGAATAACACAGGGGGCAACACAGGGAGCAACACAGGGAGCACACAGGGAGCAACACAGGGGGCAACACAGGGGGCACACAGAGGGGGCACACAGAGGGGGCACACAGAGGGGGCACACAGAGGGGCACACAGAGGGGGCACAGAGGGGGCACACGGGGGGGCACACAGAGGGGCACACAGAGGGGCACACAGAGGGCCCTGCACTGTCCCGTTCCACACCGAGCTCTGCTCACAGACACGGCTCCAAGGGCCTGCTCAGAGCTCGGATCTCACCGCGGCTTCACCGTGTTGGGGGAATGTATTTTTGTGTGTATATATA
>JAWWEE010000001.1:103830585-103924675 GCA_035221455.1 Xenops minutus
TCCTTCCTTCCTTCCTTCCTTCCTTCCTTCCTTCCTTCCTTCCTTCCTTCCTTCCTTCCTCCCTCCCTCCCTCCCTCTCTTCTTCCTTTCCTTCCTTCCTGAAAATAGTGCACATTTGTCCCAAAGATGCCACAAGTGTTTAAGATCTAATCAATGTAAACTTTTATAGTTACTATTTCATTTTACCTGTACCTTCAAGAGCTCATGTAGTATGTCCACAAATCTTAATCTGTATATGAAAACAGCACATGCAAAAAATCCATGACTATCCCAAACTAAGTCAAAAGAGAGAGATAACCTTTTTGGAGACTCTGTGCTCCATCTGTATTGAATTGCTTTTTAGTAGAAATAAATGGAGACAATTTGTTCTTGTCTTCTGTGATTGCTGGGAGATTAAATGGTTGCTAGACAAATTAATACTAATAAAGTATTGAAGTAATAATCCTAATACTTAATTCTACCGTTGCAAAAAGTTACTGAAATTCACTAAAGATGAACTTCAGTATGACTTTAGTATGCCTATAAATCTTGCATGTTCACAACTGAAGAATAATGAAGATGTAGAAAGAGACATGGAAACATAAAAAAATTGTTCCAACAACAGAAAGTACAAAAAGAACACATCTAATGAGGAAAGCCTTTCCTTTCATATATCTTTTTTATTTAGAAAGCAAGAGACACATTCTTGTTCTATTTCTTCGATATCAGGGACAATCTCAGAATCTCTCTCTTGCAATTTCTCACCCAATTTAAAATGTCTTCAGATTAATTTTAAAATACAAGTAGGACATAATTGCCATCTCTGTGAAGCTTAGAGAAATGCATTAGAAATATGACTAATATAAAATCAAGCAAATAGGCTACTGCCTTTTTTTTTTACTGGTTAGCAGAATAATAGGCTTAATGCAGCATTTGTTTTAGTGTCTCCTATTTTTCTTGCACCTCTTACTCCCACTGTATCAATTGTTTAGATGTGCAACTTGAAATTACATCCCCTGACCATATCTGCCCTGAAGTTGCTACTGAAGAGTCAGAAATCTTATTTTCCAGAAGGATTCCTGAAAAAGGTTGAACTGAAAACTGCTAAAAAGAGTTTGCAGAAATCTATCAGTACTGTTGCACCAAAAAATATTAAAACGTTTTAGTTTTGTGAGAGAAAATTATTTTTCTTTTTAATGATCTCCCATATTCTGTTTATATTCTGTGTATAGTACTTACTGTACTGCAAAAGTGTGAAAACAAATGTGTGTAAGTTCAATCTACTTTGAATTCCATGAAAGAGTTTTTAGTGAGCTATTTATTCAACTTACAAAATTAATCTAAATTAGCTTTTCAGGACATTTATCAAACCATATTAAATCAGTCAGCCAAGAATACTGTCGTTGGCAGTCACAGGACGTTCAGAAAATCCTGTAATTGTCACAGTTATCTATACGTGATTTACATAAGGCAAGTATAAAATAATTTTCCTTTGTGATCAGTATTTTTCCAGGAACATTTCCCAATACTGAGATGCTTAACCAACTATGAATATATCAATGAGATCCATATCAACATGTACGTATTGTAATAAGTTCATATTAAATCATTACTGTTTTAAAACATGCTTATCCTTATTTGCTTTTATATATTATATAAAACAATTAATTAGATAATAATAAACCAGTTGATGTAATAATATGCCACAAATTATAACCCATAAAGTTCCAAGGTGCTAAAACTGTAAGTCTTGGTGAGGAACTTTATTCAGAGCAAGAATTACATCCTCTAATTACTTAGATTGGTGAAAACTATGCAACTAGAATTTGCACTTGCTTTCTATGTAGAAATCCTCCACTAACAAGCTGGAAACCATCACTGCCACTCCCAAGCTGGGAGTTGTTTAGCCAGCAGAATTGAAATGACAAAAGCCCTTCTACTTGGTAAGGGAAAACCTGTCCTTTGGGACAATGAATGTCCTGAAAGATTATTTGTTAAAAGTAGATTCTTTTCTGCTGTGGGCCTTTCACCAGCAGCGCTTTGGTATGACTGATTATATACAATATAATGAAAAATGTACAGTACAGAAATAACATCTTGATGGTGTTACATGGAAGAGCAGAGCTGAGGGGAATACTGAGGTACCTACCCCTAGTCAATGCCATTGTGAGTATATGAACAGATCTGCTTCTTTGGCTTCACAAGATGTGGACAAAATCCATTCTGAACTAAAAGAGAAACATAAGTTGCATTTACTCTCAACACCCATAATGCAATACATTCCTGAGACAAAAATCACAACACCCAGGTGAGCCAGTGATGGTTCAGCATCATACAGCCCTTCTCAGAAAACCCAGCAACAGGCCTTCCCCACTGCACTGTGGGATGCTGCTGCCTATTGATTTTGGAGGCTGGAAACAGATGTGCCACAGAGTACAGATGTGCTGGACATGCTGACATAAAGAACAAACAACATTAATAGAAAGTCTTATTGGACCTATTGGGGGGAGTAGAGGAGAAAATTCTATTAAGAGTTCTAGCCAAGAGAATTTCACAAATTACAGCTTTGCTAGTGACTTACTCATAGGTAGTAGGTACTGAAGAAAGCCTAAAGTGGGCACTTTTATGGAAGGTGCTGGGTCAAAGCAAAGAAAGTTGACTGAGGAAGAACTTGTAAAGGGCTGGAAACTGGACACTGCTGGCAGTGCATACTTCTGTGTCATAGTCACCTCCTTGCAAAGTTTTGGAATTTTATGTCCATTCTGTCCAGTCTGGCTACCCAGACTGAACTGTACTGATGCAGTAGTACCTGAGCCTCAAAACAGTTGCCATATACTTCTACAGAAGGAAGGAAAAATCAGTACTTTAACAAAACATATTCAATAAAAAAACACAAGTTAAAACTATAGGTTAAAAGTAACTGCCCCCATGAAGATACTATATCAGTATAAAAGATGTGAACCCTAGCAGTCTGTCACAGTAATTTTCAAGAGCTCGGTTTTTATGATTGAGGTCACAGGCCTCTCTCACTCCATATTTCTATTGTGATGATAAAAGGAAAAGCATAGGAGGTATAGAAATTGAGACAGCATGAAGTTCTACCTATTGATGTCTGCAATTTTACATCACAAAATCATCCAGGTTGGAAAAGACCTCTGGGATCATCAAGGCCAACCATTAAAGCACGTCCCTGAGTGCCACATTTACACAACTGCTCAGTAGCTCCAGGGATAGTGATTCCACCACCTCCCTGGGCAGCCTGTTCCAGAGCTTTGAAACCCTTTCAGCGAAGAAATTTTTCCTATAATCCAATCTAAACTCCCCTGGTGCAACTTGAGGCTGTTTCCTCTTCTCCTGTTGCTTGTGACTGGAGAGAAGAGCCTGATGCCTACCTGGCTTCACTCTCCTTTCAGGTAGTTGTAGAGAGGGATAAGGTGTGGAAGATGGACCATTCTTCTAAACACCTTTTTTATATGTGACAAACTCCAAATGGTTTTTAAAAGAAAGACAGGGTTTAATTTAAAGCTTTAAAAACTTACTTAGAACCAAAATAAAGAGGAATTTACTTTAAAAATTCCAGTTTGAAATAATTTACTTTAAGCTGCTATAAATTTGACTGTAAAGTAGTAAAAGTAAAAATTAAAGTAATCTTTGAATTGAGAAATAAAAGGCTATTTTTAAACTGCTGAATTTAAACACATGGTTATATAGATTTGGTTTCCAATTTCTTTCCTGTTTGAGAAAATGCTAACCAGATCTGTTTCTTCTAAAAGCTTTGAAATTGAGAAACTCACATTTAATTAGGAAATACTGGACAGCTCTCTATTTCAAGTTTATATTTAAAACATTCACTGAAGAACATAAACATTATAAGATCAAAACAACATCGATAAACTCTTCACAACGCATGTTTTTCCAAGATTCTTATTCAGTATTTTACTGTTCCTACAGATTATTTTTTTAAAATGGCCCTAACAAGACTCACTTGCCATTTTCTTGACACAAGCAAAAGAAACTTATCTGAGAATTGCTGTGATTTTTTACTTTACCATGTGTAACTGCCTTAATGCATCTAGCTAAAATGTGGTATTTGCACAGTTCTGAGATTATATTTCTGGACTTTTCTTAAGTTCAGAATAAGATATCTAGCTAACCTACATTACACCTCATAAGGACGATGGATAATATTGGTATTAATAATGTAAATTTAAAAGAAATGAGTGTGAGGCTTGCTATGGTGTTGAGTTGTACTTTACAGGTAGACAAGACAATTACATTTGCAGTAATGTCAATGCATTGAGCATCCCCAGAGATGTGTGCTACCTTTAAAATACATATCTGAAGAAAAGAAGGAAGCATTTTGAAAACAATTTGCCATAGAAAATGAAATGGTTTACAGTACTAGCATCCCAAGTGGTAACTATAGCAATTTCTAGTTATAACAACAGAGTATCAAAATTTTTTACATTTTACCCATAGATACCATAGCCGCCTTAGACAAGGTATTTTTTGAGATATAATGTCATCCTAAATCAGAATACAAGAAACTATGGCCTCAAAATCATTGACTAATTCATCACAACATCTTCATATACACGAAATGTTTGTTATCTCTGTTTCAGGGACAAGGCATGGAATACTGATACTTACTTATCAGAGTTCATGCAAACAAGAGACTGATATGAACCCAGCTAAATACACCAGCTTCTCTTCTCCTAAGTGCTTAATAAGTCACATCAGTCCAAAGATGACAAAGCTAAAAATCACCCTCATCTTTCTTCGTAGCTTTTCCTCACATGAAAACTGCAGAGGCTAATAAATAGTTCCCTTGTTATCATTGCATGAGACATTTTTCCTACATTTCTGCCCTGTAATACACAAGTGGTTATTCCTTTACAACAGGAATAGTGAAAGCTTCTTACTTCCCTCTCCACTACACTTGTATCTACATACCTTGAGATACATAGATTTATTAGGAAGGCTTTAAAGCCTCCTGGAAGGCCAACTCTCAGGATTATTACAGTAGGTCCCCAAGGGGTTCTAACAATTTTGGCAGCCTTTTCCAGTTTATCCCTGTTGCCCTGAGGGTTGGGAACACAGCTTCTATTCCTCAAGTACAGAGAAGTGTAACTCTTTAGAACTGAGAACTTGAAATGACTTTGAAAGCAGGAGGTGAGAAGACATCCTGGGAGCACAGTAAACTTCTCGTTATCAAAGCTTTGAGATTAATACCAAAGAAATACTTCACTGATCTGTCATGTAATTAATTCTCTAGCATTCAGTTCATTTCCTCGAGTGTAATGAAATATGCCTGTGCAAAATTCAGCACAGTGTTTATAAACTGCAGAATGCAGCCCAAGGAAGAGGTAAATGGTACATAGGTCTTATACTTGCACAGTGGTGTTAGTTACTCCCTTCAGGGAAATGGAGTTTGATTTGATGTTACTCCCATCATACCTAAGATAAAAAGTGAAATGCTCGTTCATATAAAGAGTGTGTGTCAGCCAGAACAAGTTTCATTTACAGTATTAGTGGTTCCTGCAACAAGGGAAAAGAGTTTCTGGTTTGGGTACCCATGGTTAGTTATAAAGAGCAAGGAAACCAGTGCAGAAAAAAAAATACCAAAAATCCACTAATTTTTAATATCTTCCTACAGAAACACAGTATTTTCATTGAGCAGACATGGAATAGGAAGTAATAACTCTTTTCTCTGAAGTTTCTGGCTATTGAATTGCATTTCTGTCTGTAATTTCACTAATCTCTAGTTCTAGAGAACAGTTAAATCTTTGCAGCAATACAGAACTAGGAAATAAAAGGAGCATCTTGCCTGCCAATCAAGAAAGGAAACCTCAAAGACTAATTATTAATAATTAGACTGGTTATTAAACTGTCAGGAATCAGGAGCCTGCTTTCTCAGCAAAATTAGATCTGTTAGCTAAAGGAGTAAGGAATATTGAGCAGCAGTAAGCTATTTGGCCTGACAAGCCAATCTAAAAGGATGCATAACTCCATGGCCCACTTTTTCCCCTCTAATTACATAGAAATTCCTTAAATAAATGCTGTGACAACATAAACTGTCAAACAGAGTTAAAATTCTCTATGTTAAAACTCAACAATTGCTGGCAATCTTCAATAGCCAGTCAGGCTCGCTCTGTCCCAAATGCTTTATAATGTAACCAAATACTGATGAATTCTGTTCACTGAGAAATTAAAACTATGTGTCTTGGTTATGGTGTTGAATATGATAAACCTTGACTTTGGGGTGAATGACAGATTTTAGAGTCATAAAATCATAGAACAGTTTGGGTTGGAAGGGATCTCTAAAGGTCATCTACTCCCTGCAATGAGCAGGTTCATCTTCAAGTAGATCAGGTTGCTCAGGGCCCCGTTCCACATGACCTTGAACATTTCAAGAGATGAGAATCCTACCCCCTCTCTGGGCAACCTGTTCCTCTGTTTCTTCATCCTCGTAAAAATTTTCTTACCCATATCTGGTCTCAATACACCCTTTTTTAGTTTAAAACCACTACCCCTTGTCCTGTCACTACATGCCCTGTCACAACGTCTGTTCCCTTCTTTCCTATAAGCCTCCTTTAGGTACTGGAAGGTGCTATAAGCTCTCCCCAGAGCCTTCTCTTCTCCAGGCTAAACTATTCCAATTCTCTCAGCTTTTCTCCCAGGAGAGGTGCTCTGGCCATGTAGTCTTCTTCCTGGCTCTCCCCTGGACACAGATCCCTGTCCTTCTTATGCTGGGAACCCCAGATATGGATGCAGTACTGTAGGAGGGGTCTGACAAGAGCAGAGTAGACAGGAAGAATCGTCTCCCTCAACCTGCTGGTCATGCTTATTTTCACATAGCCCAAGATATGACTGGCATTCTGGGCTGCCAGTGTACACCACTGGCTCATAACCAGGCCCTCCATCCATCAGGACCTCTAAGCTCTTCTCAGCAGGGCTGCTTTCTATCCCTTCTTCTCAGCCCTGTATTGTAATCAGGGGCTACCCTACCCAGGTACAGCAGACCCTTGAACTTGGCCTTTTTGAATGTCATGAGGTTCCCATGGACCTATTTCCCGAGTTTCCCCAGGTCCTGCTGGGTGGTCCCCAGTCCTTCAGTTGTGTCAACCACAACACTCAGCTTGCTGGCATCTGCAGACTTGCAGAGAGTGCACTCAATCCCACTGTCTCTGTCATTAAGGAAGGTATTAAACAGTACTAGTCACATTGCCAGCCCCTGAGGAACACCACTCATCTCTGATCTCCATTTGGACATTTAGCCATTGATCACAATTCTCTGGTTTCATCCATCCATCCAATTCCATCATATCCACCAAATACTCCAACCATCAAATCTATCTCTCCCTGTTTTAGAGAGAGGGCATTGTAAGGGACCATATCAAAGGCCTTAAGGAAGTCCAGAGGTCATCCACAGCTCTTCCTTTGTCCACTGATGTAGTCACTTCATCACAGAAGGCCACTAGTATGGTCAGGCAGGACTAGCTCTTGGTGAAGCATCTTTTACGAAATTATTACAGCACACACAGAAATAATAATGTAATCCTATAACATCTGCATCTCATACAGCACCAGTCAGAAACATGATGATCCATCTAACTGCAAAAATTTTCCTCCAGATGCCTCCATATTTTGGTAAGTTATGTTCCTGTATTGTGCTATATCTTATGTTCTTCTATCACATTTTACTGATAAATGCTGTTCCTATCCACTCATTTGTGTATAAGGGCTGCTGAAAAAGATGTTCTTTCCCTGAAACTAGGATAATTTTGGTTCCCCAGAATCACGAACAAGATTATCAGCTAGCATTTCCACAGGAATCAGTCTTTCTTACACCTGTGAGTATCAAGAAAATAGATGCAGAGAATACCTTGCTCATCCAGTGGACATCTAATTTTCCATGTTTAACCAATAGAAAAATAAAGCAAGGAGACCAGCGTGTATCACAATCATAGATCTAGAGTACAGCCTTTCTTAATCTAATTAATGACACAGTATGTTTTGGAAATTAAACCAATTCAGCTATTCAAATGATGTTTCATGGAAGAATTAAATCCTAAAATGACAGTTCCACTTGATTAGCATGAAATGTATTTTGTGTGTGATTAAAGATGTACCTACAATATTTATGAAAGGCTTTACTCTCCACCAAGCCTTATAAGTTAGCAATTAGTCTATTTTCAAAATGCCTTTAAAGATTGTTTGTGTACATAAAATTTATTCCTGTACATAGTTCTATCAAAATGAATGTTGACAAAAATCTTTAAGAATTGGATTTTAAAACAAGCAGAGACACAATTCAAAATGTGTTATGTGGCTACTAACTTTGTAATCAGGGTGTTCTTCAGATTAAAATAACTTAGATAACTGACAGAGCTGAACTCTCCAGGGTTTGTTTTTATAGAATGCTTCTCACTTGCTATGTTAACGAACAGATTTTCTCAAAACCCCAAGAACTCTACTGAAACAGATATCATTCTTTTCTTTCAAGAACATCTGCCAGTCCCTATGCTTGATCTGCTGGGAAAAAAAAAAAAAAACAAAAAAAAACACAACAAAAAAAAAAAAAAAAAAAAAAAAAAAAAACAACCAAACACCAAAAAACCTCAAAACTAGTGGGTGCACGGCCTCATTAAGGAGCAGAGGGACAAATTCAGCAAAAATTATAAATATAGCAGTACATCAAAAGCCTGTGTGGGAAGTAAAACTGCAGAATGCCTCACAGAGCACAAGCTTAAGAAGTTAAAAATTCAAGTCACAGTCCCACATTCCACCTTATTTCTTTCTCTCAGACACTCACAGAACCTGAAGTCTTAAAGGAAAACTAAAATTTACTAGCTAAAGATATTTTCTAATATAGTCATCAAACAAGGTAATGTAAAATTAATAGATATGTATGCATATGTATCAAAAAAATTTCAGTGCCTGCTACATTATTGTATATCTTCCTCATCCAAACGCCACTATTAAATTTGATGCACCACTCTTGAAGTTGAAATATTTGTTGCCTATTTCTGTCTTCACTAATTCTTTAGGTGCAATTTTGTGAGCACATTTTCTCAGTACCAGGTAGTAATATTAGTAATCTTGTGCAATTGGTCTTCCTATGAACTACTGTAAATAGCACTGCCTGGTTCTTACTTTGGAACAAGCCATCAATCAGCTCGAAGAAAGGTAACCTTCCTTTTCAAACAACATAATGGAGGCTTCCAAAAAGCCAAGAAAACTCCCAGCAGATTTCGGGGCGGGGAGGGGGGGGTGGAAATCCCTTAAAAGTGAAAAGCAGATCTTGCTTGAGAATCTACCACATCGCCTCAGTTTCTAGCCAAACAAGAAAGAAAGAGGCTAAAGAAGCTACTTATTTTTAGAGTTATTGTTTTCGCAGCCTGAACAACTTAATCAATGTTTTCAAATGTTTTATGAGTCTTGATTCAGAGGGAGAAGAAACTCCAAACAAAACAAAGAAAGGATTTATTTTTATTTCTATTCATTAAAAAACATAGGGTTTTTTCTGTTGATGTTGAATGAACACCAATTGAAATAAGGAATGGATTTTGGAATATATTTTCTGGAGAACAATAATAGATTTTTTTTTTTCTAAGTGGCTAGTTAACTATCACTACATCATCATGAACAGCTGCACAATATGAAAGATGATGCTTTTCAGCCATAGGTTTTATTAAAAAGGGAAGAATATCTACTAACTTCACTCATAGAAAAGTTTTGTTCCAAAATCTATTAAGTTAGTGACTATTATTGAGGATGAGCACACTCTTACAAACTCAAAACAAAATTGAGTTTCTTTCCTGCAATTCTCTCCTGAATTCAGACCTCCTGAGCTCTGAAAAAGCTGTCCCCTTTAGATCAAAACCTGCTAGGACGGCATACATCAGAGTAAGACATTTCTAGAGATTTTTCTTCTCTGTGTTCTGCATTTTATTGACACAAAATAACAGCAAAGTTCTCATTCGCTTCAGATGGTGAATAGAGCTGCAGCTAATACAGGCTGACCTAGGACACGAGGAAGCCTTGCAAATCTCAGTATAAAGCAGATGTTTCCCAGCTATCTTCAGGTGCTATATTAGGTCAGAAAGTGATATTCCTGAGAACTATTTCGGATCATCAGAATGAATGACATATACCAACACAATTCTGAATTATTCAATGGTCTCAAACATGTGTCAACATAATACCCTGATACAAAATTCCGAATAGCACTAGAATGTGCTGTCATTCAGCATTAGTCTCACTAACAAATTCACTGCCTAGAGGCCATGGATTTACAGAACTTAGTGTGGTATGTCAGCAGAGATTTATAGTAACTCCTGTAACCTTTAAGCCAGTGTTTTATTAGCAAAATCTCTGTGGGAAGTGCTTATGGAAAATTCAAAAAACATTTAAGTACCCTTTTTAGGATAAAAACCCATGCAAATTACTAAGGCATAAAAAATATTCACACAACACAAATTTAAATGAGATCATGGCCATGCATATCTGAGCTAGAGTAGTATATAATAAAAAAAAGTAGAATAACAATTTCCTCTTTCTAAATGCTGATTGTTTCCCTAAATCACTGCCTTCAGCACCAAGCCTCAGAATCTCTGTCAGCATGTTTATTGCTTACCATATTGTGCTGTGAAAAATGGCAGAACCACAAGTTTTTTGACAGAGATGTTCTTGTCCATATGAATGAAAATTAAATGTCATCCTCCAAAAGAATTGGTTGTGGATGGCCAGTGTAACTCTTCATTGCTCTCTGAATTTGCATGCACAATTTAGCTCCCTTTAATCTCTTGGTCTATGTTTTATTAGCTCAGCATGTCAAGGCAGACAGACATCACTACCCAAACAAAATTCTTGTCAATCACTTCAACCCTGTCTCTCTGAAGCAAAACAGCATTCTGCTGAGCATTTCAAAGATCTTCTTGGACTGGTACTGCAATCCAAAAAAAAAAAAAAAAAAAAAAAAAAAAAAAAAAAAACAAAAAAAAAAAAAAAAAAAACAAAAAACAAAAAACAAAACCACAAGTAAATAATTATTCTCCTTCTAAAAGAGATTAATTTTAAAAATGCCTTAGGGGAAGTAAGGATGTCTGTTAGAACTATTCATGGAGTAAAGGCTCATGCCTCTGAGACTCTTGGTTCAGAATGCCACCACCAAAAGGATCAAGATCTGGTCTCTCATGGATTATACTAAGCTAAATGATGTTTGAAAACTTTACTCCCTTTGACTTGTCTCATTATCATTTAGGGGTATCACACGGTGTGGGTTTTTCAATCTCAACTTGAAAAAAACATTATTATTTTCAGAAAAACTGCCACAAATTCATACAGACTTGATGCACATACCACAAAAGGTTTTTGAAGGCAGAAGTATTACTTACAAAGTGAATTTTCTAATCTTCCTGTTTAAAAAAAATTAACTTGTGATCTAAACCACGTATGAACTGGCATAGACTGATTATGACTACAAACAGGCTGAAAAAACACTGTTCTAAGATGTAAGGTGCCTGGCATGCCTTCAGCATGAAACCTGCAAAACCTGAGGATTTAGCAATTTCGCTGCTGATTTGATAAGAAGAGGTGAGGAAAATGGAAGTGTTACTGTGTCAGCGAGGCAACAGGATGAGTGTAAGGAAAGGTGAGAAGAATCTCACTGAAAAGGAAGGAGAAGTGATGTAGGAAAACTTGAAAAAATAAAGAGGAATTTGAGAGCGGTTATAAAGGTAATTCCTTGATTTGGTTTACTTACCAACTTATTATATTCAGTTTCTCGAAGTAGAAGAAATAATCCATCCACAAGCACAAAGGTAGTCAATAAGTAAATGATTATTAAAGAAAATACATGAAAATGGCTGTAAATACAACTGCAATGAAATTCCTAAGAGTATATTTAGGGCTTCAGTAAAACTCAAATTAGTTAAGAGATGTAAAGCCTCGAAAAATTGCTTCTGGTATTTCAACACATTTAGAAAGCCTTTTACACTTTCTGGTTTGTGACAAGCTCATCAAGCTGCCCTAAAAGCACTTGGACTGTCAAGTCCCACTACTCTTACTGATTTCTTTTTCAGAAATTCCCAGAATGTTCTGAGAGTTGAACATACTCCCAGGTTTTCTAGGCTTTATCGTGTTCACTTTATTTAATAATTTACCAGTATTGTTATATAGCTAAAATACTCCTTTACCCCTTCTAGAGGTCATGCTTTCACTTTGCAATGCCAAACAACCCATAGTTTATTTCATTTTTACTCATAACAGGCTGCACATTGATCCTTGCCTGTATCCTTTTTCTTGAACACTGTATTATAAACACTCCTATAATAGAAAAGAATATAGTAAGCTAGCAAGGAATCCTGGAATCACATCGCCCCTTTTCTTGGCAACATCTTTTTTCATAAATCTTGACTTGTACTTTTTCTGTTATCAACTGCTACACTAAATTCCTCTAATCTTTTGTCATTTCCAACTAAACAGCTTTCAGTTAATAATGAATTTTCTTATTACCGCTCCCTAGGGATATGACTAAGCAGCTGTAATATTAAATTTCATCTCATACCTTGTCGACTCTTCCACAAGGTGACCCAGTTTTTCATCCCTCTTTTTGATGATGCTGAACAACTTTGTTTTATCAGCAGGCCTCATTAGCTCTCTTCTGCCAAAGACTGTAATGAAAATATTAAATTATATCGGTTCCAAGACTGATCTCTGAACAACTTTAACTTTCCTCCAATCTGACAATTTCCTTTTCAGAGCAGGCCAAAAAAATTTCTTCTGTAGCCACTTTCATAAAATATATTCACAAATAAATGCTTTGAGTTATTTTCTGATGTGTTACCTTCTTTTCAGTCCATGATCTGTGTTATTTTTCCTCTGAATTTGTCGTTCTTTACTTCTAAGGGTGTATTTTCTCTTTTCTTAATAGGTTCTATTAAAGTCACAAATAGCTAAGAACAGATTAATGCTCTTACTGCTTTTTGCCACAAAAGGCACTGCAATTTTGGCACCACAGGATGATTTAGGCTGGGAAAGACCTCTGAGATTATCAAGTACAGCTGTTAACCCAGTAATGCCAAGTCCAGCACTAAGCCATGTCCCTGAGTGATGCATCTAGATGTATGTTCAGTACCTCCATGTATGGTGACCCCATCAATTCCCTGGGCACTCTCTTCCAGTCCTTGACTACCCTTCCGGTGAACAGATTTTCTTCATACCCAATCTAAACCTCCCCTGGCTCAACTTGAGGCAAATTCCGCTTGTCCTGTCATTTGTTACCTGGGGGAAGAGACCAAACACCACCCACACCCCTTTCAGGTAGTTGTAGTGAGAGATAAAGTCTCTCCTTTTCTCCAGACTAAGAGGAGTCCTTGAGAGGTCATTGACTTTATTTAGTGAAAGCTACAAAATTACCTAGAAATTTTCACTCTCCTAAGGAAAAGGAAAATGCAGGGACATGGTGAGGGAATATGGGGTCCTTCTTTCAGGATTCAAGATAAAAAGTTTCAAAATATTCACTTGAGTTTCAATTCTGCCCTAGTTGAAGCAGTTTTTATATTCCAGCTATTCCTCCACCACAGCTGTAGTTTACCTCCAAATAACCGTACTTTTGTCCTAGAGGAAGACTGACAATCCAGTTTTATGGCTTTGCCTAGACTTCAATTCTCTATGTTCACAGGATGGTGCCTCTGTTACTTCCCCTTATTCTTTTTATTGGTGAAGTTGAAGACTATTGAGGGTTTTGGTTTACAGATCAAACTTTCAGCTGTTCTTATTTTATTCCAAAACTTCCATGCATCTAAAAGTCAAAAATTAAGACCAGAAAACTGTGAAAATATTTGCACTTCTGAAGGCTTCTGCTAGTCCCCAGCTTTGCTTTAGCAAGTGCTTCAGACTTTCTCTTTTGTGTAGTATACAACTTCTATCTATTTTGCATATTTGATCTAATTGCTTTCCAATGTACTTAACCTCATCCATTTGACTATACGAAGTTGACCTCTAATGCCTGAGCATTATTTTGCAGCTGACATTGGCCTCCATCCATCTATTCTCTGTCTACAGTGAACCAGTCTCTAATGACTCTTACTATTTATCAAAAGTCAATTTGAAACCATCAATGTCTTTTGTATTTTATGTGAATTTGAAGAAATTCTGCAAATATCCAGAGGTACCTGACACTACATTCATTTTCTAATCTTCATGTGATAAATTTAATTCTCACATAATTGTATTATAACTATCAATTCCACACACCTAATAGCATAATGGCAGTAGTTTGATCAATGTCCAAAACTGGCACAACCCTGACTTTTCTTTTTAATGAATCTTACGATACTTATTTTTAGTTTTTTGGCAGAAAAATCTTCTTTCTGTACTATTCATATATCTTCTTTGAAATCTTTGGCACCATAAACACTAACACCCCCACCCCCAATTTTTTCAATTGGAAAGCTCTGGTCTTACCAAGACTAATATCCTACTGAGCAATTCTATTTCTTTTATGACCAGACTCAAAAGGTCACATACAACCCTTTCATTAACTCCACCAGCAATCTACTGCAGTCAGCAGCAGATCCTTCTTTGTCTTTCATCTCCATCTTTGGATATGCCTTCAACCCTTTTTAAATCTATATTTCATGCACCTTTCATTCCCTCCAAGAGCTAAAAACTACAAATTGTGACCAAATCTGAATCTGTGCTAACAATAGGTACCAGCGAGGAAAGAGTTGCCAAATTACCTCGTTCACATATATCTTTCTCCAAAAGGTCCCTTTCTTTTTCATTAATTCCCAGCTTGCTGATTCTGTCCGGTGTTTTCTACAGCATATGATCTCTAGAATCATATTCCACTTTCCTGCAAATCTGTTCTCCAAAGCACCTGCTTCAAAAAATAAGCATTTTCGCACAAGAGTTAGGAAATTCAAAATACTTGGGACAAAGCACAGGCATGAAATAACAACTCCATTGTCTGTCTCAGAATTTGATAAACCTCCAGTTCAGTCCAGGTCTCAGTTTTTGTATAAGTCCTGTCACTGGTAGCACTCCAATCTGGTCCACCTGCACAGGTAAGGCTCAGTAGAGATTCCAGCCAGCAGGAGAATGTGGGAAGCTGGCTGGCTGGGGGATCACCAGAGGGGGTCACTGAGAGAACACCAAACACGCTGGGCAGGCAGAAAGAAAATTAAAAACCTACTATTTACACTTTAAATGCTTTTAAGGACTTCTGAAAATCTTTATCTGAGGCTTCCCGTTGTCCCTGATGGTAAAAACATGGAATATTTGGTTATCAGAATGACAACTTCAGTTTTTCACACAGCCTCTTTTCAGAACAGCCATAGCAGGAGCTTGGTGGTGGCTTCTGTCTGTGAACTCAATGTGAGCTACTCATCACCATGTGCTCCTTGGAAATAATTGGCTTTCTCCTGGGCAGCACGAGGAATTAGTACACAGCACACCAATAAGGGGCAGCAGCTTCCATAAAAACTCACACTAGAGAGAGTACTTGTATAGCCATGGTCTTTATGACTCCTCTAAGTTGAAAACTGAGATATATTTTTGTGCCTGTGAAGCATGTGGAGGGCAGTAAAGTGGAATGTGGTTGCCTGGGGAATGAGGAGGAGAATGAGGATCTGCAGAGGAACTGCAGAGTCCAGACCCAGAGGGGAGGGTGGTGAGGTAGCAAGGAAAGCCATTAGACATCTGGATGGTGGGGAAGACTGGAAGCCTGTTCCTGCTGCACCTGCACACCTTCAACTTCAGCATAACCACAGTTCTCTGGTCACAAGTGGGGATGGGCAGCACATGCCAGGGAATTCATAAAGGCCGAGTCTGAATTTAACATCTGCAGGAAAGAAGAAGGTCATGGCAATGCTGCAGGCTGCTGCAGAGACACCAGTCTGCTGAGCCCATCTGAAATCTCAGGCTTGTGAATCACAGGCAACTTGTGAGAACACAAGTATTGCTACCATTTGGGGGAATTTGGGCAGGTTGTAGAAACAGACTGACCTGAATGTCATCCTACACCCTAGAGAAGGGCCCTAATCACTTCAGGATTTTTGTAGGGTTTTCTTATTTTTTTCACAGGAAAATTGTATACAGAGTGCAGAACTGTCAGTCTAAATTAACAAGTCAGTTTAAGGTGATTCCTGATTATTTGTTCGTGCTTACCACTTGAATGATTTGTATTGGAAGTCTGTAAAGCTATATCAGGTCATAATGTTCTAAAAATTATACTCTATGACCAGTTAAGTGGTACAATGAGTATTCTGGAGGTTCAAACCTTCAGGATCATTTTAGCTGCACATCATGCTAGGTAACCTTGAGATAATCAACAGCCATCTAAGAACTATAAATGTATTTGTCAAGGGGTAGAGCAAATGAACAATTATACATATTACTCTTCCATTAAAAAAACAATTTAAAAAAACATAGCTTCATTGTTGGTGCAGTTTCAGTTTGTCAGTTTCCTTTGTCACCTCAAAAACAAGTCATGGATTATATTTTGTTAGGGAGAAAAGAATTCTGAATCTAACTTTGTGTGATGCCACTTCAAAGGGAGAATAAACTCCAACCCATATTTGATTCTTCGTGAGAAGAGACCCTCACAATCAAGGTTGAACACTGGGCCTATTAAATAACTATTACAATGATGTTGCAATAATCATATGCCTCCATATTCTTCCCACTCTGGACCTAATTGCACATCCATACTTTTGTCATTGAACTGTCAAATGGAAACATCTGTTATTTGGTTATCTCCCATGTTGTTGTACATGACATTTGAAATACTGCATTTTATCTGAACATTTCAAAATAAGGGAACAAATACTTCAAAACATCAAAGCTCAACAACTAGCTTTTACAGCTGCTTTATCACCGAAGTGAGGCTTGCAGTTCCAATTTCACAGTGTTCAAAACATTAAGTGGTGCCACCAGTGTAAGTGTTATATCCCACTACTGTGTTTGGTAGTGACCCGTGTATAGGTAATAATATCTATTTTAATTGGGGGAATGTATAGTTCCCATTGTTTGGCTCACATTCACAAAACTCAGGCACACCAAATCTTTTGTTCATTAAACATATGACAGAGTAGTCACTAATACTTGAAGCTATGAGGTGGAGTGAGCATAAAATGTTAATCCTTATGGTTTCAGTGCAGAGGAAATAAACAAAAATACACTTAGGTTTTGTAGGTAAGCCACACAACTCATATTTGCAAACCTGTGGTTTCCTTTTAATCCAACCTTCTGAGCTTGCTGAAAATTTTGAGTTATGATGATTGTGTATTATGTTTCAGTCTATCAGAAGTCTGCAAACATACTTTAAACACAGCAGAAAAATGGCAGCAGAAGCCAAGCTGACAAGAAGTAAGCTACAGAAGGTGGCCCTGCTTGCAGCTATAAAGGGTCTTGCAGGACAGTACTGATGAGGAACCACAATATAACTCATACTGACTGATTCCAATGGCAATAATGGTCAGTACTCAGCTTCCACCACATAATTCATTGGTGTTAATGTCATTCCCCAGCAAAACCAATGCACTGTAATGACCATGAACAAGCACACCCCCTCTCTGCTTAGAATGTCCTCCAATAACAAAGGAGATAGAAGAGCCAGCACCTCCTTACAGAGGTTCAGTGAAAGGAAAGCTGCAGACCCTTGTATCTGTGAGCAAGCAGAACAGGGATTCAAATACATATAATGTAGAACCATTGACGTAACTCTTACCACAGCTCAGAGCTTATGCCAGTGCACGTATAAAGGGCTCTCTTAAAGCACTGAGCTCTACTTACTGGACTAAGGACGTTAGATATGGTTAAAATATAAAAGACTAAGCTTTTTATTTATTTTAAAATCTAATTAATTGGATTTAAATGTCATTATGGGTTTGTAATTCTCTAGGCATAGCTACAGAATTAAATTTTAAAAAGGCTGTAGCCAACTTTCTCCTAATGAAGATGCCCCCTTTATAATCAAAACCTCATGAATTTATGTAGACATTCCAAGGACAACTGATGCTATCTTCAAAAAGTCTTCACTCCTAACGCTGCAGTATCAAAAGATAAATTCCCTAATCCCTTATATTGAATTTTCCTGAACTTTAGTATTGTTTTGTCATTTCTGGAAGCTGTTCACAGTGATCCAGCTCCAGAGTCTGCACTCTCTTTCTAGGCAATACCTACCTTCTCATTTTCTGTTCTGTAATTACTGCCTGCTCCCTGATGTAGTCTTCCTGCCTTCAGACATCTTTCCTCACCAGCCTACTCCCAAGAGCTTCTTCCTTCCTTGGACATTCACATCTATGTTTCTTGGCTTTAACCTACCTCCTGATGGTATATTTTTTTCACTGTGTAGATTTGTTGAGGGAAGAGACCTTGTGAGACTAAAATAAATAAACAATCCTTCTACTAGAAGTGACCATTTAAAAAACTCGTTATTTTTCTCAGCCATGTAGAAGAAGCCTAGCTAGGAGTCACATTTTTCATGTAATGTACTTTTACTGGTCTCTATACACAAAATAGCAGAGAGAAAAAGTGACTTTTCTTTTTGCTCCTAAAGTAGGGAGGGAAACAGTACAGAACAACATGAGAGAGGAAGGAGGAAACAAACCAATGTAGCAAGAGTCCTCTAAATCCTCTTCCCAACAGGCCATTATTGAAACTGACTCCTTGAAAATATGCCATGGTAGACCTTGTTTGAAAGTAAAATAGGGATATATTCAGAATTTCTAAAGAGATAGATCATGTTTAATGGCCTTAAACCCAAACATTTCCATATCAGAGCAGGTGAGCATATCATAAATGGAAAAAGGAGAGTAGCACTGCACAATTGAGCTCCCAAGCAAGGTGGGTACCAATATCAGTACAGAACTCTACTGTGAGTGACAGGTCTCCATTCGACTAGGGATCAGCTTGTACTGGTTTTGCTTGTGGGAAGTCATCCTGGACATTTTGGATGTGACATCCTGTGCCAGGAGGCTCCATGCTGAGTGACCAGGAGGAGAGATTTTGCCAAGTTAAATTAAGAAGTGCAATACATCTGAAGCAAAATGGGTAAGGAAGCAGTAGACCCCCTGCTAGCAGTAATAAAACTGAGGTCTCTACAGCCTATTTCATATGAAGAGACACTGGTCACAAATTCTCATCTTTTGAACACTTTACTTTGAACCACAGATCCTTCATTTTTAAAAAAAAAACCCTTAAACCAGCCTGGAGTACAGACCATTTCCATAATAAGCATGAAAATGCAAAAGGATTTTGATTATTACCAGATTTTGATGAAACAGGGCCCTGCAACTTAGTAATAAGAAGGATGTGAATTACTGGAGTTTTTAACAAGATCAGGCCAGAGAACTCTTTGAACATAGACTTTTCTAAAGTACAGAAAGTGGGACAACTTCCCATCTCATTAAAAACCTTTACATCATGAGTTTTTTATGGTCCCCTTTAAATCCTGCAACTTTTATGAGAATGAATTATGTTAAACAACCCTGTACAGTTGTATCTGTCATCAGTTTACCTTCTTATCCCATATGATCATTAAGGAGAGTTATTGCCACCTTTTATCTGTCTTTGAATTAATGATAAACTTCCGTCATCAATCTGGGCATAGCAAGTTACTTCAAAATTTCACATGAAGATGGTGCACTGAGAAACTGAGAGTTAAAACCCCTATGTGATAATGGAAGCCAAACTGAAAACAGAGGGGAAAAAAACTTAACATACTTTTTAGCTGATTCTACTTTTAGTAACAGCAATTTTGCAATCATGACCCTGAGGCTGGAAAACAATACAAGTTCTGGGAGAAGGAGTTCTTTGAGTGGAACATTAATTTCTGCCGCGATCCTGGGGTTGGAGAGAGGGAAATAACGAGGCGCACTCCGGAATAGAACAAGATGGAATGGCATTTATTTCACGGCTAGTTCAGCTTTTATATGGGAGTCCAGGGAAGGTTCTGGAAGGGGGCTGGGTTAATACCCTATTAGGAAGAAAGAGGCTGAACCATAGCCAAACAAGGCAAATAGAGGGCGTAAACATGCAAATGGGGAGAACCTTATATGGATATGATGCAGTGCACCAAAATCCAACCAATCACTAACAAGATAAAACTACCAATGGGGTACAAGCTCACGTACACATTCGAAAAAATCATTAATGACTATTCTAATACAATAATAAAAACTACTCTAACTAATGAACCATAAAGTCCTCAAACTTCCACAAGTTTTCGTGGGTTTCCTCTTAAATTCTTCCATTCTCTCTCCACTTCCCGTCGCGACAATCCACGGTGTTGTTCATCTTCCATTGATGGTAAGATTTGGTCCCCACAAATTTCAATGAAGCATCAGACAGATCTCAGAAGCAAATGTTTTTAAAAAATTATTTTCCAGTATTTAGAGCTTGTGGGATTTGTTGCATTTTAGAATTGTATCAGGCTTTGGTGCATTTTTGTTTATTTCCTCCACCTTGAAAACAAGGATAGTAGCAGCACCCTGACTCACAAAATAGCATAAAGACATTATAAAAGTTTTATAGACCATATTTTGCTAATTTGAACATACCATTATCCATGCAACACATATTCATAGATGCCTACATAAAGTTATACAGCTTCATGAAAGGAATAGAAAAATCTTAAACATTTAGATGGCTAAGATTAAGCCATTTTTCTGAAGTCTACAAACCTCTCAAGACCTTGCATACTGGTAATGTTACAGTTATCGATGAAGTTCAAGTCTTTTATCTAAAAGTATAACAATTGTAGTGTTGATTTCCTCTTCTAGAAGCTTACTCCTAGCAATGAAAAAAGAAGATCATAGATAAAATTCTTGTTACAGAAAAAGAAAAAAAAAAATCAAAAAAACCCCCCAAAAACATAAGCACAAAGTGCATTAAATACAGTCTAACCACATTCATTTCTAGAAACACTTTGTATACGTTTTACATATATTTATGGTGTATACAGTTGATTTGATTTCTCAGATACAAAGGATCTTAAACCAACACATTTTTCCTGATATATTTTGGACACAAAGCAATTCTTTATGAACAGACTTCACCTGAGCTGAGTCTTGTGAAAGTCTGTGCTTCTGAGAAGATGTAGAGCCTTCCAATGCAGAAGACCCTAAAGGTTATGATGTTTGCATATTATAGTATCAGAGCCTTATTTTCAACCCAGTATGAAACCACATTTGATTCTGACAACAGTACAAAACAATATCAGCCTTCCAGGGTCCACAGGCCACCTGCTGTGCTTGTTGGTGATGTAAGGCACCACTCATTGGGATTTTCACGGTTTGTTTCTTGATTTTTTTTTTTAACCAAAACTCTGTTTTAAGAATGGCAACATGACAGCATAGGCTCCTATTCCCTTAAGAAACAAAGGTGCATTTGATTTCACTTAAGTGGAAGTTTATTCCTTAATGGAAAAAATTTATCATAATTTTGTCAGTAATGTACCAGAGTAACTGAATTTAATTATAAACACTGGACCTTGCAGCATATCTGTGAAAACTGAACCTCAGTAATTCTGTCTCCTATATGATATCAGTCTGGATGACCCTTTTTCCTGTTGCTAAAAGGGAAAAAGTAGATCTTGAAGTCAGTGTGGGCTCCTCTTTTCCCCAGCTTAAACCTCACGCCTGCTTTTCTGAGTGGTGGGAACAGGTCTGTGTTACGAGCAGCAGCAGTGACACCCAATGGTCATTCACAAGTTATACTCCAAACAGGGAGCATGAGGTAAGTCTGCCACTGAGACAGAATAGGTCAAAGTAGTAGTTCAAACTGAATTCCACATGTATGTATTTCTCATCCTAACCCCACTATAAAAATGGTATTTTAAGTTCATTTGAATGAATCTTTTATTAGCCTCCGTCAACAATAATAGCCAAAAGTAAAAACAAACTACTAGTAAATGAAAAAAGCACCTTAGGGATCTCATCATACTCTGGAAAAATGATGAATTTATAGACCACAAGCTAGGATAATATTCCTAGAGGACACAGAAATGCATATATCCTGTGTTAAATTTAAAAGTTTAATGACTTCAATTATTTCCATTCCAATGAACCAACAACTCGGATTTCCTTGGACTGTTCTGTGCAAGTTCAAAGAACAGGGCTGTAAAAGTACAGAAGTAATTACAACTTTTCCATCACTGTCTTGTTTTGAGAGATTGTATTCCCAATGAGGAAGTAATTGCTTGCAATTACTTGTGAGTCCCACTGTAAAAATTCACTTACAAATATTGAACATTGTTACTTATGACTGCACTCTAAAAAAAAATTACAGATTAAGACAAAACTATTAAAAGGTGCTTATTAATCATCAGTGAATCTTCTACTAGAGATCAACATATATGGATTACCACTCCAGAGACTAAAGATTAGGGCTGGGGGTAGGAAAAATCACTGTTTTTTTCTTATCAGAATTTTCTTTTAGTAGTTTTGCGTTATTTTTAATAGAAGTCAGTAGTTTATCATGGAAAGAAAAATTTCAAGCAGAGTAATTCTAGAGGGATATGCACCAGAAGAGTAAAATATGAGAGCTCATGGCTTTTCTTCCTATAATGAACACAGACATTCAGAGGAACAAATTAAAAAATATGCAGGAGAAGAGAAAGTATAATTTTTTTTTTTATTTAATTTATACTATGAACACTTTCCAAGTGTGTAAACCATTGCGAAATTTGGGTAGGACCATAAGGAACATTTTTCCTAGTGTAGTACTATGAAACAACCCTAAACTGTAATGAAAGGTAAAGCACAACTTGACATCCTCAGTTTCCTTCCAGATTTTGCTTAAAAGACTGTAACTTTAAAAAGGTATACAAATTTCATAATGATCCCTTCAGTTTTTAAATTGTAAAACACAGTCAATAGATTTTCATCCCATGACTTCCATACCAAGATGATCTTGGCATCCTCCAATACCTGCTGAGCTATATGAAGATGAACAGTGTAGCTGTATTTTGAAATCCAGGACAATGTAGAAAATTGAATTATATAAGTTAACACTCAAAGGGCAAATTCAAGACGAAACAATGGTTTGCAACCCTATCACCATTCAAGTAGGTATATAAGAGCACTCTTATTGTCAATGTGTGCATTATTTTGAACATAATATTTCTGCCCAAATACTCAGGTTTGTGTTTTTTCTTATATTACATGTACACATATTAGTATCAACACTTATTAGTTAAAACCTTTCTTAGGATGAGGATTTTAATGACTGTGTTTCACACTTCCTATTCAATTTACATCAATTTCTTCTTCAGTGAGGAGTAAAGAACTAGCAGCTTCTGTTAGTTTTGGCCAAGATATTTCTCTGAAGCAATACATTTAAAAGGAAGAGCATATTGCAACACCAGTCCTCAGAACAGACCACATAAGGCAGTGGACTGGGCCTGTGATTACTCCAGTCCTGCTTTTGCCAGTGTTACGGAGATCCACAGCAAAATGTATCCACGTTCCATCCAGACCTGGAAACTATCTCATGCTTATACATTGTGAATTATTTCTGCATCTGTAAGGCATTTTAAAACATGGAATTTAATGTGGGGAAAAAAAAAAAAAAAGGACTAAGAGTACTTTAAAATGGTTGTTTCAAATAACAATAAAAAAGTCATGTTTATGATATCCCAGAAAGAGTTCTCAGTGTTTGCTTACTGGTGCATGGGTATTTTTTTTTTCTGCTCTGCTATTGATAATTGGAAATACAATGTTGATAGGTAACCAGAGAAAGTTCAGAAGACAATCACACTAGTTGAGGGACAAGACTAAGCAAAATAGTGCTCAGTAAAAGATAGAAAAGAGATAACTGAGGAAGGTTAAGACAGCTGCATAAAACCACAAATCATACAGGTATGTGAATAACAAGTGACTGTTTACTACTTCAATGGACTATCCATCTTTTATTCTTGAAAATAGTGAAAAGTAGTTGGAGTTTAAACCACAAGGTGGATAATCTTAGTTACTGATCACTGTAGTCATTTTACAGCTACTGAATCTGTGGAACATAAACCATAAATGGTAGAGCTTCCCTTTTGGTGTGTGCTGCAGCTGCCACAGCACTGAGCATATGTGAAAGTCAAAAAGGACAAGCCTACACTCTAAGTATAACAAACTGTATTACCAAGAGGTTAATGAGATATTTCAGAAACTCAATGTGTAATAAATTTGTACTATAGTTTACACTAATTGCATGGTTGATTTATGTACTAAATTGGTATATTATCTAGTTGAAAGAACACAGAAGCAAAAATATTACAGGTTTGTATGGTACTTTTTAAAGTAAGAAGGTAGATCTATATCAAATTTAGGTTATTAGATAAGAATTTTTCTGGCCATTCACTTTTTTTCTGCTGTCCTTCCCCAGGCTAATTAAGGAACAATTTTTGCAAATCAAAATTTGGGGAACAGACCTTAGATCTCATCCCAAACCTCAGTTCTTGAATGCCCTTGTGATTAACTGCTAGAAAACTTCTTTGGCATGTAATTAAATTCAGCCCACCACTAGCATCTGCTTAACAAAAAGAAAAAAAAATAATTTAAAAAAAGTTAAGACAATTTTTTAATAGCTTTCTATTACTTTTCCTCCCAACACTTACTATATCATTTTAATTACAAAGTCTTTGGATCATTTCAGGTTGATAAATGCAACCATTATTAACAAAAGTGTTCAGACTCAGCTTAAATTCTCTGTTTCAACATCATTTAATCTCAAGGGCAGTTCAGTGTTTTTAATTCAGTGGTCTGTATGATCCCTGGATATAACAGACATATCAGCCTGTTAGGTTTTGCAGTGTATTCTAGAAAGTTGCTGCACACTGATGGAAGATCAGGATCATCTTCATACACCTGTAATTAATTCAGTAGGAGATATTTCAGCACACACTGTAGGATGTGAAGGTCAACCTTTTTACTTCTTTGAAGAACTCCAGAAGATTCTGGTAGAAGAGAGAAGCAGATGGAGAGTAGTAGCAGCATTAACAGCAGTATTAATAATAATAATAACAACAACAACAATAGCAGCCACCCTGTTTCTGGAAGGTTTACACACTTTAGAAACATGCAAACCATATATTATTACCTTCTTTTAAATTAATTCTGCCAGAGCAGAAGAGTTCAAAAACATCTTCACCTTTTTTACATTATCAGGCTCAGTACAGGACTTCTACTACAATCCTGTCATTCACTGTATTTTGTTTGCCAGAAATCATAATTTGGTTTGGTCACCACCTATGAAGATTAAGTCTATGAGAAGTATATATATTTTGCCATATAATTTTCAAGATGGACATGGGAAATCTGAAACATGGAAGCTGATTTCATTTAAGTTTTCATTAAAGATTCAGTGGCAAGAAGACATACTGTAGTATTATGGGGACAGAATACTACCCCTTTTACCAACAGAAAGAGAAGGGCCTAAGATTTTAAAACTATAATTATTAAAAAAAAAAAAAAATAAATGGGCAATTTCTAGAGCTTTTGTAATTTCCAGGGCCAGTAGCTAGATAAATCAAAGATAAATAAGATACTTTTTTTTTAGGGAAATATTCCAGTATAAACTCATTACTAAATTTAAGACTTTCCCCCCACTTCTTTCCAACATTGGGTACATCAGTTCATTTGAGATAGATCATTCAATTCAAACCTACTTGCACAACTCTTGCAAATAAGTAATAAAAGGTGAACATAAAGAAAAAAATCTATAACACATTGAGTACATTTGCGAGCATATCCCAGAGAATTATCCTAAATACTTCACATTCCCAATGTGCAATAAACCCAACACTGTGCAAATTATGAAGATTACTTGTAATCACCATCCTTGTCCTCATGCTACTCACAAGCATCATGTGAGTGACAGAAATACACTAGGTTCTATACAAAGTTCCTTCCTTGCTCAAGTAGATTAAAAAGAATGCAATTCAATTCCAGTAACAGAAAAGACTTTGAAGTATTGAATGGTTCAATTTTTAAACTTGAAGGAATGTTCATTTTGGTTCTTTTTTCTGATGATTTACATGGTATTGAACAAAAGGTGAAGTCTGCACCATGACATAACACACACAAAACAAGTTTTGGGAAAAAACCAAAATCATATGAAACCTCCACAAAACCAAACCAAAACAAAAAACACAAAAGCATTTCAGATAACATTAAAATACATTTAGCTTGTAAAATTCCTAACAGCAGGCACTTGCTAAGAAATAATTTCCTCAGTGGTTAATGGTCCAAGATGCAGCTGAGGACCATTAACTCTTCTCAACTGGTCATTAACTGGTAAAAGAACAAGAATCCAACCATGATTAAGAATCATTCATTAGCTCTTTGGATACAAAGTCTTATTCTCCACACCCAAACTTCAAATTACAAGGAATTTAGATTTTCTGTTTCTTCAATTAAAGTTTTAAGAAAGAAGAATCACCATCCACAAAGAGCCATCATCATTAAGATGTCAACACTTTCAGCTGATCAAAATAAACTTCCTTCCTGATACATGGCTGCTCCAAAATATTCAGCCAGAAACTATCAGAGAGGATTAAAGTGGAGGAAAAAAATAAATTCCAGTGGTTAGTCTCAGATTATTTACTAAAAAGAAAAAATAAAAAGGAAAAGAAAATAAAATTAGACTGCATACAAACTACCTCTCACACCGAATTTTAAGACGTTTTCTCTAGGAGATGTTCAGGATTAGGGTATCCTTCTGGATATGAGGAGCACAGACTTTTAAGAGCATTTATTAATTTTTCTTTATTATCACATTCTTGTCAGATGTATTTTTATTAAATAAGAACAGGAGCAGGTCTGATTTCCAGCTACTTGCATTACACCATGACAATGCATTCATTAAAGCCTTTGTTAGGACAATTAGCTCTAAGGTAGGAGATGTGTATTCTGACTCCAATTAGCACAGAAATATAATTAGATCACATACAACTAATAACACATCCAAAGGCAATCTTCAAGCATCAGTACCAACTTGCAGACAGAAACTGACCTAACCCTGGATTTGGGGCATTTCCTGAGACAGACAGCAACCACTTGGGAATTTATGTATTCGAAAATCTGGACTTCTGTCCCAAACACAACTTTCTTCCTGCAGTTCCTACCTCTGTCTCGGTGTTATCAGCCTTGTGCAGACATTGCAATCCTCTCAGATTCAATGGATGTAGCTGCCTCTGTGTTCTGAATGGCTTTCTGAAAGGGGCAAACGTTTGCCTGAATTACACCAAAAATTGAAACCTTTATGGCAAAAGAAAAGCTGCATTAGTGGTTTTTTTATTATTATTTTTGTGTTTATTTTGCATGTATTTCCAGTGCTGAATGTCATGTTTTTTTAAAAAACTACAATTTAAGAAAATAAAAGTTTTCTGTCTTTTGTCCCGAGACCTGACATAGGCTAAGCAGGTGCCTGTCATTATGAAAGATTTACTAATTTCTCTAAAATTAACTTCAATATTATGTAAAAATCATACAGTATAGCATAGGACTTGTGTTTGTTAAATTTCTATACTGCCGGGTGCTTGAAAAATTCAGGCTTCCAGTTCCCACTGTTAATGCAGAAAACCAAACCAAACATTTTGAATCCCTGCCAAGCACGCAGTATCAGTGTGTGATGGTTTACACAGGTTCTCAAGAGTCACTTGGACCCACTACACACACTGTACCCAGCAGAGACTCAGCTTCGTGCTGGGTGTGAGGACACAAGTACTGCATGAAACACCCATCAAGAGTTTTGGAACTGTGTCACTGCTGAACTCTGCAGTATTACAAGAACATTTCAATTTGCCATTTACTTTGTAATTTGCTAGAATCTGAGGCTAATACTGTCGAAGGGAAAGGGAACTTTGTTCAAGCACACAATTCTATAAAACAAACAGCCAACAGAGATGAACTGGAAGCGCTAAAAAATGTCATGTTGATCATCCCTTTCCCTCTGCAGAGAGAACAATAAGATTTAATGGTTACTGGTGTATTGCTCTGCATCAGACGCTGACAATTACAATTTTACTTGCATTTTAATTTTCTGCTACCAAAATGCTGATCTCAGCAAATGACTTTGCTACTTGAAGAAATAAATTCCCATTAGGATCATAATTTTAAGAGAGCAGCAACTACACACTCTTGTACTGTTAGATCACGTAGTCACTACCACATAGTTATTTCAATAATTAAGAAGCATATGGTGGGGTTGAGGGGAAAAAGGGTATTTCACTGCCCCAGTTTATCTATCTCAATTACTCTTGCTCTCACAATATCCTTTCTGAAAAGAAATTAAGTCACTCAGTGGCAGCTAGACTTGGCTCCCTGTGACAACAACAAATAAACACACAGAATGTCAGACAGAAGAATCACAAAAGGCTTTGCTTTTTAATGCAAGTTGAAGCTTAGGATCCTCTGAAGAGGTCTACATTGAAGACTTCTATTCATCTCAAGGTGACTGAACAAGCATTAGAGATGAGATGTTGGATAAATGCAAGAGCTTCTATCTTTAGTATTTAATGGAGCTCAGGTACCTCTGCAATGTACTGCAGCTGGACATAGAAACAGTCCTTTCAGGTATCTCAGTGTGACCTTAATTGCATATAACACATAACACACTACAGATACTCTTTTCTAAACCAAATTTGAAAATTAAATTCAAGGAAAATACCTTGTCTGACAAGCACAACGTGAAAAAGCTATGAGATAAAACTAGTAACTATCACCTTTTGCCTAATTCATTTCAATATGAAAGTGAAGGACAAAAACTATACATGGAGAGCACCAAGCAACTGTGTGTTCAATATCTGATACTTTTTCCTCAGACCCGAGAGTAACAGCACTGAGCCACGCTGAGCCCAGGTCAGCTGGTTTTGCTTATACTCTGGAATTGACAGACTATATCGGAACAAACTACACAAACCAACAAATGGAAGAATTAACTAGATCACTGCTGTCAGTCTGGTTTAGCCTGTCAATTTTTCAGAAGGAAGAAAATCACTGTGCCTTCAATATTGACCTTTATGTACACAAGGGACATCATGTTGAATTGCACTGCTTTTAGTCTCAAATGCCATCACAAAACAATGTGCAAAACACAAGCTCCTCCAAGCACATGAAATTGAAAAGTAAGTTCCAAAAGACCCATCAGCATGTAATTATATACATGCAAGGTACTATATAGAATGTCCACTAAACCTATTACACAGGTTTTTCCCAGATTCATTCCTGTGCCAATTCAATTTCTTCTTTCTGTGACTTCTCTTGGAATTGACTTCACGGTACAATAATCTTCATTAGTAAATAGTATGTAATATTATATTATAGCTGAGTAGGAAACACCACTAGCACAAAGCTATTTGTACATAATAACACCTAACTGAAATTTATTCAGTTTTATTATCCTGGGAATATACTTCTTGTCTTCATGGACACTAAGTACTTTGATTAAGTAACTGTGCTAAAACTTACCTATGTGTTTCCAACTCTCCATTATTCATGTAGCTTTTGCATGCAGCTGACACAAATATGTCTTACTTCCAACATTCAGGACAGATGTTCTACTGGATCAAATTCTATCCAGTCCACATTGATTTCCATCACATTTTACTGCCAACAAACTGCTGCTCTGTAGCTTAAGGGCTCCAACATGCACATCAACCATCCCATTATGTGATATGCTTTCTGGCCCAGTGGTGATAACTCCATAAATATTTCACACAGTGATCATAGCAGCTGCTCATTATGGGTTTTGAGTCTTACAGGAATTTTACTTAGAAGTCCCCACAGCGTTCCAAGCAGTTTTATGTTTGTTCTTTTAATTAAAAAGGGGAACAGAAAAAAAGCAAAGTTGTTTTTTTTTTTCTCAATTAATGCACACAGCCTCCAGCAACAGCCATCTTACCTGCTATAAGCACTCTTGCACAAAAGAAAAATAGCCTCAAAAAAACCAAACTGGGCTATAAGCCACAACACAATCATGCACAGCAAAGAATACCAAAAATACAAAGCGCAGTCACATTAGTAAGTGAAACTCTTATTTAACAACATTGTGCATTCCACACATTTGTGTCCTTCCAAATGCATCCATTATGGCAATTCATTTATAACAGCATGATTCTGAATTGACTTACAAATGTTTCAAAATTACTTTAAATCAAGCACAGCTTAAGCACAGCAGGCACAATGAACAAGTTCAAAAGGAAAACAAAATCAAGATACTTAGCACTACTACTTATTGGTTAAATTCCTGCCCATCTTACCTGCTTAGTCTTCTGGTACTTTACTGTTGCAATCTGAAGTACTTTTACACAGTATTTTTGGATAGCATGTTTTTCTCCAATAGGCAACTAAACACTGAATTGTTTGAGTGTAATGCAGGAAACCCCAGGAAAAAAAAAAGTATTCTTTGCTTTTCATGCATAATCTCAACTGGTTTTCAGTTTGAGTGCCTTTAAACAGGAAAACCCCAAAAAACCTAGACTCCATGCAGTGCTACAGGCTGGGGGAGGAGGGGCTTGAGAACTGTTTGGTAGAGAGGGACTTGGAGGTGTTGGTCAACAGCAGCTGAAAAATCACCAGGGTGGGCACAGATGGGCAAGAAGAACAGTGACATCCTGGCCCGTGTCAGGAATACTGTGACCAGCAGGACTGAGGAAGTGACCATCCTCCTGCACTGGGCACTGGGGATGCCACACCTCGAGTGCTGTGTCCAGCTCTGGGCCCCTCACTTTGAAAAGGGCACTGAGGTGCTGGAACATGTCCAGTGAGGGGCAATGAGTGAAAGGACTAGGAAACATGTCTTATGGGGAGCTGGATTGGTTTGGTCTCAAGAAGAGGCAACAGGGGAACCTCATTTCTCTCCACAACTACCTGAAAGGAGGTTGCCATGCAGTGGGGGCCAGTTTCTTCTACCATGCCTGCAGTGAGAGGACCAGAGGAAATAGCCTTAAGCTGAGACAGAGGAGGTTCAGATTAGATATTAGAAAAAAATTTTTCACTTCTAGGGTGGTCAGGCATTGGAATAAGTTGCCCAGGGAGGTGGTGGAGTCACCATCACATGTTCAGGGTGTGTCTGGATCTGGCCCTGTGTGATGTGGTTTAGTGCTCTAGGGATTGCACTGGCAGTGCTGGGTTGACATTGGACTTGATGACCTCAAAGGTCTGTTCCAACCTATAGTTCTATTTCAACACAGGAAACCCCTTAATTGCATTAGTCTCCAGATAGTTTGAGGACTGCTTACTTGAAACTGTGTAAAGCACTTTAAAGTTTGCATGGGCAGTCAAGTAACAACACACTAAAAATTCTTGAGTAGCTTGTTAGACAGACTGAGCTAAGACATTAGTCTTTTTCAATGCCTTAGTGCCCAACTCTCACTATTAAACAGGAAGAAAAATTTACTGGATTTTGTGTAATTTTGAAACTTAAAGTTGGTACACATAGGTGTGCTCACATAACTAGCCACAATTTTTAATAAACAAACAAACAAACAAACAAACAAACAAACAAACAGACAGACAGAAATAGATAGATAGATAGATAGATAGATAGATAGATAGATAGATAGATAGACAGACAGACAGATAGATAGATAGATAGATATACAGACAGACGACTTTTTCAGGTGTTTTCACACTCCCGTCTCAGCTTTGCCACTTAACCAAGAAAGAAGACTCGGGAGATTCCTGAAGGACATGAACCACAAAGAAAGAAGACTCAGGAGATTCCTGAAGGACACGAACCACAAAGAAAGAAGATTCAGGAGATTCCTGAAGGACACGAACCACAAAGAAAGAAGATTCAGGAGATTCCTGGAGGACACGAAGCTGCTGTTCTATCCCCACAGGCATTCCCCAGGGACACTGAGCAGAGCACCATTCTGGCTCCACATGCCCTGGCCTGGCTGCAGCGTGCAGTTACCCAACAGGATTGAGGGTGTCAGGCAAGGAGGACCGAGACATTTGCAAACACTTAAAACCCACAAACAAACAAACATGTTACACACAGCTGCAAAATCTGCAGCACATTCTCTCTGTGCTCCTGCCAACAGGAGTACAAATAGGTGCTGAAGCACCACACAGAATTTGGAGAGTAGCTGAAAGTGTGGGATTCACTCAGATTTCAGAAAGGATTTTTTCCCATTGTGGGTTTTTTCCTCACATGAAATTGCAACATTAACAGAGTTAGGGTTGTAACTTCCTCTTGCAGTGCTTCCTTCACTGATAAACTGGCAGTCATTCCAGAGAAAAGAGCATTCCAAGGAGATGTGTTCGTTCAGGAACACCAGACACCTACACTCTGCAGGTTCCACCAGAAAGGGACAGGGGTTCACCATCTCCATCGGCCACAGCCATGTGGTGAAGGCTGTGCTGTCCTTGGACCAGTTTGCTCTCCCCTAGACTCCACTCCAGCTCCCCCCTCCAGGGCACTGCTTTCTACAGACACTGCCTGCACTTCGGGAGCAGGTTTGCTGAGCAAGGTGGTGCCAGCTGCACACAGCAGGTTGCTGTTTATCTATGACTAAGCGTCAAACCTCCTTACAGATGTTCCTGACTTGGCTTTGCAGCCACAAGTTGATGCACAGAATTTTACTCTGCCCTCTGGGAAAGGGATGCAGCTTTCACCAAACTCTGGGTGCCATGGCTAAACTCCTGGCAGTGCCCAAGGGACCAAATACCAAGAGGATACTGGAACATTCAATGTGAAAACACCTTCTCAGGTAATTTAATGATAATTATTTACTGAGCTGAAATAATATGCTGGTGTGAGTGCAAAATTTTGCTACAATATGTGCATCTTTTTAAGTGGCAAAGTAAGAAAGGGGTCCCCACCCCTAGGAATACATAAAATGGAAAGTATTTAAGGAGTCATAACATAACCCAGTGGGGAAAAAAAAAAAAAAAAGGAAGACTCCAAGCAGGTCAGTGACACTGGAATGTCACTGTGATGTGAAAACACCATGTGTTTTCATAGGGAATTTTATTACTGAAGCCAAACAGCTATGTGCTTTTGCTTATAGCATTCTTGTGGGAGAGCTTCAGCAGACCTGAGGGCAGGCAATGGCTGGACAGACTTAAGTCAGGGTTTTCTCTGCTAAAATTCAAGTCTTCTAGACCATAAAAGGTAAAGGATGTGAGAGACGATAAATGTAACAGCTAGGTCAGCATTTCCTCCAAGAGGGTAGATACTGCAGCTCATGTAATCTGAAGAACTGTAACACAAGCCAGTATTAATGACACATTTATCTAAAAGACAAAGTTTATATATGTGTTATACTTGCTGAAAATTTATTACTTTTTTTTTACAGTTGAAAATATAAATATAAGAACATTAAATAAATTTACAAGAAACACTGCAAAGGCAATTAGCCAAATAGTTAAAGTATTCACAGAAATGCATTCCAGCTACGAGCATTCCAGGATGGGCTTTTACCAACATGCAGCTAAAACCTTGCGGATAAACACAACGAAACCTTTAAATTCTCACATTAAAAGCATATTCAGAGTAATCTTAGACATAGGTGACTGAAAGAACCCATGTGTTGCCCATAGAACCACAAGAGGGTTTGACTACTGAAGAGGTTCAATTGCTGGACTACAACAGAGCTCCAGACAGGAGGCATTTAACTGATGCTTTTTGTTGAGAAGAGTGTTTCCAGGGCTCCCTGCCGATTCCTCTGGGAAAACAAAGCCACTGCTCCCCTTCAGGATGCATCTGCTTCACACAGCCCCTTTTGCAGGGTCTGCTACTCTGCAGTCTGGTGCCAGCTTGTTCTAGTTCTTGCTCCAGGAGCATCCAGCCTTTGCCCAAGAACACAAATTAAAAAAGCAGTGGCCACAGCCACACACCTGTGTGAGGAAGAAGAGGTACAACCAGGGCTCAGGGTAATTTCTGTTCAGGAAGAATCTTCACAATGTTGTATGGGAGGTTCAGTTGTTTTGCACGAAGAGACAAAATCCATCTTTTTCAGGCAAATATCACAAGGGGAATGAAATTTTGCTTCAGGAATTACTGAGCTAGGGCTTCAGGATTTGGTTTGCCAACCAAAGGCCAAAGCACAAGCAGAAATACTCATTAGAATAGTCCAAGAGCTGCCCCTTAAAAAACAGCCACACAATGAAACAATTTCTCAGCTACTAAATATAGCAGCTGGTATTTATTACTTCTTTTTTTTTTTTTCCCAAAAGCCCCAAACTTCTCTCCTTTCATTATTGCAAATGAGAGATGGCAGTGTGTGTAATCTCTCGAAGCACCACTCAAGACAAAAACTGAGCCTGCGAAATCAATGGCAAAAACTGATGGACTTGCTCAAGCTACTAACAACTTCGTTATGTTTAATAACCTACTGACTACTTTATTTATCACTCCCTCATTCATGGCTCTCTGCTTGGATTGTATCCACTTTCTATTCCTTTGTGATGTACTAAAAGGTTGCTAAAGGTTCAAGATTGATCATGTTTGTTATTTACAGTTCTCCATCTAGTGAATATATTCAAACCACTGTAAGTGATTCCACTTACTGAACAAAGTAACTTCTGTATCATTCTGTGTTAACATTAATTAACTAAAGAAAAATGTGAACTTAAAATAAAAGTTAAAAACAAAATACCAATTATTTTTCTATACATAGGAATATTTATATTACAAGAAATAAATATGTAAGTATCATTGAGATGCTTAAGGGCTGCTATTTTTCTGTTAATGTACATCACTACAGAGTTGGCTACTACAACGTACAAAAAGTTGAAGGCAGTGTAGCTAACATTTTCAAAGTTAACATCGTTTGTATACACAAGTTGTAACTTTCTACATTTATACAATACTACTAAGCATTATATCCAGATAAACTTAATTGTAATGAAAAAAGTCTAAACAAAACTTTTATTTAGATGTAAAAAAACTCTCAAAACCCCCATTCTGATGAAGAATCAAAACGGAAATATGCCAGCTGTAATCTGACATCCAAGACCTTTAAAAATAGTAGCTTCCTTTTTTTTTTTCTTTTAATAATTGTCCTTGTCACTCCATTGCATCATTGCATGGCTGCCTTGAAGTTCCAGTACCGTATATTAAATAAAATCAGTTCTTGGTCTGCTCACATTATGTAAAACTGTTAAAGTAAAACTCTACTTCACACTGTAAAACAATGTGCTGTTTAAAGGGAAATCACATTTTCTCCATAGAATTTAGGCTTCCTCTCTTTGAAGTCCTTCTAAGTGAGATATGGCTTTCTTGGCTGCCAGTATCATCCTTGTCTTGAAATACAAGTTGCTTGCCTGAAAACTCATGGAGACACACATCACCATTCTGTATGCTGAAAGGAACACCATTCTTCTCAGTAGAAAGATGGCCTGTTGAAACAAAAAAAGTGCATCCTCTGTGAGAAAGGTTCAGAATTAAGTCTCCCATGCTTTCTCAGTCACTGAAGGGAGTTCATGGACTCTCATTTTTTCCCTGCAACAAATAAAAAAAAAGTGAATTGTAGATTTCTTTTTCTGTGTGACATCATGATATTTGAGAGATGGTAATATATTTATGTACAATGGGATTCCACAGTGAAGGTCACGATGCTCAAAATGTAGACTTTGACTTGAAATAAGTATCACTAGATAAGATGCAAAATACTTCTAATTTTAGTTTTGCTTTATCCAGTGAAGTTTAAAAGGTTTCATATGCCATGAATCTGAAGGAAGAAAGCATTTGAGAAAACAAGGATACTTTTTTCTTTGAAAGGCATTCAACTTGCAGCACATATTTCTGGAGGACAATCAGAATATGGCCTAGGTCCAGTTATGGGGTTTTTTTGGAGTTCACTTTTTAAAATGAAGCATTGCAATGTTATTATGAAGCTCTGTCTGTGAGAGCAGGGTAATCAGGTACAGCAAATTGGAAGGCCCCATGTTCCTAGCACCAGTCAACTGCCTATTGGAGGCATTTGCCCAGCCTTTCTGAGATACAACTACCCGTGTTTGAAAGATTAAGGGTAAGAAACTGCCTCAAAGAGCTTTGCTAGGAGGATCACCTCTATCCAAGCATAGGTTTAGAATCTTCTTGTGGAAGTCTGAAAGGCCTAGAAGAATTATTTAGTCAAACTATGCAGGCAAGGTATCATACAGCTCTCTTGACATGAGTAGAGGATGTGGTACATGGGTCACAGCATTCAAAATATACAATAAAATACAGGAGGAAACGAGGTGGGTCATCTGAGACATCCATGTTTGTGCATGCACTGGAACAAAGCTCTTTCAGCTGCTTTGTCTGAGAAGCCTTTGGCACTGGACACACAGACTCTCACGCTGGAAAGATCTAATTATGTGAATAAACTAGGACAGAATTGGAGCACATCCCACAGAACGGGCATCACTCAATGGTTTAGATAATCAGTTTAGCATCTCATTCTAAAACACTATCCAAAACAACAAAAACTTTTTCCAGAAAGCCACAACAGGACCATTCACTCAGTTGCTACAACAAACAAGTTCAATAGAACATTTCTGTTATCTGTCTTTCTGTTGAGAAAAGCAGTCAAAATGCTTTTGTAGCTGTGTATAAGCATGTAAAATGTTGCAGGGAGAGATGGCATCTTTCATCAGAGTAATTAACACAGCTAGGGAAAAAAACACACCGATCAAGGCATGCAGGCTTTTGTGCCTGAAAATGTCTCTCTTTGAAACGTACTACTCCTACCTAAAATATTGCCTGACTTTGGTGGTGAGAGTGACTGGATTCTGGTTCTCATCTGATCTGTTAGATAAAAGTTATTGCATTGTGTGGTATCCAAAAAAGAGATTTTATAAAGGAGTGTCAAAAAGAAAAAAAAAAAGGACAAGCTGTTCCGGGCATGTTCAAGTGCCATTTCCTGAAGTGTTGTGATTTCTTTACAATATGCAGTTAGAACATTCAAAGGGACAGTAGCCTATTAAGGGGGTAGCACATATGAATTCCAAAGCTTTTACTCTGTACATCTGAGAGGTTATCTGCTGAGATTATCCCATTGATTATCTGCTGTCTTCTGGCAGCATGGGCCAGCAAATGAGGGTAACACCACCTCTCTGGGCATGTTCAACAACTTCATAACAAACATTCTAATTTATGACTTCTTAGCCTCAACTCTTAGTCAATTGGGAAAGATACCTCAGGCACACAGGAGTAATGCCCTCTGGTTTTGCTTGACTTAAGTTTTAATGCATTACAGATTTTTGAGTTATTTTTCTCTTTGAAAAATTGATTGTCTTTTCTGAGAGCTCAAATCAGCAGCATGACATATGCCCAAAAGGAGTGTGAAAAACTAGATTAAGTGCACTCATTCAGTGGTGTACATTCAGTGGTGATTCACATCTAGTTTTCTTAACAGACAAATAAGCCACACCAAATTGCAAGTGAAATTGAGAGGAGTGCTATGTACCACCTGCATTTCAACTTCTCAGGAACAGAGCAGAGGGTAGAAGTTCAGAGGACAGCACTATGTTAGAACAGGAAGGAGAGAGAATTTTACTTTTGAAAAATTGTTTCTTACAACAAAGATGTTTCTGTTAGGCAAAAACATCCTTAAAATCCCCCTGGGGAAATAAAGAACTACAGAGAAATTCAGCTTCAGTATTTCCTCTTTAGCCAACAGTGAGAAAGCCCCCTCAGCAGTGCTCTCTTCACTGAGAACTTCTGTAAGTTACAGTCTCCATTTTCTCTTCTCCTCTCATAAGCAGCTTCCATATGAGCACTCCGTTAATGCTCTTCCTCGTATTACCCCCTACATGATTTCTTTCAGACTTTCAAGCTATAGTATTATCCTGTATTTCTTTCTTCTTCAGGCAATGTTTGTTTTAACATGGTTTAAAATATGAACTGTTTCAAAACATGCTTGAAGTTTATTGTGATATATTCAGGTGACAAGAAATGTGTTAGCAGCAGCTGCTGGTTCAGTAATTGCTGTAATAACAAATATTACCCGCTAATTGATACACAAACCAGGAGTTCCCACTGATTATGAGAAATGGGTATTTCACATCTTTGACTATAGTTCCCTAAAATGGAAGTGTGATATTATTTGTGAAGTAATCCTGAAATATTCTGACCCTATGCATATGAATAACGTCAGCACTTCCCCTTACATTAGCATGAAAGAGCATAGCAGTTATGCCTTAAGACAAGACAAAAATAGCTTGAGAAATACTATAATTGATTATACTTACCATTTCCATTTGCATGCACTGAATAATCATTATTCATTAGCAGTGTTGTAGAGTTAGTGGAGTTACTGTTTGACTGTAAGGAATTGGAAGAACTGGATACTCCTTGATTTACAGTCTGCTTCTTTAAACCATTAGTAGCAGTTCTACTCCAGTCTACAACAGATACATGACACAGAAAATAGCACAATTCATACAAGCAATATATAAAAATATAGTTAATAATGCAACTGAATTAAAAGCAAGGCTTTACATGCTCTTCTCATAGTATTCTAGACAGAATTATATTCTCCTAAGAACTTAAAGATTCTTGATGTTTAAAATTATTTAAATATAGTTCCTTTTTCTCCTGTCCCTTTTTTTAACACAAGCAGCCAACTGTCATAGTTTTACAACTGCAGACCAGAGGAGAAAAATTGGTAAAGTGCAGTTGTTCCTCTAAGTTAAAGTGTATGGAACGTATATAGCTTTACGAGAAGTCAGCTACTGCATAACAAAGTAACTTAAAATAATTTATAGCTTTTTTTTTTCTTTAAACCATGCTTCGCTTTGTTTTTGTGGAAGTCACTGGTAAAACTACAGTTGACCCAGAAGCTGGAACAAATCTTACCGTTTCTAACTGACCAAAAGTCTTCTGCAAAGACATGCCTTTATCCTGCAGTGGAAGAGGTCAACTGCAGTTAACAGCTTAAGGCAACAGCATGTAAGAACTATATCAGCTACCACCTTTAAAGAGTATAATTTTGGAGGTTTATTATACCTCGGATAATAAATTAGAACTGCAACTGCAGCAACATGATTAATTGATGGGTTTTTTTAAGTATTACAAAATACTGGGAGAACTTAACATTGAGAATAAGTATTCAGAAGTAAAAAAAAATTAAACAATAACAAAATAAAAATATATTTCATATTTACCAGAGTTTTCAGCCAGCCTGAATTTTCCACAACAGAGATATCTTCTCCACTGTTTACGGACATTCTCCTTTGTTACACAATAGAAGATGAAAATGAAGAACCCTGAAAATCAGTAACATTAGAGAATGTTGCAAAATTTACTTTTACTACTTCTAAATGAACAACATTTTGGTTTTCTTTCATTTGTTTTAAATGTCTAAGCAAAAGTAATATTTCTTTCGTGAAAAAGTTTAAATTCTGAACATTGCAGACTACTTTTTTCTTACATAAATTAATCATACATACAAATGGAAAACCCCCAAATACAACCAATAAAAAAATATCCACAAAGTGCATAAAGTTTCCTTCTATCAATAAAAAGGAGAAAATTCCATTGATCCTGAAATTTATTTAATCCTTTTGGATAAGAATTCAAAGCAATGCCAAACAGACTATATGATATGAGACTGTCAGGCTCTGCAGCTTTTAGAACATGGTGTGACACCGTCACATCTTTTATTAGCATCCAACCTGTTACCAGCAAATAACTCATATCTAAAATAATAAATAAATAAATAAATAAATGGCACCTCCTTTACTACAATTTCAAAATCAAATATTTTCTAGAAAGAATGGTGTCCATCCCATATTTTGCCAGTGCCACATTACAAACTCTTTGTCTGCTTCTCATTCACTGCTAACTTCCCCTGCTTAAAAGTCCATCATCATTGTCTCTCTTTAAGGAAAAGTGGCACTCAGTCCTTGCACAATTTTCCATCTGTAATATTTCCCTGAAAACAGATATGTTAGGTTTACAGTGAATAGAAACTAACCTGAGATAAAGCCAAATGATCAGACTGGTGCAGACACACGTCTGTGTTACATTTACACCGCTTTTCAGACAAATCAAGCACGTAAAATCCCACAGGAAGAGATTACCCACATCTTTCTTTGCTTAAGTATATTTCTTAACTTTGGTTTTTAGGATTAGTTTCTGAATATAACTAAGTGTTGCTCTATACCAAATGCTTCTATGCCAATTTCAGATACTTTGAAACACTTTTAAAACACCAGTATAAGCTTAATGAAAGTCAGTACAATTTATGCACCTTTATCATTTCTAATATCAAAATTTGCCTAGCACCTAACTTCAAACTGGGCAAACAGGGAATTCAGCTTCATGTAAAAAAACTCTGACCACAAGCATTTAGTCTCAACACAACTCCACACAAGACCTGGGAAGATGTGAATCCAGCCCCTCATGTTACCAAAGAGTAAGGTACTCAAAAATCAACACAGAAAATAGGAGAGAGGTATATATACTGAACTGCAATTTTAATTGCTTTTGTCAGTCTATGGAGTCACCCAGCCAGTCATCTATGTGTCATTTAAGCAGAAGTTTGGATCAAAACTTCAGCAGGGTAATTCAGGTATCCTTAGTTAATTTTAGGCACCTACAGTACCTATTTATATGAAAGCCTTTGCAGGCTCTGACACTGCCTTTAGATATGCCCCTTAGTATTGTGGTCTTTACAAAGCTTTATGCCTTCATATCTACTTCCCACATGTTCCTAAGTACTACAGGCCATGCTTAAGAGTTAGACCACTACCTTTTAGATGTTGCAGCCTTGCCTGCCTCAATGGCCCTTTGCTGAATGTCACATCTAAGCCTTAGGCAAGTGTAGAAATGTTACAGTTTTCACTAGATTAATTGCATTATAATGTGAACACTTTTCAAATTATAATATTAAATATACTATGCCTGTAAATAGTATCTAGATTTCCCGTACCTTACGATAACAAAACTGCAATATAAGATTCCAGTAAAGCAGTATCATCCCTAAGATAATTCACATGTTCAAGGACATATCAAAGTTAAATTTTTATTGCTGAATCAAGAAAATTACATTTCCCAGTGTTTTGTTTGTTATATTAAATGCAATTGGCTGTCACATCAAGGATGCACTTACCTTGCAAAGTGTTGAAAATGGTAAAGAGGTAAGTAAATACCTCATTTACTGTGAAGAAAGCAAATCCCCAAGTAATTCCCAACAGGAATGTGAGGCCGGCAACACTCCTAAGGTCTTGAATACTTGTTTTCCTTTGAGCACCCAGTTGTTTTTTCTTTTTGATACGACAGAGCTGGATCAGCACAACAATGAACATGCTGATGTTGATCAGGAATATCAGGCAAAAATATCCCACAGCAGTAACATAGAAGACAATTCTGTTTTTAATCCAGCAACTAGAACAAAAGAAGTCTGTCAATCATTACCAGAAACAGAAATTAAGTAAAATAAACAGGAGATAAACACGTAGTTTATCGCACATGCAAACCATTTTTGCCCCTTTAGAAAAGTTCCTTTGGCCAAAGAGTACAAGCCTTCATACAGGCAATAACCACACAACACAGGAGATACTGCAGAGCTGTATTATTTCAAACATTTCATTTCATCCATTGCTTTCTTCCCTCCCTGCCTTTAAAGAAAACCAATTTTGCAGGACCTCCCTCCCCTTCCAAAAGCACCTCCCTTTAACTCACAATTCATCAGGTCCATTTATTGAAACCTTTCCAGTGGTTATAAGTCCGTAATTATCTGGTGATACTGCCAACACAATGGACACAACTACTGCTGGTAACCCTAAAGGATTATGAGCAAACACAAAAGTGAAAATTCTGACAAAGACAGTATTATGAGGATTTAAAATTATTATATTTTTCTATGAAATCTACAACTTGTTAATGAAATTTACCTATTGAATTCTGTCTAAAAGAATCTAAAAACTGCAGGAATCAAACCGCTCAAGAGCACAACTTGCAAAGAACCAAGAGAAGTACTCCACATCTACCTCCAAAACTTTCTGAATAAGCCAACAAATGCCATCACTCATCAAACTGATTTAAAATATCAGTTACAGGATACCTGATTTTCTTTCTTATATATGTTTTAATAAAAAAATTCCATTCATTTTAGTGCTTTGACTCATGTTCACACAAGTGGCCAGTGTCAACAACCAGACCCAGGATCTCTTCATCCTCTATTGAACCAGATCTATTTTGCTGCTTTTTGTTAGCAACAGTGCTATCTCAGAAACACAATATATATACTTAATGGCATTTATTCTCAAAATACAAGTGACACCATCCATTTGGTTAACGGAAGTAGAAGTGTGTCCATTTAAAAATTGGTTCTATTGTACAAGCACAAAGAAAATTCATTATCAATTTGCACTGCAGAAGCTTCAGTTCTGCAGCTGGGGAGGTGGTCCATACCTCAGTAAGGTGGAACATACAGGATCACTGATAATGAATACGTGGTCACTGCAAGGTCATGACATTTAATGATTGCTTAATTTTCATTTCTGAACTACATCACATTCACTGAAATATTTAGTAAGAGGAATTATCTATTTAGCATTCAAAAGGAAAAAAAATACATACCCCAACCAACAACACAAAATTTAAGAATGTATTTCCGCACGTAGGTATTAAAGACTTTCACAAGGGCCAGATACATGTGGAAAGCTTCCAGACCCATCCAGGTGAAGGAAACCAAGAGAAAATAGTGAAGAAATACTGCAACTGCAATGCACAGGCCTCGTGTATCATACAGTGCAATCCATGAGTCAAGGAGGAAAACTAAGTTGAGCAGAAGTAATGCAGCACACAGTTGAATAAGTATTTTGGAGGGGTAGTCTCTCCGGATTTTCCTAAAAAAATCAAATTAGTGACATGACATCAATTGTCCATGGATCCCTGGTTTATTTCCTCTCTTGGAGCAAATGCCAAGAAAAAGAAAACATTCATATATAATTCTTCATATATTGCATTTATACATGGAGAGAATAATTGACAAAATATTTCCAAATTATGGTTGGTTTGGGTTTTTTTAGTTGTCTGTTGAACTTCTTGTTATAGTGCTTCCAAGCCCCAAAATGTGGCTGTTCTTTATTGTTAAACTACCTGAGGCTTTTGACTGGGCTTTTAAAGCTTTGATAGAGACAAGTCCTTGATGACAGAATAATGAGAGAATAAACAAAGAATACAAATGCATTTAAAATGCTACAATTCTGCAGTCCTTCCTGTATGTTGTATTTTAAACACAGTCATTCACACTTCTATTATGATAATCCATTATAAAATACTTCAGAGTGCTCCTTCTTCACTTCTGACTGTATAGAGCCTCATGATAATTCACTTGTTCATAAGATTAACATTCCTGAAGACTGGATCATCACTGTATAGGTAAACTGGCCAAATCTGTGCATTATTCATGGAGACAGAATCCATAACTGCTGCAAAGGACTTTGCAGTGAAGACTACAATCAATCATAATTGAAGAATAATGAGAGCTCAGTTGAACAGGTACTTACTCAAAAGCTATGTAGGTCACAAGAGTAACAGAAAGAAAAATTGCCGAGAGGCCACAGCCTATGTAGGATATAAAAGTCAGCACCAATTCTTGTGTGGGATTCAAAGGAGTATTTCCATACAAGTTCTAAAACAGAAACAGAAGTTAGCATCAAAGAACATGTTTATTAAATAAAAAAGGTCAAAAACCCCCAAATGCACCTTTCCCTGTGCAATTAAAAAAAGAAAAAAAAAGAAAAAGGAAGATATTCTTTTCATCATGGATCTTATAAAAGGTTAACCGAAAAACAAAAAAGCCAGTCTAGTCCTGCAAAGAGAATGGGTTGGACTCCATGATCCATATGGGTCCCTTCCAACTTATTATTCTACAATTCTAAGATTCTCTTTGTGAAAACCCATTTGATTAAAATCTTGGCTTAAATCTGATTTCTCGTAAATTTTATTTCCTAGAAGATAAAAAGCTACTTAAATGTAAAAGCTGCAGTGCTTAAGGAATTTTTTTACTCCAGTGGGACTCATGGATTCCCACTCAACCAGCAGCTGAAGCACGTGACCAACTGAACATCTGTATATACCAACACTGAAGTGAACAGAACCTGGGTGTTATTTCACAGGCAGTATGTGCTTATTGGGTCCCCATTTGCTTAAGACAACACCTGCTTAAATGTGTTCTTGAACCAGGGGGAGATTGTGTAATTTTTAAAATAATTACCATCAAAACTGCAAAACTTGTGAGGTGGTTGCATGAACAGACTGTTTCATTTACTCTACTTTCTTTAACTATGCAACCTTCGTATGACCAGCCTCCATGTCCACCTGTTAAAGAAAGCAGCTTTGTTATTCAAAGAAGACTTTATTTATATTAACATGGCTTAACATAGCTAAAACAACATGGTATCTTGGGTGATATAAAGTACTTACCATTTTTATTAAAGTCCCAAAAAACACATCTAACTGTTGAATTATCCTGTTTAGGAGGTAAAAAGGAAAAAAAATTACTAAACTATGAGTTTAGGATCAAATGATTTATGAATTATCTACAAAAAATAAATACTGTATACAGCACATATGCCTATTTTACATGAACACAAAATTATTTTAGGTGCATGGAATGGATTAACGTTTCAAACTGCACACAAAAATATGCTGAAAAAATTTGAAGTCACCATACAGGAACTAGCTCTCATGCTTATGCAAAGATTCTCTTCCTGGTAGAACATTTCTATTGCTCCTTCAGTGTCCTCCCACACTACACAAATCCTTGGGATTTCTCATCCTTCTTGATTTTGGAAGTATTGAGGACATGACCACACATAAAAGGAAAAACTTTTTCATTTGCAAAAACTTGATCACTTTCGATTACCATGTTGTTAAGGTTCACAAATAGATTTCCCCCTCACACATGCAAACTCTAAAAGCAGCAGCAGCAGCATTTCACTCTGCTCTGAATACTAATAATTCCACAGTTTTATCTCAAAACTCAGTATTATGTCTATACAAGTAAAGACTACACTAAGCCACCTCCTGAAAAAAGATTTGGTACATTAGTGGAAACCCTACATTTTTCAGTTTATAATAATTTAGTATTCTAATCTCTGTTAAGATATGGAATAGAAGACTTTAATCCTTGATGTTCATTTAAAAAAGAGATGGTGTATGAGCCCTAATAATTCCAGATGACACTATGTTTCAGTTCCCCTAAGAAAACAGACTTATATTACTTTCTGGCCATGCAGCACCTAAAAGTGTCATGACTGCAGCATCATCCACAGAAACCTACAGTCTTCCACCTAAGAGTTTTTATTCTTTGTACAATAAAACAGAAGGGTAATTAAGAAAGATAAAAGCAGGATGATTAAGTGGTAGAGCAAAACTACCTGAAATTATTTGAGAACCAAAATTTATTACTAGCAGTAAACAGCAAAGATGAGTGATTTTGACTGTCCAAATGAGGATGAAATGTCCACACTAATAAAGGAGAACCAACTGATCTATATCCTTAGGACCATATTTCCTTTACAACTTCAGTGGAGGCAACAAAATTGTACTCTAAGTCTGTCAAAATGTAAAACATACCTGATTAGGCTTGGTATTCTGTAAAGTGACAGTAACATTTGCCTTTAAATTGCGAATTGTGAGGTTAGCAATACTTGATGATATAACACTGCTGATTAAAGATGCATTCTTCAAGGACAGATCCTGAAATGACAAAAAAAGGAACCAGATTTTAAAATCTTAAAGGAAAGAATACTAGAGTACAGCACCCACAAGCTCAGTTACTTTGCAGCGTAGGTACTGGACAAAAACCAATTACTTTTTAAATCAGAAGTTTTAAAATGTGTTTTGTTGGAAAAAAGTATTCACATATTTTGCTCTAGACTTGAGTTTGAAACTCTTAGAAAGAGAGGACCAAAAAAAATACCTGGAAGACAGTGGTCGTTTTAAAGAAGTTGAATATAATTCTAGAAGCCAAATCCAGCTCTTCAGTGGGTAAATTAGTCAGCAATGATGGAGGAAGTGTAATTGATCCAAGATTATTTAAATCACGCATTGTCTGAATTCCTAGAGAGATCTGAAAAATAAGTGCCAGGATTATGCTTCATTTAAGTCTCCAAAGAAACAAATTACTATTTACTTTCAGTTTAAAACTTCAAAATATGTATCCCTCTAATCATTGTCACAAACACTGCTGCCCTCATTCTTCTCCTTTTCCAAAGCATAAATAGCATCTACAGGACTGACAAGGATGCATCCCATTTCAGGACTGCCTACCATTGAAAATAATCTGGCTTTACACACTTGCTTACACAGACAGAAGCAATTGTACTACAGACACCACTGTAGTAGATAATACTGATTTGAAAAAAGGTGAAGAGCAACAACCCAGGTAGGTCTATGCAACTGTGTAGGGAGATCAACATTCCACAGAATGGAAACCTGCAAAGGCAAAGAATTTTTTTAGCCCATAGGAGCTACATCAAAATTCAGAAAAAGTGTAAATAGCCATTATTTGTCAGTAAGTTTTTAAGTACAGTAGGTTAAGCAGAATCTAAGAACATAAACCCTAACTTTTGGATCATCTGGCAAAAATGACAAAAATAAACTGGATAAGCTACAAGTCAGGTATTTCAAGAGCCTCATGAGCTAATATTTAACAGAAAAAAGATCTGAACTTTCTCTCAGTTTTGCATGCTGTACTTAGTGGCCAGAGAGTCTTGTTTAGTACAAAAGCTCTCAGCATTCTCTTGTTGCACATTAGTCACTTTACATACAAATATCATCACCACAGAGTTCCTGAGAGATCTGAAACATTAGTAGAACTGAAGAAAGAAATTACCTGAGTATTCAAAGAATGACTGTAATAATAGTAACAGTGTGAACTTCCCACAGTGTCCTAACAATGTGATTCAATTCTTCTGTTTAGACCAGTGGACTCCAAACGCTTTTGATCATGCATGCCCTAAAATTTTTTGAGCATGAACCCCAATATATACCTATTTATAAGTTATATGTATGTACTACTGTACTAATATATTCCACAAGTTATAAAATGTAAAAAAATTTAAAAGGAGATTAAACATTATTTTAAAAAATATATTTTTTACTATTCATGTAAGTAACATTTTCTTCCCACACTGCAATGGACTGTTGTGTACACACCCTGGGGTACTCAAACCCTACTCTGGAGATCACTGGTTTAGACAGCCACCAAAGAAACCCTGAATCAATTCCACAAAAGCATTCCTGTTGCTCTAGTTTGAAGTAGATGATAATTATTGAACATTTTCTGTATGTCATTGCCAGTGCCATGAAATTAAAAAAAATCATTACTTAGCAAATATCTGTTGCAATATTTCAGCACTACCACCTCCTAGTCACCCCACACTCATGCACTACACACTACTAAGAAACAGAACTCACATGTTAACATTTTATACCCGTTTTGGTATCACAGAAAAGTTCCCATACTACTTATGGCTCACACTATGTTAAGCTATTTCTGTCTCTGAGGAAGCAGGATGTGCCAAAATTTTCAAAATCTTCCATCTCTCCTTGCTTGAGCCTCTAAGGCTGGTCCAAATTATTATTTCTTCAGCTGGGAAGGAGGTTTTGAATGAGACAAAGTGGATTCAAACTTTCTAAGCACTTCCTTCTTGGAGAGATGAACTAGTCATGAGTGACAAATGTCTGAGGATACTTATCCAAGCAACATACATAATAGTTCTCTCCTCAGCAACTAATCTTCTAACGGATGAAGCCATCTCGCAACACTCCCTGGCAAATTCCAGCACTGTCATGGTGGGTGAATAAATGTCTCATGATTCCTGGTTTTTGAGGCAAAGTTATTCTGCCAAGCCCTCTGTCCATTCTGGTGTTCTGGCTGCACCCTTTCTAATAGCTTATTGGTTATGCCACTTTCTGCTAAGTTGGTTGTTCTTTTACAACTATTTACACAATAGAAAGGAAAAACTATGGAGGGCTGAAAAAATAAATATTTTTTTCTCTGAAACAAGCACAAACAGAAGATCCTGAAACTGTGACATAAACACAGAAAGAACTCTCCTTCATATAAATATAAAATCATAAATACTTAAAAATTAATATTTGACAATTTGTAAGTATTTAGAATCATTGATTAACCTGGAGATCAGCTGAGTCCTGGACAGCAAAAGACATTTCGTTGGAGCGCATGCTGTTGGTTTTGACAACTGCCAGAGCCAAGGAAGGGGAGACAAATGCAGCAGATGGTGTTGAAAAGTTCAGTTTTAAGCCAATATAATCCACCAGTTTTATAATTCTGTTAAGAAAAAGTATACTTAGTATTACCAAGCACAAACACCCAAAATTGTCAGGCAAGTTGTGGTTATGGAGCAGCAATCCAACTGTAGTGTAAAACACAGCTGACTCTGCTCAGTTATTGTGGAGTCAACAAAAAAAATACAGTTTTCCATGGCAATACATTACAGTATAGCTGGCAACCTTAGAATGATAGTCCTTCCATTTTGCATGAGTACACTAAAGAACAAGAAATATTTTTTTGGATTATGATTATGAAAAATGCAAACTTGCTGAAGCCAATTTACCAGGACAGTTAATACAACCCATCTTTAATCTATTGCCAAAGTGACCTACCTGTTAGAAATGCGTGGTGGTAACGGCTCAGAAGCAGTCAGGACACCGCTAACCTCATTAACCATCCTTTCTACATCTTTTGGCTTTACTTTTCCAGCTGCTAAATCATTTTCTATTTTGGACACAATTTGCTCAGCTGTGCTGATACCAATGGTGGTGTATAAGGAAGTTGTATTTGTGGGAGGTGAAAGTGTTTTCCCTGTGACAAAAGAAAATTTGTGCATTCAGTTAAACACTGTGTTCAACAAATGAAGTAAGCTTTGAGAAGCAGAAAAATCTAGGAGTTCTCAGCCTGGAGAAGACTGAAGATTGAGGGGAGACCTCCTAGCAGTCACAACTTCATTGTGAAGGGAAGAGGGGAGGCAGACTTCACTCTCATGACCAGTGACAGAACTTGAGGAGACAGCCTGAAGTTGTGTCAGGGGAGGTTTAGGTTGGATATTAGAAAAAGGTTCTTCGCTCAGAGGGTGTTTGGGCACTGGAACAGGCTCCCCAGAGAAGTGGTCACAGCACCAAGCCTGATAGTTCAAGAAGCATTTGGATGATGCTCTCAGGCACATGGTGTGACTCTTGGGGATGGTTCTGTGTAGGGCTAGGAGGTGGACTTGATTCTTGTGTGTCCCTTCCAACTCAATATATTCTGTAATTAACAAATTAGATCACTACTTGTAAGGTCTCTCAATGAGTTATGTGAGACAGACTCCCTTTTTCTTCCTATCAGATACTTTGCAGAGAGCAATAATTTAAACCTCATGAAAACATAAACAAAGGTTTCAAAATGCTAGCATTAATTCCATGTTTTGTTGATTACAAAGTTCCTCACATCAGAACATTAGTGATATTAAATAACCAGTTCTTTTGGATGTTTAGCCACTGCACGCCTGAGAGTAGAATAAAATCAAGATGTAAGAAATTTGAAAAGAATTAATACTATTTTAGTTTAAGAAAAATAGCTACCTTGCTCTCTGACTTTATTTTTTTCTGTCAAAAAGAAAATTTTCTGTTGGGAACTTAGCATAGTACCTATCTATGAAATTTGTAGGGTGAGTTATCAATCACCACGGCCAAAGGCATCAGAATGTGTTTTAAAATAAGTGTACACCTTGTGAGAGTTGTCTCAGGTTTTTCACATAGAACAGAATCATACAATCATTTGGATTTGTAAGGGACCTCCAAGATCATCAAGTCCAACCCTTTGACCAATCATCACCCTGTCAACCACACTGTAGGACTCCAGTCATTTCTTGAACATCTCCGGGGATGGTGACTCCACCACACCCATAGCCAGCCCGTTCCAATGCTTAACAACCCTTCCTGTGAAGAAATTCTTCCTGATGTGCAACCTGAACCTCCCCTGGTGCACCCTGAGACTATGTCCTTTCATCTTGTCACTGGTTACCTGGGAGAAGAGAGTGACCCCCACCTGGCTACAACCTCATTTCACGCAGTTGTAGAGAGCTATAAGGTCTCCCCTGAGCCTCCTCTTCTCCAGGTTAAACACCCCCAGCTCCCTCAGGTGCTCCTCATAGCACTTGTGCTCCAGACCCTTCACCAGCCTCATTGCCCTTCTCTGGTCCCGCTCCAGCACTTCAGTGCCTTTTCTGAAGTGAGGGGTTCAAAACTGAACACTGTACTGGAGGTGCAGCCTCACCAGTGCCGGGTACAGAGGGACAATCACTTCCCTGCCTGCCACACTGATTTTTTCACAGGCCAGGATGCCATTGGCCTTCTTGGCCACCTGGGCACACTGCTGGCTCATGTTCAGTCGCTGTCGACCAACACTCCCAGGTCCTCTTCTGCTGGGCTGTTTTCCAGCCACTCTTCTCTAAGCCTGGAGTGTTGCATGGGGTTGTTGTGACTCAAGTGCAGGACCCGGCACTTGGTCTTATTGAACCTCATACAACTGGCTTTGACCCACTGATCCAGCCTATCCAGACCTCTCTGCAGAGCCTTCCTACCCTCCAGCAGATCAACACTCTCATCCAAAGTATTCATAGTAATTGCAAGGTCACCTCTCATATATATAACCTTGTTTAATGAAGTTTAAAAGCAAATCCAGTACAAGGCATTGAAATTAAAAGAATAATTTACTTGTCATATTTACCTGAACTCCCATGGCCATCAACAGTAGAATGAGGACGAGAAGCTGAGACAGAATGGTTGACAGGACTAACAGTAGGGGTCAAAGATATTGTGAAAGGAGTAAGGGGAAGAATAGGTACTGTGCTAATATTTTTGTTACCAGATACAGGTTGGGTTGCAGGAGGAATTTGTGCAACAGATTGTGTAATAGACTCAAAGTGGCGATTTACAATTGGAAGTTTGTGGGGAAGCTCAGAAGAGGAAAGTGCAGAATGTTTAGTGAAACCTACAGAAGGTGAAAGTATTGTAAAAGGCTTGTTAAGGTGTGCAGCATCAGATTTAATTGAGAAAGCAGCATTAGTGACAGACTTTGTTGCAGGTGTGGAACTAGTGATGGATTTGTGAGTAGCTAGAGAAGATAAAGTTGGCATGGTAGGTTGATCAAGAGACTCAGAAGAGGAATGTGTAGTGGTAACAGTGGTGGAAGACACAGAAGTTTCAGAGAGAGGGTTTGTAGTGAGAGATGTGAAGAGAGTTCCAGAAAGAGAAATTTCTGTGAGTGGTGTTTTCAGTGATCTAATTGTGGGGCTTTGTTTAGCAGAAAGCATAGTGGGGGAAATAAAAGTATTAGATTTGGGGGAAGTCTTTTTAGGGAGAGAAGGAGAATGAGGGAAAGGAACCCATATAGAATGAGGTGGCACTTGTATAATACTGTAAAAGAAAAAAAGGCAAAAAATGCATGTTAAGTTTAACATTGCTTCTATTTTAGAGAAAAGGAATTATAATAGAGGAATATATCTGAATGATATGGACATACTACTAATAATGTATATTTTAAAATCAATCAGATTGGATGCTTCATGCTCTAACATTCTGAGGGTTCTTACATTCCATTTTGCTGTAGTTGTTAGCTAGCAAGTCCATAAATACTACTACTGCCTTTGCTGCCTGTTCTGGAGGTGATCTGATGCTGAACACAAAAGGTAGAGGCATCAGGAAAAAAAAAAGCAAAAAAAAAGAAAGGAAAAGAAGGGAGGGGAGGGAAAGAGGGAGGAATGGGGAGGGAGCTATACATTTTCCTTGTGGAGTCCTTCCTGGCTATTAAATTGCAGCACAGAAGTTGGCCCTAGTAATGTACTACAAAATTTAGGAAATAAGCAAGTCAAATTTTGTATTTATACTTACTACATTTGTAATTCTTCAGCAGTCAGGGAACAATACTTTGGTGATGAACAGCAGCACCGATCTGATGAGACAAAGAAGCAACACATTTAAATTCTCAGCTACTTTTACACCTAATCCGTTCAAAGTGTGCTTTGTTAAAGTAGCCAGTAATTTCAAACCAAATTTTTTAGAAGTTCTTTCTATCATACACACCCTCAAAAATCAGGAGGCTGCATTTTACATATTTATATTGTTCAATAACAAAAATATTTTTCTCTAAAAATAAGTAACAATCTTTTCTTTTAGCTACTTAGAGGTCGTGCAGAGACATAAACTAGTGATGAGACTGCATTTAAAGCAGGACTTACCAAGTTGGCTTATTTTTGCTTTGTTTATTAAACTGCTTATATTCTCTCTCTCAGCCAGCTTCATTATGAAATTGCAGTGTATACTATAATGAGAAGAAAAAGCTTTAGAGTCAAGAAACAGAGCTGCCTCATCTTTACAACACACAAAACTAACATCCAACGTTAGTGAAAATGAAAGCACATTAGCACAAATGTGAAAGCACATTTTTCCTAGGCTCTGTCAGATTTGAGCATACTTGTAATGCACATAAACCACTATGGCAGCCTATTTAGAAGAGTAACACATCAGTTTCTGTCAGCGTATTATCCCTTATCTCTACAAACACTGTTGATTCCCTAATCAATGTTAGCTGTTAAAGAGTTGACAATTGTGTGAGGATAATAATGCAGTCTCCTCTGTTAGTGTGAAGAAACTTCAGAGAGGAGCTAGCAAGGGTCCTTCGTGACTATGCCAGTGTATATGAAATCTCCCTCAGGTGAGGAAAGCCAGCATGCTCTTTCTCAGGAGAGAACTTAAATGACCCGTTTAAGCACTTTTACAATTACAGTTTGATGACTTGAAACCCTGTCTAAATTACTAAACCTACAGCAAAATTCTTCATGCTCAGCAAACACAAACACATCGGTGGATGAAAAGGCATGACACAAAAGATGAAATTAAGCTTCTTTCCAGATCACAAGAATGGAAAGAGTACCTTAGTGACTGCCAGTATATGACATGGAGGTGTGATCTGACCTTCTGTCTACTACTATTTGAGCATTTCAGACTTTTCTTTCATCCTAATCCAGCAAGATAAACTCCTGATTCAAGTATTTGGGGAAATGAAGTTTCACATTTTGTTTTAGAATATAGCGTTTCCAAGCTGATCAGTTTAAAGGACCAGCAATTTAGTGGTGAGTAGCAATTAAACTCACAGACATGAGCAATGCTTCATGGTTTCCAGGATCACCTCTGTGGAGCAGCCTTGCCATTCTGATACCCCATGGCTTCCATCTCAGGCTTCCCCTGCCCTGAGGATGGTTGGTTTCCCAAGCTGAAGAACAGCAACTTGGGATGTCTCAAGCAAATCCATAATAAAGCCTGTATTGTATTGGTGAGTTCTGTAAGTCTGGTGCACCCAGCTGCTACGCGACCCAGCTAACACTACGATGCAGAAGAAATATGCCAGGCAAGCCTGTGCTTCAGCAGAAGATTAATGAAAAGCAATACAATTTGGTTAAAAAAACAAAAAAAAATTGAAAGAGTTTTTAAAAAATCCCTAATGCTAGAAGAATAATGAAATCAGAATTTCTGTGTTAACCTACACATATTTCTTCAGCCTAACGTCCTAGAAAGTTTGTTTTTCCTTCTGTTGCAGAGCCATGCATACTTCATATAAGACAAGATAATACAGGAGCTTTTAAATATTTGATCTTTAAAAATTTAGTAACAAACCTCTGGTTTTCTGTACTGCATTCCATAACAGAGGACTGTAATGACAAAGGAAAACAGATAAAAATTGTTTTACTGGGAGAAATCAGGAGTGATACTTCATCAGAAGTTGGAAAAAAGTTTTCCAAACAGCAACAACAATTGGTAATCTTACCTCACTTACTGCTTGCAAGGTTTTGTTGAACTCTGAAATGCTTTAAAATAAAATGTTACCATTATGGAGGATTGTTAGTTATGTTTCTAAAAACAATTGCAGCAATATAACTAAAAAAGCAATTATAAAAAAGAGAAAAAAGATATTTTTCCAGTTGATCAGTGATTTTTTAAAGTCATGTCAGTTCTAATACTGTAAAACCACTATTCAAAGCATTAAACATTTTAAAAGTTGACTTTTACTAGTCACTACACAAACTACATTTAACCCTCTGCCATCACATTTTAACATGAACCCATTGTAAAAGTTACGTAAAAGCGCAAAAGATAAATCTTGATGTTGCCTTTTGGCAAGGAAGCATTTGGAATGGAATTCTAAATCTACACTCAAAGCCACAGAAATAGAATGAGTAAGAAATATGGATTTCTTCTATAAACAAGATCTGTTGGCCAATTAAATCTTTTTGATTTTTATGGCAAGTTTTGGAAGTAGTGGTAAGTATTTACTCATTCAAACTCCTCCTTACAAAGACTGTGAAAGAAAAAGCTACACCAAAATGAAAACAGAGATATGACTTTAAGAATATTTATCAGAGAACACCCAGGTATGAAAGTTCTCTTAGTAATTTCCTACCAGACAGATCAAATCCTGAAATTATACAAACGATTTATTAATGAAGAGCAGCAGCCAGACTGGCATTCTCAACAATCCACACCTCAGGTGGTATTATTATTATTACTACTACTACTACCACTACCACTATTAATAAGATTAGCAGCACATAAACAAGAAGCACTTCAGGCCTTATTGAGCCTCAAGGAACCAGAAGGACCTAAAAGGAAATCAGCAAGTATACCATTCTTAAAAAGCAACTCCAGTGGTACATAAACTAAGACTATTCTAACCAACATGAACTTTATGTTAAAGAGCAATAACTTACAACTCCTGAAACTTTTAAAGTGCAGAAATAGCACAGTCTGTTCAACATGTGGGAGTTCTCACTTCATATTTTCAAAATATAATAAAGATTTCAATCCTTATTCAAAATTACTTACCTCAATTCTTGTGGGGCGGATGCTGGAATTGCAATTAATTTTTTGACATGGTTGCTGGTGGTTATGTTGTTAATCTGTTAGAAACAAAGATTTCAAGGGTAAGTATATCCAGTAATTTTTAGCCTTAGAAGGAAAATGTTCATTTCACACATTTTAATAGGCTGGAATTACAAGTATAAAAAGCACATTTCCTCATGAATACACTGCAGCAAATATTTACCACAACACTGTTGTCACAACGTAGGGAAGGAACTGTTGACATAGTATAACGCAAAAAAAGAAAAAAATCTGATTTTTCACAGATATGGGCTGGAAAAAGAGGAATTCAGCTTAGTTTGCAACAAAGACATCTTAGACCTGAAAGAATTTTCTAACTTTAAGTGCAACAATTGGACAAGCTCCATAACAAACTTAAGTAAGGGAGAGCAGAATACTGAGAGTAAGAAGCCAAGAACTGAGGTTAAAGACATGGTAAAACTGAGCTAAACAGTATGATACAGCATTAGGGCCTGGGGATACACTAAGGTTTATTTAAAGGGACTTTATAGATCTGAACTGTTATGTTCTTCTGGTTACCAAAATTACTTGTTATTTTTACATTTCATTCAAGCATCAAGCACCGTGAGGAAAAACATGGTCCTTGCTTTCCATGATACTGTCTTCTTAAACATCTATTGTGCTGTATAAATGGTCACACTCATGTCACATAGGCCCATTGCAAAATTAATAACTGATTAACCACATGCCAAAAAGCATAGAGATTATGCACGAACATAATCAAGAAAATATGCAAAAAGCATAGAACTATTTATGAAAGTCTTAACATGCACTATGTCCAGGATGCAATCTCACTTTAATTATGCCCACGCTGTTGCCATCTAATGATACTTGCCTTCTAAAGGTAGATGCCTAAGTAAGCTCCTAAGGAAGATCCTGCATGCCTAAATGTAAATTCTTAATCAGGCAGCTCCTCTCTCTAGATTCCCCAGAGCTTCCCACTTTTTCCGTGGCTATCTAGAGAATACAGACCCTTACTGTAGGAAGTTTACTTAGATGGAATTCTAAAACTTAGCTGCAAAGCAGCTGTTTGAGAGAGAATAGATCCATCCACTGCAAACAGTATCCTGTACTGCAAACACAGTAAGAATCATATTAAGGTATCAGTATTTTAAGTGTGGATAAAGAAACTCGTTTCAACCTTCTGTACAATAAAGTTTTAAAAGAAAGAATACTTACTATTTCTACACTTAGTGACGTGTTACTTTCTTCACTTGCCTTAAGTTTTACCTTGCCCACATAGAACACTAAAACCAAAAGCAAAAAAAGTTAAGAAAATCAATGCTACAACATATGATGTAAAATTATTTGCGAATTTAAAAATTTACTGTCTTGTGTTACAATAAAAGGAAAATAAGAACTAGCTTTTCTATGTTTGCAATTGTTCTTCCATTTCTTCACTTACTATTTCAATAGCTATTTATTTTCTGTATATTCAAATTATCTGGCTGTCCCTAAATTCCTTCCAGCAACCTTTTTTCCCCAAAACAGAAAAACTCCACTGTACATTACTATTAATACAACTCCAACTCTCACAATGAGAACAAGAAGTGTGGATAAAGGCAAAGTAATACTCTGAAAATTACTCCCTTGGGGATTAAAGAACTTTCAGGATACCGTAATTTAGAGTAGCACTGAGAGCTTGTGTAGGCCCATTTTGGAGACAAAAAGAAACTTTTACAACACTTTCTTCGTGCAGCCACACATTCAGTGCAGGCTACACAGAAAAATCAGTAAACAGGAAGGAATATATGACATCACCCAAATCATCTAGTAGTTTGTTCTGTCAAACACTAGGGAAAATTCATAGGAAGGGAGGCTCTAGTCTTTAAAGCACTCAGCATATGACTGCTAGGAAGTAGTGACTTCGTTTTCTTAGGTATGTCTCATCTTTTACTATGTTAACACCCATAAAGGGAACATCACTGCCATTTCCATTTTCCTTTGTCTGTTCTGCCACATTATGCTTTTGGAATAAAACTAAGCTCTTAAAATAATTCTCCTAAACAGTATTTCAACTTCTATTTCTGACCAAGTTAGGCTCAATGTGGCAGACATTAGCATCTACCATAGCATACCAGTTTCTTGTTTTCTTAGGTTTGTAATTCTTATCTGCAATTGTATGTCCCTTGATAAGAAACCAAGGATGAAAAGTAAAAGATTACACATTATGGTAAAACAAAAAACCCCACATTTTGCATTTTTAGAAATTAGACAAAATATCTTTAAATTTACATGAAAATTTATTATGGATCCATCTTTTATATGGCAATGAAAAGTTGCTTTATTACTCAGAATATATAAAAAAAAAAAAGGAAAAAGAAAAACACCAACCTGAATAATTGCACACATGTGTTATGTTGCACACAATGGTTTCACTTGCTGTGGTTTTTTTGAGGGAAAAGAAAAACAACTATTGAGTAAAACAGTTGAATGTAAATCCAATATTGACACAAGTATTTACAATTACTACAATGTTTTAAATGTAAATGTCTTTACCTTTTAGAGATATTTGATACACTAGGTTTCACTTCTCTAGAGCACTTACCATGACATTTTTCAAGACTTAGTGTTCAGAAACATGCTGGCTTTGACTAAGTAATTTTGAATAATTTTCTCTAACAGTTTCCACAAAAGACTTACATTCAAGCAGTCTTAATTTTTTCTTTTCTTTAAAATCCAAACAGAAACAGAAATCAGCATATAAATAAGCATCGCAGAATTCAATCCCTAGGCAGCATATTATCTGCTGCTGAGGATCCTACTATGGCTACTTATGATAGCATGAAGCGAAAACTATTCTAGCAATAGAATTCAACCTATGATCATAACAAACATGTATGCTCTCATCTAGTAGAATATGCCTTCACTTAATTACAGCAAGCTTTTGGTTGCTCCATATTTTCTGTATTTTTAATACTACCTACATTTCTAAGAAATAACACTTATTATAAATCAAGGGTACTGTAAACAGATGGCATTGTTGTATAACATTAAAATAAAGGTCTGGAAAGATATTTGCATCCCAGACAAAACTCCTACCCTTGTTCATAAAAACAACATGGCAGCACAACTTTCTTTACTTAAGCAGAAGGATTGGACTCCATTAATGGAAAAACAAGCTATTTTCTCTGCTGTTATCATTAGTTAATACCAAATGAGATGGGAATTTTTTTGATCACTTTTTCTGTGGTACAAAAATTTGACTGTTAAAGTTTGATGCTTCATCAATTCTATCACTGCCAATAAACAGCCATCAGAGGCTATGAATTTAAGTTGGTGGTAGTATTTAAATCATTAGGAAAAAGTAGCTTTTCTGACAGCAATTTAGAGTTCAATAAATTTGATGGTTGAACTTGATGATCTCAGAGGTCTTTTCCAATCCGAATGATTCTATGATCCTAAATTTGCCTTCCCTTGTGCTGGCACTTGGCAATGAAATAGTTACAAAACTTGTACCAGCCCTTTTTTTTTTTCTTAGCAATCCTTTAAGAAAAAAACTGTTCATAAATTAACTGATAAATAATAATTGATACTCAATATAGCCAAAAATTGTCAACATTATTTACTACTTAATGAACTACATTATTTACTACATAACTACACTTACAAAGACCAAACGCAAAATCCAGAAGTGACACTAAAGAGTAACAGTGGCCTCTTTTTCTTTAGAAAGCACTCCTTTGTGTGCTTCATAGTCTTGCTAGAAATGTCACCAAAATGCACCAAATAGTTAAGCAGTGTGGGGGATAAAAGACTGATCAAAAATCACTAGTGCTTCCAACCCCCAGAGATCACACAGTCAAATTATATGTGTTGATATGGCTCCAAGACAGTTCTTCTTCCACTTGCACTAATTCATGGCAAATACATTCCAGTGGATCTCCCCACCTCCTAAATGGACAATTAAAATTAAATTCAGTCTTCTCCTGGTCCTACTGGACCTACCCTGAGGTCAAACATCATGACTGTATTCAGTTTGCTTCAACCTACTAATAAGCATGAGGATTTGTTTTTAAGCAAATGTGGTCCCCGAGACTGTGTTATCTTTGTGGTAACCTGCTGCTTTGACTTACAAAAGAACCAAACTCTTCTAATGCAGCCATCTAGACAAGCATTGTAGGATTAGTCCTTCTACCAGACTGGAGAACAATGTGAAGTAAGGCACACCACAATACACAGAAAAAAGATCCCATTAAAAATATTTGGGAGCAGACTTCCTGAACTCACACAAGGTTAAATTTTGAGAAGCACAAAAAAAGACCAGTGGTGATACATAATCCTACCTGGTGTTATGGTGGAGTAATAATCAGTGATTCCAAGAGTTTCTGTTAAAAAAAAAACAAAACGTTTGAAGCTTTCACATTTTAACTTTAAAAACCTATGAAATACATGCCCTAAAAATAAGCTTTCTTATTTCTACTTTAGACTCCATCTTCCCAGGAGAAGTGTAAATACACAATCATTTATGAGGGAATTAAGTTACTTTCAGCATGAGAAATGCAAAAGCAACAACGGGAATCATATGTTTATGTCCACATATGAGCCAGTGACTGCAGGCTCCCTATTGTTCAGAGGAGAGAGTAGTGTTTTTAAGGTGTGGTTCCCATTTATCCTACTCTACATGGGCTCTTTTTGGCATAAGTTGAATCATGTTCTTAAAATATGTCCTTCAATCAGCAATGAAGACCAGCAGGATGTGTAGCTCATATTACAGACATGGAGGAATCTGTATTGATATGGGATGAACCTGCTCCTTGTTTTCAAATGCAAAAATCAGGAAAGAAAGGGGTAGCAAGGAATCTGTATTGATATGGGATGAACCTGCTCCTTGTTTTCAAATGCAAAAATCAGGAAAGAAAGGGGTAGCAAGTTCTGATTGAATCTTTACTGATCGTATTTGGTAACTCATTGCAAGAACATATACATGTAAGTGTCTTTAAGGAATAGGGTGTACATTTTAGTTCAATAAAATAAATAGTATCAGAAAGCATAGAAAACATTCTATCTATAGATATAAAAATTATACATTTGCTAAAAAATAAGAAATCCCAATTTGGGCTTTGGGAAGCAATGTATAATTTTGAATAAAAATGTTAAGGTCATGTAAGAAAATAATTTGGACTAAACAAATCTCAGTTACTACAAAAAACTCACAACAACAACAACAACAAAAACCATGAATGCAACAAACACTTCCCTTGAAACCTTACTCTCTTCATGCAAATTCTCACCTGCACTTTGGGTAGTCTCCTCTGAAGACATATCTGAAGTAGAAAAATTAATAACAGTAAAATCAATAAAAATGTTAAAAAGCCAAGAAGTCTAAATCTAACAAAACCTAAACAAGAGAAACATTAATAACATCTTGCCTGAAGGATTAATAGGATAGGTGATAAAAGTAATGGAGGATTCTGGGGGAAAAAAAAAAGATAAAGAAGTAAAAACTGTATTAATAAAGTATTTTGCATCTATGAATTTCTGAGAAAAAAATCAAGCATGCAAAATGTTGAACTCGAACACTATTTTTCTAAGCTCCATTTTAAGAACAGCGGCAAAGCTTCTTAAGAATGTTCACATTATTTCGATACTAATAATTAAAATAACGCTCACATTATTGCAAGTATCTGAGTATCTGAATACACAGAGCTGGGAATTGAAAAGTTCCTTTCACTGGCTTCATTTTTTTAGAAGATGCGGATGAATTTTTCACATCCAATTGCACTAACTGCTTCATTCCAAGGGCCTCTTCCTGCATGAACTCACAACATTCATGAGCAGAGATGACATGCTGGGTTTGGCAAACTGTCACTCCAAAAAAGCCAAATTTGCCAGTAACCATATATAAATAAAATAATGATGCAAAGCTTTTTTTCAGCTACATCAAAAGAAAGGAAAATAAAGAAAATTAAATTAAGACAACAGAAGAGAATTTACAGAAGGCTGTCGTTAGTAAGCATATCTTAAGTGTCAGCACAGGAATACAAAGTGGTTATAGAAATACTTTGTATCACTTCACTATGATTAATTGGGTCAGAGCTGCTTCACAACAGAAGAGCATTATACTTTCCAAATTTCTTTACTAAAAGCATCAATGTCATAAAAAGCAGCACTATCTTAAGTATAATAAAGATAAGTTGGTGCCTCTGCATAGATAGTTGCATATCAAGGGAAAAAAAAGCAATTTACTCCGTTGCCCTATGAAAGCAAAAGGTAACTTTTATTTCTGATGCATTTATTCCAACCAGGACAGCTACTTTGAGCATTTTCAAAAGTGTCCTCTTAATTCCATAGGCAGAGTAAACACTAAGCATTTTTGGTTCTTAAGTAAAAACCCTGAAGACAACTAATTTTCCAGTGCAACTAATAAGTAGCCAAAGTATGAGGCACAAGAATGAAAACTAAGCCTTGGTTTCATATGTATTATTTGGCTTCATATATCCAATTAAAAATACTGAATTCATTGCAGTTGCTAAAGATGAACAATTGCCAAAGAAAGACTGTATCTGTAAAAGAACAAAATCATGTGTGTTTCTGTCTTACTTCTTTTATCCAGAGTACTATATGTACTACACATTAACCAAGAAAGCAACTGGCTTTCACGTACAAGGTAAGCTATTTAATTACAAAATAGAGTGAAACAATTAATTTTCCCTTCAAAAAATAAACAATGAAAACACTGAATGTTGGAACACATTTACGTTAAAAGTTTTCTGTATTACCTCAGATAAAAGCAGATTTACCTAACTGCAAATAAAAAGCATAGCAGAAATAAGTAAAGTCCTGATTTTCTTACCAGAAATAGTTGTCGCAGCTGATTCTCCCGACTCTGAGGATTTTGTTTCAGATTAAAAAAAAAAAAAAAGATCATTATGAAGTTTCAGACACATGCATGATCACCCTCAGCAGCTTTTTCTTACATCAAAAGTTTACTGCATTCACCAGAAGAGGGCAACACTGCTTTTTCAGACCGACACTTTCAGGTTGTCAGAAAAGGCAGATGTAGCAATTTCTGATTATAAAAAAAAATTCTTATTAATTAAAATAGAATGCAACGCAAAATGATTTCTCTTCAAGAAACACCAGACAGTTTGCATTGTATAATGTTAAGAAACCAAATATCAATGACCCAAGGTATGTGCCACACTAGCCTGAAAGCCACATGCCTCTCCCAAGTGTTTTGGTAGTTCTGGGAATGGGAATCAAACATACAAAACGAGAGGGCTGTAGCTGGGTATGAAGAAGTGAGGCTTGCCATTTTAAATTTATCCCATATATATCTGATCTCTTTTCTATCCGGCAAAAAAAGCAGCATTAAAAAAACCCTCATTCATTTCAAGTTCGAGCCTCTGGTCTTGATAGGAAACAGCCAACTATCTATATAGCAAACACCGACCACTAGGTTTTTGATATTGTCACACTCAGTATTTTGATCAAAAGGAAATTAGGCAATTTGATATCTGGTTCACACAGCAATTTCAAAGTTAGCCCTTTCAGTCACTGGGTGGTTTTTGATGGTGTCACCGAGAAGTCAACTCATAGTTATCACAGATATATAACCTAAAGAACAGCTGGATGCAAATATGAAGCATTATTTTAAAAATATACTTAAGGTATTTCAGTATCTTAAAGCACAAAAGCCATCCTATAATGTTGTTTACAATACATTAATTATACTGTAAAGCCTTTCCTACTCCTGTAGAAGATTTTGATCAGAGATACCAAAAGTCTCTGAGGAAAACCAGATTTTTTTTTTATTAAAAATGGTAAACATGGAGTTTCTGAAATGCTAATCTCCCATGATTCTTGCTCAGACTGTATTTTCTCTGGAGAATTACTGATGCTATTAGCACTATGAAATTGGCTAATAAGCCATAAGGATTATATGGAGACTTAATCTGAAAATATTTGCATATGCATAGCTATGTCTATGAATTAAAAAGTAAGAGCAGAAGCAATCTTCCTACACACTTTCGAAAACAGAACAATGGGGGAAAAACCCAGAACCCCAACATACCTGATATCTGCTTTCTGCCAGGCAATGTAGCAGTAGTTTCAACTGCAAAAGAAGAAAATCTTTTAGGAGTGGAAGCTTTTGTATGTATTTGTACATGCACATACATATATACACACACTTTTTTAAACACAACCATTTTAGATGTGCTACTCACCTCAGTTCAAGCTGGTTTGCAGAACTACTTTGCACCCATTGAGAAATATCTGTCAAGTCTTTCTGAAAGCTGGAAATTGAACTCTTTTAATTTCTTAGTCTGTTTATTGCCTTTATACTTGGGGAAGATTAGGCCATGAGCTTTCCCACTTCCCTTCCATCGCTAGTGTCTTTAGAAACCTGTTCAGCACGTTTGCTTGAATGAAGATGAAGCAGACTAAAATAGCAGCAATCAAAATGTAACAAGCACACACAACTGTGCTTTCACACAGCTATTTTTTGCAAAAATGTGGAAAATGAAAGCTGATGAATTATTCAAGAAGTGAAATTTTATTAATATAAAGAGAAACACAAAAATTAAACAACAAAAGAAAGCAGGGTCACCAGATTTGGGTATGAAAAGGATGCTTTATTCCACACATCCTGACAAATTACATGAGATGTACTTTGAGAATACGTGTACATCATGATGTGCATGCACATCATGTAGACACTCACATATACAAGAGCTGCACCACCTAAGAGGACCTAAACAATGAGCAGATGGATCAGGCTGCCAGAAATGAAGTGGCTCAGGTGGACCTGGACTGGGAAGAAAATGATGAGCTACTTCCAGCTCAGTAGACCCAGGAAGTATGTCCTTAGGGACACACAAGGAGACATGCAATACAGAGATGGGCCCTTGATTGAGGTGTAGATCTGACAGTCACTTAGGAATGCGAAACGTGCTGCCATCAAGTGAGCCAAGTGACCAAAGCCTCCCTGGAATAGAAGGTGGCTGGGCTATCAATGAGGAGGCCTAGCAGATGGATTGATTAATCACACCATTGCTGCAAACCTGCTACCAAGGCAAGTGCCACGTGCTTCCTGTGGTGGAGGAAAGGAGCAAGTGGTCATAAATATACACTGCAGGCTATATCACCACTCAACACAACAACCTGGGCCTTGAAAAACAAGTGGCAACATAGCATCCCATACAGCTAAGGCACTGTCACCTACTTCAGCACCCTTGACAGGTGAGACCCTGCCTGTTGGGGCAAGGAGGAAGAAAAACTCTGCAAGTCACAGAACCGGTGATGGCCAAGATGCAGTGATAGCCACAGGGTAGCAGCAGAAGAGAGATTCTCTCTGGATTGCTGGAGCTGGTGGGACAGTTTCACCACAGTTAGTGCCTTGATGTCCGGGCAGTCCATCATCACCAAGGTGCTGGCATGTGACACTGCTGGGTACTGTACCAAACTCTGCCGCATGGCCCACGTGCAGTGGACACCATACAGGTCTTTGAAGACCTCACTGTTGTCTAGGTTGCTGTAGAATACCTCCACCACTGCTAATTCCCTCAGATACTGCACACCTTCCTTCTTTCATCAGCGGCGGTTCACTTGCACCTGGAGTCTACATGACCATCCTCACACTCCGAATCCACTGATCCAAACTCAACTCTCTGTGTGACCTGCAGTAACCAACCATTTGGAGACAACACACAGGAAACAGAGCAAACTGCTGGGCAGCAAGGTGTGTGGGAGAATTTGTGCAGGAGGCTAGAGCAGTTTTCACCTCTGACACCATGTGAGTTTACACCTGAACAGGCAAGAAATCCTGTTGAAATGGCAAGCCATTTGAAGGAAAGATTTCTTGCTTACACTGAACACAAAGACTTTTGGTACTTTACATACCTACCAGGCCTGTGTCCAAACCCCTGAAAGGAGCACTGTGGTGTCTGGATCTAAGGACACACATATGGATACTGCAGCTAAATCAGTGACACAACCCTAACCCAGTCACTCCCGCAGTCAAGGGGAAACAATGGAAGTGGAGGTTTACCCTGTTAGTAAAGGAGAAAGATTCTCTTGAGGCAAGGTAGGAAAACTCAGAAGAGGCAGCCTGTTCTGCAGCAGGACAGCCACAAGAGCAGGAGGGGGAAATGACAGAAATTATAAAAGCAGACAGAAATTATCCAGTTCCTATTCCTGACCAAGCTGCAAGATGCACAAAGGTGACACAGCTGCCAGACAAGGATGCACATTGCTGCCTGGTTGCTCCAGTGCTGGGACACTTGGACCAACAATCCAGAGTAACAGAGTACATGAGGGCTTGAGGAGATGAAAAGAAATGTCAGTTCTTTTTGCTGAATGTCACACACTGCATGAAGCCAAAAACAGCAGCTCTGAAATACATCAGGATGAATACATGGAAATCAGATTAACTGTACTATGTTTAATTTTTTTTAGGTGTTTTCCATGACACTGTTAATTTTAGTTAATTTGCATCCTGGGTGGAAATTTTTTCACGTAAAAGAAAGAGAAAGAAAGAGAGACAACCAATATTTTTAGTATAATAACACACATCCATTAAGTAAAAAAAGTAAAAAATTACACCTCTATGATAAGTATATCAGCCTACTGAATTCAAACTCTCTCAGTAAAGATAAAACAAAGTTACATCAAATATCTCATTTGAGACAACTACAATTCTGCCTACAGAGAAATACTGGTATTTTTTTTTAACATCTAGAACTGTATGAACTTGACAGATCATGAAAATCTCTATATAATCTTAATTTTTACAGTCAATTTTCAGGAAAATTAGGACTTCTCACTGTATATTAAGTCCAGATAGAATAAATATTCTATAAGGCATTTATTCCAGAGCTCTTGTTACTTTAACTTTGTACAGTGATTAGGTGTTATGGCACCTAGAAAAACACCCACTGTGGTTTGGGGAAGATCCTCAAGATTCAATACTGACTTTAAATAATAATATGCAGAACTGAAGCAGTAGTCAGATAAAACTGTTCTGTATTGTTTAAACAGTAAATAGTTTTTTAATGCAGAATGAGGTGAATAGAAATAACTGAGTCAATTCTACACAAAGTGAACTTCTAGTTAGAAAAGAAAGTATCCTTCCCCACGTGGGCAAACTGAATTTCCTACCACTGAAAGTGAATTGCACCTCCAAACTTTACCTGTTACTCATCCTGTGTTACTCAGTGGTTAGCACCTTGTGCAAAAGCCTTTATCTCCAATAAAAAGGCCCTGGAGGAAATTCAATTCTCAAAAGGAACCCACCCCTCAAGTATGCAGCATTTCACAGCAAAGACGATCACACTGCTTCCTCTACCCACCAAAAAATTAGATTTGCCCAGAAAATCTGGCCTTAAGATCTTTCTCACATATCCTTGTGGATTCAGTGTAGACACAGTCTCGCTGTTACACACACTGTGTTTTGCATCCTCCATATCCCTTCAAACTGCTTTGTGAATTTTTGAGAACACCAGTAGTGCCCTGAGGTAGGTATAAGAAAATTGCCCACTAACATATTTAGTATTGTAGGTTAGTAAGAAGACAGTGAACTCTAAAAATGTCAAATGTTTTTTATAACAAATCTAGCAGTACAGGGAATAAAATAAGCTAAACACAAACCATGAATATGGAGCTGGCAAATGCAGCCAGTGATGATGGCATGCATAATCTGAGGGGCACCTTTTTCTGGACACAAACCTAGCCATTACTTCTCTTGCAGCACAATGTTCACATGCCTAGAGTTGATAGTAATTATTTATAAGACTTGTCCTTGATCAAGGTGCAGCATTAAGTTAACTAACCACGTCTTTCATCAGAATCACCTTTGCATACAGACAGGCAGAAGGAGGAAAGGCTGTCATGTACTATTTAATACCACTTGCATTTATTAACCCTCCTCCTTTGTTGTGTTTAAGAACTAGAAAAAAAAGTGAATTGGGTTTATTTGGAGAAGGATTAAAGTTCAATCTAAAATATCCCTAACGCTGACACATAAAGAGGAAAGCAAAATAACTCAGGGTGTGCTAGTTACAAGCCAACAAAAATGTATTTCCCTTAGGTTGTTTACCATCGATAAGAGCAAGAAAATCCACACATATATGAAACTTCCATTTGTTTGCTCTATGGATTTTTATTTGCAACACTGTTAGTTCAGGATCATCAAATCAATATACCTAATATATCCTATTCCAAAACAAGACATCATATATTGTAGTAATACTTGGCTACATTTTCTCTAATAGCAAACATTCCTGAGGATTCAAATATCAAATAAATAGACAAAAAACACAGAGTGTTTATCCTTTGCTATTGTTGCGAGGGAGATAGAATAGATCTCCACAAGAACTGTTTACTTTCTTTTCTGAGGGAAAAGGTAACTCCATTAAATGAGATAAGCACCAGTTTCGATTACTAACACGCATCATTAGAAACAAAAGCAGCAAGTCCCTTACTGTCTTCATATCACTTCGTACTGTTCCAACTCAAATAGCTACAGGATAAGCCAAGACTTGAGAATTCCATTCCTGTAGGCAGAGGAAACTGTTCCACTGGTATGAAACCTGTTTAGCAACCACAGCTGGAAAATTTGTGACAACCTTCATTTCCCACAATGACTTCGTATGACAATGGGAACCAGCGTAACTTTAGCAGCTTCAGTCTGATAGATGAAATCCACTATTGACAGTGCTTAAGCCTATTTAAACTTATGTAGCTCTGAGAGAGATCAGTGCCTGACTCTGTCTAAAAAATAGCCTTGTGCTTACAGCATTCCTTAGCCTGACAGCTCTTAAGTCTCAGGCTACTGGCTCTTTTAGGATGTGATGGTCTCTACTTGTCCTGCGGAGGCTGTTTGACCAAACAACATAGAACTGAAAAATCAATTCAGCCAAAGGGAAAGGAAGGCAGAAGGCAGCTTTGTAACACAGTGGTCAAGATGAGCCAGATGGTTTGGGACCCTGCACCAAAGGCACTGTCACTCTTAGCATGCCATTTGTTCAGAAACTCAGACACGGGATACAGAAAAACCACTTAAAGCACAAAGGGTGCACCATGTTCTCTATCTCCAACTGGAAGAATGAAATAAGATCCTTTTCTTCTCCCTACCTCCAATCCAACTTATAAGCAGTACACTCTTTCTTAACACTTTTGGAAAGGCCAACACCCTTTCTGATTCACCTGTCTTCAGGCAACCCGCTCTGCCAGAAGCAGTTCAGTTTTTCCAGGGTGAAGTGAGAAGCAGCTGGAACCTGGCTGCCAATAGCAACTTCATGCAAGAACTAAATTACTGGCAGCGACTTCTTGTCCCCCTGTCTCAGGGGAACAGTGCTGCTGCTGACTAAACTGCTTTACCTAACACCTCTTGATCGCCTTCAAACTTCTGCAGAAAGCATCCTTTGAGCGAGCCTGAGACAACAAGTACACGGCTTTCTTAGGGGGAGAAAGGGTCTGAACTGTAGTGAACTTGAGCCTCCACAAGGACACCCCCTGCCCAGCCTTTGGGATAGATGTAGAGGGGCAGGGGACAGGGTTGTGCCAGCTTGGCCTCTCCCTCTGACACACGGTGAGAGAATGCAAGGGGCCGCTGCTTTCTAGTCAGCTCCAGACACGAAATTGGCACTGAACACATAAGGAACAGCAACAGCCCTGGCTGCAGAAGCACAACATTCCTGACAGAGAGACTCACATTTATGGCCTTACAAGTCTGGGGACTAAGTGAGAGGTTTATTAAATGTAAGTGCCTAAAATTTTACTTAATTAATTGAAAAACATGCAAAAAATGAAAACAGTTTGTAATATCATCCAGGACTATTCTTTCAAAGTACAGGTACCATGGACCATGTCAGTTCTCACAAACAGATCAACAGCACAGTCCAAATGGAAGAATCCCAAGGGACATCTCAGTCACCATGTAATATGGTCGACTCAAGCCACAGGACTTGGCTGACACCACAGAGTGGCATTAGATAACCACAGCTGTATGTTGCTGCTAAGATCAGTTCTGACTTAGAGATGCACATAAAAATATGAGGAAATTCTTAAAAACTGGTTATTTCTAAATAAGAAGTTACAGCAAAACTTACAGCATTGAAACTTTTTTCATCAAAAATTCATCTCATTCAGGCAGGGGAATTGATTTGCATTAAAAATTCCCACCAGAAATGCCAAAGTGGAAGTTTTTTATTCCAAATAGATATATAATATCACCTTGTTTTTTTAAAAAAACGTAATTAAACCCACTTTACATTGAAAAGTCAACTCCACACTATATTTTTTAATTCTATACAAATCCTCTTCTAGATATTCTTACAGGCAACAGTTACTGGTGTGTATTACAGCAGTTACCAGTAATGTGCAGCAACTACGGTCCATTTCTATTCAGTGAAATGAAAATACCTGGCATTAACATATTTCACAGGACTTTTCACAAAAAAGCCTGAGAAGCTCAGCAAAATGGTGCTGTTGTAAAGTCCAGCTGTTTATGGAAACTGGCACCAAAAATATGACATTTAATTCTTATGCTCAAATTAAATCCATATTTTCTATTACGACACTGGGTCTCTTTAACATTTGATAAACCTTTAATAAATAAATGTTCTGCCAAAATGAACCATCCTGTCACACAAGGTATTAATAACAGGAGCACACAAAAATCCTCGCCAACTAACAGCTATTAATTAGTTAGCTGTACACTCTAGACATTAGCCATCTCGACTTTCTATGTAAGACAGATTTTGAGGCACATTATATACAAATTTCTATGATAAAACTTACATACAATCTTCATTTTATGTTTTGGTGCCCCTCATAACACCTTGTATCTGGTCTGACTCCCTGTTGTAGCACCATGGAAGAAAGGATGAATTATCACTGGCCATTGGACAGAAACAAATGCAAGAAAACAATGACAGAACTTGTTCACATCAGGGTTTATCACTTTGGCCACTTTTAGTATTCTTAACAGAAAATTCAAGTACAATTATTTTTAACTCAGCTTTGATGTTACATGCCTTTTAGGAAATCAAGTTATAAATACAGTTTTTATCTGTATGTAGAAAGCTGTACATTAGATACCAAGTTGGATCAAATCTCCTATTCTCTGGGCAAGCTGATTTCCAAAAAGCCACTTCCTTTGATATCACAGAAGAGGGAGAGAACGAGAGCAAAAACAGGGCAGATCAAACATGCATTCTGTTAATAGGTACGAAGTAGAGTGGTACATGACTCATCAAAAAGGTACTCCAAAGTTAGGTACTTTTTTCCCATCACATTTACTTCCTTCAAGAGCTTCTAGAGGTTTCTGTGGTATTCTGTCCTTACAGTTCTAGAAAGAAAATAGCATTGGGGCAAATAATTTACTTTGTCATCTTCTGTTTTCATGATGCACTCATGAAAATATATATATTAATAATATATATATTAAGTATAATAATACAGCACAAAGTTTGGTAAACAATTGACTGGGATGCAGCCTAGATGAGTGGTGGCTTCATTTCCACATTCTGCCTTGGGGCTCCACTCTTCATTCCAGGAAAAGTGATCCTGTCATTAGATAGACACACAGCTTGGGAAATCTTTAAAAGGAATTACATGAACCTATAATATACCTCCTACAGCCCACACCTGCAAACTAGAACAACAGTCCAAACTGAAGTGTTCATCTTCCTTGAGAATGCAAACACTGCTCACTTCCCATTTCTCCCATCAGCATCAAATTGCTTTGTTCCCAGAAGCCTGGAAACCTCCACCAACACCACCAGAAGTCTCAGCAATAGTGAGAATGAAAAGGGTTCATGCAAAAGAGTGGGCAATGCCTTAATCTTTAAGGTTGGACAGGGTAGTTTAGAAAAATCTAAAATGCCACGTTATATTCACTGAATTTTAGTTATTAAGAAAAAATAAAAAGGTGACCAAAAGCAACAGGCACTGGACTCCTAAACATTAAAGCACCAATATCATGAATGAGTTGTCAGTGCTTTACTGTCAGTGATACTATTTACAGTTATGCCAAAAATCATCTGTTTCATTTATTCATTGAAATTTATTAAAGATATCCCATAATCTCTGTGCTCCTTGCACAAATGCACAGTTAACAGTTTGGATATTTATATCTGGATTAAGAAAGTTACTGTTTAATGTGTAACTGAACCGATTAATGTTTAAACGGTACATTTCTTCCCGCTGTGAAGTTATTATTAAAGGCAACTTGCAAATACCCCATGTAAAAATGACCAGTAACTGAAGAGCTGGTGCTCACAGGTGACTAAAATTTCTTTTCAAGGGTTTAGCATTTTAAACTCATCTATTTTCTTGTGGATTTGTTTTCATAAATCACCCCAAACTTTAGATTACTTAGCAGAATTTTTTTTGGATTGCACAGAGACAATAGTGATAGCATTCATATTGTCCATATTAAAGTATGTAGCTACAGAGGAATCATTCATCAAAGAACAAGATACAGAAATTTTCCAAAGTTAAAATTTGGAATAGTAAGCACATCTTTTTTCAGTTGCGTATTTTTAAGTAACAGGAGATGATCTGTAAAGTGAGATACATTAAATCTGTGGCACTCTTTTCTCCGTATTACAGCTGTTATGTTACTCCTCATTCTCAGCAAGAGGAGAATTATCAAAGGAACTTGAGGAATGTAAGTGGAAGGCCAGTGACGCACAATGCGTGTGGCCTCCTTCCCTCTTTGGCCCTACCTATTTACACTTGCTCAGCATGCCATGGCTACACCAAGCAGAGAAGAACCAGAAGACTTGGTGATCAGAAGAAGCAAGAGTTTCATCTTTAACTCAGATCTAAAAGTCTGCTATTGCTAAGTACCACGAGTCCAAGAAATGTGATGAGCCCTCATCACAAACTGGGAAGGAGTCAGATATGTTCTTTCTTGGCAGATCTTCAGATGACTAAGATGTGTAGCTACTGTAAAGGTAATCCCATCCACTTCTGGGGAATAAACTACTTGGTTCAAATTGAACATGCCTTAAGTGGTATGTATCTGTGTAAATCTTACCAGAACCAGGATTTTGGTCCCTATCAGACCTCACATGGTTAAGAAAAAATCAATTGTAAAACCTAGAGAAAAATAATCAGAAGAGTCAACAAAAAGAAAGGTAGGAAAAGGAGATGAGGAAACATAAGATAATAATGTGATGTTAATCAAATCTAGACTTATTAACAGAGTGAATCACTGCCTATGAGACATTAATTAGATGATGGCTTACACTGCACAAAGATTTTGAGTGGTTAGGCAAAGGAGAAATCACAGAAATTATGGTAGCCTTTGAGTGACATTTTACAAATAATTGTTTTATGTAGGCACAAAATGCCAACCAGGTCACAAAAAAAATTCTGAAACTTGTCCTCCGGCACAATTATGACTGAAATGAACCACTTCCTTTTCACCTTGTGTGCTTACGCAGGAGGCAAAGCCCTTTGCCAAGCTTTATCCCTTTGCCAGTTATATTCTTTGTACATGCAAAATCAGACCTTTCTGCAGAGTCCTGTTTTAACAAAAAGCAGAAAAGCCTCCCAAATTGGGTAATTTTTACAAAGATATTCAGACGAACTTATTGAAAGAAATCAGACTGTAAGACTAATAGCATTACCAATTAGAATCGCCTGACACTATTAGATATTCCCACTGTAAGTGCTTTGTTATCTATTGAACTAGTATTGGCTAAATACACGCTTTTCACAGAATGACTCAGGAAGTGGCAATCAGCTAAAATGCATCTTAGCTGAAGATAGGCAAATAAACTGTAAGAAAAAATATCTAGTGAGCTTCTCTTTGAAAAGCTGTTAACCTCCCAAGTAATCCAGAGGTCATAAGTTATATTTGGCAGCAGAGATGGCTTCTGCACTGAAACAAGTCTCTGTTAGCACAATTCAAGTTCAGTGTGGCTAAGTAACAGAGCTTTGAAATCATGCATCTTACCCACTCACTAGAGAGCTCTTGCAGATAGACAAAAGATTCCACAAGCCATTAAATCATGAACTCTAAAATCATTAATCAGTTTGGGTTGGAGTTGGGCACTGCCTAATCAAGCTGCCCTGTGATGCTCAAGGATCCTCTGTATTCAGGGCAGAAAGTGCTGGAACTGGAAACTAGGAGGTTGCTCTTTCTGTATATCAGTGAAAGAGAATCAGATGCTCCACTCCACACTACCCACACATCTCTCTCTCAGACCTTCTTTGCAGCAAACTCTTGTCTGGTAGCCAGAATGTTCCCCCTTTCATTCTTAGGACTGTGTTACTTCAAACACAGTCACACATGAATAAAAGAAAGACATTCTTTCTTCATCTCCTTTCCCTGATCACATAACCCAACAAAGCTGTGCTCCCAACTACAGCATCAGGGCCAGCAGAGGCATTTCATTCATTACAAAGCAGTGTTAGTGCTGTTCTCCATGAGTCCTGCTTTGCTGGGCAGGTTTCTTCGTCTCCCGGAAAAAGAAATCTGATCATCTCATTTTAATGCCCTTACTAAAACACTTTTAATCTACCCAGTCAGGCAGTGGTTACAACATTATATAGATCAAAGATATTTCTGAATCTGCACTAAAATAGGTAAGTACAGTTTTAAGGATAAAGGTGATGAAGACTAAGACCAGTGTCACAGTTTAACTGAATCACCAATGTTATATAAAAATTTTAGGAAACAGTAATTGACCCAGTCACCTTAAAATCTCTTAGGGGATAATACTGTTTACTACCATTGATAAATTGGATTGAACTAAAGCTTGATTCAAGTTTGTCTTTCTTGCTAACAGATAGGCTAGTAAAAGCCTAAAAGATGCTTATTCTCTTGCTTGAACTCACTTTCTCTGAAAAATCTTGGTTTGCTATGATTTAAAGCTTTTTATGGTTCTTTTTCAGGGCAGAGGACAATTTTGAGAAATGTGTGAGAAACCATTTGGTCATTTTAATAGAAGAGATGTTACTGATAGAGAAGAAATCACAGCCTCTAGTAACTTTTACAGATGCAGACCTTACCAGCTGAAGATGGTGTAATGTGTCAGTGAAGCAGCAAAAAAGTTACACTTATTGAAATTCTGGCTCAGCAAATGTGCACAATGAGGACCAGCAATGCTTTCTTCTGTATTTATTCCCTGAAGAGAAGGTGTGTAAATTAATTAAGATGACGTTGATACATGCCCCAATACTTCAAGAAGTTTTGGTTTGCATGCACCCTGCTCTCATATTACATGGATGGGAGATAGATAGAAAAGTTGAAGCAAGTTGAAAGTTTGTGAATAACTATTGCTGTGCTTTTTCATTTGGACAAAAGCTAGCGAAAGCTGTAGGTCCTCACATGTTCTTATTAAGAATTTAGGTAGAAATTATTAATAGACTAAGACTTTGTAAAATCTGCAAGAGAAATGGTAGACACATTCTAATCAACTTTTAACTAAATTTGTATTTCAAAAACAGTGCAATGGTACTTACCACAGGGCAAAGAGTTATCCTCTTCCACGGTCACAGTGTAGGTCCAATCCTCCTTTCTCCAACCTATAACACCACTATCCTGGCAGTCCTCAGATTGTGTTATATTTGCTTTGTCCCACATTCTGAACATGTACAGTTCCCCAGTCATACCCTGGTTAGGTGATGCAGCTGCACCTCGAAGCTTTGAACAGCCGAGTAAGAACTGGCCTTTTCCAGGCAAATTAACTTTCCCCCTTAGTTTTTTCTTTATTTTTTTTATTCCATTTATGAATACAGTCATCTCCTCATCGTCACTTTTCCACTGGATACATATTTGGTTCCACGTGTTTTCATGAAGTCTTGCTGATTTATGTATTTGATTTCCAAACAACCATATGCTCAATTTACCATGATCTCCCCCAAGTCCAAGATCATACTTATTTGCAGAGACATTGGTGTGAGTTTCTTGAGTGTATACATATGCTGTCCATGAACTATGTGATGAATACAGCCTGAGGCGCACACAGACAAGGAATTCTTTCAAGGGATGCAGAGAAATTCTTGATGACATAATCCAAGGATCTTCGCATGCAGTCTTAAAGACAGCTTTATATCGCCCCAGGAAATCCTCCTGATCTAAATAAAGAAAAGGTGGTTTGTAAAATTATTTTGTTTTTTAAAGTATCTTTTATACAAATGTTATTCTTCCATATAGTACTGTTTCTAGGCATTTATCTGGGGAATTTTTAAAACAATACATTAAGAAAAAACCTTGTAACCCACTCTGTTGGTGGGTGTTTTTTTGTGGTAGAGAAGTGACAATTTTGGAGGCAGTCAATAAACCCTAGCTGCTCATGAAAGCTTTGAAGCAAAACTCATGCACAAGACCAAGGATGACCATGTAAAGCCACAGAATTGTTTAGGTTGGGAAAGCCCTCTAGGATCATTAAGTCCAACTGTTAATCCAGCACTGCCAAGTCCACCACTAAGTGCCACATCTACATGTCTTTTAAACACCTCCAGGGATGGTGACCCAACAACTTCCCCGCGCAGCCTGATCCAATGCTTGACAACCCTTACCATGAAGAAACTTTTCCTAATATCCAATCTAAATCTCCCCTAGTGCAATTTGAGGCCATTTGCTCTTGTTCTATCGCTTGTAACTTGGGAGAAGAGACTCACCCCCAGCTCACCACAAGTTCCTTTCAGGTAGCTGTAGAGAGTGATAAGGTCTCCCCTGAGCCTCCTTCTCTCCAATCTTGTGCTCCAGATCCTTCACCAGCTCCGTTGACCTTCTCTGGACCCACTTCAGCACTTCAGTGCCTTTCTTATTTAGAGGGGCTCAAAACTGAACAGGATTCAAGGTGTGGCCTCACCAGTGCTGAGTACCAGGGGACAATCACTGCCCTGGTCCTGCTGATCACACTGTTTCTGACACAGGCCAGGAGGCCATTGGCCTTCTTGATCACCTGGGCATGCTGCTGGCACATGTTCAGCTGTTGTTGATCAACACCCTCAGGTCCTTTTCTGTCAGGCAGCTCTCCAGCCACTCTGCCCCAAGCCTCTAGCACTGCCTGAGGTTGTTCTGACCAAAATGCAGGACCTGGCACTTGGCCTTGTTGAACCCCATACCCCTGAGGTTTCATTCTACTCCCCATCCCTGTCTTCCAGTTCAGAGGGCCAGGTATCCAGAGAGCAACTGGTCTTCAAATTAATGACCAAGGTAAACAAGATATGAAGGCACTAGCTTTTTTCTCATCCTTTGTCATTATGTCTCCCCCTTCATCCAATTGGTGGAGATTCTCCTTAGCCCTTTGGTTGCTAAAGTATTTATAGAAACATTTTTACTGCCTTTTACAGCAGTGGCCAAATTGAGTTCTAGCTGGGTTTTGACCCTTCTGATTTTCTTCCTGCATAACCTCATGACATCCTTGTAGTCCTCCTGAGTTTCCTGCCCCTTCTTCCAAAGGTCATAAACTCTCCCTCTTTTTTCCTGAGTTCCAGCCAAAGCTCTCTGTTCAGCCAGGCCAGCTGACTTCCCTGATGGCTCATCTTTTAGCATGTGGAGATGGTTTGCTCCTGCACCATTAAGATTTCCCTCTTGAAGAAGAATAATGTCCAGTCTTCCTGGACTCCTTTGCCTGTCAAGACTGCCTCCCAAGAGACTCTGTCAATCAATCTCCTAAACAGGCCAAAGTCTGCCCTCCAGAAGTCCAAGGTGACAGTTCTGCTGACCGGCTCCTTACTTCTTCAAAAATCAAGAACTCTATCATTTTGTGATCACTTTGCCCAAGACATCCTCCAACCATCACACCACCCACCAGTCCTTCTCTGTTCACAAACAGGTCTAGCAGGGCACCTTCCCTAGTTGGCTCCCTCACCAACCATGTCAGGTCACCTTCCATACACTCTGGGAACCTCCTGGACTGTTTCCTTGACTCTTTCCTCTCTCCTGTGTTGTATTTCCAGCAGACATCTGGTAAGTTGAAGTCCCTCATGAGAACAAGGGCCAGCAATCCTGAGACTTCACCCAGGTACTTACAGAATATTTCAGCGGCATCTTCATCCTGTTGTGGGGGTCTATAAGAGACTCCCACCAGGATACCTGCCTTGTTGGTCTTCCCCTTGACTCTTATACTTATCCCTGTTGTTATCCATTGCAGCACTTTCGGTGTGAAAGTCATCCATCATGTTTCTGTGACAGCAGCTATGTCACTGTTTTCCTGCCGCATAATGGCTTCCAGTTTCTCCCATCTGATGCCCACACTGCATGCATTGGTGTGGATGCACTTTAGTTGTGTTATTGATCCTGCCACCTTTTTGGAAGGAGGAGTCCCAATTCCTACATGATCATTCCCAGGCATTTCCATGCTTTCTAACAGATCAATAACCCTTGCATCTCTGCTGCTGTGGGGATCTCCGTCCTCTATTTCCACTGAGATGGCAGACCAATGGACACTGCTAGCACACCATCCTTCAACTATTGATGTGCTGCTCTGAGATCTCCATGCTCTAGTGATCCTGGATTTATCCTTTTCTGCCTTCAAATCTTGTTTAAAGCTCTTCTAATGAACCCTGCTAATCCCAATGCAAAGATCCTTTCCCACTTTGAGACAGGTATACCCCATCTATCATCAGAAGGCCTCTTGTTGTGTACACCAACCCATGATCAAATAAAATGTAACTCTCAAAGGAATCACATGACAAGTGGGACACAAAAAGAAAATCACAGGTCCTGCATCCTATTCCCAGGACTGCACAGGTATTTTGTAATTAAAAGATACTGGATAAAATCTAGAAAGGGAGTTGAAAGAAGGAACGACAGCCCTTACTGCCTTCTTATGACTCACCCTTGCATTCTCCTTCTCTGAACAAGATCACATTTCGCCACATCATTTTTAAAAAGGGGAAAAAGGAAGACCCAGGGAACTACAGGCCAGTCGGTCTCACCTCTGTGGCCAGCAAGATCATGGAGATGATCCTCCTGGACACTATGTCAAGGCACATGGAAAAGAAGGCAGTGATTGGCGACCATCACCATGGCTTCACTAAGGGCAAATCATGCCTGACAAATTTGGTGGCCTTCTAGGACAGGGTTAAAGAGTTAATGGATGAGGGTAGAGCAAGTGATGTCACCCATCTGGACTTTTGCAAAGCATTTGACACTGTGCCATATGACATCCTTGTCTCTAAACTGGAAAAACATAGGTTTGATGGATGGTCAACTCAATGGATAAAGAATTGGCTGGACAGTTGCACTCAAAAAGTTGTGGTTAACAGCTCAGTGTCCAGGGAGAGACACATGATCAGTGATGTTCCTTGGAGGCTGGTACTGGGACAGGCACTGTTTAACATCTGACAGACAGCGGGATCAAGTGCACCCTCGGCAAGTTTGCCAACAACACCAAGCCATGTGGTGTGGTGAACACACTGCAGGGAAGGCATGCCATTTAAGAGCTTTAAGGTGGGCCTGTGCAAACATTATGAAGTTCAACAAGGCCAAGCAAGATTCTGCACCTGGGTCAGGGCAATCCCAAGCACAAATACAGACTGGGCATGTTGGTTGATGAGAAGCTCGAGATGACCCAGTAATGTGCATTTGCAGACCAGGAAGCCAACCACACCCTGGGCTGCATCAAAAGCAGCATAGCCAGCAGTCAAGAGAGGAGATTCTGCCTCTCTGCTCTTGTGGGATCCCACCTGAAGTGCTGCATCTAGCTTTGAGGACAAGAGAAGTTGTGGATATTCCATCCCTGGAAGCGTTCAAGGTCAGGTTGGATGGAGCTCTAAGCAACCTGGTCTAGTGGAAGATGTTCCTGCCCATGGCAATGGGGTTGGAATGAGATGATCTTTATGATTCTAACCCAAACTACTCTATGATTTCTTTCCCAACCCTTAGATTCTTAAATCCTCTGCTGAATACTGACAGTTACAGCAAAAAAGGTGGAAAACAGCCATATTCTAGAAGAAAATGAGTCAGGTAAATTTCAGAAAAATTTTTTGAGCCACTGGTTAATTTTAAATTCAGCTCCCACTCCCTGTTCTCTACCAGGAAATTTAGTTGCAGAGATGTCTGGTCTATGAATCTCAAATATACTACAGCACTGAGATGGTGGCAACCTGGAGTTCGACTGGGACAGTAAGTAGAATTTGAGCCATCAACAGCAAATTTGGTGATAAAAACAAAGTGCCAGGCTCTGTCAATGCTGGTAAAATAAGCAGTTCCAGACATTGCCCCAAACACTCAACTTTCATCATAACTGTTCCGTTCTTGTAGGTGCCTTGTTTCCTCCATTGTCCCAACACAGGAAAGGACAGACTTTTGTGGCTGTAGGTGTAAGCTCTTTGGAGCTGACTTTCACTTTGTGGAAATATGAACATTCCAATCATATAATCGTTATAATGATTGCTTGCTTTTATGGTGCACACATCAGCAACAAAATAAGAAAAAGGTCTTTTGGGACAAGAAGTGGAACTACAGAAAAATTGAACAGCCTGGTAGATATTCAGCCAGTGCGAGAGAACACTTTACTGACACCTTTAAGGAGGCCATTATTTATCAATATAAGCAGAGCTTTTATGTATGCTCCAGAGGAGGTTTAGGATTAACCATGATTGGTCAGGGTTGGAAAGCAGAAAAAGATTAGCAAGACAGGAAAAAAAGGCTTTTCTATCAGCTCCCCTGTAAGAAGACAAATTTCCAGGCAATTTGGATCAGGGGTTTTTTTCCAGGGTAGGTTACATTCACAGTCCTAGCTGGCTGTCATGATCACAGCAAGCTCTCCTGTAAGCTCAAGCAACCAGAACACCATCTTTCATCAGGCCAATTCTGACAACTTCTCTGTCTCTTGACCTCAGGCTCTCAAATTTCTTTTGCAATGGCAACACATGAAAACAAGGAGAAACTTCCTAAGTTCCAAGAGCAGCGTGACAGGAATAAGCTACCAGAAAACATTTTAAGCACAGACTAAATCAATCCAGTTACGTGTGAAGTTGTTGGTATCTATTCTTGTTGCATACCATAAATTCAAGACTTCCTCTGTGATACTAATTAGCAGAAACCCACAGCCATCTTTCACAACCCCAAATTGTTCCCGAAGTTCAACATACATCATGTAAGTGCCATGCAAGTCTATAGACCAAACAAAAAACTCTCTGGGTACAGACTGAATTAAGTGAAAATCCTAATCAGCAGACAGTAGATTTTGAATGGTGAGATAATACCTAGATTGGTTCTAAGTGGCAATGGAAAAGAAAAACATACTTGACCCAACAGCAAACAGCAGAATTACTTCCTCCCGGCCCAACCCTCTGGCATGAATTCACTCATTCAGTTTGGCCACTAGTCAGAGTCTAAAAACGAAAGTTCAGCATGGAAAAATAATTTTTAAAATTACTTAAAAGCTGGGGTGACGAAGATTGGCTGGGGGGAAAGCATCACAGAAGACAAGATTTTTAAATACGGGCTACCTATCTGTACCTACCATTTCTAGTAAAAGGATTACTACAATTAAAATAGATCTGCCACCTTACAGTTTGGACAGATAATGAGGAAACTGATTTTATAAAGGAAGCAGATAGCTAGTTTTATATGCCAACGCTTGTGACACAGTCTCTCCAAATAAAGATAATTGCTCAAGTCTTTCATTATTGCGTAGGAATTATGCTGAAGGTTTTGAAAAATTTGATGCAGCTGCTGTTGCTCAGAGAGTGTAAGTCATAAGTATACTTGCATGACTCACATAGCCTTCAAAATTCCTGTAAGCAATCTTGAGCATGCAGATATGTCCAAAGTGACTGGTTAAGGAAGTTTCCTGACACAGCTTCAAAATGTGAAGTCACTGTTAACTGTCCAAAATGACAGACTGGAAGTCAATTTCTGAGAAAAAATTTTGATCAAAACTTGAAGTATGATCATCAGTGAGCAAATTATTCTGAAGTGAGCAAATTCTGAGAGAGGTTTGATTTCATGTTAAGCATTAAATCAGTGTTGATGTGCCAATAGTGAATTAGGGAGCTGTTAAATTCTATTGCATTATTTAGGGGAATTGACCCTTCAGAGTTGTCAAGGGAGGCAGAGTGGACATAAACTTGCAGATGAAAACACTCATGAGGTAGCCAACAGAAATGATAGAAAATGACAATAATCTGATGACGATTTTTCTGGTCTGCTTTATATAATCCAAAAAGACTGCTGTTGACCAGTATGCATGACTGAAGAATTAATTTAAACTAACAAAAGTATTTACATAGAGAGGTCTAACCTTCCGGAAACTGGAAAGACTGGCCCACTTTGCTTTAAACAGTTTAAAAGAAAAAAAGTGCCAAAAAGAGGTGCCAAAGCTAAGAGAATAGATACCAATACTATCTGAATTGTTATAAGAAAGGCTTGCAAATTTCTGTATGCTTTATCTACCCAAAGAATGCTGGAAAAGCACAAAGGAAATAATAGCCATAGTCAGAAAATGCACTTTGCTGTTTCAAGTGGAACACACACAGGACAGCATTATGTTGAATATTAATTATCAGTATTATCTTGGCTAAGTCTTTGATATGTGTGTGGATGCAATGTAAGTAGGAGATGACATGACATTAAAGCCTTTGGAAGTTCTGTTAATCATCAGTTATTTTCTCTAGTAACAGTACTTGTGGGCTGTGGCCCACCCTTAACCAGGGAACAGAGGAGCTGGAACTGGCTGTGCTCTGACAGTGGCACTCCTGGCTTACAATTAGTTTCCTTGGGTCCAGACAATACAATACATCCAGTGAAGCATCTATGCACATAGCTTTGTCACCACAGCACAGAAAAGGTAGCCTAGTAGAAAGAATGCTCACAACATCTCCAGAGTGACAAAAATTAGGAAAAAAAAAATCACAATTTGGAGTGAAGCAGACTCCATGCAATAGTAGCTGTGGGATGGTATTGCAATGTCATTTGCTGTACTTGGGCACATAAGCCCTTTCTGAAATGCAAATTTTTTCCTTCTTACTATATTTATCTCTAACAGATGCAAAACCTGGGGGTTTTAATCTCATCAGAACTGAAAACACCCAATTAATAAGTATGTTCCCCTAAGGCCTAAAAGAAACCCTGAAACACATGCACATATTTCCAAATGTTTAAAACAAATTTTCTGAGAATGACACTGTACACCAAAAATGCAATCTCTTTCTTTTTTCCAAACATTTTTAGATAGCGATAATTGATATCTTTAGAAGAGATAGCCAAACATAGATAATAAGAATTACACATACAATAGTGTTATTTTCCTTATATTACTAATAACCACTGGGCCAGTATAGTTGAGCATTCATACAGTCAAGTATTCTCTTCAAAAAAAATAGTCACAAGTGTTATCACTGACACTTGCAAATGATACAGAGGTAAAAAACGAAACCCCTCTTTGTTTTTCTATGACATCAGATTAGCAGTTCTGTCCTTTTTACTATTTAAAGTACAAGAGGTTAAAACCTCTTCACCTTAGCAGCAGTTTTATCATCTGAATCTCAGATTGTCTCAATAAAATAATTTTATGAAAATTACTATATTTGGAGAATTAGAAGAGTTAGTCTAGTCTGTAAGCCTATGAAATCTCATTGCTTGTACAACGTTACTATACAGGTACACTTAAAAAAAAACCAGCAATAAATTTGAACTGCAAGAAGCTCTAACCTTCTAGAGTAAAATTACATGCCATGACACAGTAAGCACCTTCTGAAAATACCCACTAAGTACATGGCAAAAAACACCTCCAGTTTTTTAATACTCCAAGCACAATAAATGTACTACACACTGTTGATATAAGGAAATCTTATGCATGACAAATGTTGCTGTCTTTATCAGCTGGGGTTCAGAGCAGTGACAGACTAACCCTCAGTTTACAGAACAGCCATGAAAAGACACAAATTACCTCACTTTATTCTACTTTACCTCACAGAGAAGCATTACAAAAGTTATCCAATTTGTACCAGAACCTTATGAATTTACTTTTTATTTACTGTTATAGAAAGAGCATAAATTGCCAAGATCAAATGTGTCATTTCTATTACATGTTTTGGACCTTACTACCTTTTCCTTAGCCATATTCAGATCAAGGGAATCCAGATGTTCTATGCTCATACACGGTTTAAACAGAGTGAAGCCCAAAGAATCTTGTTGTGTTTTTGTAAGAACAGTGTAAAAGATTTAACAACATGTTCTGAAAATAGAAACACTTGCAGTTTAAAAAAAAAAAAAACCAGCAAGAAAATAATTTGTTGCGTTATTACATATTGTGTTTTAGTTCTCTTCTCTTCTATAACCTAAAAGAAGTTACTAGCAAAGATTTTTTTTGAAAACATAAAAAGCATCCAAAATTTTAAGTACCAACTGTTTCATTTCTTGTTAGTGACAGTTTTCCCTCTTGATTTCAAGAGAGTAAAAGTTTGCCTGTTCTGAATATATTTAAAAGTCCTATTCATCAAGACTAATGCTATTTATTTGGAATACCAACATTAGACAAATCAGGAAAAAATTCTCTTACCTTTGCCTGCTGTAGCCAGGAACAACTGAAGTAAAAGGACTGCTTGAACAATTCTGAATCTCAAGAAAATGTCCTGTATTCTGCCAACACAGCAGTGCTGTTTTCCCCAGGCAAACATTCTACAAGAAAAAAAAAAAAAAAAACTACAATGACTAGAAAAAGTGTAGATGTGTGGACATTATAACAAATTATGGTTCCAACATAAGAGTATAAATATTTTTAACCCTATTATATTGTTGGGTATACCTTGTACAGAAATGCACAAAAACTCCGTATATTGCCAAGACACTAAGAAATAGCTGTTTGCTGAAAGGAAAAAAAAAAAAAAAAGCCAAACCAAAGACTCACAAATACATCAGAGCACACTCCTTGCACAAATAAGACTTCCAACATTAGAAAAACAAACAAACAAGAACTCCAAAAGATAAACACAGACACACATACACACACAAAACCCCACCAAAACAAACAAAAACTCAAAGAAACAAACAAACCCAACCAAAAGCTGACAGAGCAAGCACAGAGAGCTTATCTAAACATTTTATTAATCTCATCAAGCATTTTAACAGAAACACTGTGAACTCCTAAGGAAGAAGCAAGAGTTTGATTCCCAATCCTCATCTCATTATCAAGGCAAGGAGCTACCATACACACAAAAAAAAGAGAGAAATGCCACAAGTCATGGTGGGCAGCAAGTTCATGGACAGTATCATGAAAACCTGGTTTGTCCACATTTCTTCCTAGAGATGGTTGTCTAATGTGAGCAACAGGACGTTGTGCTGGAAAAAGAATATTCCTCATATTAAGAGAGAGAACGTTCTATGAAATGACACAATTTCTTAAAGATCTTTTCAAAAGAAGGCACATCTGAATATTTTGCATTCTGAAAGAAACATCAAGTGAAACATTTTGGTGCTTTTTGCATGTATTAGTTCTTAAATAAAAAGGTTTAGAGATACATAGTTCCAAGTGCTTCTATAATTGATTCTTGAAACAAATGCAAAGCACTAAACTTTACATATAGGCTACCTTTGATATATTAGCTTTATGGTAGAATAGCGCATTCTGTGTGACACCAGAACTTTGCCATCACAAGTCTGGTGTGAGTGTATTGATTAGCACTCCTGCTCCCAAACTGCACTGTGCTGCAGTAGGTTCAGGCACTGTAAATGCTGAAGTCTTTCAGGAGTCATAAATCTGTGTTAAGGTTAGGGCTAAAATGTTTATGGTGTTTTTGTTTGTTTGTTTGCAGTATTCATACAAATGTAAATATTTGTTAACATAAAATGGTTACTATGGGCTGAATTCTGCAAGAGAAGTGTTAGAGGAATAAACTGAGAGACAGTGAAGTTGCTAGGTAATTGACATTTTGGAAACTGATTAAATGTAGATGCAAATAAATTATGCACATATAACAGCATAAAAAGCAAAAAGCAAAGGTTTTTCAAAAATTAAGAGCACTGCAACACTGTTGCCAGTGTTTTCAATAAATACACAGTGTGTAATACTTTTAACCAAAAAAAAAAAGGTAATACTGATTGCACTGAACCACAGAAGATGAAAAAACTGTTTCCACAAAAATCAAGCACACTAAAACTGACAGAAAATAAATTGCATGCTGAAACAATGGCCATAGCTACTACATTCAATCCTATGCGGGAACTGATCAAAACCAAACAAGAACATGTAAAAAAGGCAAGAAATGTCACAGGAAGGCTAGCTTTCTAAAGATCCACAGGAAACACATTCAAATCTGTCTTCAGTTTGCTTCTCTGAATGCCTAAAAATCATGTATTAATAAAGTTGTTCAGTCAGTAAACTAAGTAGCAGAATTACACAAATTATCCTAAGACCCTGATAATAGAGACTGTCATGCTTAAATACATCTGACAATTTCAAGGATTGTGAATCTACAATATAATTTCCTAGCGTTAGAAAAGATGCCTGTCCAAAAGCTGTGTTTCCTTTCTCTGCTTATTCATGCTTCCCATTCCAGTCTCAAATTACGTCACTTCCCAGCAAAACCAAGACGCACATTTATTCTGTTTTATGGGGGAAAATCTTCTTTTGGACACAGTGATGTATTTAGACAACAAAACAAACACAAATTCCAGCATACCTTGTCTGTACTACCTAAATATCAAGAGTTGAAGTGTGAATGGGATGGAGTCCAAAAATACTGAGTGGCATCCACAAGTTTAGCCACTGATGCTGACAAGTTCTGAAGCAAATTGCTCGCTTTGTGTCACACATAATACTGACTTGGAATGCTCCTACACTCCCTGCATTTAGTTTTCTCCTTAAGCCTCAGTTCTGCAAAGAGACGTACATGAAATGAGCTGACTAGGACAAAGGTTTACCCCTGGACCATTAAACATGCCTTCTATTTGGTCTGGTAGATCTCACTAGACAATGTTAGTGTCCCATCCACCAGAAATAAAAACTGGTTTACAAAATTCTAAATTTGAGGATGGGAGCAAAGCAATTCCTGGTTCTGACTCCAGCACTGCCTAAGTGCTATGCAGCCCTGAGAAGTCTGAATGGACCTTCCTCTAACTCTGGCCTTTCAGAGAGAGCTTTGCTAATACTTGTCCAGTGTTTAAATGAAAGGCTGTAATAAACATTTTCTGTACATTCAAATTTTTATTTCATCTGGGGTTTTTTTGACATTGGTCTCACTTCCTGAGATGGGCCCAGCAAAGACAAGTGGGGACAGATGCAGAGCTTCTTGTTGACTGAACATAGTCACATCAAGAACTCTGAAACTATTCAAAGCTATGAATAGAGATTAATGATCCCAGGGAAAGCAATAAAATCCAGATAATAGGAAACTGAGTAAATGTATAAAGTGAAATACTGACATGGTCACAGCTCAACTGAATTTCTGCAAGACTTTCGATATTTATACTAGCTCAAGACTTGTTCCAATGTCTGGATAAAATATGCAATTAAAAGAGTTTGGAAAATAACATTAGTGTTCCTTTCTTTTTGCAACAATGCTGTTTAGACACTACCAAAGAAAAAGATGCTTTGACAGATCCTTTTAAGAAAAAAAGATATAAATGATTTCACCATATCTATTAAAATATTTTATGATAGACTCCAAAACATTTGGCCATTATGTTCCTCCTAAACATATTTAAGTCCTTCTCTGCATTAAAGTCCTAATGCTTTACTCTTAAATGATCCTGAATAGTAATGTAACAGCAAATATATAGTTTTTGACGTTATAGAATCAGGCATAAGTTATTTTTTCATTTGTTATTCATTTTGCTTATTTGCTCAAATGAGTATTTTTATTGTTCTTTATAATAGATGAATACAGCATGACTCAGAGAGCCCAGCATGAATATGCATAGTTTTTGCAGTTGGATAAAACATTTTCATTTGTAAATCAAGCAAATCTAATCAAGCAGAGCAGTTACTGAGCCACCCAAGTGTGGGAAAGAATTCTATGCACAGATTCCAGGTAAAGGCGTAACTGGCTGTCTTTCTCACTTACAACTAAGTCACTTTTACTTACAAAGAGCTAAGTGTCCGAAGTACGTAAGAATAAAAAACATATCTTTATGGTCAGCAGAAAAAATGAAATTCAGAGAACATAAAGTAAAGGCTCAGGCATAAATCTGGTCCCTCTTGTTTGTTTTCCATGAAGAGTGCTCTATTTTTACCAATCACAATCTTGTATCATTGCCATCTAGGTTTCACAACATTTCATACCATGTTATTAATTTGAAAGTCAAACTAGAATTGACAGAACTTTTCTTAAAACAAATGAACACGCATTCTTTGGTTATTTTGTATATTGTGTTATACATAATGCAGTTCTGCATTAATATCACATTCTCTGGAAATTAAAGAGGTTAGTGGAAGCAAAGATAGGAAGATGGTATAAAAAGGAGTCTGCATTCTTATCAATATTAGTTAGCTTATGCCATGCTATTTTACATCACTGCTTTCCAAGTGCGAACCCACGGGTGATATAGAAGACATAGAGGAGTTAACTTCAGCAACTGTTTGCCTTGTAATACAGCAGATATATTTTCTATAGGACTGAAGCCAAAGAAAGTGCAAAACATAAATATAGCTGTTGCGTTCTATAGCTTATTTTATTAAATCACTTTTTGAAAAATACATCTAAATGCCTGTTGAAAATATCTATTTAATGGCAGACTTTAACATTTAATAAACTGTTAGTTCTTTTATGACAATTTTAGCCAGAGCAGATTCTCACTGCCAATGCATAAACTATTGGTTACAGAAACTTGTTGGAAAATCACGACCCAAAGCAATCGCTTATTTACTTCTAATTATGCTGTCTACTGCTGCACTTCAAACTGTTTTGTTCAAGTCACGCTTGTTTTATCCATAGTCTTTAGGGCTCATGCTGTCTTCTGTACTTATCCCCTATTAATATTTTGGATTTTAATAAAAATATTCCCAAATGTACAGAATTTACTGCAGAGGAGGAGGGTAATAATGAATGGTAAGCTTCTGGCTGCTCTTCTGTGACAGTCTGCCTTATTCAAATCTATACCAGGTGATAGAAGGCCGAGAAGAGCAAAACAGACACATCATTCTGCCCAGGTATGAGAACTTCTTGACATCTTTAACTACTTTCAAAAATATAACACTGCAGACTTCTTCCATCAACCCTTTATATTTTCCAGACTGGAACCAAAGGCCGTAAAGTTCTTCTGTTATTTTTAAATTCTGGCTGAAACAACTTAGATGTAATAGGGAGGACGCTTATGTTGGAAAGTCTTATGTCACTGTGAATCTTGGCACATACAGTATTCACTGACTTAACAGCAGAAGTAGCACCATTGATTTTAAAATGTTGTTCCATGAGGGGTTTTTATGTGTTTTTCCAGAAGACAGTAACAGGATTATTACTGTCCGATAATAGCTTGGTTTTCATTAATTTTCTCCAGTGTTAATCATGGCTGTAAAAACAGGCAGGCAATGTTCTACAAATAGCCACTTTATGCAGAACACCAGTTTTTTCTAAGACTGTAATGGTAATGTGTTTAAGTTCAAGGATCTTCCAAAGATGTCCTCCTGACATAAATCTTTACTGTTTTCAAAGACATTAAATATTTTACTTTTTAATAAGTTGGCTTACAGAGAGCAACAAGCCACTTAGCTATAGACATCAGTCATCTGCAAAACTCGTGGATCATTGGTTCAATTCTTAGCAGAACTAAACAGGAGGAAGAACTCTCTGAGAAATCCATTCTTGTGTTTATTCTTTCAACTGCTGCAGAATACTGGCATTAGAAAGACTTTTTAATATATTTTATTTTGCAAATATCAAGCTGTGCAAGACAAGGTCTGCCATTAGTCCAACTCATAGATCTCCCCTTAGATTCATGTAAAAGTGCAAACTTCACTAAGGTCTGTGTAAGAGTGTGTAGGGGTGTAACGTGCTATTGGATGGTTCTCCATTAGGGACCTCAGTGCCAAAACAGAGCACTTTTGGTACTTACTTCTCTTATACAGCAGCTTGTGTCATATGTAGTGCAAAAATGGAACAGGGGACAATTACAAGCAAGTTTTTGTTCCCTCTTATCCAAACTGGAAATGTTTCACCTCCTCAAATCCAACTGTCACCTGAGAGATGAGCGACAGGCCTCTCTCTAGCTCTCATAAAAGTTTTACACTGTCCAGGAAATCCTTGTCTGCACTGTGTATTCCCTCGAGAGCACAGTATTACCCATACACTCTAGTAAATCTTCTAGAGCAAACTAAAAAGCCCTTCAGTGACTATACCTGAGCAGGTTTCCACTTCAAAGAGTTTTACAAGGTATCGATGATCCATGAGTAGCAGAGATGTAATAAAAGTAGTTATGTTTGCAACAAGTCTGGTTATTTCAACTCCATGTTGTTTACATTTTCATTAATAATACTTAGGGTTTAGAACTAGAAAGGTTTATTGGAGGAAGAAACCACAAAAGGTATTCTACAGAGTAGAAGACTGAAAGTACAAAAAAGATCACATAAAAGGCACATCAAAAAAGATTAAAGGAACACTAGACATGCACTTTGAGCCTGGTAAAAGGCATCAGAAAGGGCATACTAAAGTATAAGCGTAAAAAAAGTAGATAAAAACTTTTGGAAAGCCTTTATATTCAGTTAGAGAACTTGAATTTGCTGCAGAGAAAAAGAGGGAAGGACAAAGACTTTCCTAAAGTTCAAATATTCAAATCAGTAAACAATGTAAGCAGGCTGTGAGAAATCAAGTGAGGGCCAGGCATGCCAAAAAGAAGACTGTCCAGCTCATGCTTTCAATTTTCCTACTTTTCAATGAGTTATGAAAGTTTCATCTTACTGTAAGTAGGGGAAAAGAAAAAGTAAATAGTGGTTTCTGCTCAGTTTACACTTCCCACCTCCACTCTCTTTTCCATGCTCTCTTGGCTTGAAGAGCAATACCCTAAAAAAAGACATTACACTGTGATTTCATCCTAAGCTTCACTTTATGAACTTAACAGGTCTCTTGGATCTTGCACTTGGAGCTATTAAAATTTCTCTGGAACCTAAGAAGCACATTTGGTGGACATTTTTGGTTTGGGGTTTTTTTTCTCTTTTAAACAACCTCTCAGACTGTTTCAGTCAACAGCCCAATGACCAAAACTAATACCTTGTACCAAAGAAATAAAGCTCTTCAGTTTGAAAAGATGGATGCACCAAAGCAAGCATCTTCTAACGTCCCACTACAGCTCTGGTTCAGAATATGGCATCACTACCCTATATAGCCTAAGGAAATACAGTCACTTTGGCACTTCAGTCTTCACATGGGGTAAATATTTAGGGGATCTCTATTAAGACATTCTAGTAAGCAGGGTTATGCCTGAACAGCATTCTGGTCCTCTTTTAGAACTCCTCCTCCTCCTTAGGCTAAAAATTAGTCTATGTAGGGGGACAGGAGATGATACCATCACCAGGACAAACCATAATCAGTTGTTATGTAAAGAAGGGAAGTTAAAGTTGTGACTGGAGCCCACCTTAGACTACTACAAATGAAGCAAGTTAGGCAACAACAAACATTCTCAAACACTTGGAAGTCATCACATAGGTCAACAGATGACTTCAAAGCAACTTCAGAAAAATTTATTTAAAGCAGAACCATTTCTGTGTTTAGCCCCCACAAACATATCAGCTCAAAAAAATTTATTTTGTACAACTACACTCCACATGGCTTTTCCCAGCATTACCATCTCTATAAAAAAGAGCAATTAGCCTTCTCAGAAATGAACCACACTAACCACAATGCTGACTTGCTGAAACATAGATAAGGGCAAAAAAAGGAAGGCATTTTTAATTCAAGTTATATGAATATTTGGCCTATGCTGTGAATAAGTAATGACGGAATAAAGTCACTTCAAAACATGAAGCCCATCAAAAACCCATTCAATACCTCACATCTATAATTAATTTGGTGCAAAATAAACAAAAATATTCAAAATCTGGTTGGGAACTCAGAAATTAAACATGGAATTTGGCAACACTGACAATCAGGCATGCCCAGATGTCTAATAAATCCAGGCAGAGAGACACAGTAATTTTTTCTCTAAAGAAAGGAACATTATAAAAATACTTAAAACACTAAAAGCATGAGTAAAAAGATGTTGAGTTTTGCTGTGTGTGCACAATAACATCTCCACAAAGAGGACACTCACTTTTCTCACTGTCTAGCTAGTTCTACCATTTCTAAATGTGCCACACCTTGTCAAACATGACAGCTTCTGGCAAACTACTGATGGACCTCTTAGACCTTAACTCCTCAATGATTCCTTTAAGGAATATTTTAAATGAGAACATACTCAGTGCTTAATTTGCGAGTGGTTATTCTTTTTTGGTAACTAAGGCATCACTTGAGGTACTCAAGCAAATTTCAGAAAACAGAAATAATGTGATAAATTCTAGTAATTTTCTCTAAAGCCTATGGAGTGAAAAAGTATTTTAAGTAGGCTGGGGAACTTTATACACTATTTATTTTCCATACATTGCTTCATCTAGTATAACTGACATTCAACAGTTTTCTTTCAAAACAAAAAAAATAAGTTAATCACATTACAAACTAATTTATATGAGATGTTAAGAACACTGCATTTCAGCAGCCAGCAGAAGGGGACCTAGAATGAAAGAAAAAAACCTCTGTTTTTATAAGGCACTAGCTGAAAAGCAGCTGTTGTATCAAACAATAACTATATTTCTGGGCTACAGTGCTCACGGATAAAAGAGCAGAAAATAAAAATAGATAGAAACAGAAAATGCTGAGTCTGGGACTTGAACTCCCCAGTACACTTCCAAAATCTTGTATCAGTTCCATTACAGAATAAAATTATGCAAATAAATAAATAAAATAAAACTGTCCTGAAGCTGATGTAAGTAACACTCACCTTTGATATACAAAACGTTCAACATACAACTGAAGACAAATCCATGTGACTTAAGTTTGGGAACCACTTTTTTTCTCTTTGATTTAATGTCAGCTACAAAGGATCCTTTGCCCATCCTGAACAACGATGAATTTCAAAGGTATTTTTACATAAAAGGAACACAAGACTCTCAAATAATTGAGTCCTATTAATTAACATATAGTTATACAAGACTGTTTTTCATAGAGCAATTATAGACCTTTTCCAAATTGTAACTCTACCAGGAATTCATGATGGAAAGAATAAGATCCTCAAAATCCTGAGCACCTGTCTAATAAATATGTAATGGTCTGCTCCTTTCATCTTCCCAAGCTGAGTAGCACCTACCAACAGATCAATATTCTCTAAATCCATGCATCTGGATAAGAGCAAAGCTTTTAACTGAACCTTGATAAAAAAGCACTACTAAACTTGCCATTTGTCAGAAAGCTAACAGCTCAGGCCAAATTGCATGCCTTATTCATGCTAATTTTTGCCCTGAAGTCTACAAGATTAATTGTGTGACTACCCTTACTTTGGCCTCCAAATAATCTAATCTAGTATTTCACTGAAAACAAAAAATTCCAAAGTCAAGTGTAGTGATCCCTTTTAAACCTATACTCTCTTTGCCAAGGCCACTGATCATGTTACATATTAAGAACTAAAAACTGCCCAAATTTAACAAGTGTTACTCACTCATGAAGTCCAAAACTTTCACAATCTGCCAACATTCTGCAGTTACCAGTGGAAGACATGATTAAAAGCATTCACAGCACAAGAACTTTAGAAACTGAGTAATTAACTTGAGAATGGGAATTTAGTCCTTCATCCCTCTTCAGCTGGCCTTACTTTGAGCCAATTTCTGTTGATGTTTTAGAAACAGAGGTTTAACATTAAATTCAGAAGGCACTGAAGAAAAAAACATGCTCACAAGCTCCATCTGATCTATAGAATTAAGGTGCTAAAGTAATATTAATAAAGCTATTAGTTCACTTGGTGTCTGACTGCTACAGCAGAAATAACATAATACTATCTTGCAGTGCAAGTAGAAAATTTTGTGCCCTTGATTCATATTTGAGCAAATTTTGTTTCCATGCAATTTCTTCCCCACATCTTTTTTCAAAGCATTCCACTTTAGAGGTTGCTTTCATCATTAAGTTCTAAGTGTGCTTCCACAGTGAAGACAAGTACCTGGAGATACTCCTAAGCAAAGACGTGTTTTCTGTTCTTAAGGTTAATTCAACAAACACATTACTGGTCACCCAGCAGAGAAACAAAACCTGCTTGTTTCCTCCTGGAAACAAGTTACAGAAGTATGTTTTCCAGCTTAGGCACAACCTTAAACTTTAAAGATTAAGAGCAGGCAGATCAGCTTGTGCAGCTCTCCTCTAGTGATGATGTACACTGTTAGCCTATGCAAGCAAAAGAGAGAAACGCTCTGAGTACGGATACGTAACACCGGCTTTACCTTTTCAGCACATACGATAGAGCTGGAGACCCAACTAGTTTGCTTTGGGATTGAATAACACTTAGATCTGCACACTGGAGGTTGTAAACTCGATTTTGGCTCATGTTGAAGCTCATTCTACCACACCTTCGGCATTACTGTAACTGATTTGGGCAGGGAGGGTGGACCAGCTGACCCACTGCGGTTCCTTCCAGCAGACTCTGTGACTTCACGTAAGGCAAAGCCAGCCCGGGCTTGTACCACCCCACGTTTAATTTGCTGGATAAGCATGCCTTGAACTAGTTTACAAATATTTCTTTCACATTTCCCACATAAATCAATGCATGACCGTAACACAGCAAAAGCAAGAGTTCAGTACTGTTCTAAATACTACCCATGAATGACAAAAACTATATATTTGCAAACCAAAGTCGAAAAGGGATGCTTCCAGGACCAAAAAAAACCCCAGGCAAATAAACCCCTCAGAGTAATTACTGTGAAAAAAGGGGGCTCTGAAGACACTCTACTCTCCGTATGTGAAAGAAGCAGGAGAAGCTTCCAGGCTGGATGCATTCACAGACCAGGCGTGTGGGAGCGAACCCCGACCCGGCCTGGCAGGGCAGCCCCGCCGGGCCGCGCCCAAACCCCACCGACCGCACGGCCAAAACATCCACTGCTTAAGCCCTCTTCAACACGCTACCGACGTTTTTGTGTCCGCTGCCCGAGGGAGCGCCGACAGCAGGACCGGGGAGCCGCGGGGAGCCGGTGCCCATGGACAGGGACAGGACACGGGCACTCGGGCCCGGCTGGCAGCGCAGCGGCCCCGCCCGGCCCGCGCCACAACGGGCCCGAGCGGGGACAGGGGGGATAGGGGGGGGCTGTGTGAGAGAGTGTGAGCAGCATTAGCAGGCTCCTAAAAA